>OU612058.1:171191062-171791062 GCA_914767635.1 Melanostoma mellinum
AAAACATTCCTGAAATCTCCTTTTCCTGGGTGACTCAACTGTAAAATGCTCCATATCTCGAGAACGGAGCGAGATAGACGAAAAATAACGATTTTTTTGGGGTTGTACGAAGGGGGAACACCAATTAGGACGCTGAAGACGATCCCATCAAAACATTCCTGAAATCTCCTTTTCCTGGGTGACTCAAATGTAAAATGCTCCATATCTCGAGAACGGAGCGAGATAGACGAAAAATAACGATTTTTTTTGGGTTGTACGAAGGGGGAACACCAATTAGGACGCTGAAGACGATCCCAACAAAACATTCCTGAAATCTCCTTTTCCTGGGTGACTCAAATGTAAAATGCTCCATATCTCGAGAACGGAGCGAAATAGACGAAAAATAACGATTTTTTTTGGGTTGTACGAAGGGGGAACACTAATTAGGACGCTGAAGACGATCCCATCAAAACATTCCTGAAATCTCCTTTTCCTGGGTGACTCAAATGTAAAATGCTCCATATCTCGAGAACGGAGCGAGATAGACGAAAAATAACGATTTTTTTGGGGTTGTACGAAGGGGGAACACCAATTAAGACGCTGAAGACGATCCCAACAAAACATTCCTGAAATCTCCTTTTCCTGGGTGACTCAAATGTAAAATGCTCCATATCTCGAGAACGGAGCGAGATAGACGAAAAATAACGATTTTTTTGGGATTGTACGAAGGGGGAACACCAATTAAGACGCTGAAGACGATCCCAACAAAACATTCCTGAAATCTCCTTTTCCTGGGTGACTCAAATGTAAAATGCTCCATATCTCGAGAACGGAGCGAGATAGACGAAAAATAACGATTTTTTTTGGGTTGTACGAAGGGGTAACACCAATTAGGACGCTGAAGACGATCCCAACAAAACATTCCTGAAATCTCCTTTTCCTGGGTGACTCAAATGTAAAATGCTCCATATCTCCAGAACGGAGCGAGATAGACGAAAAATAACGATTTTTTTGGGGTTGTACGAAGGGGGAACACCAATTAGGACGCTGAAGACGATCCCAACAAAACATTCCTGAAATCTCCTTTTCCTGGGTGACTCAAATGTAAAATGCTCCATATCTCGAGAACGGAGCGAGATAGACGAAAAATAACGATTTTTTTGGGGTTGTACGAAGGGGGAACACCAATTAGGACGCTGAAGACGATCCCAACAAAACATTCCTGAAATCTCCTTTTCCTGGGTGACTCAAATGTAAAATGCTCCATATCTCGAGAACGGAGCGAGATAGACGAAAAATAACGATTTTTTGGGGTTGTACGAAGGGGGAACACCAATTAGGACGCTGAAGACGATCCCATCAAAACATTCCTTAAGTCTCCTTTTCCTGGGTGACTAAAATGTAAAATACGCCATATCTCGAGAACGGAGCGAGATAGACGAAAAATAACGATTTTTTTGGGGTTGTACGAAGGGGGAACACCAATTAGGACGCTGAAGACGATCCCAACAAAACATTCCTGAAATCTCCTTTTCCTGGGTGACTCAAATGTAAAATGCTCCATATCTCGAGAACGGAGCGAGATAGACGAAAAATAACGATTTTTTGGGGTTGTACGAAGGGGGAACACCAATTAGGATGCTGAAGACGATCCCATCAAAACATTCCTGAAATCTCCTTTTCCTGGGTGACTCAAATGTAAAATGCTCCATATCTCGAGAACGGAGCGAGATAGACGAAAAATAACGATTTTTTTGGGGTTGTACGAAGGGGGAACACCAATTAGGACGCTGAAGACGATCCCAACAAAACATTCCTGAAATCTCCTTTTCCTGGGTGACTCAAATGTAAAATGCTCCATATCTCGAGAACGGAGCGAGATAGACGAAAAATAACGATTTTTTTGCAGTTGTACGAAGGGGGAACACCAATTAGGACGCTGAAGACGATCCCAACAAAACATTCCTGAAATCTCCTTTTCCTGGGTGACTCAAATGTAAAATGCTCCATATCTCGAGAACGGAGCGAGATAGACGAAAAATAACGATTTTTTTGGGGTTGTACCAAGGGGGAACACCAATTAGGACGCTGAAGACGATCCCAACAAAACATTCCTGAAATCTCCTTTTCCTGGGTGACTCAAATGTAAAATGCTCCATATCTCGAGAACGGAGCGAGATAGACGAAAAATAACGATTTTTTTGGGGTTGTACGAAGGGGGAACACCAATTAGGACGCTGAAGACGATCCCAACAAAACATTCCTGAAATCTCCTTTTCCTGGGTGACTCAAATGTAAAATGCTCCATATCTCGAGAACGGAGCGAGATAGACGAAAAATAACGATTTTTTTGGGGTTGTACCAAGGGGGAACACCAATTAGGACGCTGAAGACGATCCCAACAAAACATTCCTGAAATCTCCTTTTCCTGGGTGACTCAAATGTAAAATGCTCCATATCTCGAGAACGGAGCGAGATAGACGAAAAATAACGATTTTTTTGGGCTTGTACGAAGGGGGAACACCAATTAGGACGCTGAAGACGATCCCAACAAAACATTCCTGAAATCTCCTTTTCCTGGGTGACTCAAATGTAAAATGCTCCATATCTCGAGAACGGAGCGAGATAGACGAAAAATAACGATTTTTTTTTGGGTTGTACGAAGGGGTAACACCAATTAGGACGCTGAAGACGATCCCATCAAAACATTCCTGAAATCTCCTTTTCCTGGGTGACTCAAATGTAAAATGCTCCATATCTCGAGAACGGAGCGAGATAGACGAAAAATAACGATTTTGAAATCTCCTTTTCCTGGGTGACTAAAATGTAAAATGCTCCATATCTCGAGAACGGAGCGAGATAGACGAAAAATAACGATTTTTTTGGGGTTGTACGAAGGGGGAACACCAATTAGGACGCTGAAGACGATCCCAACAAAACATTCCTGAAATCTCCTTTTCCTGGGTGACTCAAATGTAAATTGCTCCATATCTCGAGAACGGAGCGAGATAGACGAAAAATAACGATTTTTTTGGGGTTGTACGAAGGGGGAACACCAATTAGGACGCTGAAGACGATCCCATCAAAACATTCCTAAAATCTCCTTTTCCTGGGTGACTCAAATGTAAAATGCTCCATATCTCGAGAACGGAGCGAGATAGACGAAAAATAACGATTTTTTTGGGGTTGTACGAAGGGGTAACACCAATTAGGATGCTGAAGACGATCCCATCAAAACATTCCTGAAATCTCCTTTTCCTGGGTGACTCAAATGTAAAATGCTCCATATCTCGAGAACGGAGCGAGATAAACGAAAAATAACGATTTTTTTGGGGTTGTACGAAGGGGGAACACCAATTAGGACGCTGAAGACGATCCCATCAAAACATTCCTGAAATCTCCTTTTCCTGGGTGACTCAACTGTAAAATGCTCCATATCTCGAGAACGGAGCGAGATAGACGAAAAATAACGATTTTTTTGGGGTTGTACGAGGGGGGAACACTTATTAGGATGTTTTATCCGATCCCATCAAAACATTCCTTAAGTCTCCTTTTCCTGGGTGACTAAAATGTAAAATACGCCATATCTCGAGAACGGAGCGAGATAGACGAAAAATAACGATTTTTTTGGGGTTGTACGAAGGGGGAACACCAATTAGGACGCTGAAGACGATCCCAACAAAACATTCCTGAAATCTCCTTTTCCTGGGTGACTCAAATGTAAAATGATCCATATCTCGAGAACGGAGCGAGATAGACGAAAAATAACGATTTTTTGGGGTTGTACGAAGGGGGAACACCAATTAGGACGCTGAAGACGATCCCATCAAAACATTCCTGAAATCTCCTTTTCCTGGGTGACTCAACTGTAAAATGCTCCATATCTCGAGAACGGAGCGAGATAGACGAAAAATAACGATTTTTTTGGGGTTGTACGAAGGGGTAACACCAATTAGGACGCTGAAGACGATCCCAACAAAACATTCCTGAAATCTCCTTTTCCTGGGTGACTCAAATGTAAAATGCTCCATATCTCGAGAACGGAGCGAGATAGACGAAAAATAACGATTTTTTTGGGATTGTACGAAGGGGTAACACCAATTAGGACGCTGAAGACGATCCCATCAAAACATTCCTGAAATCTCCTTTTCCTGGGTGACTCAAATGTAAAATGCTCCATATCTCGAGAACGGAGCGAGATAGACGAAAAATAACGATTTTTTTGGGATTGTACAAAGGGGGAACACCAATTAGGACGCTGAAGACGATCCCAACAAAACATTCCTGAAATCTCCTTTTCCTGGGTGACTCAAATCTAAAATGCTCCATATCTCGAGAACGGAGCGAGATAGACGAAAAATAACGATTTTTTTGGGGTTGTACGAAGGGGGAACACCAATTAGGACGCTGAAGACGATCCCAACAAAACATTCCTGAAATCTCCTTTTCCTGGGTGACTCAAATGTAAAATGCTCCATATCTCGAGAACGGAGCGAGATAGACGAAAAATAACGATTTTTTTGGGTTTGTACGAAGGGGGAACACCAATTAGGACGCTGAAGACGATCCCAACAAAACATTCCTGAAATCTCCTTTTCCTGGGTGACTCAAATGTAAAATGCTCCATATCTCGAGAACGGAGCGAGATAGACGAAAAATAACGATTTTTTTGGGGTTGTACGAAGGGGTAACACCAATTAATAAATTAAAACATCAAGGTACCATGGCACTGACATCCACGGTATTGACAAATGTCAGTACCGTGGATGTATAATTAACTTAACTTAATTTTCACATGTAATTAAAATGATTGGCCAAATAATTTTGAATTCACACGTGAACTTAAATATTTATTCAGTATATTGGACCTAAATATTCTATTAACACGAGTGAATTTCAATACCATGGTACTGACTGGTAATTTTATGACATGCCTTTTAAAAAATACAACAAATTATTTCTGTTTTAACATCGAGTCTAAAAAGAACCACACAACTATGAATTGTACACAAATAGTCATTCTTCAGAATGCCACTAGAGCGAGCGATAGAAACTGAATAAAAGATGGCGTTTAAGCGGGAAATATTTAAATTTGAAAATTGAAGAAAATCCAGGACATGAAGCAATGACCATTATTTCTTTCTATTAGTCAATATTGGGATACAATTGTAGCATAATTTGATGAAATGTACAATAGGTTTTAGTTATAAAAGGAAAACTTTAGATTATAATACGACTATTTATAGAAATGTGTGTATTTAGTTCGAAAAACGAAATGCGGACATGCCAAAATACTGATATTTTGGATATAATTTTGCAAATAATTCGTGATCCATCAATACTTATGCTTCAATATACACTGTCGACAATAAAATACTATCAAATTCATCATAATTATCATTTTACAATAAATATAGGACTAGACATAAAATATCACAGTTATATAAGAATCACCCTTATACACCTAATTCACTCCATTCGAACACCGTCGAGCTAGACCGCGAGGTGCACATCAGCTTTGAAAAACACCTGACCATCTCCATCTCAGAAATGTATGACTTTTTTTGAAAGATGATTCAGTTCATTTTAAGAACGATGAGTCTAAACCCGAATATGTCGTTGGTAGTGGTGCCCGCAGTTAGTCAGACGTGCATTAGGCAAGCTTGACAAGTTCAGGGCTGCTTAGTGCACGAGTTCCAATACAACGTAATACGTTTAACTGACTGCAGCAACCTGATAAGTCTGGCCTTGGTGTGTTATTCCGTCACCCTAACCTTTCCCGATAAAAAAATGCAACAGTTATTCTCCAGATAAAACCTTAGTCAAACCTAATTTTACCTGCTGACTTAATAAAAAAGGAGTTGAACTTGCGATTTTTTTTCAAGCACAAGTCATAAGCTTAAATACAAAAGTTTTTGTATAGTATCACTTTCATGATACATATTTTGCTTTGCTTATTTGAAGCCTTTGAAAATATAAGAAATGTTTACGTATTCGCCCGTTATAATGTATTTAGAGACAAAGGGCTGACAACTACACATTAATTGTGATATTTGAAAAAAAAAAAAATTATATGGAAAAATAGTAAATTAGATAAAGAAAAGCAATCATTTAGCAAAGGATAATATTATATGCAGGTATGCAGGATGATTTGCATAAGATGCAACAAAAGCCCAACTATCTACGAAAGAGGCGTCTATGTCTCCCCTTTTTGGAGGTAAGGGCGCTTTTGTAAAAAAAATTGGTTTAAGATCCAAAAAATTATTTAGAAGCAACTAAGTCACCTACAATCGACATGCTATGATGTTTTTGAAAAGTAGTAGGTACATTGCTCTTCAACTCAATTTTTTAACAAATAGTTTTTGAATTTTTGAAATTTTTTATTAATGAAATTTTTACAAAATTTTAAATTATTAAAGGTTGTTTTTTTTTCTTATAATCAATGCTCTAATTGATTCTGAGTTAAACACTGAAAACTGATTGAAATAATTTTTCTTAGTTTTTGAGAAAATATAAAAAAAAACCAAAGGTCTAAGCATAAAATGTTTTGACTGGAAATTAGAAAAATATAATTAAAGATACGGTTTTTAATATTCAAAATAAAAAATAGTATATTATTGAGAAAAAATCCTCCTATTATATTTTGCTGAGCTATTGAAAAAGAAACAGTGCAATGAGAGGTAACATCTAAAGATTTTTTCCATAAAGTTTTTGTACAGCATACGAAAAGTGAATTCTTCTTACAAAATTTAACCGGAATCGTTAGAGTTGTTTTGGAGAAAACCACATAGGTTGTAACTTGTATTTGGAAAACATGGAAACTCAATTCTGCAACCTTTTCTGTTGGCTGCCTCACAGACGCCAACAATACTTTGAATACAATCCGCCACACTGCAGAAAAGACGCAGAACGAAAAGGCTTTGTGGAAAAATCAAGTGGAAAAGGACCTCGCAGTCGACTGCAAAACTGGACAAAACTCGCCCAAAGTCGAAATTGTATTTGAAAGATATTGGCTCGCCCAAAATTTACCACAAATTGTGATGCTTATGTAAGCAAATGAGTTGGCTAAGGAAAACACAAGCTATGCTATTTGACAATAGAAGCCGTGATACCCATATTGTTGTACTATCAATAAGCCTCTATTAAGGTTTTGATAAAAAAGTTGAAAAAGTTGAAACCAAACAAAAATATTCAATCTTGAAAAGCCTTTCTTGATTGTGCATAAATCCTTTTATCCATTAAGACACGGCGAATACCTTATCGACATGTGGGAAGCATCCAATCGTAAGCTTGCACCATTTATATGAGATGATGCTGGATTGGAAATCAATCGTATAAAATTTGTTTTTATCCCTCTGTGTGCCATTTGCTCTACATTCCTGGTACACCGATAGAAACGTTAAATTACATTCAATCTGCGTTAATCCATTGGTTCATTTGTAGCACAATTTCCCACAAAAGAAGCGAAAATAACTTCACCAAACTCACAGTTAGATTTCCACTCTGTTGTAGCAAGGGATCACATGGTCAACGGCTTTGATTGTTTTGCTTTAATAAGAAGCCATTAAACTTGACTTCTTGTGTTACAATCAAATCAACGAGTAGTTGTTGAAGTTTGATTTCTTACTAGAGGACATTGCCTGCATTAGGTAGCTGTGACCATTCGTGCGAAAAGATTCAGTTCAATTGGCATCCATCAGCACCTATATAAATGAACTATAAGAAAGGGCGATTGAACTGATGTTGAAAATATCTATTTGCCTTTCTGAGGCAGGTGTATGCTCTTGAGGTAGATTCACTTGAGCGATTATGTTTATAGTTAAAGAGATTTTTGTTAAAACCGTTGAATCCAATATTTTATTAGCTAAGAAGTGAAAACGCAGTTATAATGTATGCATTGGGTATTCAATTCGCATATTAAATTTAACAAGAGCTTTTGGGGCTGTTTTGGAACATTTTCTACAAAAACTAAAACCGTTAAATGGGAGCTAACCAGGCATTACGAAATATTTAATTTTCTGCTTTCTAAAATTAAGAACTAATGCTATGTTGAAAGTTTGATGACATTTCTTCCCTTCGGTTGGGTTACTGATGCACACCCAACACGACCCTACCCTTACTTGCTCTAAAATCCTAGTAAAAAATGGTAGTTCGTCTGCATTCACATTGAACTGCTCTCCAAACACTTTTCGGACAGACAAATTCATATTTTCTATTTTGGCAGAAATGGCAAAAAACAGTGCTATTGACAACTTTTACAAAAACAGCCCTACAACATCAGGCTTGTTCATATCTACTTTAAGCTTTTGAAAAATCCAATTTGCCAATTTGTGTCTTTACTTTCGTTCTAAAGGCTGATTGATCGGCTAAACCAAACACTTGCTAAAAATTTATGAAATGCGTAGTTTTTATGTTAAATTAAAAATATTGTGAGCACAATAACAATGAAGGAAATAGAACTAAATTTTATAAATGCACAATAAATAATTAAAAGTTATCAATAAAGTTCATTAAAATATTTGGCAAATCTTTCAGCAGCAACATCAGCACAATGAAAATAATTACCGAAGCAACAGTATAACACAAACATTTTTTAAGAGCAGGTCCTAAAATATGTTTGATTGCCTTGAGTGGGTGCGAAAGAGGATTGAATGATGTTTCTGGTCGACTATGCAAATATAAATAGATTTTATGTTATTTTATATTTTCAATGACCTTTACTTACTCTGGGGTTGGCAGAGCATTTGGTGGATTTCTACCCAGACCCGCTGGATCTGCTACAGCTTCACTTTCAGTCAGTATCTCCAATCCAAGTTCCAATTTACCCTACGAATAGGAAGAAAAGATGCAGATGATTCTCTTCGGACAAAAGTATCAATTACACACTGTTATAGCTGTAGCGTTTCCTTTCGCCGATGGTCCTCTACATGGAAACCAGCCCTTAACAGATTTTTCACGAAATAAGTTCACTGACCTCCTTTTCTTGGAAATCTGGCTCTCGGTGCAGGTTCTTTTATTATCAAATGGCTGTGGAAAATTGGATAAACATATTTCCATGGCTCCCACAAAGTCATCAGCGGAGAACGAATCATTTTCCCAAATTTGTAAATACACCATCGGAGGTTGTTTTGTGTCGTATTGTTCCAGTAGGCCACCTTTTCGTCTGATAAGCATCTACCAATATAAAGCCACAGACGCATTAAGTCAGTTACAAAGCATTTTAAGCTCAATGTCAGGTAAGTAATGACTTGTTGCTCATGGTAATCTTTTAAACCGAAATGATTACTTATTGGGTATCTGTATACTATAAGCTCATTAAGCAAATTGGATTTGATTTGCTTGGGTCCTTAGTGATTTGGAGCGATAGCTTACCATGTCCTCGATGGTGGAATACTTGAGTCGGAATATCATGCGCCAATTAAAATTACCCTCACCGGTTAATGAGCGATAATGTACGTCTGTCGATTGTGAAGCTTCGGAGTCCTCGCACCACCTGATAAATAATTTTGTTAATGGATGAGGGCCAATATAAGAAGTCAATTTCTCTTTATAGAATTGACTATTGTATGAATTTTCTAATGGAATTATTCTCTTACGCTTTGATGTAAATGTCGCTCATTTTGGTGCCGAAAATGTTCTTCTCATTGAATATCACATCAGAGCAGTTGTATACGATTATTCGGAGTTCGTATGTTTTAGCAGGAGCGGGAGTAATGTCGATAGGTGGTGGTACGTTTTGTGAGTCGAAAATTTCAATCCACAATTGAAGTTTACCCTGGGTAATAGGAATGATGTGCTTATTTTGATGAAGGGATGTTTATAAGGAAATCGTATTTATTATAAAAAAACATAGAACCAGCGTTCTTATAACCAAATTGGTTGAAAGGGAATATGAGAAAAAAGAGAAAATGGAGACTTTTACCTAAAAGCACAACTAAGTCTTTTCGGTAAACAGCTTGTTGTAAGTAAAATGTTCAATTCAAAAACATAAATTTTTTTTTTCATGGCACAGAATAGTTACGAACCCGACTTAGAACTTTTACAACTACAATTCAATGAACAAGTCCACAAAAATTTTCAAAACAAATTATGTGCGCTAGGGATTGCAATCCTGAAAGGTTCTTCAATCCCAGGATTTCGAGATTCACAAATGTCAATTTTGTAGACAGCGATTTCTTGTTCAAAAAAATTACTTGGTTGATGGCTAATTGCTATTCGAATCTATTTTGTGTTGTGTTTCGATGACAATAATAGGTGTGTTGTAAACCTTTTGTTGAAACCCTCTAATGTTCCCAACACATTTGTTCAGAGCATGCATTAGGTTTTTGCATTTAACTAACTTCAAACTCATTTTTATCATCGTCATCACTATGAGCTTCATCACTTGATCTTCCGGCATTTTTTCTTTATTTAAAAAATGTAAAATGTTTTACAGAAAATGCTCAAAAACTAAGTGGTTTTTATTCTGAATTTAAGTATAAATCCAGACCTTGAAGACAGCGATATAAGCACTCAAAAATACAAAAAAAACAGTACACATAGGAAACGAGAAAGGATACCCAAAAACTAGTTTACTAGTTTTTTCATTTTTTTTTTTTCATAGTAGTCAAACAGATCAAAAACAATGAAAAAAGTAAAAGGTTCGATAAATACATGGCGAAATGTAGGACCTGGTTTGAAATTTCTCAAAACACAATCCAATAATGCTCAAGAAAAAGTGGAAACCAGCTTTCATACCACCCTAAAATGGTTTTGCAAACTGATAGTAAAATAATGACGATATCATGAAAAATTAAGCACAAACTATTTTGCTTTGTTTCACAGGTTTTGGAACACACCCTTAAAATGTATTGGCACTGAAAAAAATTGTTATTAATTTTTATTATAAATTCACAGTCATGGGGAATTCAATTTTAAATTTTGTCGACGGAAAAGAATGAAGTAGACAAAAATAATGCGTCAAAATATTCAACGAATCAATCCCGAAAATTCTGGGATTTTGCGATTCTAATACTGGGATTCTCGGCACCGAACAAGGACACGGGATCCCGGGACTGCAATCTCTTGGTGTGCGTCGAGCATCGAATACCAAAATAAACTCAAAATTTATTTCAAATTCAGAATTTCAGCTTGGGTTCGTTCAATCATTGTAACTAATAGCCCACGATATTAAAATCGTTCAAGTTTAAAGTACAGAGATTCAGCCCAGCCCTTGCTGAAACACTGGCTGAGTTCCAAAATGCAGAAAAAAAAGTTTGACTGCGGCAGTACTACAGTCTCACTGCGCATCTACTGCGCAGCTTTACTGCTTTGCATATATTTTACTTAGCTTTAGTTTTACATCTCGGAACGCAATTAAAATAGCAGTCTGGGAGCTAAAAGTAAAAACGCTACGGATATATCTAACGGCTATCTTCATTTGTCAGTGAAAACGCTTTTTCTTTGAACAAACGTTTTCTTTTTGTAAAAAAAAAAAATGGATGCGTTCACTGTGCAGTTACTGCGCATCCTATACCTTAAAATTGCGTTAAGAAACTCGTGACTTTGTACAAATTTTCTTTTTTAATTTTCGGAACGCATGAAAATGCGCAACTGCGCATTTTCTGCATTTTGGGCCAGAGGCAACAATCCAGAAATTAAAATGCAATTTAAAACTGCAACGTCTGATTTTTAAGATTCACTGCAATTTATTGTGAATGGTAGCCAATGATATCTCTGATTTGGAAGAAGCTATAAGATTGCCATGTGAAGATTTGATTGTTTGGTGGATAGAGCTCATGTAGCTCTGGGTACACTTATCTCATCCAATCTAATACGATAACTCAAGTTTGAAAGGGAGTGTGCACCAGTTGATGGTCGAACGAAAAAAGACGTTCATAAGCACACCGGTTCTATAAGATCTAGTTAAGACATTGAACTTAATCGTATATCTTTCCATATGCCTTTGTTACCAGGCGAATCCACAATCGCCAAAATAATACGAAAGATGTTGGTAAATACCCGGTAGTATGGCATCGATTTGAACCATCTTTTATCGATTTGAAGACTGCGTAAGACTTAGATTAACTTTACAGAGTGATGTCTGTTTTTGGCCTAGAGGAACATCACTACTCTGTCAAGGTAATTCAAGACTCATTGACATTGGACTTCACAAACATCATTATCTCGAAACAATTATAAAACAATTGATGGTTAATGCGAGAACGTTGACAAGGAAGGAAAAGCGACAGACGCCAGAATAGGCTAAGCCACAAGCATGAAAATAGTGGAGATTAAACGACGAATCACTGTTTCTTTGGGCTTAGTAGGCAATTGAGAGTTATCTCCTTATCGTTTTGACATAAAATCGAGAGCTACTTTGAGCTAGCCTTGAGAACTTAACCTTTAGTTCGCAGACCAAACAAGGAACTAGAAAGTATGTACAAAAACACCAGATATTGCAAAGAAAATATGAGACCTCGTCTTAGGTGGTCTAATGAAGTGGAAGGGAACCTCAACCGAACTCAAAGCAAAACTGGTTACGTCTTGACAGGAGACTCAGTAAGTTATAAGGTAGGTATGTTCTGGCTGAAGCTTGGATCCATCCAAAACTTTGAAAGTTCTCACGAAGCATCTGAACATTACAATGTTCTGGACACCGTATAGGGGAAAGAAGAAAGAGAATAAGAATAAAAAAGAAATTAAGAAGAAGAAGAACAGGAAAAGTCGACTTAGCAATTTATGCTGTGTTTTCGGATCAGGGCCTATAATTATGCACTTCTGTCTAAGCACCTTAGAGTAAACCGTAACACCATTCGTATTATGGAGTAGAACATTTGACAAATTGAAAGAGAAACTGTTTCCAACTCACTTGCTCCACACCGGGTCGATCATTGCGGTATAAAGACCTTGTCTCCACATGCTCTGGTACCAATCTAAAGCCAAGAGTTGGTAGTTCCCGAGTATTTTTTAAAACACTCAAGCACAATCTCTCTTGCAAGTCTTCTTCTATAAAGAAAACTTAAAAATGATCCCAAATTGAAATCAAAAGGAACCTTCAAACCTGTTGAAACTTCTGTTCTGTCTTCAATTACTACCCCATCAATTTCAATAGCATTTCGTTTGAACAGAGGAGTACCGAGATTATACTTTTTACAAATATCTCTAAGTATTTCATAAGGCGTCATTGCATCCCTCCACATATTGTATCCTGATCTGAAATGAAATGAAAATAAAAGTTTTCTTGTTTCAAAAGCAAAATACTTAAAACTTGAATACAAACCTATTAAACTCGTCTGCAATACCAACCGTAGCACGGTGTTTACTTCTTAAGCGGTCTTCCAAGTCAATAAACGTGGATCCAATTAAATCGTCATGAATAGTTCCTCGGTCGAACGCGGATATCTGTAGAATGTGCTCCCTGCAAAATTGCATAGAAACAGAATACTCGTAGATATACGGTTGTATACATAATTAAGTTTCCATGGCAATACTTCAGAAAAACAAAAAAAAAAGATGCGACCAATCCTATAAAATTACATTTTATAGCCACGGACTCGAACACTACGAACGTGAACATTGCAATGCGAAGGACGCTTTCAACAACCCCTACTCATCGAAATCAAGAGCAAATTACTTCTTGTAATTAATTTTGCATTATTTTTCTTTTGTTTTGTTTTGAAAGAGTTTCTTAAAGAAAAGGATTGGATGAAGTTTATTATGAAGTCCTCTAGAAGATATAAGCTTCCCTGCACTGAAAATAGGAAGGATAATCGCTTTTCAAACAATTTTAAATGGAAAACTTGTCGATTCTAGGTACTTTACTGAGGTTCTGATATGACTTACAAAAGTCTTCGATGACCTTTAAACTTACTAAAGGAATTGTTACGTAGGACTTACATCCTTCTCTTTTAAAACTGTTGGGTAGGCATATTTTTTACGACAAATTCCGTGGCCAAAAACTGGCTTGACATTAATAAAAAAAATTAGAAAAGAAACGCTTTGAATTAAACTTATTGCATTTTTCTTAGTCTTTAACCTTTGCTAAAGTGAACCACTTAAAATTTTTTTAAAAGTTAATATTGCCAACTCTTTAACATAACCTAATTTCAGAACACGCAATTTCCTGGAAAACAGTACGAAACTAGTTTTTACATAAGATTAAAAAACTATCTACGATTTTGATTTTGCAGACTTACCTTGGAATAGTAGCCTCCATTTGAAATCGCTTGCCGAATACTGGATTCGATTGATTCGGCAGGTAGTGTGCTCTGTCCGAAATCGTTTGTTGTCCAAGCTGGAGCTTTACATATGAGTCAGACTGACTGTGAGTGTCATGCGAACGGAATTGAGTCCCCTGCACCACATACACTCTCACAATCACCTTAGTTTGATCGGTCAAACCTTGAATGAACTGCAACTTGGCTGACATTTTGCTGGCTACAGAGTTCAATGTAATTGAACTGGCATTATTGCAGTGACAGGGTGATAATTTGAGATTCATTTTAAGTGAAGCATAAACTTCTTCTTTTGGTGGTTTGTTTTTCTTAATTTTGACTCCATGAACTAAATGAAAAGTTTCAGCCCAGTCAGAAAGATAACTAAACTCTGTCTGGTTTTCGAGTTCAGAGTCAAAAATCACCAATTTATGTTTTGATGATCCTTCGTTATCATGATTTTGCTGTGGGACATGTGTTTTTGTCATTGGGAACAAACAGAATAAAGAAAGGAGATACCATATACATCGAGTTGTAGAATTTTGTCCACCAATTGTATTCGGACTCATCAATTTTCGAACGAGGAACAAGTGCGATTTTGCACGAACTCTTGCTAAGCTTCAACGGCATCCATTGCTTGAGTTGGGTAATGAAACTTTTCTTGAGAATGGATCGTTGAGGTAGAAGGGGTACGCTTTCCTCATCAGCTGAAGAGTTAAATGAAAAAGAAAAGATGGTACATGTTCTTACACAAAATCGTTTGTATACCTTCACCAAATTCAACAATTGTTGAATCGTCGTTTGTTTCAAATTCACAGAGTGCAGTTTGCTTTTTGATATATTTACTTGGATTCGATATGAGAGCTGCTCCTAGAGTTACTTCACGGTCTCGTCTAGGGCAGTCAACGTGAGTAGCGATAATGGCTGGCCAATACTCAAACTGTTCTGGTAGATTCTATATTGAACAAAAAAAAAAAAATCAATAAAATAAGCATCAACAAACATCCATCATCATCATATTAACGCAGCTTCTTCAAAAGGTAATTATGTGTGACAACAACAGTGTTGGCAGTATAAGGTTAAAATATCTTCAAATTAGAGTCAAGTTTTATTTATTTCGGCTCCAAGTGACTGAACCCTTAGACATGACATCAACTTTGGAGAATTCAGTAGAGACCCTCTTCCCTCAGAAAAGAAATCATTAGGTTTCCAACTTTAAACAAAAAATTGCAGCACTTTATTAGGGGTACACTAGCTAGAATTTACATTTTCTAAAGCATAGGTTGTCAAAAACACACAAGTCGTCGAAGGTTTGATACCTAAAATCCCTTTTCTCACAGACAGAGTTTTGAAGAAAGGTCTCCAATGGAGCCCTTTTTAAGACCACAACTTAACAAAGGTCTAGCTCCGAATGGCATATTAAACTTGAATCCAACAAATTTGCAAACATCACCAATTTATTGGTCATTCATTAATGACGAAAATTATTAGGCTGAAGCAAAACAGAACAAGATGCAATCAACAGACCATTTGGCATTTTTTGGAAATGCTTAGGAAATCATTGAACAATATGGAAAGAGTCATATAACCACATTCATCCTGCTATCAGTATCAGCCAGAAGCACTCCTTAAGAGATAGTCGGAGTAATTAGTAACTACGAGTCTTAAGATTCATATCATTTTTGGGAACATCAATTTAAGTTTTCTATCACGATCACGATCGAAAAGTAACAGTGACATCTCAAACAACAGAGCAACAATTTGAGTCTGTTTCCGAAAGAGCTGATGCTCATGATACTGAAGAAGCTCTGCAGTAAAGGAGTCATTTTCCGACTTGTAGCTTGGCTCTCGAGAACGCCGCATCGCACTGTAGCCAATGCTATTGCCCTCAATAGCCGCCTTCTTGAAAACCTCTCTTTGATGCCGGGAAGACAATCGATCGAATCTAACTTATCAAAACAAGAATAATTTTTGGTGTCATAATTAAAAAATTTCTGCAGGTAAAGTAAGAGCCGTTTTCTTCACTAGAAGTTGAAGTCAACTGAAGGATTTTTATTCACAACCTGTGATTTTGTTTTTCTTCACTCAAATTTGACAGCTTCAACTATCGATTTTCAGTTGATCAACTTCCGATTTTCTCAACTTCTGGAGAAAGTAGAATTTGAATGAGTAAACTTGAGAGTTGTCTGTGAAATTTAATTTTGTACTACATTTTGTTGCTTCTGTCTGTTATTTTGGATTTGCATAATGTAAATAAAAATATTTTTAAAATAAAAAATTATTATTTTGAGAGTCATCCATCGTCTGACAATATAAAACGTGTCCACGGGTCTGGCTTGAAAAATAGGTCCCGAATTCAATGTTATTTTCAGTCAATTTTAGACCAATCAAGCAATCAAAATTCAAATCAAAAGTTGAAAAATTTCAACTTGTGATTTTAATTTCGGTACATTTATGTATCTGTCAAAAATATCTAAAGGAAATTTTTAAAAACGCAAGTATGCGAGCCTTTGAATTTCAACTCTTGAATAGAAATTTAAATTAGTGAAGAAAATCAAATTTCAACTTGTGTCTCAACTCTCTAGCTTGTCTCAATTCTACAGTTGGCCAACTTGAGATTTTGAGGGAAGTTGAGAAAAAGTGAAGAAAACGGCCCTAAATTCTCTCCGCAAACTCCTTTGACACCGACTGCAAAATTTTAACCCAACGAATTGGCCAAAACGTCACAATGGACAGAGATAACTTCGAGGAAGTACCAGACTTCGTCTATATGTGTTCCGATAAATAATATCACTGCGGAGATTAAACGGAGAAATCAGGGAAGGAGAAGATCTCCCCTTAGGTGGTGCAATCAAGTTTGAAAAGACAGACTTATAGTGCGAAACCGTAGAGAGCTCGCCTGAAATCGAAGTCGCTATCGAAAGATGTTAATTGAGGCCCAGGTTGACCTCGAACTGTAATGCCCACCTATGCAAGTAAGTAAAGAGTCGCTTCTTAGGTTTTAGTAAGCTCAAGTATACGTAAGAAATCACACAAAGTGGAACTGGAGTCTAAGCTTAGTATCTGGTCTCGAAATAGTTTCAGATTATGGGCGCGTAAAAGAACCTTTCGGATACATTGTCTAAGATGCGCGTGTCTATGATATTCAGAACAAGTCAGATATATAAGTACAAATATTCGAGACTACTTGACACACCGTAGTCAAAGAGTTAAGGTTTGTGACATTTCATCGGATTCATTTGAATTGGTTGCTGGCGTTCCTCAGGGTTCAATTTTAGGTCCTCTTTTATTCTGCATGTTTATCAATGACCTTCCATTAACTTGTAAAAATGTCATGTTGCATCTCTATGCAGATGATGTCCAAATGTATCTATCTCGACCAATTATCTTGTTGGAGTACTTAACTTGCCGAATGAATGAAGATCTTGAAGAGATTTACAAATGGACTCTGTGTAATGGCTTAACGCCTAACCCAGCAAAGTCCCAAATCATTGCCATCTCTAGACCGAAATTCGATACAACCAATCTTCCACCTGTGTTCGTATCTCGATTCCAAACAGAGCTTAAAAATGTTGTTACAAGCCTTGGTTTTAAAATCAATCGTTCCATTTCAGCAAACGATCATATTAATACCTCTATTGGCCACATCTATGGTGGTCTTCGAAAATTGAATATGTTTTCATACCTAACACCTACTGAAACCAAACTGAAAATCAGCAAATCATTGCTTTTGCCCATCATAGAGTATGCTTCACTGGTTTACGCTAAGCTTGATTCTCGTTCTTTTCATAAATTGCTAGTTGCTTTTAATAATATAATTCGGTATATTTTTAGTCTGCGTAGGTTTGACCATGTCTCTCAATATCATCAACTAGTCCTTGGCTGTACTTTTGAACAGTTTCTAAATACGAGATGTTGTATATTCTTACACAAAATAATTCAAAGAAAAACGCCGCTATATTTATTTGAAAAGTTACAGTTTTCACAATCTGCCCGAACTCTGAATCTTATTACACCTTTATGCACTTATTTGAACTCTTCTAGACTATTTAATGTATATACCAGCAAACTCTGGAACTCCTTGCCAGTAAGTTTAAAACAAATAGTAGGAATCTTACAGTTTAAAAAAGCAATATTAAACTATTTTAATTCATTAAACATGCAAACAGTAAATTGAAAATAAAATATTTAATCTTAGTCTAATAAAATTCTTCTTACCTAAAATCGAAAAAAAAAATTAAAATCATTTTGTAAATATTATCTAGTTTTATTTTTGTTTTTGTTAAGATATTGTATATGTACTATTATTGTTACTTATTTAAATAACTCAACTTGTACTTGCAAGTCCTGTCTTAAGGTACTATAAAAGACTCAGTCTTCTTTGTACACCATTATAAAATAAATTGAAATTGAATATAAATTGAAATATATGTATTGTGAAAAATACCGTTATATCGTTAAAATGTGGCAAACAAACAACATAGAACGAGCTATGACAACATAGAACAAACTATGGAACTAAATTTTATTGAAAGATAACGCTTCCTGTTATCACAACATTTATTCATCCCATTCAAGCCATTATGAAAGAGAACTTCATCAACCGCAATCTAATAACGGTATAGTTGTGGTTCTTGTCATTGTTAAACCTCTTTTCTTTATCATCATTAGCTAAGGGGTCTTCAAAAATTGCACAAACTTTCTAATCTGAGACTAAATAAATCAATTTTTAATGCCAATTCCCCTACCCAAGGTAAGGTACCTACTTTTTTGTAGAAAAAAATAATGAATGCGGTACGCTAAGTTCATGTTGTAAAAAAGTATCTATTCTCATTCATATGATAATCAAAATTCACTTACTACAACTCCTGCAGCATATGCATCCAAGAAATTAATGCTTTTCTTAAGCCTTGTACCAGATACACCACTCTTCAGCACAAGCTCACCCATCATGACAAAAATCTTATAGCGACCAAGACTAGAGCAAGTTAGTTTCTGGCAATTCCTTAGTCCAACGAATGTTACTTCCAATCTAAGACCTTTGAAAGTTTTATTTTAAACTCAAGCACATGTAAAGCACCACTTACAAATATTTGGTCATTATCGGTTGTATATTCCTGGGAATTCCTTTAGACATAACTGCCCTGTTGATATCATTCACACCTTCACTTATTTTCACGAGCTCACCAGACATCAAAATTTCCACCCTAGCTGCGCCAATGTTTGCAATAGAGACCCATTTTAAAGGAGGCGGTGAGGAGTTGCTCAGTTCTCTAAACTCCTTTATAGCCACTTTGCTTTTAACGAACTTTTTTAAGTTTAAAATCGGACTTGAGCTCTGCAACTTCTCATTCCGAAGACTGCCTTGGTATGAAGAACTATCATCACCAGCTTCCATCAGTGGAGATAAATTATTGCTCTCAAGTGTTGACTCTAAGAGGTCATTGCTGTTGGTAAGGACTTGAACAGATAATTTTACAAATCCACAGCCTAAGTAGTCGCTCGTCTTAAGGCCATCAGTGTCAAAAACTTGAACTGCAAGAAGTGGTGGATTTTTCTGATACCATTCCGACGGTCCAGGCAATATTCTTGGTGCAAACACCACTGAAGTGTTCCAAATCGGGGAAAGTGATTTGAAAACTGTGCTCGTTTCCAAAACTTCTTCCCCGCTAAAGAGCTTTAATTTTGCATCACATAAGCCTGTCTTATCAGCACCAGGTCGAATCTTTGCTTGATGAATGAATAGCCGGCTAACATAGGTACTGGGCTCTACAACGGGTTCATAATAAAATCTTTCTTTTTGTTTCCATTCATCAGTTGCAGTGAGTTCCACTTGCTCAGCTTCAGTGGAAACTCGAAGACATCCATAAGTCATCCCACGATTACAACTACAGTTGTTGCAGGTGTGTAAACAGTTTAAGTCCTAGGAAAAAGAAGAAAATTATGTTGCACTCTCGCTGTTAATTTTTATAATTAATACAGATGAGAGAAAAGCGAGTCTTGGCATTTTGATTGGCTTATTAAAAATGACACATGACAGACATAAATGTGACTGATGATATTGCCTCACCTTGAAGATGAAATTACTTGGAACCCCACACCAACGTCCTTTACATTCTTTTCGTTGGGAATAAGCAAAGTTCCACGGGTTAAGCTTACAGATGGCAAACTCTTTATTCCCTGCTTTACTACTACCAAGAAACATGAACATATGCAGCTCTGGCCATTCGTCCTGGATTCGTGTTTGCGTAATTGATTCGATTCGTCCTTTGAGTGTCTTCAGTTCTTGGATGACTCTATCACAAAAGTGCTCACCATCTCGAAAGTTTCTTAACGTCTGGCGAAGGTCCTTTAAGGAAGTTGTCAGTTTCCCCTTTTACAATTTCAGAAATTAAGTCACTTTAAATGCATACAAAGGAAATTTGAAAAATTAACTTACGAAGAACTCCCTTAGATATACCAAACGGTTCTCATCCCAAACTGTTTGTTGCTTTAAGCCATTATACTGAAAGTGAGAACTAAAGTGGGGTTTTTGGATTCTGTCCAGTATCGATTGAATGATGGCTTTGAGGCACTTGCTGTGCATCGCTTCGTTCTGAGGATACTTCAGTTGGAAAAGTTGAAAATTCTCTAACTCCAAATTCTAATGGAAGGAACATGTAGATGAAAAGATAATAAAAAACCAACTTTGTCAACCATTTGCTCAACAAGTGTTATCATAAAGTTGTCACTTTCGTATTTTAATCGGTTATCTGGTAAAATGCATTTCATGTGAACGGCCTTGAATGGAGGCGAATGAACGAAATATTTAACAGATGCTGAGGGTGCTCCTTTGTAGTTCTTTAAATAGCATTCCACAGTGTTTGATGTAAATTCTGAAATATAAAAAAAAAATATTTCAATATTTATGAGACATTAAAGTGGAATGCAAAAATCAGAAGAAAGTCCATGAAGTGATCCCATCTTCCTGCAAAGCATAAAGAAAGCAATAGCATATCGAGCTATAAAATTTCTTTGACCACGCTACTGCAATATTAAAGAATACGACAACAAACTTAAATATACTAAAAATAAAAAAATAAATAGGGTGGCGCAACAGAAGAGTCCCACCACCTGGCGCATTTCTCACAACCATAGCTTGTGTGGCAATGGTAGGCGACGCTTTTCATGGCAATGAATTTAGTATCGGGAAACTTGTCAATTCCTCGCGAAAGGTGATACTCGTGGAAAACATTCAAAACTTAAATAAGCCACTATAAAAAGAGAAACGTTTCCTTGAGACGTTCATCGAAACTCTTTCACGATACGATACGATACACGATGACTCTTGTGGTGGTCACAACGACGTGATGGCCTTTTGGATTTCTTCAGAAAAATTTTCAAAAATGTGTACCTCTTACAAGTAGAAGCTTGCAAGTCGTTTAAAAAGAGCTAAAAAGGCAAAGTGAACGAGTAGGTACATGAGTTCTGAAAACATATGGCTGACGAGTCTTTTTTAAAGCATATCAAACACAAGGTACGTCGTCGGTTGATGAGCTGCTGTAGCCATGTTGTTTTGGTGACCACAATTGTTTATCAAATCCGATAACTTCAATTCAAAAAATTTCAAATAATAGTAGGTAGGTCTTCGCAGCCCGTGGCTACCTTCTAAAAATTAAAGTAGTGCCCCTAAAAGAAAAGAAGTAGTACTTTACTGATGATGAAGCCATCATAAGCAAGATTCCTCTATATACCAGCTTATTAAGAAGTAGAGCATCAAAACGAAATTTAAGTACCGAAATAGTCCTAAAGCTCTAAATTCCTGTGCTGCTTGCTCAAGTCGTTTATTTTAATATTTGAATAATTCCTTAAAAAAGTTATAAATTTTAATAGCAATACCCGTTCGTGACTGGCGTGTCACTTGTGTAAAACAGACAGGGGGAAGTCTACTTCGTCAACATGGATTCATTAATTTCAAATTTACTGATAAAAATATTTTAGAAGTTCCATCTCGAGTCTTGAATCGGAAATGAGTTTCTAAATGGTTTTCACTGATTTTTAGGAAGCATTTGACTAACTTTATCACGAACTGCTCTTAAAAAAACTTTTGTTTTTCGGTTGGTTCCCAGAGTTTTGATGTTGATAAGAATCAAAGGCGCACTGTCATTGTGCACTACGTACTTTCGGTATACTGTCTCGTTTCAAAACAAAAATTGCCGCTAGACTCTTGTTGTGGGGTTATGTGAATATGAAGTCGCTTGTCTATGCTGATAACCTGAGATGATTGACGCCTTCGAAGAGAATATGCGCGTTATTGCCGACATTCGGGTCCAAATGCTATGCTAAAACTGGTCGCAAATCGAGCATCTCAGCTGAAATTTATTCGACCGAGCCACGGTACCCACTTGCCCAAATTCAGTTTTAACCCAACCAGGCATCCAGTTCCATATATTGAACACTCAATTTAATCGTTCCTGTAGCTATAAAACTAGAAGTAGCGCCCCTCTTTTGACATCTCCATAGAAACTACAAACATTTAGAAATAATGTACATAATACGAAACTTTACGTTCGTGGTAAAGCTATCTTTACACTATTATAACGGGGAAAACTCTTTTTGTTTGTGTATTTGTTTTGAATAGGCTCCAAAACAACAGAGCCGATTTGGATGAAATTTGAAACAGAGGTGGTCTAGAGCTTAGGAAGCTACGTAGGCAATATTTCATCTCCATATTCCTTCCGGGAAGAAACCGGGAGCAGAGACAAAAATGTAAACGAGAATCCAGCCGTGTATATTATAATATGCTATAGTAGCACCTTGTTTTCATCAACAAACAATGAAGCAGACAACAACAACAATTTCCTTGACAACAACTTTGATGACGATTCGATACTTTTCAACGAAATGGAAATCACACACTGCATCGACGAATTGGGACAAGATAAAAGTTCCAGCAGTGATGGTATCGAGGCAGAAATTTTAAAATTCGGAAAACAAACTGTCACACCATTTCTGACAAAATTTTTCAACGCCATTCTTAAAACTCAACAGATACCAAAACAATGGAAACAAAGCATCATAACATTATTACATAAAAAAGGAGACAAAGAAGATATAAATAATTACAGACCAATCAGCTTAATATCGACAGTTTATAAACTTTTCTCAAAAGCATTATACAAAAAATTAAAAATATCACTAAATGAAAAACAGCCAAGAGAGCAAGCCGGATTTAGAGAAGGATTTTCAACTACTGACCACTTACAGACCATTA
Source organism: Melanostoma mellinum (assembly GCA_914767635.1). NCBI lineage: Eukaryota > Metazoa > Arthropoda > Insecta > Diptera > Syrphidae > Melanostoma > Melanostoma mellinum. The sequence goes on from OU612058.1 coordinate 171,214,490, forward strand.
ACCAACTAATAGAAAAATTTAATGAATACAAGAAACCTCTCTATCTTTTATTCATTGACTTTAGTAAAGCTTTTGATACGATAGAACATAAAAGCATTTGGGCAGCACTGACGAATCAAAATAGCAATCCAATATTTGTTCAGACAATTTATAACAACAATACTGCAAAAATTAAAACTGACAAAATGGGTACTAGAAGAAATATTTTGTCGACTTGAATGGAAAAATAAGTTTGGACTAAATATATGGGGAGAGAAATTGAACAATCTTAGATTTGCAGATGACATTGTTCTTCTATCAGACAAACCAGAGGACTTAGAAAAAATGGTGAACGAACTTGCAGATGAATGTAAAATCCACGGACTCTTATTAAATCTTAGCAAAACTAAAGCCATGACTAATCATATAAGAAAGGAAATCTTGCTTCAAAATAATAAAATAGAGTATACTGATGACTACATTTATTTAGGACAACTGAAATCATTTGATAACCAGGAAGAAATGGAAATAAATCGAAGAATATCTAATAGCTGGAAACAATTTTGGGACGTTAAACAGATTCTAGATGCAAAAATTGGAAAAGACACACAAAAATACATCATAGATTCAACAATACTTCCTGTAATGACATACGGTTTACAAACAATGGGACTAACATCGAATTCTATTGAAAAATTAAGAATCTGTCAATGTAAAATGGAAAGAAAACTACTTAATATAAGGACTATACAAAAAATTAAGAACGAAGAAATAAGAAGAAGAACTAACATAACAGACGGAACTCAAAGAATAAAACAACTTAAATGGAGCTGGGCCGGACACATTTCGAGAATCGAAGACAACAGATGGACAAAAATTTTAACAAAATGGACCCCACCAGACGAAATTAGACCTAGAGGTAGACCAAAGAAGAGATGGGAAGACGATCTTAAACAATTCAACAACAACTGGTATAATGACGGAAAGAACAGAAATCTATGGGCAGCAATGGGGGAGGCTTACGCCAGATCGACATAAATCTATCTAACTATTATTAACTTGGAAAACATTACTTAACTTAACTTTGAATACAGTATGTAAAAACTTTTAAAAATTATATTAATTTGAATAATGTAAACAAAACCATTAACTATATATGTACAAACAATTTTTGTTTTTTTTAATTGGCAAATAAAGCTATTAATAATAATTTAATAATAATAGTAGCACCACAGAGCGGAAAACGCTTTCATTGCCACCTGTCGTCTCTATTAAATTTACCGCCTTCTCAAATCGGTAAAAGCGGCCTTTTTTAGTTTGTTATGATTTCTCATTTGTTTTTATTGCGTTCAGAAGTGTTTACATTTCACCATTTCACCACCGTAAACGTCGTGAACTTTCTGATTTTGCCTTATAACAACTTGAAATCGATAACGATTTTTTTTAAGAAAAATCATCTTTTCCGAAGAGGCTTACTTTTATTTGACTAGTGCGGTAAATAAACAAAACTGGCGATGAAAATCCACAAAATATTCATTAAAAACCATCACATTCACCTAAATTGACAGTTTGGTGTGGTTTTTGGGCTGGTGGAATCATCGGTCCGTACTTCTTTCAAAATGAAGCTAGTAACACAATTACTTTCAATGGACAGCGGTATAGATCGATGATGACCAACTTTTTATGACCGAAATTGGAAGAAATTGATTTTGACAATATTTGGTTTCAACAAGACGGGGCTCCGTGACACACAGCAAATGCCGCAACAGTTGAATTATTGCGAGGAAAATTTAGAGATTCGATAATTTCAAGAAATGGTGATATTGAATGGCCTCCAAGAAGTCGTGATTTAACTTAGACTTTTTCTTTTAGGGATATCTGAAGTCATTGGTCTTTCAAAATATACCAGATTCTCATCAAGCGTTACAAGTCAATATTGAACGGTCCGTTCACGATATACGACTTGATTTAGTTTAAAAAGTGCTTGAAAATTGGGTGGTTGAATTTGTTGCTGCAGAAAAAAACGTGGTGGCCATTTGAATGACGTTTTATATAAAACTTAATTGTATTGATTGAATTGCACATTAAAAAAAAAAAATATTTGAATTTCCTTGACAAGTATTTTTTTTTTTTGTTTTGTTTGTCACCAAAAAAAAATAGGGAAAAAATAGATTAAAAAACTTTCCAAGAAAAGTAAAAGAAACACGTCCAGTTCGTTATCGTTATAAAATCGGTTGTATTTTTCTTGTATATAATTCAAAGGTCATATAAAGAACATATATTGTGGATTGTATCCTAAGTAATGTTTGATTTACTAATTTGAGTTTACTATTTCTTATTTACACTTTTTAAATAATCATTGTACATTCGTTCATCACTCTTATTGGAAAACCCTTTAGGACCTGTGTAACGGATTATTTTTAAATATTTTGAGAAGAGAAACAATAAATGAGCCCTATGTTTTTTTTTTTATTGTAAATGACAAAAAGTTTGTTGCTTTGTGCTTAGCGTCTCATAAAATCGTTTGAAAAGAATTCAAGCATCCATGAAAATACCATCTACATAACTAAGTCAACAACCAGAGTAAAATTTTTAAAACTGCTAGGGCCTTGAATAAAGACCACAGGTGGCGATAAAAGCGTATTCCCCTCCGTGGTATAACTATAGCTTATTTCTACAATGCAATTCTGAGTTTATATTGAATAGGTTCCAAAACTACAGAGCCGAGTGGAGTAATATTTTATGTAAAGATGATCTTGAGTCTGAGAATGCTTCAATATTCATCAGTAATATAGGTCTATTTCATTTAACTATTGCGATCGCAGCCGATGCTATACACTAGGGCACCGAAGGAGCCGAGCTACACCGGGAGGGTTAGCTAGTCGTATATGAAGTGTGAAATCACTAACTTAGAACTATGTCTTTTGACGCACAAAAAGAAAAATGGGCACGAACTTGCGATTGTGTGCTAAATACGATATCAAGATCTTAAGCATAGTCCAAAGTATATAAAGTATATATGTTATAGTTTCAATATTTGTTTATAAAATTTATAAAAATTTCAAATCTTAAAATTTTTCAAATGTTAATATAAAATCTTTCTCAAACTACTTAGGACTTCTTAAATATAAATTTTCAAAATCGTGTCAGTCACCAACGAAAAAGTAGGTTTTAAAATCATGTCATGTAATGTGTTGTTTAATCGTTATCTCAAATTTTTGAAGTGAAAACTTCTTTAGGCGCGTTTGGCACTTTTGCGATGGGGGTAAAGCATTGAATTCACGACCGACACCATTTTTTGGCTCATCGTAATTCGTATATGTAAAGTCTTCATAGCCCAACGTCTCAGGTTCGATTCCCAGCCATGGCTTGCATTTTTTTATTTATTTAGAGTGAAAACATAAATAAAAATTGTCGCCACGGCTGGGATTCGAACCTGAGTTATATAGCCAACGACTCTGCCATTGAGCCAAGAAACACCTCAAATTTAATGCTGCTATAAAATGACTTAACAGAATGTAAAGCAACATTACCTAGTAATAGCCGCGTTTTATTATTGATCTGATCCGGATCAGATCATGGCTTTAGCCGCGTTTTATTATTGATCTGATCCGGATCAGATCATGGGTTTATTAGCGTTACAACAACAAAGCGAAATCCTGCTTTTTATTTGGATCTATTTTTGTGATCTAAAAATTAGTTCTTCTATTTCACACAAGAGGAGACTTTCCATTGAAACGTTGGTATCATTTCCAATATTTCCAATAACAACAGTATTGCCACATGAACATTTTTATCTGTGTGAAATGAAATATGTTTTAGATAGATAGCGAGAAACTTCACATTTATTCATTTTTGTATAATACATGACATAATGAAAAAGTTTTACAAAACAAAACTTATATTCGTGAAATTAATAAGAATTAGTGCAAAAAAATATATATTTGACAAAGTACATGAGTATCATTTTTCCCAAAAAAAAAAAGAATAAAAAATTAACCATTGAAAAAAAAGTTCGTAGGGCAGCTCTTTTGAAATGTCAGTTGAAAGAGCGAGTCTCTCACAACTTCCAACTGGAAATATGATGATCCAAAGTTGTTTTATTATCAAGATCTGATCCGGATTGGATCATTGTGATAATAAAACGCGGCTAATATTACTTACCGACTCGGAGAAATACAGAGATGAAAGAAAGGAATTGAAGGACAGAGAAAAATTTATGCAACGCAGAAAAAATAAAAAGCATCAAATATTTTACTACCATTACAATGAAGTGGATGAGTAAAGCTGGAAATTTCATCATGGCAGAGTAGGAGACGCACTAGTCGATGATTCGAACTTTACAACAAATAAGAGATCAACAACTAGCGCGATGATTTATCGATGGAATTGAAATGGTTGCATTAAAATAGTTTGAAAACCATTACTCAAATATTAATTAACTTCGTTTCTAAAATTAATGCATTGTCCTTTCTTTCATTTTATTGTCAAAGTTTACGAGTGCAGTTACAAGATCTGTAGACACTATATCGTTAAAGAATTGAATGTATTGATTTTAACAGAATTTCACAAGGGTGACGAAGAAATATAGATATGATATTCTAGATTTCAATTTAGTTACAAGTTTCAGAAGGCACGATTGTCCAGCAGCAGAAGTAGCTATCTGTAAAAGGTTGTCTGATACAACTATGTACCATGTGTTGCTCAAATCATATGGATTTGCATACGTGGTACACTAGTATGTTTAGTAGGTACTAATGTTTTTGCCACTCTGGAAATGGACAGCAAGTTATAACAGTAGGAGTTTATAATTCACCGAATACGTCTTCAAGTGTAATGCGACAGTTTTTATATAAATTTAGTTATTTAGTCTGAAGACGCTTCTGCATACCTTCACGATAAAATTGGGGAGAGATTTGATGATTTCCCAATGATTTTGAGTGGTGATTTTAACATCAACTTCGCCGATGCTACCAATTTGCCACTTTTTTCAATTTTTAAAAGAACATTATTTTACAATGACGAATGACCGCAGCCTTAGTACAACGAAATATAAAGCGACGATTGATGCAGTCTTTGCGATATATTTAAATAGATTCGAGACAAAATTGTTCGATTCCTATTTAAGTAAGGTACCATAGACCTATTATTTCAGTATTAGAATACGATGATTGTAGAGATGATAAATAGAAGATGTGAAATTGTGAATGAAAACTCATAAGTTTCATTGATGTTCTTCTGTATTTACCTACATCTACTCTACATATATTATAAAAGATTTTCCTGTACATTAAAATATTTACTGAAAATTCAATTCTGTTTTCACTTCTGTTGGCACTCCCGGAGTGCTTCTATTTTTTTTTTTTCTGCACGATTGCAAAACTTGCCAAATAGTACCTATATATACTATAGTAAATCGCAAGTAAAAATTGAGCCATAAAGCGTTAAAGCACAATGGCAATTCTTTATCTTTATTACAAGGCTGAATGCTTGGCCATAATATTAAATTGTTTCCGCTTGAAAGCAACACGTCTTCAAAAACACCTTTTACATGTAAGAAACTGAATTTCGTTCATTTTATCGCATTTTTTAAAAAAGAGTTGATGAAACTGAGAAAGCTATATACAATTATTTGTATCTATGCAAATATGCCTATTGCTTATGTGTACATAGCCGTTATGAACTGATCTTTCTGTCAATAACGCCTGCAATTAAGAACAAATGTAAAAGTTAACTAAGAAAACACAACATCTTAATAATACACAATCTATTAAACGAATAAAATTTAAGAAAAACTGCCCCGCTTTAATGCGGAGAGGAAATTATCGAAATGTAGTGAGTAAGTGGAAATAAATGTTGATTTTCTTCTTATAATTTGTAGCACCCTGACCAACTTTTAGGATTATTGGTTTCTCTGTTTTTTGGCATCAGTTAATTTTTTTGTCTTTCACTCTCCATTAAAATTAAGATTTTGTAATTTCGACTAAATTAAAATTATAGGCTATTGGCGTCATTGAATAGACAACACTTAGGCATTGGCGTTCTATACTGCGAAGTAAAAAAGGGGATAAACAAATATGATTTCGAATTCTTCAGTGACTATTAATTTTATGGTTCGCTTTTTATGTATTTCTTTTAATTTGTATATATGAGTAAAAAAACATCACTTGGATTTTTATATCATAAGACGAAAGTCAAGTAAAACAAATATTTTTATGTATGTAGCTATTAACGTGAATTTAAATATACAAGCTCACAGCCGTTCCCTTTTTGTTTTTACGAGACGACAGAGTGATAAAACTAAGATAAGAAGAATCAGGATTCAGGAAGATTGTGCTGAGAAAATAGAACTGGAAATAATTTGAAAGTTGAAAGATATGAAAAGAACAAGAGCCAACAACTTAAGGACAATTCAATCTTGACTATGTATCTTAAAAAGTAGAGAATGACTTCGAATCTCCACAATTAATTAGGAAGTGAGATAAAACGAAACAGCGAAAGTATTAAGACTTGGGTAAGCATCCACAATCACCCATGAAAGACACTCACTATTGTGTGAAATGGTAAAGTGTGCTGCAGTCATAATTAGATTACAGAATTAAAAAAGCTTGCTGTGCTGTGTTATTAACATTAATTAACGCAGAAGTCCACCTTCGAAATGAAAGAAAAATCAAAAAATAACAAGGCTGTATGTTGACAATGTGTGACATGCTGGCTTAGCTCACTAGCTGTAGAAATGGCTCCTGTGCACTTACTTATTCATCACCAGGCAATAAGAATAACACCTAAGCGACGCACCATGTATAACTTGAGTTTGGCAGATAAGCTGACCGATTTCCTTTCTTAATTAAGTTGTTAAATGTTTTTGCTCATTCAAGTTATCATCGAAACTTTTAGTTAAAATTTTTTTTTTAATGTTAGCTGGTAAACATACCTCCTAGTCGCATTCCAACTTTCATATTGCTTGCATTTGCGTGAATAAATTCACCTTGCCACAAAATTAGTTCTATTACGAAAGTATCAACCGTCCACCATGGTGTTTCCATCAATGACAGCGATGGCGCTATTTGAACTGTTCTGTTGATGGATTCTTTTGCTGCATCAACCTTTTCTGACTTAATGTGGAGTAAGACTCTCCCAATATATTCATTATTTTCATAAAAATGAATGAATGTTGGACCAAGATTAGGAACATCTAAAAATATAAAATTTTGAAAACTGAAATTCAAACATACAATTTATCAACTATTAACCATTGAAGCAAATCTCGTCAAAATAAATCTTCGTATCGGCTATGCACTTATATTGCAAGTGCTCATGAGTCATGATTTGTATGAGAAAAGTTTGGGCAAGGGATGGGAAAGTCCAACTGAATTGAATCTCTTCATTCCACTCTGGGAATGCCGTAGTCTTGCACAAATTCGTCTTGCCCTTAAAAGGATTGAATCTGTACTTTAGAAACGAAATGAATGTGTAATGATTTCTGTAAAAGATACATTCATGCCAGCAAGAGATACTTGAATCATGTAATCAGCTTTCTTTACAAAAACACCTTTGTGGAATGAAACGATGTACTTGATGTTGCACGGTGACGATTCAAGGTTCTGAAGAAGATTCCTAATAAGAAATTGGTGTAATTTAGGGTAAGGTTTAGTTGCAAAACTCACCTTTCAATTTCATCACAGTCAACTGAACTTATGACTGTTGCAGGAAGAGGTTGATTCGAGGTAACAATAGCCAAGTCGATTTGGAGATGTCCTTTTGCTTCACCTTTACTTCCTATGGAATTCTCGAGCTTACCCCATTTTTTCACAAAGCATTTTCCCGGTTGATTCCAAACTGTGTGAAGATCGATAAGAAGCTCGCCGATTGTAACTGTTGCTTTGCAGCTCTTCTTTTTAATTTCATAAAGAACCGTAAGCCGCAACAATTCGGCAAGGGTGCAGGATAATTCAAAAACAAAATACTAAGGAGAAAAGTCATACAAGTCGTCTTAGAACAGAAGCATGTATATACACAATGAACTTTACCTCATTGTAATATGGATTTTCTGAGTTTTGAAATACTTTGGTGATCTTGGACTTCTTTTCCAAACTCACGCGAACAAAAGTGTCGGCATTGAAAACTGGTAAATGCTTTGCTTTATGAACAGTGGTACAGACCAAAAACTCTTGCTTTATATTCAGGAAGCATTCCATTTGCGGTATCATAGTATTTTGCTTAAATGTATTTTATGATTTTTCTGTTTTTTGATGTAATCAATCTGAAAACATTATTTTTGAATGATTAATTTGAAAATACAAATATGAACAAGTAATGAGTTTGAATATAAATAAGCATGGCATACAAACATCGAATTGGGCTGATTTGTGAAGAATCAAAATGTAAAGTTGTAGTGAAATCTAAAGAGCCTCTCACACCAAAGCTTTTTTGCAGTCGCGGGTTGCGGCAATTGCGGTTGTCAAAATTAAGTTAGACAGCGAATTACCTCTACTGCTCTTCATAGTCTCATAGGCAACAATAGCTTTTTATTGCGAGGGCAAATCGAATCCAGACATGTAAGTAGAAAAGTGTATCTCACTTACATTTTAGTGAATAGCGAAGCAAACGCAGCACATAGTTCGAACGCAATAAAAGCTTACTATTGTGACTGTCTAGTTGGAATGAGGACTATTGGTTGTTGCGCTCGCTCATGTCATGAGCATTTTATGGTATTTGGGTTGCGCAAGACACCAGGAAGCAATAAATATAGCACCAGCTCTGTTTTTGGATTGTATTTTGATAGATATAAACGAAGATTACTTTTATTTTTCATCTGTAGCATTAATATGTATTCTGTTTTTATGTTTAAAAAAAGAGTAGATACAAAAACTTAAATGAAAAAATGCATTTGCTGTGGAACATATTTTTGGTTTAATTTTTTAAGGAATTGTGTATAGTGTACGTAGTATGCTTTATGTATGATAGCGTAGATATATATCAAATTAAAGGTTATCAATTAAGGATTACATTGGTGCAAAAAAACACGTAGGTCATCGCTGATTTTTTCGAGATATTAGCTGGCTAACGTCAACGAAAATGTTTCTTTTCAAACAAGTTTAAGGTCTGTCTTCTCGAAATGTAAGGCATTTTGAAAAATATTTTTTGCATGAAATGAAAGATATTTTTATAATCTTTCATGTGATACCTAAATCATTATCCTACTTGATATACTTTTCGAATGTCAGATTTTTCCCATTTCCGGCGCTCAATTTCAAGTCCAATTATCTCAAAATCACCAAGGCAAAATTCAAAAATATTTGGCAGATAGATAGAACGTAGCTTTTCATTTGGTACTCGTCTCATAGGTGTACGCCCTGGGCCTAGGCTCCATAGAAAAATGAGATAGTGTCTGCCTCTTTCCGCAACTGCAAAAATGTTTTGCTTTTATTGAGACGTTCTGAAGAGATCTTCGGAGAAAGCCGTCAAAAAAGCAATATCATACAAATTTGTAACTTGACCAAGAATGAAAAAAAGCCCATTTCAAAAAAAACATTGAATAATTAAAACCGTAAGGCTTTTCGACCATGTATGAGACACAAGCGGAGTAAAACACAGGCGTATCTCAATTGCGAAACATATATGTAAGGAGTTATCTTCACCTTAGAAAAAAGAGGAAAGAGGAAGTGTATTTAAAAAACAAAAGCAAAATACTGAAAAAAGGTTTTTTTCAAAACTAACAGAAAAAGATCCATATTTTTAAAATTTTTCAAAATTCTATTTCATCTATTCATTTTCATGTTTTTCTTTTTTTCTTTCGGAGGTTTTAAAATCTTGGTTACGAGCTGACACCGTGCCTGAGCCCAGGGGCTATGTAGAGTCTTAAGCACAGCTTGGCTGTCACTCCAGACACCAATACTTAAATACTTCTCCCCATTCAACTATTTTTCGTAACGTAGGTTTTAGCCATGCGAATAGTGTGCAGTCGGTTGTCATCGCTCTCCACAAATGCACCAGCACCAGACCAGTCATGGGGTTTGGCTCAGATTACAGAGTGAACCAGTCCTCAACCGTAGGAAAGTTGACTCTATTTCTGACGCATTTTGAGCCTCTCTAGGTCATCGAGTCGGACGGCATATGCACATGAGTCAAAAGATAAACTGTTTGCGAGTGTTTCTAAGCTCTAGTTCAAATTTTGTCAGAGACCACATTCTTTGAGCAAAAAAGGGTATTTTTATCTCCATTGAACTCAAATTTTGCACTCTAGTCTTCCTTGACTTCTAGTTCTATAATAACACGGTACTATAAAAGAAAATTTGTGTCTATATGCACCCACGGTGTAGGTGGTGTTGATTCGCATTTAATACCGCATTTTAAGTAATTTGAGTAGAAAAAAAGGTCGTGTACGCTGGTGTTGGTTCGTTTAAATTGAAATTTTAATTGAAACTTGAATATTGAAACTCTTCAGAATTCAATTGAAGTATGGTTATTCCCTCACTTGTTGGTCCTGTACCGTTTCTTTCAGTTTACTTGGTACGCATTTAAATTCGATTGTGCACTCTATGCATAGACGTATTTCAATATACCTCTACTGATTTGTGCGGTATACGCCGAATAGGTGCTGTATGAAAGTGGCATACCGAGTGCCAGTAGAAAGAATCAGTTGTGCCTCGGTATTTACATCAAGTGTTTGGGTGGGACGTCCAAGAAAGTATGCAAGCAGTTTGTTTTATACATTAAAGTACTGAAAGCTTAACGACAAGTGGGGAGATGAACATGTGATCTGAACTCATTCGGTAAAATGGAAAATACCGAATGCAGATACCACACCAATAAGGATATTATATAACTTGAGCAGCTCTGGGTACTGCGAGGTGAATGAACGGGTATAAGTGCTAAGATTAGGCATATTTTTATCACTAACCGTGAAGGCACTCGGTCTTCTTTTGACTAATATGTCAAGTTTTAATGATACCGGATCTTCAATTGCAATGGCTTCACTGTCAACTAATGAATGTATGTGGCTTAGCACAGTTCCCAAACTACATAGCATTTTTTGTTTTTGTAGCGGAGTTCACACTGTGCAATTAGGTTGAACTTCGTTTAACGGATGTTGGATGGTCGGATGTAGTTTGCGATCAAACTTATCAGACTTTTCGTCGAACATTGTGACATATGTTTCAAAATGTTCTTCAAGTTCAGATTCATTAATTAAATAAAATAAATAGCCTTAACTTAACTAACCTTTTTCGTAATTGACTACCAAATACGTTCAATGATCTTCAAAGTTCAACAAATAAGATCGATCTGCAATTAGCTTTATTTTTCTCTCTTTGTTTTTATAATTTCTCTTCCTTTGAGTGGCTTTTTGAAGATCAGTGGCCTCTAATTAAATTTTTTTTTTTCTTGTTGTAGCCCTTGAAAAACTGAATTGATATCAGCAGTTACGCACAGAGATCTTTCCCAGCTTCTGACGCCGCTTGTCTTGAAAAAACAAAATGAATTGGTGGTGCTGAACCTTTAAATCTAGGGCAGTTCTCTCCATCAAACAATCAGAAGACCAATCAATTCCGCGTGAGAAATGAAAGTCTTAAACAGCAGTTGGATGTTGCGTGTACTCGAACTCACACGCAACAAGCAGATATGGTAACCATTCGTATTCCGCTTCGGACATCTAGTTTTCTTTTAGCTTCATCTAGCCAACACCCTTTAGGTTATATGCTGAAACAACAGCCATGTCATTTCCATTTACTGCACCACAAAGAGGGAAAAACTGCTACCCTGGTAGTACAATGGACCGGCGATTAGGTCACAGTGTTCCAGGTTAAAATATAAGCCTCCTCTTTTTAATAACAAAAAAAAAAAAACCAAAGCTTAGCTACTTCTTCTTCGATTCTCTTTTTCATCGACTGCAATCAAGTCGTGTTTTTTTTTATTTCTCATACTGGAAATAAAATATTGAATTAAGTATACAGAGCTTAAACTTAATCATTCCACCACCGGTTCCTTAAACAAGTGGAAAGCCCTTGGTCGGAGAGCTGATTTGGTTGTTGAATCTGAGGTTGAAACCTTTCTTATGGACATTTTACTACAAGATTCACAAAGTATTTTGATTTACTCCACTGCCTCAAAAATTAATTCTGTGAGCAGAATACGGTGTTGCATTGTAACAGAATCCGCCCATATCACTTTGCGTCGTCTCTCATCCGAGACTTTATATACATGTTTGGCAAAATAAACTAAATTGCAAACGATTTGAGTTTATCTCTACTCGACAAAATAAGAACACACAACTTTCACATGCTTTGAATGTCTTCAACAGGATAATTTCTTGTACCATGTACCATACCTCGATGGCAGCCTCAGTAATCTCCATCTGTCTTCTCGGTATGTTCTTTCAAATCTTGTCAGCACCTAAAAACTCTTATTTTGGAATATTCTTGCGTTGGTTGGGTTAAATAAATTGATTTCCAATTGCTCACAATTATACATACAATGAAAATATTCAAAACAGATCAGTGCATCACCATTTTAAGACATCAAATGGCCTTTTGACTTCGGAATAGTCAATTCATCTGCTCGTCTACTGAAATGAATCTGGGGCTTTTTAATGATATTCTAAACTGTTCCTCTAGACGTTATTCGCAATGGTTCCACCATACCTAAGCTTGAGTCGACAAGACACAAAGCTCTTCGGACAGTAAACTTGCAGCAATATTCATACTGAATGGCTACCTAGGCGTATACGTACTATTTTATACTATGAATTTCTGTACTTTCAATCATAATTATTGTAAAGTTTTGTTTGCGTTGCCAATCTCTTTAGAGACCGATTAAGTTTTTAAGCAACTTGCTTACTCTTCTTCCTTTTGATGATAAAGCAAATATTTTCTTCTCGATATTGTAACATACATAAACTAATGATAGCCTTTTAATTTGAATGTTAATTTTGGAAATTAGAATTAAATTGCTATATCTAAACATTTTTCACCTCTTAATCAAAAGTAGACACTCGAGATCAGAGCACGTATTTTCACCAATGGCAAAAATAAACAAATACACATTTTCTATTTGAGGCAAATCGGCTGTCAAAATATCTGAAAAAAAGAACTTTTTCTTTTCTTTATTTTGAAAGTTCGTTATGTTAATGGATTGCCGATTGATGGAACAATTGTGAATAATCATCGGAAAAAAGGCAGTACGTGCTTTGAGTGTACTCGCGTAAACAATCATCGGTAGATCTCACGGACAGTTAGTGAAATGTTGCAAAAACAATACCGAATCATATTTTTTCGAAGCCTAAGTGACGAAATCTCTAGAAGTCTAGAAGAAACTCTCAACAGCCACTACCTAATTTTAATCTGTTGCTCATAATCTAAACGAAAAGAACTAACCCAAAACATAAAATAGCAATAAAAAGTTTAAGTATCGCAAAATGCGCAGTAAAACTCTATGAATATCTGATTAAAGTTCGAATTAATTACAATTTCATGAAAACTCATAATAGATGCCGCATACTGTTAATTGTCTTCACGGTCTACTGAGACACGCCTTCGTCGATGAAGCCGTACAAAACCAAACTGACCTCTGAACTGGAAAGTAATTGAACTTTCTACTTAAGAGTTATGGCGAGCCTTTCCTTAAATACAAACATCCATTTGAATCTTTCGTGCGTGAATAGGAGCTAATTTGTGCCCACTTAACAACCACTTACTGATTACATGGCAGTGTTTACTCTTATTGTATTTGCATTTCACGTTGCTTGACTGACTTCAACGTCACTCATTAGGCTTCGTTCTTATGTCCTGTCTCCTGACCACGTTCTAAATTACTCCACCCGACACCCCACTAGTACGGTGTCATACTAATTATTATTTTTATTGGCTTGCCTGCCAGTTAAATACGTAGGAAGAACGTGATGCAAACTGTTGCTTGTATAGCTCGTTTTATCAGTCACATAGGATACTGCCAGACCCTATTAATTATTACACTCCTTTTAGTAATGTGTCACACTAATCAGTCTTTATATTGCTATACCAATGGACGCAATTTTGATTTGCATTGTGCTCACATCAATCCCCTGAAGACGACACCAAACGGAAATAACTTTTTCGTTAAATTCATTAGCACGGCTATCTAGCTCTGAAGCAAGTTTAGTTGCTAGAGGACCACTCGGGTGAAAAGATCTAAAGTCTCCGGCACATATTTTGTTTTGATTCAGTTCAGTCTTTAGAAAAGAACAAAAGTGTTTAGTTTAAAAATTCTGTCTCGCAGTGAACTAAAAAAAATTACAATACAAGCTTAAAAAAGAAAAAAGAAATAGTTTTCCTCAGGGACGTCCTTAGGAACTCGTTGTCATTTTAACATATGTTCCAGTTTGTGTTGTCTTTTTGCTTTTTTGAATCTAACATACGGAATATCCTTTATCGTGATGAAATTTGAGAAATTGAAGTGAAACCTTTATTGTATAATTCAAACACACAGAAGTGTAATTAATTTAGTCACTGGTGATTACTGTGCGAGTATAATACCTCAAAATAGCGGAAACATATTGCATTGAGGAAGAAAATTTCGTACGTTAATTATTTATACCCTTGTATTTTAAGTGATAAAAGTGAAATCATTCAAGTAAGAGTATTATACCAAGGGTGGTAAACGTCCTTTTGGTTTTTTTTTAATCAAATAACAAAGGTTAGTAAGTTTCTTTATATATTTCTACTTATATTTACAATCAAATAAATCTAGACAAATTGTTGATACGAGTAAGTCGTTGAATGAAAGCTGATTTTTGTGTTTTTTATTGCTATTCAAGGATTTTTCAATGCTATTTCAAAATTAGCACTATGTAATTTGGATTCTAGGGAGCATATGTTTTGAATAACGTAATTTTTCACTGATAGCAGAAATATTTGGGAGTATTAACCTAGACTTTTCCATTTTTCTTGTCACATAGTAACGATTTGCTTTGTCGATTTCCATTTCCGGAAGCGCAGCCCATTTTCACAAGCACAGTTTTAAAAACAATCTTGCAAGATTTGTGTTTTGAGAGTCTCATGGTAATAAAAGATTTTACAGATGGCAATAAGAGACTTGGGAGTTTTATATATCGATGAAATGACGACTTCTTTACTTTAATATGCACTCCAAGTTTCATTTCAAGACTTCCTATAAAAAAAAGGAAAAATAAGAATTTTATGTTTTATGCTTGTCAACTAGCGATCCTTCTTTAGTAATTGGGTTGAGTTCTAAACCACAGTTCACCTACGCAAAGAAAAGCTCCCAGCAGACCCAAAGGATGATATTAATGATATGTAATACTTATTTTCTGTGGGTATATAAATTGTCTGTGCGAAGCTTTTGACAGCCAGATTAAAGATACTATTTCGAAACGTAATATATACAAAATTTGAAATATAAAAGCGTTTGGCAGCCCTTGAGCCCTACATACAAAAACAATGAAGTCATGAAAATAACTATTTAAAAAGAGAGCTCTGGTGCAGCTGTAGAGTGTCCCACTCAAAACATCTTCTCGAACTTTTCGTTTGATCTTCCAAATTCATCTGGGCTCCGCGCCACTGAGCAGCTCCTTAGAGATCAGTTCGCAAAAGGTCACCACTTTGATATCCTGGGTATACAAACAAATAATGCTACTTTAGAAGTATATACGTTACTTCTGGTAAGAAAAATGCAATTTTGTTGGTTTTGATTTTATGTTTTGCACTATATTTAAGGCAAGCTAACAAAGTTGACAAATTCAGTGCAAAATTTACAATTTGTGTAAAAGGTGTAAAAAAAATCATTCTGTTTTGATCAATTTCTTTGTTATTTATTTTGCGATAAAGAAACCAAAATGTCTCCGGTAAAAGTAAAAATGTGTATATTTTATTTGTTGTCCAAAAATAATAAAAATTATTAAGTAAGCGATTTAAGTACCGAGTATTTTTAATTTCAATTTTTTTGAGTTTCATCTAGTGCCTTCTGTTCCGGGAAAAAATTAGGAAAGCTGTTAAATGTTTATAGTATACAAAAAATATGCGAAAGAAGGAGTGATAAGCTTTTCCCGGAACAATTTTTTTTTTGTTGTTCTTGTGGATATCCGAGATAAGATATGCGTGGCGCCGCAATAAGATAATAAATTTGGCTTATTCATGCCAAAATAAAACGAAAAAATTAAAAAAAAAATTTCCATATCTCGTTCCGTTTTCGAGGTACTGATATTTAAAGGCGAAAACGAAAATAAAAATTTTATCTTTTTGGCGTCAAGTATCATTATCTCGAAAACGAAGCTAGATATCGAAAGATATTATTCAATATTTTCGTTCTATTTTGGCCTAATTAAGCCAAATTTATAGTCAAATGCGGCGCTACGAAAATCGTGCTTTCACGAAAATGAGAGCCAACAATTTTCAAAAATTTAAGATATCTTTGATTGAGGTGTCTTTGTATTCAAATTAACTACCGGTCCCATGACATCCACGGCAAATATAAGACTTTTTTTCAATTTTCCGTCGATTTTCTGTTATAATCCCTGACACAACAACAAGACACACCTGTAGCTTTAATGAGATCTTGTCAATTATTTTCCTTAAGTGGTAATAATTTACTTTATGCTAAAAACATTCATCTGAAGAGAAAACGAAATTTCCAACCAAAGGAGATGCTTTCTAACAAAATTTATTTTCGTTAAAAAATTTTCGCAATAAATGACTGCTCTCTTAACGATACAAAATTAAACTCTTGTAGAAATAACATGAACAACAATAGTACTTATTTTAGTGTTCTGTATCACAAAACTAGAAGTACTTGTAATACAAGTGAGTTATAATTTTAAAAAATTTCTGCAACACAAAGTGACATATTTTTTTGCTCTTCTACAAGTGTTATTTAAACAATCTTACTAGTTGCTCTGGATTTGTAGACTTGTAGCTTTGTGTCACAGGTTCTTTGTGGTTGTCGATTCAGTGCTAGTGTTTTAATGGTGCCAGTGAAAGTGGCTCGATGGCTAGCAAGTTTGTCTATTCTCTATTACATGGAAGCTCGCCCAGAAACAACCGTTTTTCACGAAGAATTGGTTCTGTTTAGAACCTGCATTCGCTATGAATGGTAGAGAGGGATGAACTTGTTGTACCCGACAATGGGTTGTTCTTAGATTATATTATTTGAGTTCTGGCAAACAGCAACATTTGATTTATTTTGAAAAGTATTGCTCTTCATGATTTCAGGATCTTTGGACTTAATCCATTGAAACTAAAGAATAAGGGAGCGTATCGAAATCACACAATTCAAAAACCCGTTTTTCAAGAATCCCGAAACTAAAAATCCCGTCTACTAAAATACTGTTTTTTACAATCCCTACATCTAAAATCCAGCTCGAGCAAAATCCTTACTTATTTAAATTCCGCTTTTAAGATCCCGCTGATCCCGTTTTTATCTATTTTAAATTTTTTTAAAACTACGAAAAAAAATAAACAAAAAATGAGTAAAACAGGTTTTTTACGTCGCATTGCTCATAGCATAAAATTACACTAACATAAAATTATAAGAAATATTGTTGACGATTATTAATTCCTTTCCTATGTTCTTTTTTTTAGTGTACCATTTGATATGCTAATAATCTGTTTTGATAATTTGAATTTTTGTTATTTGCTTAGCGCTACAATAAATGTTTTCCAAACAAATCACTTGTTGCTTCCCTTATTTTGATTTCCTTATCCCGCTTTTGCAATCAAAACAACTAGGTTTGATTGGAAAAGCAGGATTTTACAAAGGGGATTTAAAAAAAACGGAATTATTAGAAGCGGGATTTTAAAAGGCGGCATTTCAAAAAAGCTGGATTTTGAAAAACGCTATTCTAGAAAGCGGGATTTCAAAACCGGGATTTTTATAAGCGGGAATATAAAAACTGGGAATTCGAACCCAACCATATCCCAACGTATGTGGAAAAATTAACTACTTTAAAGCAAAATCTGCCAGAAATCTCAATTCCGCAAGTAGATTGTATCGTGTAATTATGGTTGATTCATTATAAGTCGATGTATTTTGAATGTTTCTTACTACGACCGAGCAGTCTAACTCTACTTTTGGGTGACGTTTACGCAGTTACCTCAGCCCCTCTAATATGACGATTTTTAGACGCCTTTTTCTTGGAATTAAGTTTTTCGGCGGCTTGTTGATGAAATCTTCGAGACTATTCAACGTAACCTTAGCAAAGTTTCACCACATGTTTTTTAGGACTATAGCTACAACTTTTAAAACAAGTTTTTTTTACATAGTTTTCGGAAAAGTGGCTGCCATTTTGTCATTTTTAAATATCAAAAATCGTATGATTTGCGCTATAGCTACAGTCCTAGGAGCCATATTGTTAAATTTTTGAGCAAGGTTCAAAGATCATCCATTCCACATATTTCATCAACAGCGCGCAACCATCTTTTATTTTGGACCAGTCTTTTTCCTTTTTTAGTACAAAAGCTGAATAAAATAAATACTTATATAAAAAAATTTCCTTTCTATTTTTAAAGTGCATTTTTAAAGTCTCAAAGTTTTTATATTCATATTTCTACCGGTCAAAAAATTTGTGAAAATAGCCTTTTCTTGCCTGTCTCAAGAGGGTAGACCCCTTGATTTGTATCTAAATCAATATTGGTTTCCATCATCAAAAGGCTTTCGCCACTCTAAACTTTTAATCAAAAACAGCTGAAGTACTTAGAGCTTTTTTTGCAGTAATAATAGAGCAGACTGAAAGGCAATATTCTGTGTATTGGTAAGATATTAATGTCCAATGCAGCTAATAGGATCGCATCTGTAACAGAAACTAAATGCTACAAATATTCCCACTATTCGAAAGTGATATGAATTATTTAAGCAATTAGAGAAATTGAAATCGCCATGGTCGTGTAACATCATAACATATGACATTTTACTGTCAGTCGTTCTTCAGAACCCATTGTCTGTAGTAAAGGATAAATTAGAGCAATGAATGCCATAAACATTGTTTTTTTTATTACATCGGACAGACTTATTGTTTTGAAATACATATACTCTGTCTATCTTACATTGTGAACTTAGTCAGGCTTTTGCATTTCATTGTGATGGAGTAGCTGCCAATCGAAAGTCTCACAAAGAAATTTGGTATTTAAGTTCAAATACATAGAAATTCTGCAGGCATGACTGGAAATAAAATCGGGTGAGCTTAGTTTATTCTTACAAAAAAAAAATCCTCCGCCATGAAATTTCGCAATCGTTTCAACTTTAAAAATTAAAACTTTAAGAAATCTAAATTAAGCACCGGTTAAAAAAAGTAGCAAAAGTAAAAGAAGTGTGCCGATCTCGGTTCTTGACAAAGGAACAAAAAATTCTATTTTATTCTGCCTTTCTTTCTCCTTCATTTTCCTCTTTTAAATAAATATAAAAATAAATATGGACGAATAGGTGGTTAATTCAAATCTTAGAACATTTTTGTTAGTTCATAATAAAATTTTTTTACAGTCGTTTGTCGAATCGGAGGAATGAATTTTACTAAATATTCTCAATGAAAAGGCTTCGGATTCGAAAATTAAGTCATTTGAGCACGGTTCACAGTTCACACACAATCGTTTTGAGTTCCTCATTTTAAAGCAGATGATCCACAACGGCAAATGAGTGTATTCAGCCAGCGACCATGAGTAGCTTATTTCACGTTGCAATATTTAAAATGACTTTTGTAATAGGACTTATAAAATTTAAAAAAAAAAAATTTAAAATTTATTAAAATTTTATTTTGCATCATGTTATTTACTTCTTAATTCCCTTGAATTTTTCCTTTACTTTGTTACTCGATAATTTCAATTTATACGTTTTTTGCATTTCTTTACTTGTTTCCGACTTTTTTCGCTTTAATTTAGGTTGATCTTCGCTTTATTAGAATTTGGCTTTGGGACATACGATCCCTTCGCCTTCACATTCATAAAAAAAAAAAAAAATAATAATAAATAGGGTGGCCCAACAGAGCGAGGAGCGAATGGGTCTATCGCATTTCTCACAACCATGCCTTGTGATGGAATGGAAGCATTTCACATTCAAGAAAGCTCATAAAAAAAAAACTTCTGTTTTAATTTCATGATGGTTCCTCCTAATCGCTTTAACTTAACCCTTATACACAGACACGATATACATTACGCACTACTTTACTTACAAAATTGGTTTAACTAAATACAAGTTTGTGTTATAATTCAAACATGTTTCCAAACGGCGAGAGTGCAAAATAAAGATAAATTTTGTAGGGCTTGGCAAACTGTCATTTCTCTTTAGACTTGCAATGGAGTCATCTTGTCCTTCAACTTCAACTTTGTCCTCAGCAATTAATGGTTTGTTTGTAATTTGAAAACAAAAACGAGAAAACTCTTAAAGGAAAGGAAATATTGGATGGAAAATGAAGTAGATGTGTTGGCTTCTCCTCATTTTGAAGACAGTAAGATAGTTTTTTCATGTTTCATTAAATAAGTCTAAGGCTATGTGTTCGTAGAAATGTATATCCTGCAACTGAATTTTCATGTGAGAAAGGATGTAAGAACAATTTTCAAGGACATCAACGAAATATACACTACATGACAAGCTCTATGGTACTATTGGTTTAGCATTAAAGAAAAAAAACAACACTTCCTTATGATGATAAATGAACCGAGAATAATGTTTTTTGTCGTTCTTTCTTACTGTAGATTCATATGAATGATTTGGACGGTCGAAATTGTATCTGCATTTAGATTGATAACGAGAAAAAGGTCTTCCTCTGTGGCTCTGAAGAAGCAAAAATAGCCGTTTTTCGAAGCTCTTGAATTTTGAGTCAAAAATTATAATTACTTCTTGGCCATATCTTTGCTTCTTTTAGAATCCTACATTTCAAACTTGCAGTCGCGTTTGAGAGAAGCAAAACACTTAAAAAGCACTCTCGTATAATGCTCGATTTCTTAGTGTACATATACATATATGTATATGTTTGTTGACAAAGCAACTTCTTATAATAAAATTAAACTTTCGGAAATGATGACATGGTTTAAAGATTGTTTAAAAACTGAGCGCTTTCATTTGACTACATTTCGACGAATAAAGGAGGTTGCATTGCACCGTTTGAAGCATTTCGAATCCAGTTCCCTTTATTAAAAACGGGGAAGACTCAAATTCTTTATAAGTACATTTCGTTAAAAAGTCTGTGTTGCCGCCTTCAAATCAAAAACTAAAAATGTCTTTCATTTTTTTGAAATGAAGAAACTTCGTCCTTTCATTTGGGCAGTGGTTCATTGTATACTCGCACTCACAAACTTACAGAACGACGTCGACGTGGACGGTGTGACGAAAACCTCTGATTTTCTATTTTAAAACTACGATTTTCATACTCTTACTCGAAACCAGTGCTCGCCCTCTCTCTACTTGGGCTATCGCAAAAGTAATATCATAAAATTGCGTAATACTAACATTTTATTCAAAAGTGAGTCAAAATCGCAAAATCGTGGTTAAAATCGCACATTCATCTTAGATAGAATGTGAAAAACTTTGGAGGTAGGATAAGCTTTAGTTTTGACATAGTTATTACTTATGAAACAAGTGATGAAAAATCAATTTGAAAAGGTAGAACTGATTTTTGGCTATTTAATGCTATTAGATTTCAGTTTTGGAATTCTTCAGGCTACTTGTTCGCCAAGAATCAAAATATAGAAAACAATTGTACGATTTTCTTTTTAAGGAAAACTTTAAACTTGATTAGGAATATGAACTAAAAGCGAACATTTTGGATTGGGGTCATAGACCCGAAAAAACTGTCTCCGAAAAGACATAATCCCGTGACGGACTCTTGCCAAAAACCCATAATCCTGAAAACCCAAAATCCCTAGAATCTATAATCCCAATCCCGAAAACCTAAAATCTCGAAAATCCTGAAAGGTTTTCCCAAAAAACGATGTAGTATTTGTATATCATATCGTTTTACTGGAAAACCTTTCGAGATTTATATTTTTCTTGAATACGATGTAGTAATATGTTTTTTAATGTAAAGTCTGGGAGAGGATCAAATCAGATTGAAGAACAGTATTGAAAAAATTATTTTAGGTCAAGAAAAAAAAAAAAAAAATAGAAGATGGTACCCATTAGAAGAAAAACAAATAATAATAAAATAAATATTCCATTTAAATAATAAGTTTGCTTTAAATTTTTCTCATTTTTCATAAATGGTTTTTTTGGGATTATGAGTTTTCGGGATTATGTCTTTTCGGGATTTTGGCTTTTGGGGACAGTTTTATCGGCATTGTACCCGTCTCCCGAAAATTTTGATCACTTAAAACCAAAGTCTTAACGCAGTAGGCAGACACCTTATGCAAGGTTATTTGGATACAAAGACATAGCGTAAGGGGGGGGGGGGGGGTAGGGGAGACCATGACTACGCAATCGAATATTTAATTCGTAATTTGAATTGCAAAAAAAAACGACCTCGCTTAGACTTTTTACTAGCGATTATAAGTACTATGAGGCAAGTTTTGCAATCGCACAGAAAAAAATTGAGATAACAATAACAAATTACATTACGATGATAAGGAATACGATAAAAGTGGGTCCTGCAATTCTTTCTGTTTCTTATATGTATGTATGTCTGTCTTTTCGTAGGTGGATCAACGACCTGAACCACCTGACCAATTTTCTTAAAAACTTGCAGTTAGGGTCTGTGGTGCAGCTTACAGAGGGATTTTGCTAATTGGGTCTCCAAGTCTTGAAATAACGCTGCCTGCCATACAACCTAAATGATGGTGTGAAAAAATTACTCAAAATGGGGTGTTAAACTAACCCACACGACACTCACCGTGGGTGAATATAGACACTTCCTAATTTCCTACTAATTTTTATTTTTGAATAGCTTCTCGTTTTGAATCCACGGAGTAAACTGGCTTTCTCGACTTTCTGTCATACACTTCGGCCTATGTGAAGAAATGCTCTCGTAGTGTATTTATCAATATTTTTGTTTTATTGATCTTGAGAGCTTAATTTCTCAAATTGAATATAGCAGACTGGTTTTAGATGGCATTTAACTTTTATTAGTTCAGGTTCTTGAAACTGCATCTTTCATCTTCCATCCATTTTGATTTTAAAACTCAATTTTGTTTCCATTAATTTATCTCAGTAATGGCTTAAATGAAAACAAATAATAATTTTTACTTAAAGTGATAAAAAAAAAAATATGTGTCATTCGTAAGTTAATAAAAATTGTAGTTAGAATTCGAAAACAAACTCATACGAACCGTGAAAATGTTTGTCGTAGACATCTCCCATATATTCCTTGAATGGACTCAGACAGAGCATATACCTACTTGCTTATGTTTTTCTATGATCTCTGTGAATTTGTCATTAAACACCACAAACGAGCTGGTAGGATTGTAGTTTCCTTTATAACCAAGAGCAATCAATAGCAACAAAAAATGGATTTATTTAAATGTTCCCTTGTGTCATGCAATAACACATCACAATTCGACCTTAACAGCACAGTGAGGTTATATTAGCGCGCCAGAGGTGCTATATTTCAAGGAAGTTAGGCTTCCTACTAGCGCTTTTGAACAAAAAGATAAATACATGTATAATGTATATAGTTATTACAATAAAAAAAAGTTAAGAATTACTCATGCACATATTTGTGTACCGTTTAATTTATACGAGCAATCGTTTATAATTAGCAAATGAGCAACACTCACTTTCTATTTACACCAAAACAAGGAAAATTAACTCATAGTCAGATAAGTAAATTTCGCTGAATGCCTACCTTCCATCGTAAAGTAAAAATATATGTAAATCGTATTTTAGATAAGATAATAGAGGCATGAGGTAGAAAGGAATCCTTCCAACTGGCATTCCGTATGCTCCAATACAAATGGTTGAACCTGTATTTATATTCATATAAGTCACTTAATTTTTTCTATTCAAAACGTTATCAGCAAGCAGGAAATAAAGGGGGAATAAATCTTATCTCTTTATATTGGCGACTAGCTCAACTTAAGTTCGATTCATCAATCATACTTAAAATGAGCGTAGCAATAGCAAGGGCATGTCAGTTTTAAGGACCTTCTTATTAAGCATGTCATTTTATAAGTGGGTACATACCTCAGGGTTATCAAAGCTTTTTCAAAACAAAAAAAATTTATTGTACCCTCAAAAATTTCCTCTTCCAGACACGAGAAAATCAACACAATCAACATGCCACTGATGCAAAGCGGATTCTTA
The DNA here is from genome assembly GCA_914767635.1 of Melanostoma mellinum. NCBI lineage: Eukaryota > Metazoa > Arthropoda > Insecta > Diptera > Syrphidae > Melanostoma > Melanostoma mellinum. Next base: position 171,238,679 of record OU612058.1, read on the forward strand.
GCTGCGGCAAAGGCAATTTCCAAAGATAATTTACACATCCCAACGAAAATGGACACAAGTGTATTGAAACCAAAGAAAAACACAAGCCGGGTAAGTTCAATAAAAATTCGTCATGCTTACAACCTTTAACTAATCAAAGTCATTTTGTGATTTATTTCTTGCAATACAACCATCACAACAGTTCTGGATATTGTCCATGATAATCGAGCGTCCCGATGGGAAATGCGATATAGAGAACCAGTGCGGTAAGACAGCTAATGGAGGTGAACTTGAATCGATATTGCCGCCTGAGCCAGTAGAGGAAGTGTGTCTGCTGCGTGACAGTCCTTTCAGGATATTAAGGGTAAGTGAATGTAATCAAAGCAATCGTCAGATTTAGAGAATAGCAAGGTTAAATGGTTTGCGTATTTTTCTTTCCGTTTAATGATTTTTAAGTTGATTGATTGGGTATATAAGGACTTTAGAGGTTCAAAAGATTTTCGTGACCTTCCTTCCTGGTCGACATTCTGTGGGGAATCATTGACGTTGTTTTTCCAATCCGCAGTAGTTGGAAGCGTGTATAATAAATGGCCTTTTTTAAATTATTGTTGGCGAAAGTGGATTAAAAGTTTTATAGTCGTCATCTTCTGTGATGTAAATAAAAATATTTTGATTTAAGACGAACAGATGTGCTGAATTCCCTCCTTTACACTAAACGAGTTAAATTAAAAAACTCATGTATAATTTCCTGAAATAACTTAGGAAAACTTTGGGTAGAGAAAACATTTGTAGACTGATCCTCAACTTCGCAAAAGTATTTTCTTATATATATATTAGACCGGTTCAAAAAAAGCGACTTTTTTCTTTTTCTCGATGCACACCGATTTTTACCTTCGAGTAGGTGTAAAAACAAGCTTGTTAAAATTTGAGCTCGAAAAATAAATATTAAGAGGTCGCTCATCGCAGATTTCCATTTCCCGGAAAAAACATATAATTTTTGGAATTTTATATTTCGGTCTAGAAGCAAAGTGCCGAGATGAGCGATACATATTCTTATATAAAATTTGTTGTTCTACGAAAAAGGTTTCTTATCATTTTTCAACATATTCACTCCTTCAAAAGTTATACAGGGTTAAAGTTTGAACAAATTTTTTTTTTCTTGATATCTGACAAAATGTTAAAATGTATCACTTAAAATCATAAAATCATTCGTTTATGACACATATTTTTATAGAAAATTAATTGTTCTACAAAAAAGGTGTTTTATCATTTTTCGACAAATTCACTCCTTCAAAAGTTATTCAAGGTTAAAGTTTAATTTAGAGTAAATTTAAGTTTTTTTTCTTGACTTCTGAAAAAATGAATTTATTAATTAATTATTATGTGGCTTTCAACACTACAAGCTGCAATCATGGGTGACAATGAGTAAAGTCAATGAGTCGTCCGCAGCGCATAGAGAAGGTTGGTTGCATTTTCTGGTTGTGGTTGGTGAGGTGAAGATGCTACACAAGAAAGGTCCTAGTTTCGATCATTGAGCAACCCCTGCTCGGATGGGTCTGGAACTGATTTTTTGTGAATTAATTTGCTGTCTTAATGCCTCTTTTTACCGAAGTCCCTGTGAGTTGTACTTTTAAGGGAACTCAAATGGAATATCTCATTCATCACACAGCCCACTTGTAGCGTAGTTTGTAGTTTATTCTTTGTGTTGTTCTTTTTTATGCGTGGTTTTCTGTGCAGCGTATGATTAGGTAGTTTTGCTTATTTTGATGGACTTTGAAAGAAATTGTTTTTTTTTTTATTTTTTTTTTTTTTTAAATAAACACTTTTGCGAAACAGCTTTTTTGGAAATGCCGAGTTTGAAACACCCATCAGCACTGCGCACTTTTCTTATTTGCATTTCTTAATTCTGATTTTACTTCTGCAGAAAATATTTTTTTTTTTTAAGTTTAGAACTTTAAAGTGATGGCAATATTTTCATTGGTAGCCATTTTGTTATGCGGTACTGAGAACATTGTTATTTTATATCACCGTTTGAAAAAAGCAGTGAACTCAAGCAACAAGAACTCCAAATTAAATACAATTATGTCTTTCGCTGATTTTTTTTATAATAATTGGTTTACATGAGAAAAAGTCCGAATTTCTTTTGATTGTTAAAGTTCTCATTTTATTTTATTTTATTTTATTTTATTTGGAAGCAACAAATTTAAATTGTGTGTTAAGTTCTAAAGTACTATTCAAATTAAATATGATTTATGACTTCTTGCAGCTCATGTATCATGTTGAACCTTCAAGTAGAAAGATAAGCACACCTTACTTGAGAATTCGACCAATAATGGTTGAGCCCGTGTTCTTTTTTGAATGTCTTTAATGAGAAAAGTTGTAATTCTCTGTCTAATGTTAGCAGAAGAGGCATCTTTGCGTATTTATTTGTGCTTTAAAATTTCTTAACAAGGACTTCAACTGCGTCAGTATATAAATAAATAATTAATTTAGTTCGATGGCTCCGAACAGACGTTTGGTTATCATTCAATTGAATAAATTCACATCTTTCAATACCTAAAGGTTCAGATTTCAATACAATTTGAAGATGTTTTTCTGTAAGTAAATCAGTTCGTTGTGCGCGCACAAGACGAAGTGTAATCAGCTAAAATCATTCTTTCAAATGGAATTTGAATGCTTGGGAATGTAGTACGTTATAATTTTTTCATTCAATTTCTACAGAAATTTCCTCATTTGAGTATTTCCATTTTGCGTTTACTTTATTTAAATAGAAATTGATCATCTATCTCTCCTCAGTTGTAATGAAATTTCATTTACTTATGCGTACCTACAATGCTTTGAAATTAGGACATATTGATGTTTTTTTGCTTTTTGTTCCATTTTCTAGGCCACAGCTACCGAACTTTTCTGCTTTACAGTAATGATTTAGCACCGCCGCGCCGGCGCCGGTGAACTGGTGCATTGACCTGAGAAAAGAGTGGTAATGGCTTCGACGCCGACTTGACAGTATCTTCTATGTCGTTTGCGAAATAAAAGTCGCAGAACTAGACCCAAAACACTTACTTGATGTATCTTTCACAAAACGTCTGGGATCAGGTTATATTTAAATATTCTTTCGCTCCAAAGGCAATACGTTTTAAAAATATTACCTGGATGTTTCTCAGATTTGAGCCCCGAGTACATTTTTAGTAATCAGACATGCAAACCATTTCGAAACGAGTACGTTTCTTCATAAAATATTTGAGAGAAAGACAATTGGTCCTTGGTCCATATAGAGACGGTGCAATTGTTTCTTTTTCTTTCCGCGTACTAAACTAACATTTTTTTGAATACTACAGGAAGAAGCGGAGTGAAAATATTTATAAATATGATTTCATATATGATGGCTTCTATAGAACCCTCAAGGTTATAGCCACCCGGCGTTGCTGGGGTCCATATAGTCCAAGAGAACGGGAACCTTATGACTATAGTTTTAAGGTTCCCCTTCTCGTTCTATCGTTCCCGTGGGAATATGGGGATGCAATATAGTGTAATTTTGCATAGAAAGAAAATTTTTAGTATTTTGAAGTTCTGGATAAATTTAAAGTTCGTTGGAAGTTGATTCAAAGTGGATGGTATGGAATAAGTCAGTTGTCTTCTTCTATAATTATTGTATACAACCGGAATTTCGAGTAAACCCTAAACCCTGATTCGCTAATCTCCTGGTGTTGAAATTGTGTGACGTTGTTGAAATCTCAGATCATCGTAACACTCCAGTATTACTGTCATTTTTAATATGTTGCCTACAAACGAGCAAACATAGCACTTCTCATGCTAAGCCTCAGGTTTTCAATATGTTTGAGACAAAGAAAGTGGTAATCTATTGTAACTCCCAGATATTCAATTGAACATATTGTGTTTTGCTAGATATTCTCTCCTATGGCTGACTTGATGTGCAAATATGCATAAGCTAGGTTTTGGTGTCATTTACGACCAATTCAAAGTCGTGACACCATCGAGAAACTTCTTCAAACTCATGTTGCATTACAGAAATAACTGTGGCTAGACATCATTGTCTTACAACATTTGTTATGTCGTCAACGTATGAAAAAACGTTGCTATTCATAAATATTTGAAGGACCGCATTTGTAAATAGTACAAAGAGAACTGGTCCAAAATTTGAACTCTGTGGTATAGCTTCTGTATAAACCCTTTCTTAACTAATTGCACTTGCAACTTCAACTTTAAAATTTCTTCCTATCAGTTAGCTCTCCATCCATTTCCACAGAGTTCTTCTAATGCCAATTTTGTAAAGAACATCCAGCAGTTTTCCGTGAATCAACGTGTCAAATGTTTTACTAAAGTCCACGAACATGAGTTTAAGTTTACTGGTGCTTTTTCCTTTTTGAAAACCATACTGATTACTTTGAATTAAGCGATGTTTTTCAATAAATTTCGTTAAACATTTTGCAACAATTTCTTCCAAGCATTTTGTAGGATTGAAATGGGCCTTTAGTATTGAACTTCATTTTTCCTCGTTAATTGATGAGACGAACAACGGATGTTTTCAAAAGTTTTGGGACACATCCTTGGGTCAGACTTCTATTGATAACTGTTTGTATGATTGGTGTTAGAGAACTAGGATTACTTTTCATATCAGAAGCTCTGATTCCATCAGCTCCAGGACTTTTATTCGTATTCAGTTTGCACAGTACGTTCTGCTTCTTCTACATACATTGTTTTAGCTAAAGGGTCATTCCACGGTAACGAAACGAACACTTTTCGACTCATAAAATTGTTAATCCTTATGCTGATGTTTTAGCGTTTCAATTTTTTTTTTATTTTCTACGTTTTTAGTTGCTTTATCTCAATTGTAAGATTTGTAGATTTAAGCAAAAGGACAAACAATTTTATGAGTCGAAAAGTGTTCGTTTCGGGTGTAACCGGGTGTCCGGCAATTCGTGTTACATACTTTGGGATGTTATTCTTGGTCATATTCTACCTAGTTTTAGACTTATTTTATGAAGAAATAACAACCTTATAAACTGTATTCAAATTGGGCTCCTATAGGCTTAGGGTTGCCAGATTTCCAATTTTAAATGGTGTAGAATTTTCTTCCTGAGGCAAATGTTTTAATTTTGAAGTCATTTTTTCAGAAAGTCCCTGTTAAACATAGAGTTTCTTTATTTTTCACAGAAGAACAAAAACTCACTCAAAAACCCATACATTTTATTGTGCTTAAAAAAATACAAATTGGGTAAATTTAAAAAAAAAATGTTAAGCTTTGAGGTTTGTTTTAATAAAACAATAATATGGGCACTTCTAGTAGTTTTTTATGTATTTTATACAAATACAATTAAAACAAGTGCTCAAAGTGCCCTCCTTCGTTTTGAATACCAGAGCCTGTTTTTGAATTTCAATGTGGGTGTTTAACTATTGCTTTCACACTGACAAGGTGAGCTTACTCCACCCATCTCTTATATGGGCTCCTTTTCAAGGGATTTACAGGTCTAGGATCGAAAATATCCAACGTCTTTGTTCTTCGAGTTGTTTTTTCTTCTTTATTTCTCTAAACCACACCGCTTGTAGTCCGAGGGAATGTGTTTGACTTTATTTTCATCAATATGGTCGCCTAAGAGTGGTTACTAATGCCTCTTTTTGATGCTATCTCCTTAAACACTCACCCAAAAAGCATTGCATCCATATCCCTTTTATACCTTTCTCCTCGTCTGCATCCTATGGTCTCATGGAACCTTAAATCCGCATGTTGAGCAAAATCAATACAAATCCTTCCCTTCCCCATCGACTTCAACCTTCCAAATCCCTGTTTAAAAGCCCACATCTAACATCATCTTTATGGTAATAATATTTGAGCTAGAGTAAATTTTAGTTTTAATTAGTTTTTAATCAATTTATGTTTTATTTAAAAACTTGTTAAAAGCTAATAAATGGGGCGTCCATCCCACCACAATTTAAACAAAATATAGTTGGACAAACAGACCGACTCCACCAATAAGAGTTCCTTAAATGACTTCAATCACCAACCATCACCTTTTCAAGTTCAGCTTTGAGTCAAAATAAAGGCAACGAACTTTCGACAAGTCATGTGCCATAGTTACCAATAAATCATTCTTATAACCTCTTTCAACGTCCTTCAACTCCTTCCCTCCAGAAAGAGTCTTACTTACTGTCTCAGTTTCCTCTTCATTACACATCATACTGCCTCTCCGGTTTAATGCCTCTGTTACGCGACCTGAAATCAAAACTCATATAAAATCATAACAGAAGCATCTTTCTTCTACGAACGGGACGAAATTATCCACCACAAACCGGATACGCGCAGAAGTTACACAGCATTTTCTCTCTCACAATCGTCAGAGAATCCAACGTCTTCATTGAACAGTTAGCTTAAAACAATCAAAACTCACCTTCATCCAGTGTGGTGATGTTAAGAAGATTTTTCAAAGGACATTTCTATATAAAAAGAAACTCCATCATGTAAAGATTTTAGTTTAATACCGGCGGTTTTATAGTAAACATTTCAATTTAAAAATATTGAAACGTACTGTAGTTAGAACAAATATTTTTTACTGACTAAGAATTCGGATAAAGGATACCACCGACCGTCCCCAATTATTTTATATACAGAAAGTGCATCCCCCCGCTTAAGTGCTACAAGTGTTTTAATTACTCACAAACGGTTCTATCATCATTAGTGTTACATTGCAGTAGGTTTGTCAACACACTGCTAACTTACCCGAGCTTAATAAAAAAAATTACCAAATGATTAATTGGGAAAAAATTAATTATTCTAAGTGTTGCATTATTCTCTTCCTATTTTAAATGATATCGCATATCGCATACTCTTCATAATTAAACCACTACACATTGTTAATTTAGTTTACTGTATTCACACGAAAAGTGGATTCGGAATGTAAACAGTAGGTCCTGGAAACTCATTTGGGTTTGTCATTTATTGTTGTAGGGAGTGTTGTTGCTGTTGAATAATGAGCTCTGATTTAAGACCAAAAGTGAGAAAATATTGTGCTTAATGTCTTATAAGTGCACGTTTTATTTATATGGGTACTTAAAGCATAATCGTGTGTGTGTGTTTGATTAATGGCCTGTTAAAAAAAAAATACCAAAATGTTATGTGTTTTCTGGAATGTATGCCTTTGTTTAAGGAATTCAATGCCAAGGTGAAGGTGTCCGACTATTTTTATTACTGTGAGTTGGAGCGACGACGTTTTTTATTGAAAAAAGCTAACGAGAGAGGATACAGTGTTTCGTTGCTGAAGGATAAAAAGTATTTCAATTAATTTATGTACGTGCAAGAGTTTGAAACAAAATGTGATGTTAAGATGCAAAGCGATTCTTGATTGAGTGTGTTAGGTGGGCTGACTTTTCTTAAAGTTCCTGCTCTGCGTTTTGCAGGTGTTGTGTAGGTAAATGTGAAAAAATGTAACTGCCGAAAACCATTTATTTTTCCCATCTCACCTTAATGAGTTCCACGGAAAAGCACGTAAAAGTAACAAAATTTATCACAAACATGGTATTTGGAATTTGCAGACAAATTGGGAATTCCTGTCACAAGGAATAAAATGACTTCCTACATTCCTCAGAGTAGACTACAACCTCGACTGGAAAATAATTTATAAAATCGTTGATATTAAAATATTTTGCTTTTAAAAAGGCTTCTAGAGCAGAATATTTTACACCGCCGAGGCTTCAACATTTTTTTGCAACAGGCACATATTCGGGAAAATCTCAGTGCTAATGAGTGTTTCGAATTTGAGGCTTAAAATTCAAAAAAACTGAAGTACAAAAGTGTTAAATTAGAATTGAAATGTGTTCAAGCGCTACCTGGTATTAGTAAGTTTTTTAGAAATTTCTTTTTTTTAATTTGTTGCTGTTTAAGCGACCAAATCGATGTTGAAATTTTTTTATAAAAAAAGTCGTAGTCCGTCGATTTTCAAATTGGTTAATAAAACTACATATATCCATACATATGCAATTATTTTCAATCTAGGCTAACACAACATGAATCTACTCAAAAACATCCCCTGCTATGTGCACTTGGCCATCTTTCGCCTCACGAGGCCTCTTAGATCTTTAATGGCCTTAGCAAAGAAACCAGTTTGAAGTTGTAAGTTGCTGCCAATTATGTAACCGCCAATAAGGTACTAGAAAGCCTTACTGCTAAAGTAGGCAAAGCTTTCAATTTATGTGGTTCATTGATGCTTAGGATACAATCAGCCGCTGTGAGTGTCTTTGATGCTATGAATTCGGTCCGTCGTAGTTCTCGCATTTTATTTCTATAAAAGCCGAAGTCCTTAAGGTCTTAGATTGGATTGTATGTTTATGTTTATAGTTTATGAAAGTGCGGTTTCGACAGTTTTAAGAACGAATGATAAGTGCCTTTGACATAATCATCGCAATTGAATATTCTTTGGTTTTGACGATGCCTTAATTTAAACTGAGTCCGACGTCACCTACTTCGATTTAAACTCTCAAGAACATAGCAAAATATAGGTAGTTGATAGTTCAGTAGTGGACCCGATCGACTCTTTTGAACATCTTTGAAATGTAACTTCCCTCATTCTACTTTACGGCTTTTTATAGCTTCGGACGTACAGTACAGACTACAGAACATTACATTTTAGCTGCGCCACCCAAATGTAGAAAGCTCTACCTGACTCTGTTTTTCCTCTGCATTACGACCTGCACAGATTAAAAATCAATGTACAACGGTGTCACTTATTTATTATTTAGTCCTCTCTTATTTTTGTAATGTTTGAACTGTGTTTTAATAACAACATTAAGGTATTCATAACACCATTGCTCGCAAATTACAGGAAAAAAAGAGATAAATACTTGGCTTTATTTTCTTGCAATAATTTTTTCTCAATAAAACCGAAACTTTTACAATTGTTTGATAAAACCTTTTAAACAAAAAAAAAACGCATGAGTCAGTATATTGGTGGGTCCTCCCATGGGCCATAGTTTAATCTCTCTTTAGCTCGGGCTGCATAATTAAATTTGGGTACCATTGCCGAAAGAATCATTTTCACAATGATCCATCCTTGAAGGCAGTGTACTTATTTGTTTCGCTGAATGAGATCAGCGATCGACGACGACGTAAGACTGCACTTCTCGTTAAATACGATTCCTTCCTCTGACCGGTGATGTATCTATGCTATCTTAATCAAGAAACTACCTTGAAATGAACATTTTTTTGTATTTTTAGTAAGTATATAGGAGATACTTCGAAATTGATCCGAGAATTCAAGATATACTTTCAGAATGCGGTCGTAATAAATTCTTCGAGTCTTGGTAGGGTTCTAGATCTGCTAGATCTATGTTGAACACAAACAGAATAAACGTATGATACTTAACATTAATTTGGTAGCTGCAACGTTTTTGATATCCGTTAGCTGAAGAAATGCACTTACACTTCTCCTTTGAAATTCATTTAAACGAGCTAGAGCTAACCGATACTACATTCAACAAATCATGGATTGAAAAATCATAACGCAGAGCTTTTACTTTGTGACTGCCTTAAATTTTTTCGAATCAAAGTTCGATTAACTTCAACTTCAAGGGAGTGAGTAAGGGATTTTTTTCTTTGGAAATTCGAACTAAACTAAAAAATATTAGTCGGATGTCGATAAATCAAATCCAAACTCAGTCACGTATTACTCGATAACGTGTGCGGTAATTAGGCCTCAAATTACGACACTCACTCCAACACGGTAGAGCATCGAGCTGATAAACTTATCCTGGCAGTATCTTCAGGCTCTTCTATGAAAATTTGATCGTATCACAGAGAAAAATCGAAATTTTCATCTTGTCTTATTGTTTCATTTGAATATGAAGAATATGTCCCTAACATGTTTCACCAATCAAAGCAAAATACTTCAAGTTATTGTTTTACCAATCTCTTGTCCTCAAACTCTAACAGCTGCGAGCATTCTACTTTTTCGGTATTCACTGCCATTTAAAAACAACTTGACCGATTTTTTTAAGTCTTTGCACACATTTTCTAAATATGTAATACCTCCTCTTTACGTTAAATCAATTTTATTTTAACTTAAGGTAACACAAAATGGTAACATGGCAAATTTTTCGGTGGAAAATAACAGTTTAAACAAAACGTTTTTTTCCAAGTCGTCTTTTGTTTTACAGTTTTGTTTAGAAAGTTCTTTCAAACACAACAGTTGAGAGTTTATTCGGTTGGTTATGCTTATAACAGAAGCAGGCAAAAACAATGTGAAGGTCATCAAATTGTTTTCTATTTGACTTAAGGAGATTTTCTTATTGGAATGGTTAAATTAAAAAAATTTGTCTTGAAAGTTTGAGGTTCGAATGTCAGAAACATACGACTTATTTTTACGAGTATCGAGGGATGGCAAGTCATTCGAGAGTAACTGGAATGACCCTGCAATGAAAAACTTTTTCTTATTCAGTCAATCGAAATCAAAAAAAAAATTGTAGGCCACTGAAATACACTGCCAACCACTAGGATGAGGCCACAAATTTTGCGATCGATTTTCGCTTTTTATACCTGGTGGAAGCTTTGTACCCGGAAAAGTTTATTAGGTACGTATTTTCCCATTACAAATTCATAAATTTGAAGGGTTTATTCAAAACGACTGTTGGAATTTCCCAAGATCAATTAATGAGGTACTGAAAATAGGCATAAAAAGGTGCTCCACTAGGATGAGGCCACTACGAATATTTCCGTGCAGATTGTGCGCGAGTGCGAATTTTTGTATAAAATATCTAATAGAGTGTTAAAAATAACCGTTTTAACTAGTTTGAAGCACACATGGGTTCCGGAAAGACTTTGACAGCGACAGAAAGAGCAAAAATAGACGCTTTCAAGGAAACAGGACTTTCAGGCCGTGAAAAAGCAAGGAGAATTAAGAGGAGCAAGACAGTCATAAACAATTATCTTGCTGATCCCCTTAACTATGGGGAAAATCAAAAAGGATGCACGGGAAAAGCCACAACACCAACTAGCAGAGTATTTAAGTCCGGTGAATATGGCGACCATGACAAAAGTTCCACGCCTTCTGATTGGATCCAGCTTTTGACAACCCTGCTTGTGTGGAGTGGGGCATTGTCTTGTTGAAAAATCCAAGTCAGTTTTGTAATATTCTTCGAAACGTTGTTATGCTGGCTGAAACTCCGCTTTTGGCCCGTATCATAGTCGCTGGTGGAGTAGAATTTGAGGCAAGTCGTAGAATCAACCAATTTTCTCTTGGTGTTGTGGCTTTTCCCGTGCATCCTTTTTGATTTTCCCCATAGTTAAGGGGATCAGCAAGATAATTGTTTATGACTGTCTTGCTCCTCTTAATTCTCCTTACTTTTTCACGGCCTGAAAGTCCTGTTTCCTTGAAAGCGTCTATTTTTGCTCTTTCTGTCGCTGTCAAAGTCTTTCCGGAACCCATGTGTGCTTCAAACTAATTAAAACGGTTATTTTTAACACTCTATTAGATATTTTATACAAAAATTCGCACTTGCGCACTTCTGCACGGAAATATTCGTAGTGGCCTCATCCTAGTGGAGCACCTTTTTATGCCTATTTTCAGTACCTCATTAATTGATCTTGGGAAATTCCAACAGTCGTTTCGAATAAACCCTTCAAATTTATGAATTTGTAATGGGGAAAAACGTACCTATTAACTGATAATAAAGTTTTCCGGGTACAAAACTTCCACCAGGTATAAAAAGCGAAAATCGATCGCAAAATTTGTGGCCTCATCCTAGTGGTTGACAGTGTACGTTGGGCGTCAAATTTTGTCCTTTCTTTGTTGTACCAACTCCTTTTAATTTATTACTTAAAAATTTTTACTTACCAAATTGAAGTTGACATATTGATCTTGCAAACTACAAAGGCTTTCAATTGGTAGAATTATGTATTTTAAATACCACCGGCTCCTGATTAAATGTCAGTATTTAGTTTAGAACTAGAACCCGTTCATAGCCGAACATGACGATCTAGGCTCACACTGACATTAATTCGGTTTGAAGTGTGATTTTATCTTCAGTGGAAACGGGTCAAAATTTTTTTGGGAAAAAACAATATTAAATAAGAAGCAGCATTCGTTGAAATAATTTACTCTTAGGGAACTTCTAATTCGGCACGAAACGATACACGGGTTGTGTTTTTGACGTTACTTCAGCTCCAACTTCGAGCTCAAAGGTAATATTCCGGGAGTCGGATATTAATAAGAAAGAAATTAGTTTCTTTGACCTGTGCTGATATCTTTTCAATAGGGAAAATAATGCAACACTTAAATAGCTAAAAATGAGTAAGACTTCTAAAAAATTAAGTTATAAAAATAAGTATTAATCGATTAAAGTTGTTTCAAATCAAAAAAGTTATGAAAAATGCATCCAAAAATGATATGGGAAGGCCATTTCGTTATCTCATCGGAGGCTGTGCGCGAGGAGCTGAAATCACTGTTGCAGCTGCGCTTAAAACACAATCGCAATGGACAAGAGTTTTTCAATTAGCTCCTGGACCAAGAATCCGACCAGATGATGTAATACAGGTAAATTTTATTTAAAAAAAAGCCAATCGCGTGAGCCGACGCAACGATGGTATTGTTATGAACTATGACTCTAATCAAATTAGTTCAATTGTTTAAGTTATTTTTGGACTAGATATAGATGGGTTTATGAAAAGGTAATTAACTCAAACCAAATATATTCATATTATTAAAGAATTTCACCTCCTTCAAGAGAAAAGGAGAACACATTTTAGTAACATAATTACGGGTATATGTATATTCTAAAGCGTCTGTGTGTTTTCTTGTACAACTCATTCTCCTTCAACAGTTCAAAACCAAATCCACTTCGTAGATCCTTCTTTTATCTAGAAGTCTGTTGAATGAATTTTCTCTTTGTCGTCATCTTAATTAGAAGCAGGTTGTCTTTCTAAGCAAAAACGTTATAGGATTGTAGCGGTCAGCTCATCATCATCATCATTGTCATCAACATCTGCCATTTTTATGATTTAGAGCTTCGAGTAGTAGCCACGTGTTTTCTATCTGTTTGTTTCTTATGTCCTTTTTGCTTCACCTTGTATCACAAATTTGTACAATGCGCTTTGTACATTGGAATTGTTAATAAATTGAATTGAATTTGAATTGAATGCGCCAATCTTAATTTGGCGGCAGTTACGCATTTTATTATATTCGCAAATTTGTGAAATGATATCTAAACTTGTCCTTGGAAGATTCTGTTCAGCGAAATGTGTGTTTCATGCACTTCATGGTTAAAAGGCTGTAAAAAAAATCAAAAGTAGTTTGGTAAGATTTCTTTTTGAAATATATGATGAAACGAGGACATTTTCATTAGAATAATTTGTTGAGCGTATTTAAGAAATAGTGCCAGTGGCGTTATGGCTAGCGCATTTGCCTGTTACGTGTGAAGTTCAAGTCCCAGAAAAATTAAGGAATTAAATTTTTTCCACGGGTATCTCCTTTTGAGAGGACAATTGTAGGCCCCTTCCATTGCCTCACAAGGTATGGTGGACAAAAAGCGCTAGACCTAGAGGGTGTTTGTTCTGTTGCGACACCCTATTTTGTGTCAGCTTGGACTTCTGATTCGCCACATTCAAAATCATCCCTCCGCCTGTCAAGCACCTTCAATTTGTTTGTTCCTCTTTCTTGGTTTGGGGATTAGATAAGGATGGAAATACACATTTCACTCTACCAGTTGTGATACTACTGCCTACAGTTCAATTTCAACCATCAGCTTGGAAGTTTTACTGAATCCAACAAAAGCTCTGAGCATTGTGTACTAACTACTCAATTTCAGATAATTCCGGTGATATTTTGAAAAAACGTTTAACTCAAGTTGTTGCTGCCTTTTATCAAGTTGAGATGGTCCCGATGTTGCACGTTAAATGCGATTGCATCAAGGCTTGCTTGTTTTTAAAAACGATTGTTTTGACTTTTTGTTAGCGTATACAATAAAAGTAATTAGGGGCTATAAAATTTTTGCAATGTTTCTTGAGCAAATGGGACGAATTTATAATAATTTGTCTAAGTCGTGTTTTTTTACTTGTATCTAGACTGCGAAAACATCGTAAGAAGAGAACAAAATATCAGACTTCATACATAAAAATATACATACATACTTGATACGTTGAAGTCTACCGAAATCCCCTAGTGCCAGGATTACAATCTTGGATGAGAATATTTTTTGTGACACCCAGGAACTATGTGTTTATCTTTGTTCAAGGCTCAAGGGTAATATGATACTTCATATTCACGTCTACAGAATTTTTTCAGCCTCTGACAATCCGCACACACAAGACAGTGAAAGTTCAATAGCCAAAAATTTAACAGAAATTTGATCAAAAAGGAATCAAATTATATTGTTATTTATCTATCCGCTTCCTTCGGTCTTTAATTTACTATGTTTAAAAGAATTTCTGTATTTAAAAGAAGCATTTAATATTAATGTCAAATTTCTTGTTATTAGAATACTTCACCCAATCTATTGTCCTTGTGTGAAAATTGCTTGTACCTATTCCAACCAACAGACACGAAAGATTGTCCTTCACAAACAAATTGCGCTTGTCAATTTTGTTGTCATTTAGGGAAAGAGCAAATTTGTGAAAGTAGCGAATAGAAAGGTGCCTGAAAATAACTGATGAGAAACAGTTGATGTATTTGTACAGTGGGGTTTGAAACATGGACAAAGTGTTTTGTTCTGCTTGTGCAGTTTTGGTTTGCTTTGAAAATTGATATTGTAGATTTCTTTTGAAAGAGTATTGACAGAAGTTTGTTGACAATACGTTCAATCTTGTATGGCATTGAGGTTATTTACTGCTTTTTGATTGTATTTGTTTTCATCATCTTCCGGATGACAGACTACGTAAAAATTAAATAAAATCATTGAGTTTTGACTTGAGTTAATAGAAATAATTGCATTGTTCACAATTGGGCAAATCCATGAGTCCCTTTCTTTTTCATCCATAGTAGGTTAAGGTTTGCAAGGGTGCCTTTATACTCACGGGTATTTTTATGTGAAAACATGTCAATTTTTCTCTTTTTAACACAATGATAGATCGGAAACTCATCAGGAGGAGAAATATTTTTCTTCTCAAAGATTTTATGAGGAAATTTGAATGATAATAACTATGACCTAGATTAGATTAGGGATATCTATTAATCCTTTCGATTTTTCATCTTTTGAATCGTTTGCTTGGCTTTTCACATAAAGCAGAACCACGCATACTATTTGTCTTTTGAATTACCAAATGCTTTTTTCGCGCCCTTCTTCAAGTTATTAGCTGATGCTTGGAGACCAAATATACATGTGTATACATATGTATGTATATATAATATTTTCTTTTCACTCAAATTTCGCCACCTAAACACCAGCACCCGGAAATTTCAAGATGTCCCCAATCCAAGTAGCTGCAAACAGCGCCGTACTCGACTAGTAGCCTAAGCTTTTGCAGCATAAAGAGTTTTACATTTATCATATTTTTTTCAAGTCTGATTCTGCATTTTCCATCGCCATTCTATAGAGTTGGAAGGGTATTAAAATAATGCTTGAAATATACGTGATTTTATACATCGGAGGTGTATTTAAGTAGAAAAAATGAATTTGTGAAATGTAATCTATCATAAGCTGAATCAAGAATAAATACGTCACTTCATCTACATAACGAACTCAAAAGCTATCCAATCACAACATAAATAAAATAGTAATAACTATGTATCTGTTTTTTTTACTATGTTCCAATTGAAAAGCTTTTGAGACCTGTAAGTTGATGTAGTGAGGTATTTTTTTTTTTTTTTTTTTTTAACTTTAGAACTGTGCTGTTCAATCCATTTTCTCCCCATCTGTAAATTAAACTCAAGTCTCATTAAACGATTACAGCTCTTGGAGCATTGGAATATATTTCACCGATTTAAGCACAAACCCTTGAAGAAAAATTGGTGACATGCAAGGATAAGTTCATATCCTTATCCATACTTAGTATAAAACAAAGTCGTTATTGCTGTTTGTCTGTATGCTGAGAACTTTTAAACTACATTTCATCCCCTACTCCTACGGGAAAGGGTACAGGCTTGACCAATCTTAAAAATCTTTCTTAGAAACTGCTTGACCGATTTTACCGTTGGAATAATACGTTATCCTTCAGCAACATATCCTATATCTCATCTGCATATTCCCACTGGAAAGGGAATGGGAAATTCAAAAAGCTAATCAACAGATTTCAAAAATTCTTTCATGGTTAAATAAGCATTTTATTTTAATGCTACATTTTTAAAACTATATAAAATTTTGTTTTAATTTTACGTTAATACGTACGTTATCTCTATATCTTAATCCCTATTTTCTCGAAGATATTGGAATGGGAAACTTAAAAATCTCCAACTACATTCAGCTTAGCCCAGCGGGTGCTTCTAATATTTTTTTTTTTTACAATTTTGTGTGAACAACGCATTTGAATAAGTCGGCGGGTCAGTTAGTAAAATATATAATCACAAACATTAGTATTTATGGAAAATCGATTTAAAGTGACTTACCGGCTACAACTTTGGGCGTGTTTGAAAGATTTTTTTTGTCTTTTAACGAAATGTATGAGGAAACTAGTCAACATCAATTATTTAAAGTGTACTTACATTGTACTAAAGATACATTATATATTAATCTTTCAGGCATTGATTCCTTTCCTATTGATGTTCGCAGAGCTCATGTCATTTATATGAGAAAATTGCATATTAAGGGGTAACACCACTGTAAGTTTGTCAAATAATCGAATCTGGTTTTTAGGCTTGAAAATTACTTTGAACCTTTTAGATAGAATATGGCGAAAAATATTTCATACATCAAAGTATTTTTTTTGTTGTAATTTTGAGCTCAACCTCAAGCGTGACGGACTGCTCCGAAACGACTCTTGAGTCAGATGTCCAACGCTTTGATTTCTATCTTCTCAAATACAGGAACAGATGTTATTATAAAGTATTTATATTCAAGTAGAAACATTTCTAATCAATAGTACGTTAGTGTCGTACGTGTGAACACGTGTACCAAAAATGCATCTCAAACCTTTAAATTCGTTTTTCTCGAAACACGACTTTTCAAATAGCACTCAGCATTACTCCAACAGTCTTCGTTCTTTTTATTCGAATTTTTTACAATATCTTGAAAATAAGATTTTGAAGAGAAATACGTTGGGGATTCTCGGCAAGTTAATTGAATCATTATTTATAACCTAATGATTATCCTTTTTTTCTGTCGAAAATTTAACGATTTAATTCAATTACTCGCCAATCACACAAAATTCAATATTTTTAAAATCCTTTACGTATTTCTCTAGCTATAATAAGCATGTACAAAAAGTGTTTTTTTAAATAGAGCTCCTCAAATTCTACGTGCCTTAGGAAAATGGCTGTGGTGCCGTCATTTTTGATAATATTTTTATAATAATTTTCTATTTTGTTACACGTTTTTTATAGGCTGTTACAGTGGTGTTACCCCTTCAGCCCTTAAAAATAATGGATGTGTCTATTTGTACCCAATACCAACTTAGCTTAGACGAGTCATTATTACCCCTACAATGACTCGTCTAAGGTTTGTTTAACACGAAGGGAAAAACAAATCAAATTTGTTTATTTGAAGGGAAAAACAAATCATGTGCTTCGCGCTGGTTCGTTCAAACGAAACAACTCAGGCATTTCTGATGGAAAGCTACGAGTAGTTGCGTTTCTTATTAGCCAATTTAAAATGAGCTTATTAGAGTCGTTTCAGTTCAAAATCTTGTCGTCCTGCATAATTCGCTCGAATTTTAAGTTGTTATTAGTTTTGTCATTGAAATGTAAAGTTGAAATGTTTAGACTTTTCTTTCACACAACTTCCAGTGAGAAAAAAATGACTCAAAACACGTGATTTCGTTTTAAACACGAGTCACAAGAAATGTTTTTCTTTCCTTAGATGACCCTAATGAGTTCGTGTTACACAAAATTACACGACTCACCCTATAAAAACATTTCCATAAAAAAAACTTGTTTTTCACTAAATAGTGACCACTTTGATGTGCACAGACTTTTTAAAAATATCAACAGCATATAAATTTTGATAGTTCAGGCAAATGAGGTGAAGCTTAGATTTGTTAGAAAACCAGTAGTCTGTCAAAAAATAGTCCCTGCCCGTTTTCGAATTAGCTTCTTCTTCAGTAAAGTCTAAATTACAATGTAGCCTTTGCAAAGCAAAACTAAATCTCCGATTTGCATACCAAAACTCATCAATGAAAATTTGATGTGATACTTAGCATCAAAAATAGAAATCCATTTGCATAACGGCAAAAAATACAGTATTTCTCAGTTTAAATTTGTTATGCACTATTTTTCCCTTTAATGAATATCCATTTGACATCTAAATATGTATATACTTCAATGCGATAAAAAAAGAAATTTAGTTTAAGAATAAGAACTATCATCCCGCTGACCATTTGTTGGAATTTGTCTTTTCCTTTATGAATGCTTCAGTAGCCACTTTAAGTTTACAAGTTTTCTTCTCTTCAAAGTTTTGCTGAAACTTTTTTCATTCCTGTCTGCAACTCTGCATAAGGTATTCTTTTTCTCCAATCGATTTCAATGTGTTGATATTGAATGACCAAATCTTGGTTTTGATTGTTTTGGAGAATCGGAGCGAGCATTGTTTAAAACAAATTCGAAATAGATGTAATTTTTCAAACCTCTTCCGACCCGAAAAAGGATTTTTTTGTATTGCAAACAGAGTCCTTTTATGTGATCACCAGAAAACATGTAAATAAAGCACGAAATTATTGAGAATAGGAAGTATCTCTGGCCAAATCGAAAGATATGTGGGTTCGGGGTATAAAGGATAGACATGCTTTCGATAGAGATAATGAAAGGCAATGCTGCATTTGGGTATACATATGTATAAGTATATAAGTGTTCATTAATCACAAAGTAATCATTGTTTGCAACAAGAAATCTTCTACGTCATTGGGATCCGATTGCTTCGGTTTGGGTTAGCCTCATAGACCTTATTTATTTATTTATTTATTTATTTCTTCATGAAACGCTTATACACCTTACCCTCATGTCTTATTTTATTTTCTCAAAATTGTTCGATTTGAAACTTTTTGTCTTGTTTCTTTTGATTTTTGAACCCGTTTCGGAAATCATGATGATGGTCTAATACATATGAATAAAGTACAAAACCTTCACAAAATACATCCATCGATTAAAGAGAATCGTGTTTTGTTTCCTTTTTTCAGCAAATTTAACTCTTTGAATATTTCAGCAACGACAACATAAACATGACGACAACATCATGATTACTTGGTTGTTTTGCCAATGAGAAGATTTATTTTGACAATATTTTTTTTTCTCATCCCTCAAGGTTTTCCCTTTTCAGTGATACGTTTGAGAAAATTTTGTTCTACCTCAAATTTCCTTGTTTTATACATAGGTATGTATATATGTAATGGGAAAATGCACCACGCTTGAAGGAATCCATCAACATTGTTATATGCTTGTGGATTCATGTGTTCACATAGCGCAGTATGTTTTTTGATTAATGGGTTATTTTTGTTCTCACAAAACGTTAGAAGGAAATGCAATATTCACACAAAGTGTGATTCATTAAGATATAACCAGAAACATGCAAAAACTTTCATGACAACGAATCTAATAATTGTAATGTAAATATATTTGTTTTCTAACTACAGGCAGCTGAATCTGGAAATTTGGAGGATTTCACTAGACTGTTTCAAAGTGACAACGCAAGACTTTCAATACGCGATGGTAAAGGACGAACCGCAGCACATCAAGCTGCTGCCAGGAACCGAGTTAATATTTTGGAGTTTATACAACGCCAGCAAGGAGGTAAGAAGATTTCTTATTCTAAAATGTTACTTCTCCTGAAATGTTTATTTAAAATAATACATACATATATGTGAAGGAGGACGAATCGCATCTTGTGATACAGACTTACGTGTGCATTTTCTTCCTGGAAAAGAGTAAACACTCAGTTTAAATATTTGATGAGATGGGAGTTGAAACCTGATCTTAGATCGTATGCAATACCAAAAAAATGGTATTTTGCTAAAGGTCCTTTGAAGTCAAAGTGGCTGCCAAAATTGTAGTTTCACTCTTGAAAAATGAAACCAAAATTATATCCAAGTTTTGGATTTTCAACAAAGTAAACATGCGACTGAAAAATGATTGGCACATTAAAAAAAATTACCTCTTGCTTGGAAAATTATTAAATATTTTAAACTGAAATTGAAAAGCAAGCTACTTACAACGTCCGAAGTGCACAATGTCTACATTTTCAGTGTCACTGACACCTGACAATTTTAAAATTTAAAGTTGTTTACTTAACCTTTGTAGCTTTTAGCACCTTTCACAAATACTTAAAATTCGGATAAATTTGCTTTCAGATTTCGATGCTCAGGATGGCGCTGGAAATACTCCTCTTCATGCTGCTGTTGAAAACGATTCCTTTGATGCACTTGACTACCTTCTCTCAGTGTAAGCTTACCCGTTCTCAAAATCACTTCTCTTAAAAGAATATTCAATAAAATTATTTTTCCTATAATTTCCACTCTCGATTCTCTCCTTTAGTCCTGTTAATACGGGGCTGTTGAATGAAAAGAAACAAGCACCAGTGCACCTGGCTACGGAATTAAACAAAGTAAAAGCCTTGAGAGTGATGGGCAAGTATCGCAATGTCATTGACATACAACAAGGCGGCGAACATGGAAGAACAGCACTACATTTGGCAGCTATTTACGATCATGAGGAATGCGCTAGGATACTGGTATGGAATGACAAAGTTTGATTTGATTTTCATTTTTCTTTCAAAATTATTGATAACATTTTAATTGTGACTGCAAGTCTTTTAGAATGGAGTACTTACATATATACGTGTTTGTGGATGTGTCTTTGAATTGTGCCAGGACTGTGAATCTTTCAAGTAGAAAACGTACCAAACTGTTTTAAAGGGTTGATTCACTGGCTATTTTTATCATGCATTGAACTTGTAATTTATCTAGTGTTTGCGGGATGTGCTCGAAGAGAGGTGAATCGACCCGATAGTTCTCCCTAGTCTTACATTCCATGCAACACATTAGAGTTTTTTTTTTTGTATTTCATCATTTGTTTGTTTTCTTAGTTGTACGTTGATTTGTCTGACATCATATAGACCAACAGAAAAATATTATTTCAGATAACTGAGTTCGATGCATGCCCTCGTAAGCCCTGCAATAATGGTTACTACCCAATTCATGAAGCCGCGAAAAATGCTAGCTCCAAAACAATGGAAGTATTTTTTCAGGCGAGTAAATATTTCGGTTACTTTTGTCAAAATGATTTTCTTTTGGTTTTACAAGATACTTTTTTATGTGCTTGAGCTTGAATGCTTTTATTTTTTATTTTTTTGTTTTTGCTTTCGTTAAATGCAGTAGCATTATTCGTGCTTCAAATTGCTAAATATACTTCGCTTAAGTACTTGATCTTTTTTCAACTGCATATGGAAGACCTAACAAAACTTAAGAGTCTACTTTCTTTCGACGGGTAAAAAATGCTATTTTCACGAATTTTTCGACCGACATAGACCATAATAATTATGAATATAAAAAGAATAAGGCCTAAAATGAAACTTTTTTAAATATATGTATAAGAATATTTTGTCATTTTTATTTTGCTCAGTTTTTGTTCAAAGAAAAGAGGGAGATCTGGACCTTGCCAAAATTTTACCACACGCGCTATAGCTGTATAGTCATGTAGCTAGAGCGTTATTAAAATATACGTTTTTTTGTAAGACAAAATATAAAACTTCGAAGACGCCCATTATTATATGCACCCATTTTTGATAAATCTCTCAAAGAGAACCAATAGCAGTCGGTTCAGTCTAAAACTTCCTGGCGTTGCCAGACTTCTCGCGAATTTGGAGATGTTATTAGTTTTGTCATTGAAATGCAAAGTTTATTTTAACTAAAATAAAATATATAAAATATTATAATGAATTTATTTCATTTGAACCCGAATTTAAAGCCATTATTTTTCTAACTGAAGTTCTGTGATTAAAAATAAAATTTTTTCAACCTTGCATTTAAATCACAAAACTCAAAGTTAGAAAAATGTATGGATAAAAATCCACAATCTAGAATTTTAAATCTATTTTTTTACTGGAAGTAGTACATTGGAAAGATAATAAAATTTTCATTTCTATTACAAAACTAATAACATCTAAGACTCGTTTGAGTTCTGGTAATGCCATGAGATTTTCAATCTAAGCGACTGTAATAAGGCGATGTGCAACGAACCAACATTTGCTTACCTTGTTTTGCACTCATATTCTCAATAAGAGGTGTAAAGCTACAAAAAGTATTTGGTTCTCTAGGAGAGACTTCTTAAAAATGAGGTGTTACGCCGACCTACGCCGTGGGTGCATATAGACATGTCTATAATCTATATAATCTTGTTTCTGTTTTAACAAAACTTCAACAAAACTTTTTCGACTTTTATTTCAAATTTTAATTGATAAACAAAATTAAAAATAAATCGGATTTAAAACTCACACAAGCATATAGTCATTTAAAGGGGTAAAAAGAAAGGAGTAGTTCGTGTTCGTATATTTATCACGAACTTTTTTAATATTTTGAGGTTAAGAAACAGGTGCAGGGAATTAACTTGACCCTGCACATGGGAAATAACTTCACCACATGTGGGAATTAGTTTCACTTTTTTGTTGTGAAAATATTTCCTACTGAAGGTGGGAAATAACCTCTATCGGTATGGGTATAAAATATATGTCTGAGATGGTGACTTGATTTCCGACGAGTTTGAAACATCGATGGGGGTCAAACAGGATTGTATACTGAGCCTATACTATTTATAACTATATAACCGAAGCAGTAAATGTTGTCTGAGCCATGCAGGAGTGCGAATCTCAGTATAAGTGTATGCAGATGATATCGTTTTTCAGATGATGATGAAAAGATCAGGTAATTGCTGGAACCTCACTGTCTAATTTAGTATCCAGCGCTACCTCCATGTCGAATTTAGTGTCAATTGCTACCTAACTGTCAAATTTAGTGGCTCCTGCTACCGCAACCATCGTACAAGGTACTTTGGAAGGAAATGAAGTTTTGAATTTTTCATATGGTGAACTAGGAAAAAGGTTGCTTTTCAATACACAAGACGTATAAGAGATAGAGGTTGAATAATAAATGAACTATTATGTAAGTATTTAAATATTGCCAACCTGGTAGACAAACAAAGCCCTTTCAGACCCTTTGAAAACTTGCTGACATTTTCTAAAAAAGCCGTTTTGTGACCACAAATAAAAACTAAATTATTTTGTTCTCCTGTCAGAGAAAAAAAAGACATTCATATTTGTTGGTTGTGATACAACCGCTTCAAAAGACAAACAGAATATTAATTTTTTCCTTGGCCTACACAAATGTGTAGGTAAGTCTACTAGGATGGGCCAAACAAAATTAGCTCTAATATTTTGCAACAATGAAATTATGAACCAAAACTAAAAGTTATACTGCTACAACTACTATACTTATCTAATTTTCTTCCAATATACCTAATTCATCATTCATGTTATGTTTTAATGTGCAAAAGTGAGCAATTTAATCTAATGTAATTTTATCTTATCAATTAAACAAAAACTAGTGCCGGAATGCCTTAAAATTGTATATCATCGTTTGATCCCGCCGCCATTCGTTCTTCACACATATCTTTGAAAGGTGTGCAACATTAATCCACGCGAGGCTATATTTTTATTTATTGGATTAACCATAAAAATTAATTCCCGATAAGATAGCAAAACATTCCGAAAGAATTAATGTCCTGGACAAGATAATACCGTTTAATCATACCTCAAATTCAGTGGGGAAACTTTTGTAGACAAACCAGAAAGCGATATCCTGCAGAATTCGGTATGGCACAATCAAGAAAGATAAATCTTCCAAAACAGAATTTCGATAGCGAAGTTTTGACCCCAAACCCAAAAATTTTCATAAATCATCTACTTAAGAGACATCTCTTATTTCTCTCCATGAAATGAAAAATTTCTTTTCATGCATTTCATACGATAAAGCGAAAATGACATTGGCCCTGATGCAAATCAAATTGGCCTACGCTGGCGATCCCATTGCTTTAAAAATAAAACATTAAATGTGCTAAAAATTATGGCCAGGCACTCATCTACACGATTTGGCGTTGGATGGAATGTGAATACAAACACTAGATCCCCATTGCTTTTCTTTGCGAAAAGCTTAAATCGTCTTAATAGCAACTATCACAAAACTGTTTTCAAAAATTCTTACTTTGGATTCGGAAAATGTAAAACTAAGTCGAAGGGTGGTAGACTTTTTGAGAGAAAACCGCTTTGAAGATGCTCTTCGGGAACGAGTTAACATAAGCGGAAGTGGATACAAAAGCAATCAATAATGGCTTACTTAATGCACAGGATATCACATTTGGTTCAAAACTCTGTACCAAGGGAAGTTTATACAAACCCATGGTGTGTGCTGTCTTAAGTCATATAACACGATCTTGGCCGAGTCATCTGATGGGAAAAAGAACTCATCGTGAGATTCGTGTTGGGTCGTTCAAAACGAAGTCACTCTGACACTTTCTTATTGGCCAGTCTAATCAACAATGACTGAGTGATTTGGTTTTAAACACGAATCAAGCCATGAGGTTTACAACTCAAACGACAACAATAAGCTCCATTCAGATTGGCCAATTGAAAACGCAATTACTTTCTTCATCAAAAATGACTAAAATGTGTTGTTTTAAGCGAACCGACACAAGTATTGCAATAAGTTTACTCACCTCCGACACAAGTATTACAGTAAGTTTACTCACCTCCAACTACTCAAAAAAGGCGTACTAAACAATTAAACACGAACTTTATTATCCTTTTTTAATACCTTACACGTGTAAGCTCGTGTTGGGTGCATACGGCAGATTAAGAAGCTCTGCAAATAAACCCGTAATCTCGTACAAGGTACAACGCTCAGACACGGTCGTGGAGTAAGAAAAAGAAAAGTGATCAGCATTTGGTTGGCTTTAGGCATGCACCAATCTTAAACCAGGAGGCCTAATGCAGATAAGTGGGAAAGTTACGATCCTTTCCAGCACCTGCCGAAAACACAACATGCCATTGCTAACATTATTGCTTTTATCCATCTATTTGGTTTAATTTCGCTTGCTTACATTTGCGTTTCTTCATCTTACTTACAGTTTTGTTACTATTTTTCCTGACTATTTATTCTGTGTGCCTATTCTATTTCCTTAGTCCACAAATCATGCACTAAAATACAAAACTATACGAATCCTTTGAAATTAAATGTATATATTTCTATTTATTAAATCAGTGGGGAGAATCTCGAGGATGCACACGAGAAGAGATGTTGTCCTTCTATGATTCTGAAGGCAATGTTCCACTTCATTCGGCTGTTCATGGAGGCGATATAAAAGCAGTTGAGTTGTGTCTAAAGTCTGGAGCTAAAATATCAACTCAACAATATGACTTATCAACGCCTGTTCATCTGGCTTGTGCACAGGTAAGAAATGAGGGTAATTTCAAATTCTCAATAACATATGACATGTTTCTCATACAAACATACAGCAATGAACTTCGTCTTAAAGGAAATGTAAATTGGGTTATACTCGATGCGACATAAGTTCTTGCATTTCAAGATTTAGTATACGAAGGTTATGTCCTTGAAATCTTCTCGGTTTTAGATTTTATACTTACATAGTTCCCACGTGTCAAATATATTCATACTTCTGGTTGAATAAAGACAAATATTTTTGAGTCAAGTGTATTTGCATATAAAATTATCATAGAACAATGCCTCATTGTCATAATGAGGAGTCTCTTGACTTTTGTTCTCATTGTTTTCGCAAAGTATTCATGCAAACCTTTTACTATATTTCTTACTCAAATCATCACAC
Source organism: Melanostoma mellinum (assembly GCA_914767635.1). Classification (NCBI taxonomy): domain Eukaryota; kingdom Metazoa; phylum Arthropoda; class Insecta; order Diptera; family Syrphidae; genus Melanostoma; species Melanostoma mellinum. The sequence goes on from OU612058.1 coordinate 171,264,628, forward strand.
TTATGTAAATTTAGCATTTCAATTTTGTTTTATATTTTAATCAGCTGGGGTATATTTTTTTACTTGATTGTTTTGACTGTTTTTCAACGTACTCATTTGAATTAGACCAGGCCAGACAAAATAGTTCCTAGTTTCAAAACACCCTAGCCACCTCCTTATTTGACTTCAAAATAGAATTTGAAGGTCCAAATGTTAAGGAGATCATTACGCAGAGGTTTATCTTTGAAACTATTGGGCGGATTTTTTTGTTTTGTTTTTAGATTTTGAAAATACCAGCTGGAGCACTCAGACCATAATACCGGTCCATTGTACAACCAGATAGCAACCTTCTTTTTGTTATAGCTTACCATAGATGTTCGTAGAAAAGCCAAAAGACACTGCCATGATAAAGAGCCTAGAGGGTTTGGCAAAAGAGAAGTGCCCCGTGTCATTGCCAATAAGCTTTCTACATTCTTTTCTGCTACGGAATAGCAAGAATATTGCAGTCTTCTTATCAACGTTGGTTAGAATACGTCCAATGCCATCTAGGCTCGTTCACTTGACAGGTTCAATCGTTGATTTAAGCCCGCACTGAGGACCTAGGCAGACCTAGCTACGGTTCATGTCCTGAAAAAGCTGTCTGAGATCTTTGCCACGCAAGTTCATCGGCGATTTAATTTTCAGTTATGCCGTGAAATGGCCTGAAACCCAAACGAGACTCAAAAAATTTGGTCAGAGAGCTCTTGCATTCCTGGATCACTTCCGAAGTAGTAAGAGGGTTGAAAAGGGCTTTGAGCACAGCTTGGGTGTTGCTGCAAACACATATTTGACTGTTGAGTGGAAACTCAGGAACATACAATAGTTTTTTCATAAGTATCGCCATTGTTGAGGAATTGGTAAGTCCTCCAAACGTAATTACATTGACATCTGATATGAAAACCGCTTTGAAGCTTAGGTGTTTGGAATCGGCATAAAATTGTAGGTTTTAGAAATTCGTTTGGCCCAAGGTTTCACAAAATCTGTTGTGCGACTCTATTTCTTTGCTTTTAACATCAAGACACTTTGAGAATGACCGTGTTTTTGTTTCCTTCATACTTTGCACTGGGGCTAAGAAAACTACTTTCTGAAGCTAAAAGAGGCCTTGAATAGTGGATGCTTTATGAAGACTAAGTCCAAATATCATGGCTCAAATGTTTGCAATGAATATTCCACAAAAGGAATTGTCTGTGTGTGCACGCCCAATTATAATTGAGAAGTATACCTGAAGGAAACAGTGTGTTATTTGTGGCTATAAAGGGGTTGTTTATATAGATGCACACACTGGACTGAAGACATAGAACACGAATACCACTATTAATCGAAATTGCTTGATGGTTCTTGTCTTATCGTTAAAAGTTCAATAAAGGTAATGTCTCAATATAAAGATAAAGAGGCCGTTGGCGCAGGCAGGAGTCAGTTTTTATTGTGAAGTATTGTTGTAAAGATTGGATAAGACAAAGTGAGGTTACTAATTGAATTGTATAACGATTAGAAAAGTGATGTGATTTAAGTACAAGAAGAATTTCAAAGTAGTAAACTTTACATTATGATACTAAATTCCTAGAACGTGTGCATAAGCCACTTCTGATGAAGTTTGCTTATACCATCGTCCTTGTGCCTTCTAGATAAAACTAAAAAAAAATTAATAGGTTGGTACAACAAAAGCTTGGAAAACTTTGGGGCCTGACATTTCAGGTGCCTACAATTTAATGCCAGTTCTAACCGACAAATTTTTAGAAAGTGCTTTTCGTGGCAGTTTAATTACTCTCGAAGCACTACACGTATAAAAGTAGTTGAATGTTCCAGGGACTCCAAACTCGAACTCCTACGTAAAACGTAACCATCAGACATGCTACCCACTACCCCAAAGGGCACCACAACTTGTACCTTCTACTAGAATTTTAGTAAGCTTAGCAGGGAAGTCAAGAATCACAAGTAAACCATATGCACAGTCATGAGGATCTATAACACTTTCTCTTTGTAGTTCCTTTTATTTCCATTTTCCTTTCGCGAACTTCATCTTTCTGTTTCATTTCTCTTTCACCTATTTTTTGACTTACTAATTTATGTTTGAATTTCCAAAGGGAGCAATCGACATAGTCAAACTTATGTTTCATGTGCAGCCGTTTGAGAAAAAAGTTTGCCTTATCTGCACCGATGTACAAAACATGACTCCTCTGCATTGTGCCGCTATGTTCGATCATCCGGAAATCGTCGAATATTTGGTTGCTGAAGGTGCTGATATCGATGCACTTGACAAAGAACATCGTTCACCCTTACTCTTGGCCGCCTCGCGCAGTGCCTGGAAAACAGTCCACACATTAATCCGACTGAGGGCTAATATTTCCAAAAAAGATGCCGGCGCAAGGAACGTCCTACATTTTGTCATCATGAACGGTGGTCGTTTACCTGATTTTGCCGAAGAAGTTAACAAAATCCAATCTCATGGTCAATTAATACAGCTACTGAATGAAAAGGACATTACAGGGTGTTCACCTTTGCACTACGCAAGTAGAGATGGTCACATTCGTTCTTTGGAAAATCTTATAAGACTAGGAGCTTGCATTAACTTAAAGAACAACAACAACGAAAGTCCATTGCACTTTGCTGCACGATATGGCCGGTACAACACAGTTAGGCAATTGCTTGACTCTGAAAAAGGTTCCTTCATAATAAACGAGAGTGATGGAGAAGGTTTGACTCCATTGCACATCAGTTCACAGCAAGGACACACGAGAGTTGTACAGCTGCTGCTTAATAGGGGAGCTCTACTGCATCGTGATCATAATGGACGAAATCCCTTGCAATTAGCGGCGATGTCAGGATATACCCAAACAATAGAGCTTTTACATTCTGTGCACTCGCACTTGTTGGATCAAGTGGACAAAGATGGGGTGAGTTTTAAATTGGAGTTTTTGAAAATAAATAAAACATTCCTCCATTCGTTTTTGTAGAACACAGCCCTGCACCTGGCTACAATGGAAAACAAACCCCACGCTATAAGCGTCCTTTTATCCATGGGAAGCAAACTTGTCTACAACTACATGGACATGAGTGCTATCGATTATGCGATTTACTACAAGTACCCCGAGGCTGCTCTAGCAATGGTGACACACGAGGAACGAGCTAGCGAGGTTATGAGACTTAGATCGGACAAACATCCGTGTGTCACATTGGCCCTGATAGCATCGATGCCTAAAGTATTCGAGGCCGTCCAGGACAAATGCATAACAAAAGCGAACTGCAAAAAGGATTCCAAGAGTTTCTATGTGAGTTGAAAAATTTTTCAATTAATTTCTCATCCTTTTTCATCCGACTATAAACAAGACTAGATAAATCGAATTTTTGAAATGCAAATAGCTAAACTAATCCTCTACATAAAAATAAAAACTAAATAACCATTTAGATCAGATATTCGTTCGCGTATCTGCAATGCCCTTTTATGTATTCCCAACTGGATGAAAAAACTGGTGAACCGACTGACGTATCAGATAATCTGGTACCATTGCCAGCCTTAAATGTAAGATATTCCATTTGGAATGTTTTTTGTAACTTTTTTTTATTCTATTTTATTGGCTTTGCTTGAATTTTCTGCATGAAAGTTTATCTATTTCGTTTCGATTATTGAAAGTTTATGTTTTTGTCTAAATACTTACATTTGATGGTAAATAATATCAACATTTGGACACAGACACTCAACGAAAGATATTCATTGTCCTTAAGAAACTACGACTCTGGGATATCTTTTTTATACTAGATTTTGTTCTTTTCTTTTTTTTTTACTGAAGATTAAGTATTCGTTTACTCCATTTCAACTATCACCAGAGGAGGTTGAGAAAAAACGAGAAGTACTCAATGATCCAACATGGACTCAATCTCCACTCTGTGTATCTAATGTGAGTTTTATTCCATCATACCAAAAATCTTAAGAATAAGGTGATACTGGCGCGATTTAGTGTGAGTGCATCGTTATCGTCCTGCCAACTGTACAGTTTTTCCCGCATTTTTTGATATTCAGCACAAACCTTTCCTGGGCTAAAATTAACACATACCAAGAAGATAACCAGCCAAACGTCATATAGAATAATAAGCTAATGCCGCTCAAACTTATTGTGAGTCCCTTTAAAAGAACCATTCCGATTATACTTATTAAAATACGAGCAATACCTATGCAGCTTGTTTCAAAGAGTGTTTTATAGACGAATAGTTTTCAATCTGGTAATACTTTTTGGAGTTGGTCTTTCTAACAGCTGTTACTTGAAGCCACACGACTCTACTGGGTACTGTGTACGTTCGGTGAATTGTCTCAAAACGAAACCCTGTCGACCCCGATTTTTACATAATTTTAATTTGATTTAAACCTGTGAGTTACCCCTAACCTCAAAGATTGAGCAATTTTACACCGCTTTACTATTTTTTGTAGGGTTTTGTGAAGTCGCTTGTCTACGCAGATAAGGCCGACTTAGTTGACACCTTGGAAGAGAAATTTTAGAAAATTGGACCTCCGGGCTGGATTTTATTAGGCCCACCCAAGGCGCCAGTTAGCGGAAATCATTTCATCGTAATGACAAACTTTTATCTTTACATTAAAGTTAAGTTTTCGGACACAACTTTTTCTTATTGAATATCACCAAACTAAAAAGAAAATCTTTTAATTAGTACCACATTAGCCACGGAGCAAGATTAGGAAACGGTTAGACATGCGAATATTTTTTTAAATGAGGATTGGAGCGATTTTTTTATCTTTTTAAACAGGGCGGTTCATTTATCTCTAAACAGGCAAATGGAAAGCCGTCATTATCGAGACTCACTACTGATGTTTAATGTATTTTTACGCTACTGTTAAAACGAACGATTGCCAAACCACAATTCAGGAAGGTAGGCCACCCCACAAAGTTTTCGAGCTAGCTCACATCACAACCCTTCCAGTTGAAATAGTGTCCCATTGAAAATTTAGTATAAGCTACCTTAAATTTTATTGCGCTTTATTCTTTTCGTGAACCTCTTGGAGTTAAGTTGGGTAGTATTTTTCAGTTTACTTTTAGTGCGGTGAATCATAATGTACCTTAGGGTCATGTATTACAATTTAGAAACATTAAAAACAAGAGTGCATTAAGAGATGAAAAATGGAAGAGTGCACTTGAGTGTTACCAATTGCATAGAGATTTACATTGTGGCAAATATAAAAATTGTATCATGACCGGATGGGCCGATAAATTCTTCTAAAATACGATTCAAGCGAGATATTGTTTATGTATATATAGTTAGCCAATTTTAATAAGATGTTTCTATTTGCAACGAAAGAAGATAAAATAAATTACCAGTATGATAACAAACTACCGAAAGAAAACTAAAAATTCTATGAAACCTAGAGCCAGTACGATATGTACCAATACTAAGGTTGTAGAAGTAAAAGGATCGCAGTCAGCCTTGTTACCCACTCGAAAATATTGATGCGACTGGCCTGTAAATTCTAACGAGTTAATATTTTGTAAGGTTTGAATTCAAATGTAGAATTCAATACAGTAGCGCAGAAATAAATTGTAGTATAATTTTGTAGACGTTTAGGCCTCCTAAGATGACCATCGAAAAAACGGGGACAGGTAACCCTGTTTTGTAACTAAAATAAATAGAGTGGCGCAACAGAGCGAGGAGCCCCTGGGCCTAGCGCGTTTCTCACAACCATGCCTTGTGAGGGAATGGAAGGGACCTACAATTTTCTGTCGGTTCCGAACGACTAATTCGAGAAAGCGCTTTTCATGGCAATGAATACTAACGGAGGACAAGCCAGTTTCTCGCGAAAAGCGATACCCGTGGAAAAACATTTTTGCCTCTGTTGGGATTCGAACTCGAACCTCTGGATTAACAGGCGGACATGCTATCCATCACACCACGGGTAGGTACCAATAGTTACTGTTCTGTAACTATTGCACCGAAAATCGAACCCAAATAATTGAAACGATTCGTTTCATTTTGTCTAAAATTGCAATCAACGACATGAAAAATGGAACTGCATTAAAATATAAGGAAAACATTATTTCAGCAGAAAATATGACTTCGATTACACATTTCCTTAAAAAAAAAAAAAAAAAAAAGTTGTTCGCCATTGATTGGTATAGTATAGAATTTGCTATCGAATTCTAAAGAAAATATAGCTAATGTTATATTTGAAAATTCCTGATTCGTTTTCTTGATCGCTATGACTGGATCTTACCGTTTCACTTATGTAAATTTACAATATCTCCGCATACAAAAAGAGTCTTATACCTAAATTGCAAATCAAAGGCAACAATGTTCTCGCATGTAAAAGGGGTCAAACAATTATTTTCTTTGCGAAAAAAGCATTCAAAGTCTACTCCTTCCTTAGCCCATCTACTGTTAGAAAACAGGATTTGAATTTACTACACTACAGACAACCGTCCCGAAAATCATTTTCGTTTTAACTGGATACAAGAGCTGTGCTTTGCTTCAAATGGGAAAGGCCGATTGTATTTCAATTAAGCAACATACAGTCTTGTTTTAACTTTGCACAGCTTATCTAATTGAAAAGTGAATAGCATACTTCAAAAGTTTTCCTTGAGGAGCTCCCTTCAAAAGTTTTTACGTAATTTTGTCTTAACAATTGAACATATAGAATAATTACTTTCAGTGCTACTCAAAGCGATATCGCCATACTGTTGAATACTCATGCGAAGAGTCCCTCTTCGAAGTAGTAAACTTTTAATAAGTAACAAGGAGGAAGATGGTATGTCCTGTCACAAGATGACCTTTAATTCTTCAAAAAGCTCGTTTTAATATTAAAGTGGAAAAAAGGTTTTGTTGTTTACGTATTTTTTTGTAAAATATTCCTGAAAATATAAACAAGTCAAGGAAAAAATCGTATGGGAAAAAATAAAATAAAAAATCCTTTTTATTAAGAAGTGTATTCTGCCTAAAATGTGACAAAAGCTCAGTACCGATGGGTTGGTTTAAGACAAAAATAATATAACAGAAATAAAAACATTGATTTATTATTTTAAGAAAAAAAGACATTTGGTAACACAAAATTTAAAAAAAAAAAAATATTTTAAGAAAAAAAGTTACACTTCAAGTCTCAATACTCAAAAACTTTTCACAAAGTAAACTAAAATATTGATTAAAAGGTACAAGGTATTAGCTTTTAAAAAAAGTTTAGTATGCGGATATAAGTGGCTTAGTTGATTTTTTATTTTTTTTATTATTAAGTCGAAGGGAGACAGATCCCCTTTCAATACGATTTTTCTTATATTATATAAAAAAAAAACTATAGTAAAACCATGGCAGGGAAATCGCTGGTATCGCCACCTGTAGTCCCCATTAAACGTACTACCTTCTCAATCGGAAAAAGTTTATCGTAGAACCCTGCAAACACATAATATATTATTGTTTTTTTGCTATAGGGCAGTTTTACTTCGTAAATGTGATGTGTTGGCAATATAAAAGTGTGATGTGTGTAATTCTAAATGATAACAAAAAATTGTTAGAAAGTCACTTAAGAACATTTAATAATTGATGAAAATTATCATTCACAACCAATAAGGAATTCACAAAATACCATCCACATACCTAAGTGAACAACCACAGCTAAATTTTTTGAACCGATAAAACCTTTAATGGAGACTGAAAGTGTTGATACCAGCGATTTCCTCTCCATGGTGCTACTATAGTTTCTTTATACAATGGTGGCATTCCGAAATCTAGTCACTACGTAGTGGAAAGTCGACTAGCTTTGTGAATGCAAAATGCACTAAAAATGTAGTCAACCCTGAACTGTCAAAATAAGCACACAAAAACACGAAACAATTGCGTTTAGGGAACTTTAAATAATCTTACCTTTTAAATTAAGTAACTTTAATTACATATCTCTTCACTGCTTTCAATTTGATAAAAATTGTAGAAAAAATTTCATTTTGCACTTTGTAGGCTCGTGTGTTTACCCAACAGCTGATTCTCAAAGTCAGACTAACTTTGTAGCTGAAATTGTTCAACTACGATGAAGGGGAAATTTCAACTCGTTTTGTAGTCGATTCTAACCAATCAGAAGAGTTCACTACGTAGTGACTAGATTTCTGAATGCCACCAATGTTTTCTTATCTTGATCCACCCTATCCGCCTAGGCTTTTGTCGCGTTTTATGCAATTGTGTGTTTTCAATAAGAAATAAATATTCATCTAATGCTTTCTTGGAACTCACTTTACAAATCCTTAAAAGTCTCAAAATCTAATTTAGTGCATTAAGGTCATTATTATTCTGTCTCCGCTCCCTTTATTTCATAGTCAGAGTATTTCATCAGACTCTGAAATGTAAAGAAATTTGTAGTTTTTTGAGAACCGATCCTTCATTTCAAAAATCTGTGTGAGATTTCATTTACTGTTTCCACATTTTCATACGCTAATATAAACCGTGTTTTATTGAGAATTTTATAATCATTTTCACTAACGGTTCAATAAAATGTTAAACTCACTAATGCAACTTTATTCCATGAACTCCATTTACCAGCCATCCCTGTTATTCACTTCTGAACACTGACTAATTTTTGAGCACTACTCGTTAGCCGAGTTTTATTGGGAATTTCTATATTCACTTGCGAGTATCAATGAAACGCTTTATATGGCTATATTCACTTACCAAGTTCACTTTCACAAACTCCATTTACCAACCATCCCTGTTGTTCACTTAGGTAAGTGAGTTATTTTTGTTCACTTACGCTATTCACTTAGGAGTTGTTGTTTTTCCATTAACGATGTTTTGCGATGTGTTGCTTAAGTGAATATAAGTGAATATAGATTCCCAATAAAACACGGCTATAATAACACTTTTTTTGTTATTCCATTACTTCATAGAATAGTGTTTAATGTACTTTAGACAAGCTTTTTTTGTTTCTTTTTTGTTCTTCATTATTTCTTGTTTTCAGATAACACACATTTTTAAATCCAACTATGCTTACTATTAAGTTCGTGTTGCACTTTATATTTTACTCTTTGAATGTTATGCTTGATTCGCAATTTGTGTTCGTACTTCGTACACATTTTCAAGTCAACAGGATAAGCTTTATTAAAGAAACAAACATATTGTAGACAATGGTAAATCATGGCCGCGTGGAATTGCTAGCCCATCCGCTCAGCCAGAAGTATCTACAAATGAAATGGAACTCCTATGGCAAGTATTTCCATGTGGCAAACCTTCTCATTTATTCGATATTCTTACTTTTTGTTACAATTTATTCATCGCTGATGATGAATAACATTCATATAAGCAACGAAACGGTTGTCGCCGAACCACGAATGAAGACAGGGTAGGTATTTCGCTTAAATCAATTCCACCCACATTATTAGTAGCTTCTTATTATTCTATTTTTTGTCAATAGGTTAGAAGCGAATTTCTCATTTTGGCCAAGCATTTACGCTAGCCACGAAGTAGAACGCATTCAACGAACTACAGGGATTGTTGTATGCGGCATTGTGATTGTTGCATACATTACGTTGAATTCTCTGAGGGAAATACTGCTAATGTACCAACAGAAACTGCACTATATCCTTGAGATAGTCAATCTCATATCATGGGTACTTTACATATCAACACTGATAATGGTGGTTCCGGTGTTTATCAATCATGGACGAATTACAAATATTCATTATTCAGCAGCTTCCATAGCTGTCTTTTTGTCGTGGTTTAGATTGCTGCTCTTTTTACAGCGTTTTGATCAGGTAAAATTGAGTGTTTACCTAATGAGTTGGAAATCAATCAGTTAAACTTAAATTTGTCCATAGGTCGGGATATACGTGGTCATGTTCCTGGAAATTCTACAGACGCTCATTAAAGTCCTCATGGTGTTTTCAATACTAATTATTGCATTTGGATTGGCTTTTTACATACTTCTATCAAAGGTAAGAGCAACTTGTATAGTTTAGTAGAACTCTACTGCCGAACGGATAGGCAGTAGGCTTTCCAAAATACTACCGCAAATGCACATGTAAAATAGCATTGCCTTCCCTGCCCCAAAAACTTACAACGGAACAGAGGATGAAGTGCTTGTGCAGCACAATTTTATAAATTAAATCAAAAATCGTTGTTTTTGTTTATTTCTTCTTAAAGATTATGGACCCGCAGCCGAATCACCTATCCTTTTCCAATATTCCCATGTCCTTGCTGCGGACTTTCTCAATGATGTTGGGTGAATTAGACTTCGTTGGTACCTACGTTAACACGTTTTACAGTGATCAATTGAAGGTTCCCATAACATCGTTTCTAATTCTAAGTAAATGCATCCTTATTAAATAACCTTGATGGATTCTCTATTGTTTCTTATCTCAATTTCCAGGTGTGTTTATGGTTCTCATGCCGGTTCTTTTAATGAATCTGCTCATCGGTTTGGCTGTTGGTGATATTGAATCGGTTCGACGAAACGCACAATTGAAGCGCCTTGCCATGCAGGTAAGCCAAATTTTTACAATCCTACGAAACCGAAACCTTGTAATCGAACATTTTTAATTTCAGGTAGTTCTGCATACAGAGCTCGAAAGGAAATTGCCACAAATGTGGCTGCAGAAGATCATGAAGATGGAACTCATTGAATATCCCAACGATACCAAGTGTAAATTGGGTTTCATTGATTTTGTTTTAAGAAAATGGTTCTGCAATCCGTTCAATGAAGACAGTTGTAAGTATTGATCACAGGAAATTATCTTTCTGGTTCAAGCATTTGTAACATTTTTGTGTCCTCAGCATCCTTTGACACACTAGCTTTCGATAATAGTGAGGATATTGTTAGCGCTGAGTTGGAAAAACAAAGACAAAAGCTCCGTGACATCAGTCGAGTCCTCGAACAGCAACATCAACTGCTGCGTCTGATAGTGCAAAAGATGGAAATTAAATCAGAAGCCGATGACGTTGACGAGGGTGTCTATCCTTCGAACACAAGAGCCATAACATATACAAATTCCCATTCTAAATGGACGTCTCCGCGAATAAGAAAGAAGCTCAGAGCAGCATTGAGTTTCAATAAAAGCTCTTAACTTTGCGGTTCCCCAAAACTGTGTGCACCTCTCTTTAAAATAAGTGCAACATTCCCAATTCTGCAACAGATGTAACTGTTTTTATTTTGATAATTTTTTACCACACTGCTGAAATTTAAAAAAAAAAAAAAACAGGTATCAATTCAGGGCCGAATTTTGAAGTGGTTTTGATAAAGAAAATGCATGATTCATTACATTGCACAGTTTTTATTTATTATTCCTTTGTACCTAAGTATGTATGTGTTTACGTACTGCACTTACATAACTAAACTACCTACATAAATCTGTGTTAAATAAAAAGAAATATATTTGTTGTACTCGTTTTAATTGAGTGTGTTTTTATTTCTATTGTGGTCTTTACCAGAATTTTTATTGCATAGCTAAATAAATAAAATAAATAGGTTGTTGTAACAGAGCGAGAAGCCCCAGGACCAGCGCATTTCTCACAACCACGCCTTGTGAGGGAATGGAGGAGACATACAATTTTCAGCCGACTCCGAACGGCGGCGGCGGATCAAGAAAGCACTTTTCGTGGCAATGAATTTACTAACGGAGAACTTGCTAAGGCACAAAAAAAACATTTTTGGCCAGCAATTTCGATTTGGGGCGAGCTCTTTCCTGTTTTGCACTCAAAGTTGGCGGAGGTTAACTTAAACTTGATTGAGCGATTTTCCTACAATGTGCTTTCGAAAACCGAAAACCGAGCTGTAGCGTTGATGTCCAAGGAAAGTTGGTGGGACACTTGGTTTGGAAAGTTGTTTTTTCATTGCCCTGTTTTAACAATTTTACTAGCTATTTTTTTACCCTGCGGCTACTCGGGCAACATAATATTGCAAGACACCGGCTCACATATACATAATCTTCCTAGTTCTTGTCCGTGTTTCGGATGTGACGTAGCCGACTTACATTTTGCCAGGCAAATAATGGCTTTCAATGAATTTTTTTAAGTTTGTGATTTCAGAAAAGCACAGAAAAAAAACCTTTGGAATAGTTTTTTTCAATATTTTGTTTACTTTTAGAGCAGTTTTTGCTTTCTTTCTTAATTTCATTTTCATTTTGTTACGCCTGGTCTCTACATGCTTTAAATCTATCGCAGCTAAAGCAGCCTTTGAATATCGCAACTTATAGCAGCTTTATCTTCATAGCCTCGGAAAGATAGCATACTTTTATCACAGGGTATCTATCTCTGCTATTAGGTCTGTTCGTTGAACTTTCCCCAGGGTTGACCCAGGTTTTCTTGACAACCCTATGAGTTGTCAAAAAAGAACTTGGGTTTTCCAGTCCTCAAAAAATGATGCTAAACCAAAAAATCACCATACATCCCTGTTATTAAAAAAAAACATGCCATTTGACAGCTCTCAACTAACCACAGCAAAAAGCTAGGGTGAGTTGATGGAAAACCTAGGTCAATTCTAGGGCTCAAAAAACACTCAATTTGACATTCAGTGCGATTTGCGCCAAACGGAAGAGGGCCCCCAAATTATGAAGACTGCATACCTAACTCAATTTCGTAAAAAATGGCTTATTTAACAAGATAGAACTCAGCCGACAATGTCTCTCGCTGAATATAAAGATGTGTTACGGCCATATTATTCACTCAATAACCCCGGGTTTAAATTTACATCCGGATGTAAAATCGCATAAACCCAGTTGTCAAACGCAAATCCATATTATTCACTCCAAATAAACCCGATGGATTTAAACCGCATTGCGTCGTCGGGTTCAAATTTTTACATCCGGATGTATTTTTGGTTCGTTCGCATACTATAGGGAAATTTCAAATATTGCAGCCAAATCAAGCAAACTTACCTAGATTTTGACATAAAAAGTGTGCTTTATATATGTTACGCGAACAAACCTAACCCAATCTGTCAAAAGTAAAAGGTGAAGTAAAAGAAATTATTTGTTGTATTTTGTTCTCAGATTATTTATTGTAATTGTTTTACTTCTTTTAGCTTACAACTGTGACAAAACCGATGTACAGGTCTCCAGAAATGCTAGACACTTGGAACAAACAATGATAGGACCGCAGTTTGCCAGACATCACAGAAAACAATGGAAGTACTAATAAAAACTTTTCTTCACCTGCGCCCGCAATTGATTTACTAAACCTGGGTAGCCAATCAACACCACGAGAGTCATCATCTCAAAGCCAACCAAGCCTGTAAGGGACATGGATCCAGACAAACTTCGGATAATGGAATGGGTAAAGTTTGTAGGAAACTGAATCATCAAATAAAATGTTATATTTTGTGTTTTTGTTTTCTTTACAGACTGAAGGAAAGAAAAATAACATACGTGCTTTATTGTGCTCAATGCATACGGTGCTGTGGACAGATGCAAAGTGGAAAAAATGCATAAATGGAAAGATGCATGTCCACACTAGTAACACCGGTAGATGTTAAAAAAGTGCTCATGGCGAATACATCCTTGAAGAGGTCACCATTGCCTGTAATAAAAACACTGTCCCCGGAGACAAATACGCCATGTTCCCATCTGGCATTAGACTTGGTACCCCCGGTCTCACAACACGAGGTCTTTTAGAAGAAAACATGGATAATGTTGTCGATTTCACTGACCGTGCTCTGCAATTTGCAAAGGATGCTACCACATACCACTGCCGCTGGTCCTAAGATTGTCGATTACTACAAAATTTTATACGAAAATTCCGAATTAGCTGGAAGAGTGAAGTCTTTATCAAAAGAAATCGAAACCTTTAGTGCAACATTCCCAATACTACCTAGTATAGAAGATCTGTAAACACAAAAAAAAACTAAAAGACGTAGTAATACGTGTCGAAATATTTATTAATGATTTTTTTTATACATAAACACAAAAATGGATCACAGAATAGTTTTGTTATTTTTTCGCGTAGTTTTATCATCCGCAATGCAGAAACATTTGGGACAATTTCTTGGCCTTTGTTGCCTTTTTAAGGCAAAAACTTGAAGCAGCAATTGGTGGAGTTTCCATTTATTGAACCAGCAACACCCTGGAAAAGATAGTATATAAATTTAATCGACAATGCAAAATATAAATGAAAATTATTACTTACAATTTCTTCAAATTTAAATCTTGGCTGGTTTTTGGTTGGTTGGTGGTTGGTTGGTTGTTGGTTGGTTGTTGGTTGGTTGTTGGTTGAACCTGCAACGTCATGAAAAAGATAGAATATAAATTTAATTTAATCGACAATGCAAGATATAAATGAAAAGTATTGCTTACAATTTCTTCAAACAAAAATCTATTTACCAGCAGCACTTTCAACGATTTGACGTTTGTCACTTTGACAACTGGGTTTATTTTAAATCCGGGATCAAAATATAAACCTGGGATCAAATTTTGACAACTGGGTTTATTTCTATTGGATTTAAATTTATTGAGTGAATAATATGGCCGTTAGTGAAATTAGTAAAACCACTTTATTTTCGGATTTCAAAAAAATTTGTTAAATCAATTTGAGGACAGATGCTTTGGCTAAGCTGTTAATTTTAGGGCTACTCAAATTGCTTTTCTAGGCTAGAAAGTTGAAGATGAAATTTTCCATACAAATTTGGTTGTTTTCATTTCTGTATCCTATATCTAAGGAAGTGCAGACGTCTGCATTTGGTGTCTTTCCTCTCTATGAAACAAGTATGAATTTTATATCTCAGTGTTGGTGCTTTGTAAGTAATTGTGCTACAGAGATGAGTGAAGGCTTTCTGAGCTCTCCATAATATCTACAAGATTTCTGCATTTCAATATTTTGATTGAGATAAGTTTTTAAAAAAATGTCTACATAGTTTGATATCCGCTTTCAATTCTTTTACTTTTGATTTTTTTTTAATTCAATTAATTAACTGCTTAAATTTTCAACTCAGCTTCAAGAAGAGAATCGAAAGCTTAAGTTGGAATCTCTTTCATCAAACAAATGCAAAATGAATTCATATTTATTGGTTACTGTTTTGCTTTAGTATATATTTTTTTAACAGTCATACTTTTCTGTCTATTTCTCTTAAGAAACGTTTTTTAAAAAAGAAGAAATAGAAGGGAGGAGACTACTCAGAGAAATGTTTAACAAAAAAGAAAATATTTTAATATTTTGATGCTTAAATTTTTATTTACAAATACTTTAAAAAGTATATAATCACAAATAAATTTTATTTACAAAACCCAAAAAATAGTTTTAAATCCAAAAATTCTGCCAGACGTAGCCTTAAGGTGACTAAAAGTAAAAAAAAAAACAAAAACCGGTTCCCAGACGAGAATACCAATACTACGGTACAATTTTGTGTAAGCCCTGTGTGTGGATCCGAATATAAAGTGGTGTTAGTGAAATTTTGTGTAAGCCCAGTGTTGAGATCCGAATATAAGGTGGTGCTAGTGAAATTTTGTGAATGAGTGCGTGCAGCAGCTTGTGGGGTGGTATCAATGTGTTAGTGTGGTTTTCCATCTTGTTCTTTATTCAGCTAAGATGCTGGGCTTACATGCATCTGCTACCGCAGAAGTACAGAAAAGTAAAGCGAGACGGATGAATATTATAAAGCACAAAAGTTAAAAAGAGAAGCGAATAGAATTATGGCTGCAGATGAAAACATGTTCATCTGCACCTGTAATTTTTCATTCGCATCCTATAACTAAGGAAGTGCAGACGGTGCCTTCCATCTCCCTCAGACAAGTATGAATCTAACATTTTGAGTCTTTTTCCTTTTTTCATCTGCACTTGCAGATGCATGTAAATCGACCATAAGCCACTAAAAAATTACCAAACTAAGACGGCAGCAAAATAGCTTTCCTTCAAACACTGAAATCGAAATTACGAGGAACAATATTTTGACGACACAATCGACGATAAACGTTCGAATGATAACCATCTAAAAGTTGCGGAATCTTTGCTCACATTTTTTGTCTGTCGTATTTGTGAAGATACATCGAAATGATTTTCAGTCTTTTAACAAATTTTTGCATAGTCTGCTTAGACCCTAAGTGTAATTCGAAGTTAACTCGAACATAGTGTGAGCAAAGCTTAAGTTGTTCAGAAAACAGGAATTTAATTTCCTCTTCTAGTTTCTAATTGTAGCTTGTTTTGATTTATTTCCCATGACATTGTATTTTTATACCTAAAAAACTATTCAAAGACTTAAACTAAGCAAAATGAATGCTTCTAATAATCTTATACATGTAAAACAATACTCAAATAGAGTTACATCTATTCTCCGATAGATGGATTTGCAGTTAATTTATTCCACTTTGTTGTCGCACATCGATAAATGCGGCCATTTTGCTTTTCTGTCTTCGAAAAGTCGATGAGCCCAAAAACCGCCTCGTTTCGGCATCAGTTCGTCATCGTCTGTGAAATTGGTTGGTCGATTGTTAAGACGTGAAATAATTTTAAACTTTTACACATAAGAGTAAAATATATATACTATTATATATTCAGACAAGTACATAAAAAAATTTCATTAAATTTGTACGCCATTGAACAAAGTGCAGTTGTTTAACAAATAACATTTGTTTTTCAATTATTGACAACAAAAAATAAACAAATAAAAGGTGAGTAATTGCACGTTTCTAGAATATTTTTTCTTTTACCTGGAATGAGGCCATCTTTGATTTACCTACTATCTTTTTAAATTTTCTTCAGAATGAGTTTGTAAATTTTAAATTAATTATCAAGCTTATCTCTTTGGTTTAGTTTTAATATCGGTTGTTGGAACAATTTCCTAAATTCAATTGCGAAGTAAATTATTTTATTGAGACTCCTTTTTTATAGCCCGCGAGGGTACAGTTAATTCAAAAGTCTTCTGTAGTATCGATGTCACATGAGGTGAACTGGGTTTAGATTAGATTAGTTTTTTTTCTTTTTCAATTTTCTTGATTTCTTCAATTATGTTTAATTTATGATGTAAAGAAAATTTTTTCTCGAATTGATTTTCTCTACCCCTGTTGAAAAAAAAATGGCAACCGGGCGGCATTGCAGCCGCGCCATTTTGTCTTGTTTTTCGCACATTATGTATATACACAAGCCCCTATGTATTTGCTCCATCAATTTTTTTTTTAACACTTCGTTAAGGCGGCAGCTAACAAACTCACCCGGCCATGGCGTTGACCCGAATCGTTAACAGCCTGGATGATTCTTTTCAGACAATGGAGTGTATATCACCGGTTTTTTCTTTATTCCAAACCTATAAAAAATTCATTATTTGTTGTGTGTGTATGTGTTGTATGTATGCCGGCCGGTGAATTTCATCACGGATTCTTGAATAATTTTTTTTTTTTTTTATTCAAAAGAATTGTAGATACGTGGCCATTTCAAGAAATGAGTGTAATTTAAATTTTGTAGTTGCCTTTTCCCACGTTTCTTTTGGTGTATCTTCACCGAAACCGAACACACCGGATGGCGGTTTGTTGTAGTGTTGGTTTTCCTTGAAAAGTATATAATTTTATACGCTTGGAAATACACAAGAAATAAATGCGCATGGCTTTATGAGAAGGACGCTTTGCTGAAAAACAGGGGAAAGCATTTTTCACAGATGTTCAATTTACTTTAAATTTTTTACACTGCCTGCATTATGTGCCGGCGGATTGGCTTTTTCTTCGTGTAGATTTTTCGCCTGCACGTTTTGAATTAGTTTGTTCATTTTTGAGGCAATTGTATTAAAACAATGAAGAGCACAATTGCAAGTTAAAACTAAAGAAAAACTGGCCCAAAAATTGCATAAAAGTAGGTGAAAACGAATGTCTAAAGTGCCTAACTAATTCCACCATTAATTCTTTTTATCAAGTCACGACAGCCGCTTATCAATCATTGATTAGATAATGAGCTTGATGTCTTCGTGTATGTGTAAAAATAAATATATACATCTTAAAGTACATACCTATACCTAGAAGCTAGAAATCGTCAAGAAATAAAATGCGCCACAAATTAATACGAGTTTTCTTACACAGTCTTTTTTGCAAGATGTGATGGATGCTTGGTCTGTGTTTGCTTCTGCGCTACATTGTTCAAATTTCTACCCAAAAAAAGTATCTGAAAGTGAATCTGTATAGCAGTAGATTTTCTAAAACGACTACCTTTTCTCGGCCTTAGAAAATTCTTTATCGAAAATCTTGTATTTCCAGCTTTTAAAAATGATTCACACTTTATTTTGTTAATGTTGTTTAACAATTGTGTCATTTTAAGTTTGTTAGCCTTGTGCATCATTCTTCTTTCGAAAGTGTGAATAAGAGCCGAATTCGTTTTTTTCTTCGTGTTGTTTCAATTATATGTTTACCTAGAACGTACAGCTAGAGCTACAGGATTGGGATTACTTATTTAGTCGCCATATGCTTTCATTTTCCAACACATTCATTTGACCCCTTTTTTAACATGAAAATAGAAAAATACTTTTCTTTCGGTACCGTTTTGTTATTCTGTTCTATAACTAGGTGTAGGGTGACACACCCTTTGCAAAATTATTACCAACAACGGCGTGATTGACCCAAATTTAATTTTGTTTTTTTTTGTCACTTATTGATTGTTCACTTAGTTTTTCTCCAGTTTGCTTTTGTTGACTCTGATCTTTTAGTGCAATGCTCTAAGAATATACATATTGTGGGACACCATGTTCCTCATTTTTAGCTATGAGTTTTGCCTTATAAATTATAATTCTTACGTAAAACAGAAGGGACGATTTTGAGAAACTTGAAGAGGGATGTATGTAGAGAAAATTGAACATAATCTATTATCTGTGTAGACGAAATTACTTTTTACACGTGTGTGTATTGAGCAAACAATTTATAAAAGAACATCTGCGAGCGATCCCAGAAATAAGAATAGGTATATGCATTTCAGAAACTTACAATTTCATACTGATAGTAAGTAAAGTAAAATACTGCAGATCAGTGAGTGATAGGTTTTTCGACGGCTATCGCCTTTTGGCAAGTCCTCCCCGTTATTAGTATTCATTGCCATGAAAAGCGCTTTCTCAATTAGCCGTTCGGAACCGTCAGAAAAATTGTAGGTCCCCTCCTTTGCATCACAAGGCATGGTTGTGAGAAATGCGATAGGCCCAGGGGCTCCTCGCTCTGTTGTGATACCCTATATGACCATAGATAAACCAATTTGTCCTTTCGCAATTTTGCCTTTGCTTGGAATTTACGATGGTTAATAGGTATACGTGAACTTTGGTTTCCACTTACACAAAATTTTAAGACCAGTCAAAAAGCACCCAAAATAGTTTTTGCTCAGTTGGGTTGTTTTTGTGTAGGTGAAACAATAAATGTGGGCCCTTAGGGCCAGTTGCTCAATCGAATTATAAATTTAAGTTCTACATAAAGTTTCCATTTTTGTATGAGACGTTCCGGAATTCTTAAGTTCTACATAAAATCCCCATACTAAAGTAGAACTTTATGTAGAACTTAAATTTATGATTCGATTGAGCAACTGGCCCTAAAGATATAAGATATTCCTTGAAGACAATTTTCATTTTGACATTTGAATAACAGTGCTCCTTGAGTGGATTCTTACTTCAAATCGAGAAGTAGCTGTCAATTTCTAAGAATCATAACAAGCGATCTTTTTGACCCAATGAATATGGATACCTCCGCCCTGGACGTTTCTTTTCGTCCAATGAAAAGCGACATAAAACGAATGCAATAATTTTTAAATTATCGCCGTTTGAAAGAATTAGTCAAATTCAAAAAGAATATTCAATGAAGAAAATTTTTTTATCTGGGCTAACTTAAGCTAATAATAATTGCGTTCAATTTCAGCTTTGAAATTTCGAAACCCTTCTGTCAGTTCATGAACGACTATTTTAACTTCGGTCTTAAAATGGGGCTTTTGATTCACCTTTCGTTTATAGATTTCCAAGTACATTATTCATGTAATGCAATATTCAAATTAAATTCATTTTACTCAATTTTAATAACAAAAACTGAAATTGTATGCTCTCAAATTTATATTTTCGTTGCTGATAAATTCACTTTCAATGTTAAATTTACAAGTAGAATATTCAAACATTAATAATTTTATCAATTCAATTCAACAAGTAAGCAAAAACTAGTAGAGCAGATAGTTAATCCGAACACAGTCCGGTTGTGTCATATAAGTAAGTTTTCCTTACCTCAAACTAAACTTTCGGCAAATTGGCTGATGCATGCGCATGACAGTTTTTCTTACATTTTTGGTAAATTTCGAAAGTTTTTAGAAGTTTGAGCTGTTGTTGGAACAAAATGGTGACTTCCCGAAACTAAAGCTAAATATTTTGTAGTTTCGACAGCGAACCGCATGTTTTTTCCACCACGCCAATTATATATTATGTACATGTTGATTACCTATATAAACTTGACTTTATTTTTGGTGTTGGGTTAATTTTTTGCTACCTGCAATGTTAGGTGTACATAAAGGAGGGGGTGTTCTTTGTTTTAGAGGTTTTGTTTTTTTTTTCACAACCCTGAAAAGCTAGGCTAAAGTACTACCCGAGCTTTGTTTTGCCACACTATATATTCATTTAAAACTACAACACATACATATGTGTTCAATGTGCAGATGCAGCAGGAGTACAAGTAAAAACATCAAATAAAATCCCTGTTCTTAAAACTTCTGTGTTGTTTTTGCATGTGCATTTTCATAATGATGGCGCATTGTGCTACTGCTGCAGCTGCAGTATTTGCAGACTGAATTTTCAGTTGAGCATCAGATGAGAAACGCCCTCAACTGTAGTCTGTATGTACTTACTTTATTCCCACAAATTATTTATTTTTATTTGCTTATAATTTCTCTTCTAACCCCAATACATATTCACCTTTTTTGATTTGATTCCTTTATGCTGTTTTATTTGCAGGTTGAAAAGAAAAAAGTTATTTTTCGAAGAAAAGAATTTAAGAAAATTAAATTGATTAGAATTGTTTTGGCAATAAAAAAAGAAAGAAAAAGAAATGGGTCCCAGGTAGGAACTTCTAAATCTAAAATTTTAATAAAGCAAATATCAACTTCAATCAAGAAATAAGAAATTCAAATTATAAAATTTAATTTATACTTTTTTGGTTTTAACAATAATTGTGTTGTTTATTTATTCTAACTTTTCTTTTTGCTTTTTTTTGCAGTGTTAAAATGGCATTCCGCGGAAACAACAATCGCAACCGCAACTTCGGCGGCAATTATGGTGGAGGCCCAATGGCTGGCGGTAACAATCGCATGGGAATGAACATGAGTCCATGGGACAACCAAAATGCCGGTGGTGGCAATTATGGAGGTGGTAATATGCGCCAAGGTGGTGGTGGTGGAGGCGTTGGCGGAGGTCAAGGCATGAATGCCCAAGCCATCAGCCTTGCCAATAACCTGCTCAATAATTTGTTCAGGAATCAAAATCCACCATCGCTGCTTGATCTTCCACGAGGAGGTGGTGGAATGGCGGGTAACCGCAATCAACGCCCCGGACCGGTATGTATTGTTATTTGATTTTGTTTTACTTTTCCCTTGTTTTCAAAGTGACATCATTGGTTTTTTTTTTTTTTTTTGAGAAAAAATGTCTTCAAGAAAAGATGCAATACATGAGACAATGGGCACCTTTTTGGTTAGTTGTCATCGGGAGCGATTTTTAAAAGGAGAAAGAAAAAATGAAGAAAATCAGCATATATTTTTTTTTTAACAGAAGATAATGATGCTTTATGTGAACATTTTTCATTCACATCTTATCTCACCAATTCTTTCTTGTTTCTGGTAGCGGGCAATAAACTAATGACAGCTTCTCACAACACAGCACAATAATCATGATGCCGCATTTTATTTGCCGATGTAATGTTGCACTTGTGGAAAAAATTGTTCAAATTATCGTTTTTCATTATATTCCACTGACAGGTTCACGTTTTTTGTATGTCGCTTGAGACAGGATCGATAAACTCCATCAGAAAAAATGCTGTTTCTATTAACCCTTTTTTCCTGCCGTTTTTTTCTGTTCGCTAATAACTCGCATTTCTAAGCACATGCCCTACTCAACTTGCGAACTGAAAATCTTTCAGATTTCAGTTATTCAATACCATTTTGTGAATTTTCATTCAGTATTCCCTGGTTTACTGATCGCTTTTATTTAAATTAAAGTAATGAGAGCATACTCTTTCCAGAGTAGAATGATATTTGGCATTTTGTTTTTTTTTTTTTTACTGAGAATTTCAAAGAGTTCAAACATCTTTCTGATAATTTTTAACACTTATGCCCTTGCTTTTCAAGTGATGTTTTCGAATATGTACATTAAAAGGGACCACTCACTGAAACGTATGCATGTATTTGTTTCTCATTTTTCAAAAATACATTCCCAACATAGTGAAACCATCAATCATATCGTAATTTATGTCAAATAATATGCAATAAAAATTGGCGAATCTCGCGAAGTAATGGCGCCAGCGAAAAAATGATGAGACGGGGTCTACCTGTTACGCTGTGTCTCCACTTGCTTTAAATTCATAGCAGAAAACAGGAATATGAGCGACACAAACAACTAACAAATTTTGTGTTGTGGGCATTTTGTATAGCATACTTTTCATACCAAACATAACAACGATGTAATAAAATGGCGGAAAAACCTATGCAGATGACAGTTTCCTCTGCTTTAATAGCTGCTATAGATACCCTGTTACATGTGTTGGAGGTTTTTATCCCAAAAAAAAAAAATGTTATTCTCAATTGTAATCCCTTTCGCAATTCATTGCGCTAAGTCATCCGGAAGTAATAAAATTACATTGGCAAGAAAAGCTCTTTTTAGCTTAACTGTCCAGAATCTACATAAAATTGTAGGTCCCTGAAAAGCACTTGGGCCCCGAGGCTCCACCAACTTCATTATGCAACCCTATTTTTTTTTTGTGTATCATGTACTAAAGTTAATTTGCGTGGAAATGGAAAGTTAAGTAATTCTTTTGTTTTTCTTTCATACTCTTTGAGATAATGTAAACAAATTATCAGCATAGCAGTTTCATTGCATACCTTTGGCACTCTTGATTTTATCTAAATATTTTATCATCTCATTTTATATTTCCGCCAATAATTGGCTGTCATTAACCCATTGAAAACGAGATACCTACCTACGGAATGTTAAATGCTAATGTTGCAGAAAAACCTTACGCCAGTATTTCATGCCGACCCAGTGCATAAGATAGTAATCCCGTTGTACTTATTGTACTTGTTTTGAGTTTATCAGAGTATCTGTATATAAAAAAAATCTTCTCAACCACTTTTTGGAACAGATAAACCTTATTTTTGTTATTATTTACGCCCAATAAATGTTATCTTATAACTTGACTTTCTCACTCTCCTTTTCGCTCAGAGATAGTCTTCATCAAAGCCCAACGTCTATTGTATTGTATTTATTAAAGACTTTAGTTAAATTACCAATGATGCCTTTGAAAACTATAAAATAAATTCTGTGAAAATAAAAACTGTTCTCCTTAATTTTCGATTATCTTTTTTGTTTTATCAAAAAAAAAAAAGTGTACCTCAAGAAAAAAAAAATTATAATAATAGCCTCCTTCGGTTTATGTACGAACTTCGTTTTGTGCATTTACCACCTTTGTTTTTCTTTAGTTTTAATGAAATATTTTAGTAATACATAAGTTATTTTCTTAAAACTGTTTTGGCTGTTTTTGATGCGTTGTATGCCTTCGCTACAAATGGCGTCTGATGTAAGATATCGTCCTTCTCTGCACCTAATCACCAAAATGAAAGCACAACCAGATCAACAACCTTGGTTGTACGCTCTCACATTCCATCTGACTAACCAAAAATGTGTAGTACACCAGAGAGATTATGTAACGCCAGAGCAGAAAGAGAGAGGGCAGTAGACGTATCTATGTCGGCCTTTGTACATGTGCAAACAACAATGCCCCAAAAAGGCATTAGCCAACATCAACGTGTGAAACAGTTTGAATATATTTTTTCTTTAGAATTTAACAAAAATATGTATTTGTAAAAATCAAAAAAAAAAAAAAAAATTCAATTCTAATTTTCTTAATATTTTTCTCTCTTCAATGTTCTCTCTTTTGGTTCTCCGTGCAAATTGTGTTCTTTTGTTATTTCCCCACGAAAAAACAAAATCACAAAATTAAATAATAAATAATAATCCAACCTGCCACACACAATTTACTTCCAAATTGTTTGTGTGATGCCTGGCCTGTCCCGCCCACCTACATGCGTAATGTGCCAACTACTGATCTTCAAAATCTGTTCCAACTACTTTCAATGCCATTATATAAAACCATCACCGGTTATATGCTACACCACGATTCGATTTGCCCGCCGCCGCCAAACGACCAATCTTTAATTTACAAAAAAATGAAATAAAATAAATTTGTGCAAACAAATTGTTGTAAATGAAAATAAAAACTATGTTTTTACCAACGATCACAACAATGATGTGTAAACAAATTAAACAAAAAACATTTATACGTGCGCCCAATCCAAAACTATACACGTTTTCTTTTTTATTTATTTGAAAAACCAAAACCAAAAACTGTGTTGTAAATTGTGATATTTTTTACTGTCGATCTTATTCATTTGTAATGCTATTGTAATTGTTCTTAAAACACGTGTCTTGGGCGCCGATATATTATTGTGCAATCACAACAAAATGTATTTTTTATATACACTCTTGGACATCAACAAAAATAAACACAACAATCGGTTATGTGTGCGCATCTGCTGCAAACATGATGATGAAATGGCATTTACTTCACGTGGCTCTTGTGATACCGATTTGAATATATATATAAAAATATTTATTACGAAATCAATGATATATTGTTAAAATTAAAAACAAAGATGGTCAATCGAGCTGGCCCTGGCAATCGCAATAACAATCGCCGAGTTCAAGGAGGTTTCAATAACCGTGGTGGTGCAAAGGTTGCAGCCAATAAGCAAGGTGGCGGTATTCGTAAACAGAATGCCTTTGATCGTGCCAAGAAACTTCTGGCTAAAAATTCCAATAAAAAAAAGGATTCAGCTTCTGGTGAAAATACTGAAAATTCTAAGAAAACTGAGAGGTAAGAAATGTCACTTCAAAAATGACATATTTAAACAAAAATTCAAAAAACAAAAACTTAAAATTTAAAAAAAAAAAACAAAATTCATTACAATAACTCAATTATTTTCTTTCCAAATAATTTTTTATATATATTTTTACATATGTATAAAGAAAGAACATAAATAATTCTTAAATTTATTTTTTATAATTTTTGTATTGATGATGGATAAAAGAGCAACACATTTTCATATTTCTATATAAATTAATTTGTATAAGCAAAAAGTGTATGAATTTTTCTGCAAGTCGCTCGTAAGCACACAACTACTACTACTACTACTTATTGCATACATTGTACAACAATATTTTCTCTCTCTCAAACTCTCGTCTCATTTTCTATTTTACGTCTTTTGAAAAATGTTTTATCTGTTTTTCCAGAGATGAAGAAAAATGTTGTTGTTTGAATTGTATTTTTTTTTATTTAAAACATAAAAAAGAACAGAAAATTGTGTTGAGAAAGAATAGAGAGGCTAACTCGTTGTGAAGTGGCAATTTATTGCTCTTTTACGAGAAGACTCTCTGCTCGCAGATGATGTTGTTGTTTTTCAAAAATAACTTCATTTTTTTTGTTGTTATTGTAAAAAAAGAAAAGAATCTTAAAAAAAACTAGTTGAAGAATATTAGATTTGTTGTGGTTATGATGTACTACAGTTATGATGAAGCAGAAAAAATATTTACAAAAATAAAAAGAAAGAATCGTGTGCCAGCCCGAAAATGAAAAAAAAGTTTTTATAAGAGTGGTATTTTGTACGTCGGGTTTTGCATATTTTATTTGTTTATGTATTCCAGATTAGGTTTAACATGGAAGTAAGAAAAATGCCAAGGTTCTCTAGTACAATCTTAACTTAATATAAATTAAGTGAAATGTTTTAAGTGTCCCAAACTAGGGACCGCAGCTTTTTTGTTTGTCAACAAAATTGAATGTTCGTCCTTGATAAATTATTAAATTTCTATCGAAAAACATATTCGAAACAACACAATAAGTCAAGAATAGAAGTTACAGTACACAAAAACGCGGAAACTTTTTCCACCAGCCGTGGCAGGGAGCAAAACCTTCCTTTTTTTTTTCTAAAGAATAACGCTTGATACTATTTTTCACATCGAGTTATACGATGCCGTGATATAGACATCACTTTAGGGAAGTGTCTGATATTATATAAGGAGCACATCTCGTTTAACTAAATGCCTAGTAATTACAAGGCGTAAGTTGGCTTACTAATGCGTTCGAGCCTAGTAAAACGTTTGAAGAGGGTGTAGTTTAAAAACCGCTTGTCCAGTAGAAATTTTATGCTGACTTGCATTTATTCCATTTGAATGAAACATCGAAAAATCCAAGTAACCAAATTATTGCAGGATTTGTTTCTACTCTAATACCAATTGATTAAACTACTCATTAAAAGTACTTTTATGATCTCCATCCCTATCAATCGAACACAAAACGTCATCAAAAGAATGAATGTCTTATTCTCATTCAATAAATCATAGCTCCAATTAAGACAACATTTGACTTGAAGTTGAATTGCAATTGACACTCATTCACAGCGATACAAGCTCATTACAACTATAACAACTGTTCAATTGATATTGCAACTGATAAAGACTTGCTGGTTTACTTATATTTTTCATACTAGAAGTAGTGGGTTGCTCACGTTTTTCAAATAAAAGTTTAAGCAAAGTATCAGTAATAAAGCACCCATATTAATTTTTTTGTTCAATCTAAGACATTTTCGAATGCTATTGCGTGCATTGCTTTTTAACATTTCCTAAGTTATCTCATTTTGAAAGGAAACAGGAATTTTTCAATCCAACATATAAGCTTTCAAAATAACCAATTCCCCATATTCCTAATAGAGTTCCGAATCTAACCGGCATGGAGAGCTTATCTCAATTTGATGAGTTCCAAGAAGTGCGCAGCATAATTTAATCCAAATTTACGACATTTGGCCAAATGAAGGTCATTGCAAGTCGATAACGACTTCGATTTCGGGCGCTACACTTATGTATGTACAGCTAGGGTTGCAACATCGTTGTTAGAAAAATCGATGTTGGAAAACATCGATGGTCTCCGACTAATATCGATGTCAAAAAAACATCGATGTCAACAACGATACATCGATGTCAACAACGATACATCGATGTTTTGCCTATTTTTTAATTATCTTGTCAATAACGAACAAATTGGCTTTATAAACGTGCACTGTAGCTAAATATGGAAATTTACTAGTCTTACCAGTTCAAATCGATAGGATTCGTTTGCAAGATTTTTGAGATCGAATCAAAAGAAGCTCTGAGTCTTGTCCCCAGAAGTCTATTTCTGTCCTGAGTAATTCTTGCCCCAACTCCCGAGAACAAACGCTCGCTTGAGACAGACGTGGCAACGATGGGAAGATAAAGCATTACAATTACAATTTTTGCATGCTTTTTAAAAACAGATTTCATATGATCTTTGAATACACTTATGTCACTTTCCATTGGTTTCTCTCGGGGAAGCACTCATTTTAAAAACCAATGGAACACCCAAAATTGTGTCTTCAGTTTAACGTAATTTCCTTTGTGTGAGTGAAACACATATGGCTCTTAAAAAATATTCCTTGAAGAAAATTTTCTTTTTGACATTTAAGTAACATGTGTTGGTGCTTCTTGGGTCGATTCTCACTTCAAATCGAGAAGCGGCTGTTACTCCTCAGAATCATGAGAAGCGTAACATAACTTTGACAACTCGCAAGTCGCAACTCAAACGAAACATGAATGAAGTACTTTGCATTTCTCTATTTCCGGCAATCGAAAAGGAATAGTGCACTCATTTAATAATTAAACTATAATTGTCACCAGTTACGTCTTATATCTGTGTGAATAAATCTTTGAGCCGATTCTTACAAAAATATTTTTCCCTGAACGGGTTGCCCTTTTCTTAGAATTAGTTTTCATACTTACTAACTAACAAAAGATCTACAGGCTCTTGATTATGCTATTTTTCGTTTGTAGGTAGATTGTTTTAGTAATTCAGTGATCAAAAAACTTTTTTGTTTAAGAATTACACTTTACCACGTGGAGGGAATTGTTCAAGGAAATGAATGTGCGATGCCGATGTTTTTGCCGATGTTTTCAGTTTTGCCTTCGATGTATCGGCATTGTATCGTTTTTCAAACGATGTTAACATCGATGTCTATGCCCAAAACATCGATTTTTTGAAAACATCGATGTATCGTTTGCAACCCTATGTACAGCTCGTTGTTATATCTTCTTTAAAGACTGTTGGCAGCATTTTCCTATCGATTGTTTCAATGTGCTTACACATGAAAAAACTTAAAAAAAAAAAAAAACAGTCTTCAGTTTGGAACAGTGTTGCTTTCTTTTTGCATTTGGGAGCTGTTAGAAGAGAAAGACTACGTCTAGAAATCAAGCCATACTGTCTCTCCCCTTAGAAAATGAAAATTAAACGAAAACTATCCAATTTTTTTTTTTTAGATGTGTTTTGGTTTGGTTACACTTATGTCACAGTGATATAAAAGGTTAAGAGTGCTTTCAGTGTTTACTTGCTCTGAAGCTATTTTGTCAAATTTCCAAAATCGCATTTTATGTGTTTCTTGCTTCATTGCGAATCATTTTTTCTTGAATTGAGATAGACAAACAGTCAGTTTTGTCTCTGTCGCCAAAAACTCTTTCCTTCGGTGCACGACAAATATTATCTCAATAGAAGAGGCCACTATCGTTACGAGTCAACATTTTGTCTGTTCATTAATTTCTATTTTCAGCCCCAATAACTTAATTTGTATTTGATCCCTGTGCCTTACAATCCCTTACTGGCGGCACTAGTACTCGAACATTAACTTTAATTTGTATACATACTTTTCTTTTCTCCGTGCCGCCGTGTTAATTTACAATTAGAAAAATCACTTGACGTCGTGGTTAATTTCAACCAAGATTTAATAAACCAACTCGCACATTTCGGGAACTTGAACATCTTATTTGATTTAATGACGTGTTGTTTCACATGAGTTCAGAGAATGCACTATGCGAATTGTAAACAGATTTGCCTTTAACCAGAGAAATTAGAAGGCACGAGTTTTAAATAAACACACGAAAATATTGATTTAAATTTACTTTTCGCTATTGACACAGACCACAACAACAAGCAGTGGTTAAGTGTCCAATCAACAAACAATGTCAATTTATGCATTGCGATATGTATGACTTGCTTAGAATAAATTTTCGCTCACATGACTTAAAGATTCTAAGTAATTTCCTATTTGTTTTCATAATTCTTACGAATTTCTGTAAACTAAACGAACACTTGACTTTAACCTAATGCATATGAATTTGAATATTACTCAAGTTCAGTCTTTCAAAACCGACCCAAATCTGGAATACATAGGTAGTTACTGTAGTAAGAACATGCTAGCGAAATGAAAATAAAAACCTCTTATAAAGACTTTGTTTGAATCCATCAAAAAGCAAGAACGTTTTCCATAATCCATCTGTTATAAGTTTTAACTAATTAAATTTTCTTCTTTTTTCCACTTTCAATCTCCAAATATTATCCACACATCATGCAGCCAAGTAAAGGAATCTCCCTACGCCAATGTCCCCAACGACATGTTCTACTGTCATCTCTGCAAGAAGCACATGTGGGATGCTAACTCGTTTGAAAACCACATTAAGGGACGTGCTCATTTGATGATGCGCGAAGGTATTGAAGAAAGCTACCGTCTACGGGCTAACATGATCCGCCAGGAAGCTAAGATTGCTGAACAACTTAAATCGGTTGAGTTGGATCGTTTGAAGCGTATGGGCAAATCAAAGAACCGCAACTTGGAATACTGCACCATGTGCGATTTGAACTTCCATGGCCATTTGTCGGCCCATCGTAAATCCGATGGACATTTGCAATTGAAGAAATTCTTGCATCCTAAGTGCGTTGAGTGCAACAAGGAATTCTCTACTCGCATTGACTACGACTCCCATTTGTTATCTGCTGACCATTTGAAGAAGGCCGCAGAGAAGAACACCAAGGTTGGTGAACGCAAGAAGAATACTCTGACCATCTTGACTGAAGAGGATGAGTTGAAGGATGTCCGTCCACCACAAAAGAAGAAGAAGAAGGTTGTTGCCGCTGCCGCTGGTGAAGTAAAGAAGGAGGGCGAGGAAGGTGAAGAGAAGAAGGAAGGTGAAGAAGGCGAGGAGAAGAAGGAAGGTGAAGAAGAAGCCGCCGACGAGACCAAGGAAGGTGATGAACTGAATGAGACTAAGGAAGAGGAAGAGGAAGAAGTTGCCCTGCCTGAAGATAGCGAAGATATCATCATTGACTTCAATGATGGTGATGATGTTCCAGTTGAAATTGACGCCAAGTTGCCAAAGTACAACTGGACCCGTCCTGTTGGACCCAGTCTCATCACAAAACTAGAATGCTACGAGTGCTCAATCTGTGGCAAATTCTTTGACAACGAAAAGACTGTAGAAGTTCATTCGCGTACAGTGTCTCATCATCGTATGTTTGTGAAATTCCTGAACGACAAGTCTAGCGACACCAAGATCGCTCAGAAGAGGGCTGCCGCCGCTATCGAGGAGACTGAGCGCAAGAAGAGGAAGATTGAAGAAGCAACCGCTGCTGCCGCTGCCACCGAGGCCAAGAAGGAAGAAGGTGAAGGTGACGCTGAAGTCAAAGAGGAAAACGGTGCCGAAGAGGGCAACGACGAATTGTATGACCCATCAGAGGCCACCGGTGATGATGAAGACGTCGACATGGCTGAAAACGGTGACAAAGAAGGCGGAGCTGATGAAGAGATGGCTGACGAAGAAAACGGCGATGCAGCTGACGAAGAAGAAATGGATGCACAAACCGACGACGCTAAAGAGGAAACACCCACAAAAGCTGAAGCTAAGACACCATCTACTCCTGCTTCAACACCCGCTCCTGCAACTCCAGCAGCAACCACTCCAACACAAGCTTCTCCACAGAAAAAGGGAGCTGCAGCTGCTAAGACACCAGCTGCTAAAGCGACGCCCAGAGGTCGTGGACGCGGTCGTTACAACCGCTACTAGGTATATTTAAAGCTAACATTTAATAACATACATTTGAGAGTAGGTATCTTTTATTTTTGTTTACCTGCTTTATTTGTTAAAAGAAATTTATAACTTAATTTTAACAATTAAAGCTAGCAGCAAAAATACTTAGTAATTTATAATTTTAATTTTAACCATTAAAGCAAGCAAACAAAAATTTAATGCCCCTAGACGTAAATAAACAAAAATAAAAAGCCCCCTAGAATGTAAACAAACAAAATAACTACCGTGTCGTCTATTTTTTCGAATCGGAAGTTTTTTTTTCAGCCAAATGCCAAAATACTCGATAGAGGTAAGTCATATATACAGATGAATTCCATCTATGGCTCCTGTTCTGATTTAAAATCGGATACCATTATCCTCCCGTTTAAGGGAATTCTAGCAGTTCATTTGAGAAATGTTAAAATTCGTCTGGCAAGCAGAAGGCTGAAAGCAAATCGTCTGGGACACCTTTTTTTAATCAGCAGAATTTTTCTGATTTCTTGACACGTTCATATGTGTCAAGTACACAAACCGGATAACTATCATTTTTCGGAATCTTGGACCTTATTAACGAATTACGATGCTAGCAAAAACCTTTGTTTATCGTTACGTTGCGTTGAGATTATGTGACAGTCTGTTTCCTCAAATTTATGAGTTTGGCTACCAAAAGGGTAAATAACGTGGCACAACAGCATTTTCGTTTTCGTTTGTTTCAAGTGCACTACAAAAGTAACCATAATCAATCTGGCTTTCATTTCTACCATTGCTGATAATGGCTAGGTCCTAGATGTCGGTGTTGTTTTTTATTTGATAGCCTCATTCTTAATAGACCAAGACCTCGAAGCAAATTTTTGGAGTGGAGTGATAACCAAAAATAATGCACATACAGTATGGACTCGGTTTGCGCAACCCTCGATTCTCGCAACACTAAAATCGTAACACGTCTTGACTATAAGTGCAACTTTTCAATAAAGCTACCTCGATAAGTGCAACTTCATGTGTTTATTTATCCGTTTTTTATATTCACGTTCTTCTTTTGATTCTTTATTCCTGCTGTTATTTTACAGCTAGTTTGAACAAAATTTTTTATGCATAAAAGAACATAAAATGCATCTGTGTTTATTTGAGTGGGCTGCGATCGTTAGTGTTTAGGGGCGTTCAGACTATCAAATTTGTTTGTCAAATTTGTAGGATGAAAAGTTTGACGGAAAATACACAGTGTTCACACTCATCAAAACAAATCGTCGAACTCCATTCTGATTTGAATTTTAACCAAGGACACAGTAGGAGCAGCGTTTATTAGGGATGAAATGCAAGAAAAACAAAAGAAAGCGTGTTGGGACTAAAGAGGTGCACTACCTGACACCATATAGTAATGTACCCAGCAAAGAAAAATAGTCTTTCCGTGTGATGTGGACTACTTGAAATTATTTGGGATATGAAATTTCATGCAAGTTTGACGAGTAGCGTTAACATTTCTCAAACTTGTCCAACTTGCTAATTTGCTTGACAAAATTGATGCTTGACAAACAAATTGGATCGTCTGAAAATTCATACAGAAAATATGACCCAGTAAGTGCAACAACCTCGATTACTGCAACTGCCCGAATTTTTATTTTATTTTAGTTGCGTTAATCGAGCCCGTACTGTATATGTGTAGATACACGCACCATTATATCAGATTCAATCGTTTGGCAGGTTTATTTTTCAGCCGGTGGCGGGGGTGGCCGTTCGAAATTGGTAATTTTTCAGATTTTGAGGTCGAAGTGATAACCACATAAATGATACATCAAAAAATCAGAAAAATTCCCCTGATTACAAAAAACTCGGTCCCAGACGATTTGGTTTCAGCCTACTGCTTGCCAGACACATTTTACCACTTTTCAAGTGCATTTTTCAGCTCAAAACACTAATAACTTTTTTCCTATTACATTTAACCAAGAAAGTGGTACGCAAAAAATTAGAAAATCTACCCTGATTTAAAAAAAAAGTGTGTATTAGAAGATTTGGTTTCAGTCTACTGCTTGCCAGACGCACTTTAACATTTTAGTAACTTGTATTTTTCAACTTAAAGTACTGATAACTTTTTTCTTATCACATGTAACCAAGAAAATGGTACGCCAAAACATCAGAAACATTCCCCTAATTACAAAAAAGTCGGTCCCAGACGATTTGGTTTCAGCTTTCTGCTTGTCAAACGCATTTTAACATTTTTAAGTGCATTTTCTGCTTAAAGCACTAATAACTTTTTCCCCGTTACATATAACCAAGAAAGTGGTACACAAAAAAAAAAAAAGTTACCCTGATTTCAAAAAAGTCGGTCCAAGACGATTTGGTTTCAGCCTTCTGCTTGCCAGACGCATTTTAGCTTAAGCATGTTTATCACATGTGCATTACTTTTGGTTATCACTCCACTGCAAAAATTTGCTTCCAGCTCTTAGACTATAAGGATAAGAGGAAAGTTAAAGTGAATGGCACGTATCTCAAGAATTGTAACAATTTCGGATTTGTTCTGGGACCATTCTATAAAAAGCGAAACGAAAGCGATCAAACGTTTTTTTTTTTTGTTCGCTTTTTACTTACAGAATGTCACCCCTGATTTTTGCTCGGATACCATGTCCTCGTTTACGAGTTTTTGCAGAACTCAATTCCTAATTCGTACGTTTTCAATTCGCTTATCACTTTGTTAACGGAATTGAATTAGGTTGATGGATGAATTATGAAAAATATTTTGTAAGCTATATAAACATACTAAAATAGTAAACGGGTTCAATGGAGATAAAAATTAGTTTTAAAAGCACACTTCTCAATCCGTACGGATTCAATTTCGGTTTTCGTTTTAAATTCGTTCGTAAATCAGAAAAGCCCGTGCTAAGAAGAATTACGAAAAGAGACGAATTACGAGAATGGATCTATGAACATGTAGGAACGATAACAAAAACTACCATCAAAACCATCCGCATATGGCAGCGGAAATGTAATCCTAATAAATCGATAACTAGGAGTTTTTAGGGAGTATCGTTATTTGTACTATGGACCCAGTAGGGCTATTGCAGAAAGCGCGGCGGATCGTATTTAGAGCGATAACTCAATTGCGAAGCGCTTCGCTTATTCTGAAAAGCGAACATGGTTGGAAATTAAGGTCCCTATTATGAGTAGCGAATCGAACGTTCGACTGGAAGGTTTTAGAGAAACTCATTTATTGGATTATTATCATTAAAATTCGTCCATTCTCTTATCTTGACATACCTTAAACGTCGAAGAAAAAAAAGTTTTCTACAAAGTTTTTGTTTCTACAACCTATAATACCGCTATCAAAGAAGCTTGCAAAAACATTCGGTTCCAATCGAATGTTCGATTCTCTACTAATCACCCCTATTATGATAGGCGTTTCACTTAAACGACAAATGTCGTACAAGAAAATCGGTATTGCGAGAGTTGTTAATCTAGTTTAACGCCATGCGTAACGCCATGTGACATTTAGCGTTAAGTGGAATGTAATTTTTTTGAACGACACCCTGTCATTCTTCGGTATTGCAGCTGTCGTTTAATTTCTGTTAAACGACTAGTAAAACGCTACTTTTTGCCGACTTTAAATTTGCAAACGCCAAGATTGTTTTACTTGAATAAAAATGTAAATCGTAGTTGGTTTCTTCTTTTTTCTTAAATAACTTTTATTTGACTGAATTTAGGGTGAAAAAGGCAAATCAGGAGCATATCGATGGAGCAAAATCCTCAACTTGCAACAAATTTTCGACGGGGTGTCTCCCAAACGTAGGACGAAAAAAAAGAATGAATAGCAGTTAGCGGTTAGATTAGAAAAAGAATTGCAAAAGTTAAAATAATTGAGAAACGAAATCTTTTCATGCCGTATTTTTCATGTGTGTATATTTTAAAGGTTTGGTTCGATGCAAAATTTTAAGTTAAACAGAATTAAACAGATTCTGTTCAGTAAAAAAGCAAATGGAAGTCACTGTAGTTGTAGTTGTAAAGGATTCTTCTTTCTCTTATCAGGTTACTTTTTTTTTTTTTTTCCAATATCCTCTGCCCTTCGTTGTCATCGCTATATCACTATTTCTCACTGCAATTAACAGAAGTAAACTATTCATTTTCATTTGTTATTCAAAAACAATTTAAATTTCAAGACAAAACCAGAATTTCTATTCAAATCCCAATCTGTCATGATCAGCTGATCATGTGGAAGGCGTTTGGATCGTAATTAAGTGGCGTTCAAGGAACGTAATACCGATACTTAAACGCCTGAAAAGTGACTCGACAAATAAAGTGACTATTGTCACTCAAGTGTAACGCCTTTCATAATAGGGGTGAATAATAGGGACCTTAAATTCGGAAAAAGAAGACACTTTCTCAATTCGTACGGATTCAATTTCGGTTTTCATTTTAAATCCGTTCGGCAATCAGAACAGCCCGCATTAAGAAGAATTACGAAACGATAGTCATGAGTCATGACAATAGACCGATTATGAATTACGAGAATAGATCTATGAAAATGTTGGAACGATAACAAAACGACCACCAAAACCATCGGCAAATGACAGCGGAAGGTCGTAACTTACACCGGCGGGGAGGTAATACGGGCCAATGAACCAGTTTATTCCCTAAAATTCACGTTTTTTCGCAGTTATCTCGTAAATGATCAGCCTTATTATGAGTTTCACGTGAAATCATTCCCCCCGAAAAACATCTCATTTCACTTTTCCCTTATTATGAGTTTCGGGGGAAAAATTTTCCATGTTCGAAAAATTTCCCTTATTATGAGTTTTTTCCCCCCGTGAAATGTGAAAACGTTGAGAGCAATTTATTTCACTTACTTTTGTGAGGCGAACAAGTAAACAACAAAAGCGGAAAAGGTGCAAGTTTGGACTTTTGTTCAGGTGAAACTCATAATCAGCCTTATTATGAGTTTCACGTGAACAGCTATTCGCCCGGAACATTTTTGTTCGCCCGGAATTTTAAAAGCTATTATGAGTTTCCCCTGAACAAAATTCCACTTCGAATCAAATAGTTCCCTTCGAAAAAAAGACCATGTTCAGTTGCATCAAATTTCCCGTCACAGATAAAAACAAAAAATAAAATTCCAACTTCTGAAGTTTTCTGTTTTGCTAAATTGATGTATAATAAGAATAAATCGCGTTAATAACTTGTCGTTTTTTCCAGCAATTAAGTTAAAATAATATAAAACCCATAATATTGCGAAAAGTTTTGGTTATTTTCCCAAATTATATGTGTTTGCAATTGTCGTGTTGTACTTCGTTTTAAAACAATTCAGTAATCGCGATCAGAAAATGAACACACCTAATAATTTGTGAAGTGTCATTTGAAGTTGAAACAAAAATAAAAAGGTTGTGTTTGGAAAGCGAAGTGTAAACATTTCAAATAGAAGATTTTTGCGAACTTATTTAAACATGTATAGCATAGCACTGCGGATGTTGATGCAAATCGAGGAAAGGAATCAAGAACGGGCAATACGGAGGCATATAAGAGACCACTCAAATCCCTTGGAGTTGCGTGAGCCATTGTATGAACTGATTAGGTATTTGGTTGCTTTCATTAATGATGTTTTTTTTTTTTTTTTTTATAGATTTCAACAGCATTACAGACTGAACAAACCAGCATTCAAATATTTGCTTGATGTTCTTACCGAAGCATTACCAGAAACGAAACAAAAATTTGGGATTCCACCTATAGTTAAACTTTCAGCTTGCTTGCGTTTTTTCGCTGAAGGTGCATATCAAAAAGGTGTTGGTAAGGACTATGAAGTGGGTTTGGCACAAGGCTCTTTCAGTGTGGTACTTGCGGAAGTTTTATCTGTTCTTGAAAATAAATGTTGTCCACTGTGGATAACTTGGCCCACACAAGATGAAGAACGTACCATTGCACAGGATTTTTATCGGAAGTATAAGCTACCAGGTGTTGTAGGATGCATAGACGGAACACATGTGAACATTATTTCACCTGCAGTTAACAAACATCTGTACTACAATAGGAAAGGAAAGTGTAGTTTAAATGTCTTACTAGTAAGTTTGATCATAAATGTAAACTAGATTTTTTTAAAACAAATCATTGAAAAGGTGTGCGACAACAATCTTAAAATTCGGTACGTGGATGCTACGCACCCTGGAGCTTGTCACGATTCTTTCATTTGGAACGTCAGTGAGCTAAGATCAAAAATGGAACGTGACTATTTACAAGAAAATAAAAACGTTTGGCTACTAGGTAATCAATTGAAACCAGCTGTAAAATATACTCTACATTTATTTTTCTTTTAGGAGATGCTGGATATCCCTTAGAGCCGTGGCTCTTAACACCATATAGAACACCAGAAAGTGGTTCACCACAGTCTAAATATAATGATATTCACTCCCGTTGTAGAAATATTATTGAGCGAACCAACGGCGTTCTTAAGAACAAATGGCGATGTCTACTGAGTGCAAGAGAACTGTACTACAAACCGGAAAAGGCAGCTAAGATTATAAATGTTTGTTCAGCCTTGCATAACATTTCCATTCACTACAAAAGCGACTTAAATGTGTTGTATGAAGATGCAGTGAACGTCCCAGATTTTGAAGATGCACACAGCGAAGCAAATCCTGTATATCTTACAGCTGGGCAACGCATTCGCGCAAACATCACCAATATTCTTTGACTATGGAACTTCGAAATGAACGGAAACAAACCAAATCAGAGACAATATATTTTTAATATTTTTTTTAACTGAAAAAAGTTTCAACAAATTAAATAATGCTCTTAAAATCTAATATGAAACGTATGTACAGTTATAATAAAAAAAAATTAACTTAAATCACATTTTCAAATAAAAAAAGGAAAAAAAAAACGTATGTACACTAAAGTCTTTCAATAAAAATAAAAAAAAATTCACTTTTTGGTTCTTGCATATCACATCTTTTCACTTTTCAGCCTTTCCTTTCCATTATTTCGATTTTGCGCAATTCGAGCTCTAGAAGCTTTTTATCTTTTTCTAATTGCGCTTCGAGCTCAGATCTACGGAAGTTTTCCATTTCCATGTTGTGGCGCTTTTGCTCTTTGTATCTATCCTTCTCCAAAAATCGAAACTTTTCAAAGTTCTCATTAAATTGATCTACCGAACGACATAACTTCTTGACGATTTCTTTCGTCTCAGTGTTATGCTCTCGCATTACGGAAACCGCTTCACGCACCTCGCCATATAGTTTCTTTTGGATTTCTAATTCTTCTGCCACAACTTGACTTGTGGTCATTTCGACGGCCTTTCTTTTTTTACATCTTTGAGAATCGGAACTGGTTGGGTTGTCATTTTGATTCGGTATCGGTACCGTGGAGTCAAGGATTTCAAAAATTAGATCAGGAGGTGAACTGGGTGCAACCGGAATGTTTTCATCTGTTTCCTCGACTTGACGCAAACCAAATGGCTGTGAGCTGCCAACTCCAACTCATTCCAATGAGTGCGAAAATAGCCTCTTCTGAAGGTGAAAATTTTTGGGTTTTGTTTGGCCCACCTCCTGTTCCTCTTTGGTGCATTTTGTTCAGTGCCGCTTTTTTTCGCACATAGCGCTTTTGATCCGTCCATGCCTAATAAAAATATATTATAAGTCAGTAATATATCAAAAATAAAATAGTCTTACTTTTTTCCACTCGCATTCATTTTTGATCGGAGGTCCTGCGCTGTTCAACTCCAAAGTAAGCCGCTTCCAGAACTCGGCAACTTTTTCTCTGTTTTGCTTGACAAAACCCCTAGCAATATCTGGATTTTGCTGCATCTTATTAAGCAGCATTTCGCTCTGTGCAGTGTTTATTGATTTGCTCCTGAAACATAGGACAATCTCAGTTTTATTTTTTTTTCATCTAAACTAAAACAAAACAAACTTACATTTTTTCCGCTTTTTGTTGTTTACTTGTTCGCCTCACAAAAATAAGTGAAATAAATTGCTCTGAACGTTTTCACATTTCACGGGGAAAAATTGCTCATAATAAGGGAATTTTTTCGAACATGGAAAATTTTTCCCCCGAAACTCATAATAAGGGAAAAGTGAAAAGGGATTTTTTTCGAGGGGAATGCAGTTCACGTGAAACTCATAATAAGGCTGATTAGCTTTTAAAATTCCGGGCGAACAAAAATGTTCCGGGCGAAAAGCTGTTCACGTGAAACTCATAATAAGGCTGGATGACAGTAACTACGGAAAATTTATAAAAATCAAACTTGTAGAGAATTTAATTTCCTACAAAAAGGTTCAATGAACCAAATTGCTGATATCAATACTAAGCGAGATAACCATCTTATAATATACCTTAATTGACGATTTTACCTAAACCGCACCAAAAAAAACTGTCAGATTATGTTTTCCGTAATCCTGGTAGGATCACAAAAATAAAATTAAACAACTTTTTTATACACCTTTGTGACTCGCCTACTTACTCAGGTCACGCTGAAATTGTCAGATTATTGAAATATATACTTTTCTTTGAATGTTGTTAAATAGATTTTTGGCTTATCTACGGAACCGACCGAGACGGACGTCTCTATTCTACATTCCTCGTCGAACAGCGATCACCTATTCAAAAAACTCCATAAAGAATGAATATTTGTTCGCTGCAATTTTTGTCTTGTTGTATTTTCTGCCAACCCAGATTAAAAAAAAAAACAAAAAAATGTTTGCAATGTTTTTAATAATAACACAACATTATAATTAACTTACAGTAATATTCTTAAGTTTTCTTAATTAATTAAATAAATAAATATCTAACCGTTAAATATAAATATAATTAAAAATAACAATAATTAATATCATAACTCTAAATCTGTATCTGTGTCAATTCTGTCTTTCGTCCTTAGACTGTTTCTCTTGTTTGGTGTTGTTCTAATACCACGCCCCCGGCATGTTTGAAAATTAAGCATGCAAGGTATTTTCTTTCTACTCAACACAAACACAAACGGATCCGAAATAAAGTGAAGAGCTATGAGAAAGTCTGACAGATTGAAAAACCAATGTTCTCTTGGTAACGGATTGGGCTTCAGTGCTAATATGATTGATATCTAAAAACGACAAAAGTTATCACATTAATGGAAACAGATTCATGAGTAACCATTTTATTTTGTTTTAATTTACCATTTGTGGCATCCAGCAGATAACAAATGATAGACTTAGGAAAACCATAAGTTTTGAGAATTTCACTTCAAATGTTGAAGCCATTCCAATATTTGAAGAAAGACTCAATGAACTTCCTCGGAACTTGTAGAAAATCGCCCGCATAACAAATAAGTTACAAGTAACGATTGTAACACAAATTGTTGTTCCTGAAAATATTAAGGAATTTAATGTGCAACAGCATCTTAAGATATATGTTAGCCGCGGGTGTCTTACCAAAAACTAGAAATAAAACTGCATACATTTTGTCAGCCAGTGTTTCAGCGTCTCTGTAACGTAGACATTCATTGGATTGCTTATCAAAATAAAGACCGAAGCCCACTAATGGCAGAAAAGTAACAATTGCTGCCACAATACTTAATAAAATAATTGCATTTCGAATCAAATTGAACGTGATACGCTGCAAACAAACAAAGAAAATAATAAACTTTTTAAATTTTCGAACATTAATATCTTCAACGTACTTCGTGGTAAATAAATGGGTGGTTCATAGAAATGTATCGGTCAATAGACATGATAACAGCTATGCATCCTGAGCTGATTCCGAAATATCGAAAAATTACCCAGCCGCCACAGAACCATTGGGTGTAATCATCGAGACTATGAGCGGAAAGAGATCGCTTTATAATTAACTGCGTTGCAACGCCTAGAAGTCCAACCAAATTGAAACACGTCAAGGACCTGAAAATGTAAAAAGATTTAATATTTTTCAATAACTTAACTGGCTAAGGGCTGATTTTTCATTCTCCTATTAAGACAAACGGGTAGCTAGCTATCTGAGGAGACAAAATATCCGACGGATAAACAAACAAGCAAGTATTTTCTATTTCAAAAATTCTTTCATCACTGGGATGCCACATTATCCCTCAGTAACTTAACGTAGATCTCATCCTCATAATCCCACGAGTTCAGAAACAGGAACGAGAACGGGAACTTTAAAGTTACTTGACCGATTTCAAAAATTCTTTCAACTCTCATTATCCCTCAGTGATATAGACTTCTATTTCATTCACATATTTCCACGGGAACGGAAGATCCCCTCAGGAACGGGGTTGGAAATGGAAACTTAGAAACTGCTGGACAGATTTAAAAAATTCTTTCGACACTGGGATGCCACATAATCCCTCAGTAACTTAACGTTTAATTCAGCCCTATAATCCAACGGGAACAGGAATGAGAACGGGAGCCATAAAACTACAGACCCGAGCAACGCCGGGCGGCTCAGCTAGTTTTTAAATAAAAGTGTATCCGTTCCGTATAGTATGAATATTCAGTGAATATCCAAAATACGTCCCGGCAAAATATGTCAAAACTCAGAATTGATTCATAAATATAATTTTTGTGATTCTTCTTCTTTATTCTTCCCTTGTAGGAGCAGATAAAATTATTTCTCATGAAGTATTTATTTCTGACTGTTCAAAAATTGATTTTTGTGTTATAAAGGGATGAACTATTGGTTCGTTCGTGAAAACCCTGGGTCGCCCTATGGTCGAAACGTAGACTTTTTTTTGGAAAACGTAAACTCGCCCTGAATATCAAATTGAGTGTTTTCTGAGCCTTGGGTTTACCATGGGGTTTCCAAATTGTTTTTACTCATCAATAGTTTAGCGAGCAAGGTTCCCAATTGACGAAGGAAAAATTCTGCTGGGCCCTTCTAGAAAGAATACCTTTTCGGGCGGATCTATATTTTCTTATTCCTAAAGCTATGTGCAGACCGCATTTAAAAAGCCACATATTTGCGGTTGTAACGTCACATAAAAAGTTCAGTATTCAACACAAGTTCTATACGTAAATGAGTGTACTCAAACTCGCATATAAAGATGTTCAGAGTCAGGCGATGTGCAGAATCTGTCCCAAAAGTCGCACATTAGTTTGCGTTAATTTGTTCGCTCATCAACAGTCTGCAAATAAGCAAGCAAATTTTACTGTCGATGTGCGACATGTTCACAACGATATGCAGAAAAATCCACGCGTCACCCATTTTCGTGCATATGCTATGCCGATGCCGGTTTGCGTTAATGTAATAAATTGTTTGAAATTTGTTTTTGTTCATGGTTTGTGATTGTTGACGAAGCTTAAACCGTACATAAATTTAAAAGTTCTGAAGTTATTTGAAAATGTCGCACATGCACGCAAGCTGCCAAACCTGCAAAAAAGTTTCACACTAATGTGCGGACTTGCCGTCGGACATCGTCCGCAAACCATTTGCTTGCATGTGTGGACTGTCCCAAAAAGGTGTATAGACGTTATACGTCAATATTTAAAAGAGTTTCGTTCATTTTTCATGCATGTGCGATTTGACAGAGGAAAAGCTGAGAAAATTTGTTTGAAAATAACAGGTATAGTTCGCTTACTGTTGCAATGAATATTAACAAAGAATAAATGAAAACTGAAAAAATCTGTTAAAATTGTTTGCAAATTAAAGATAACTTTTTTGTGAAAAATTGAATCTCCGTTGAAGGATGCGTTGCGGAGAAAACTCCGCTCCGACGCGACGGTTGCCTTCATAAAGCCGATTATAAGTACAAAGACCTTCCGAACCAAAGCGTTTTTGAAGTCGCGGTAGCGTCGTTTGAAGTTGTCAAAATTAAAGAGCTGTGCCTATGTGAAGGCATTTTTTTAAATGGATTTTGGGAAAAGGGTTATGCAAATAAAATACTTACCTTCGAAAGTACAAAAACAAATATTTTATCAAAATGACGACTGTAGAACATGATACGCTAGTATTTTAAAAAGATGTTTCGCAGCCGGACACACTAGATAGCCCTATCAGGATCTAAAACAATAATTTTTTTTTTTCATAATCGACATGCGTTTTTTTGTCAAATACACACGATAAGCGTAGTATAGTAGTATGAATTTTTCACAACATGGCGACCATTTAAACAAAATTTCGCACTTTTAAACAAAAAATTGATTCTTAAAAAAAAAACAATTGCTTAAGTCATGTGTACTTTAGATAGTTGTCTCAATAAATATATAATAAATAATGAATCTCCGATTAAAATTTCAAGTCAATCGGATAAAAACTGCAAAAGCATCGTTTCCAACCGATCACGTTTTGAGATAAACCCCTTTTTAATTTTCGAAACGTTATTAATTTGTGAAATTTTGAGAATTAAATTAAAAAAAAAAATGTTTTTTTCCACCTTCATCCATTCTTGAGGCCACATGAGCGGTACGTCAAGAAATCAGAAAATCTCTCCTGATTACAAAAAAGTGTGTCCAAAACATTTTAGTTCCAGCCTTCTGCTAGCCAGACGCATTTGAACTTTTTTTAATGCATTTCTCAATTTTAAACACTGATAGGTTTTTTCTATCGGATGCAACCGAAAGAATGACACCCCAAAATAAAAAAAGAAAATTGATTGTTGAACATCTGAACTATTTCTTCTTCCCTGTTCAATATCCTTAATAGAAGCAGAAATAATTCGACCAAAGAACAAGATGGATTTCTTTTGCACTCATCCGACGCATCTTTCTTAAAGCTCGTAATGCAATTCTAACATAAGACGCAGACAATTCTCATTACATACGAATATGCAGGAAAAAAATCCATCCACAATTATGACTCCAATCTTAGTTGCATCAATGCTTACTATGCTTATTATTCTAGATGTCTTAGAAAAGCTAATTTATCGATTTATTCATTGATCCGTCCAAAAGATTGAAGAAATGCCATTCTGTTTGGAAAATTGTCATCAATATTATTATCTCATTTCCAAAACTACGTCAATTAAAGCCTGTAGTCAAAGTCTGATAAGTGAAAGAAAATCATTTTATTGGGTCCCTTTCTTTTGTTTTGTGTAAGCGTGTAAGTAGGTGGACAAAACGGTCCAAGAAGACATGTTGAAGAGTTTGAATTTCAAGCACACTTCATCCGACTGGTAAGCATAAAAAAATATATAGCATAACGGATTGGGATCAAGCCCCTCCTGTCTGCAGTGAAAATTTTTCTGGCCAACAGTTTGTGGCTGGCTTAGAATCTGCCTAAGTGTGTTAACCAATTTAAAGCTGGCTAGATCAGGTTGAAAGTTTAAAAATTTAGAAACTCTTAAATTCTTACAAAACACTGATATTATTTTCACAAAATACTGTTTATTGTAAAAATAAGTCTCGAAATTTTCAATCCTTAGCATAAACCGTCTCTGAAAATCCTCAAAACTCTTCATCTGACCGTGCGAACGGCGAGTTGTTCAACTAACTTACCTTAACATTAATGTGTAGCTCTTAGTGTTTGGGTTTTTTTTCCGGGATAGAATGACTAGTGCCAGGAAATTTCCTAAAACTCCAACAAAAAGGAACGAGAATAGTAAAACTGTTGCAACCACTGACTTTC
Source organism: Melanostoma mellinum (assembly GCA_914767635.1). Classification (NCBI taxonomy): domain Eukaryota; kingdom Metazoa; phylum Arthropoda; class Insecta; order Diptera; family Syrphidae; genus Melanostoma; species Melanostoma mellinum. Next base: position 171,309,254 of record OU612058.1, read on the forward strand.
TTTGTGATTTCATTGTATCCATCGTAGTGGCGTTCAAGGCAGTCATATTTCTGGCTGTTGAATCAATGATGATTTTACTGGCAGTCTCACCAACCGATTTATTTAAAAACACTTCAAAAACCATAGTTCAAAATTGTCTATCGCTATCGACTGCTTTTAAATTTAAAATAAACATCAAGTGGTAACACACGTCGTACTCTCGATCAGCTTTAGCTTTCAAGTTTAACCAGTTTTACAAACAAAATGAACTTGCAACGATAAATTTATAGAAAATTGTAGTACAACGTTGAAATAATGAAAACACCGGTAAACTTGCTTGCACTCCGGCCGACGACTCAAAACAAACTGATCTTGGTATTGCTATATGAACACTTCATCCCCAAGTGGGGGTGCGGACTTTCTGGTCAGTGACTCTGAAACATTAGACATGCTTTGGTGAAAACCCAAAGCTTTCAGGGTTTCAGTCTCTAAGGTATCACTCATGTACAATGAAGCTTCAATAAGTTTATCGGTGCTCAGTACCGATCCACGAGGGTTGTTCTCTCACTCTCTAGTTCAAGTCAACAGTGCAAAAAGTAAATAAACACAAATATGTTAATGAATCATTATTGGATTCGTTCGGGCCCCTGAATTAGTGTGCAAAATACTAAAAAAAATTATCGCAATTAAGCTTAATTTTTGCAGTTCTCTGTAAAAGAGGGTTCTTCGCTCATTCAGATATCTTGGGAAAAAACGTCTTTGATGCCTGTCGACGCTGAGGAACGTGTGCGGCGTTTTCGCGCTATTACACACTTTTCCAGTGAAGTAAAGATTTGGTTAATGAAGTGTGCCCATACTCACAGCTGGGGAATAGTTCAGGTTATACTTGTTCAATTTGCACAGTTGTAAGTGCGATGATAGTTAGTACGATAGATAAGCATCTGAGATAGCAATGTGGAGTTTAATTAAGCTTTTGACAGAGCCTGGTTTAGTAAATTTATGTGTGACTGTTTGTTTACGTTCAGGTGGTGCATTTTTGTTGTTGAATGCGCTTAGTAAAAGAATCTGGGACGAAAATGCTAAATTGTTTGGAACGGTGTTTTCTCTTTGAAGTTTATTCGTTTTATGCTAAATTGAGGTTCAGCCGAGCTATTAGCCACCTTAACGTAACCCAACTTATGCTCGCCTGTAATTTATTGAAATTACATAAAGATATTTAGTCACTCGGTCGTTTTTTCTTCTTTTCATGTTACAATCTCTCATGAGCATGAGTAAAAGGGGAATCACTGCTAATCAACTGGAATTTCATTCCTTGATTCATACAAAAACCATATCAGATCTTTTTCATTGTTTTTTTTTTTATATCAAACTTTTTAAGCAAGTCCTGCCTAAAGGAAGTAACCCTAACCCTAAGCCACAATTGTAGGTAATAGTGTAATCCTCGGTAATAGTGTGACGCTACTTCGGTGCGTGGTAGGTATGCTGCGCTATTTTATGAAATAAAATTTCAACTTTGTTTTTGCATCCTCAAATAAAACTGGGAAGTAGGTACATGAAGAAGTAGGAAGTTGATTGGAGCAGTTGAAAGACTAAGTTCTCATTCATTTAACTTTTCAGATAACATGACGCTCAGCTAAAATTGGGTGTTTTCTGTATGTATGTACTTTATTTGTCGAGTGGGATAGAACGTGCTCCTTTGAAAATTATCTTGTGTTGGTCCACTTCTTCCAGTGTTCTTGTGGCCTTTGTTGTTTGTCATACATGAACATTTTGGTATATTTGATGCAACAGTATAGGAACTTACAATTCTGCCAAGCTGTGGCGTAATGTGTAGCATGCCTGCCTGTTACGTGAGAAGTTACAAGCTCAAACTAACATCAAGGAAAACTATGCTTTTCCACGGGTACCACCGGTTCGCAAGGAATAGGTAATTTTCGAATATCGAGTTGAAAAGTGCTTTCTCGATTTTAAGTTTGTAATCGGCAAAAAATAACTACCTTCGATTCCTCTACAAGGCTCCCCTTTATGTGGCGCCCTCCTATTTTTGTATTTATTGAATTCTTCCTAGTTTCTGTGGTACCAGAAGGGGTTTGAACGTTATCGGGATCAACACACAAGAGAAAGCTTCTCTGAGAGCAATTCTGGATTGGATATTGCTTTCTTTCATTAAGGCAAATACTTCTATTTAATTGTTAATTTCTCTTTTAATAAGACAGAAAAGTTATTCAGAATTTCTAGAAAGTTGCTGATGCCTTTTGTATGCACTAAGCAAACCACAAAGTATGTGTAATTGCCTTCAATAAGCTGGCGTATGAAGAGACAGATCATTGTTAGGTGAAAGGGAAACTACCAATAACTCAAAGAATCCTGATGGTGGCTGTTGAAATTAAAAAGAAAGAGAAAAAAAAAATAATAGAGATTAAAAGGCTCGAACTGAAATACAGAACCGGCAAGAACGACAAGAAGAAGAAGTACCGTCAATTCCAAGCAAAAAGGACAGAGCGCAAGTGATGTAACTCGATTCTGTAATTATAGAATCGATCTACCCAATGTCTGCCCAAAATCCCTTCTGTGATTCTTAAGAACGTAGAGGTAAATGAGTGACTTCGCCAAAAAGCAGGAGTTTTTATCAAAAGCATATGGAAGAATTCAAGTTCGATTCTACTTTCATTCTTGTTGGAATCGAAAATAACTTTCGATTGATTCGAAAGTAAAATAGAGTTACATACTTGGGCAGCATATGGAATTATCCGCCCCAACAGCTAATCCAAACCCAGCTTTTCAATAGCTTCGAATGATGCGCAGCTTAGGAAGTTAACTTGCTAAAGTTCGTTGATGATGGTCGAGGACTGCTTCTTCTGGAGAAAAAATTCTGCACCGGTGGCGATGACAGTATCAAAATGGTTTTTTGAAGAATTTCACAGTGGGGCATTTCAAAATTTTCACGGTTGTACCTAACTTCAAAGTGGAAGAAGTGATTAGGGCAACTAAAAACTACAAAATAGGTAAACTGATTTGCCCAGAGAAAAACCATATCAATTTTGGAAAAATGTAGGCGAAATCGGATTTGAAAGGTTCACGATTGTCTTCTTCAATGTTATCGGAGGAGATATGCACAGATCACGTCTAGTCGATTTCGGAAGTGAATTAGGTTGTCTGATGGCAATGTGCGGACTTATCGTAATAAAACCACAAATGCAATCCCTAATATTGGCATCCATATAGAAAATCATCGTCTTTAAAAAAAGTCGTTGCATATTACTGCGTTAATTGAATTCGAAAAAGCATGTGATTGATTTGATTGATACATGCAGATGATTATGGACATGTTAAGGTGAGTACTAGTGTTGGAAGAAAGATTCCAAAGAATTTTAAACCGCAGCACGTCAAGGAAAGTGCTTTTGCCTTTCGCTCTTTATTGATTATGGTACACAGAAATGTTGGCTGATCACAAGTGTGAAGTACAATACAATACTTGTTACTACGTCATTCAATGAAGAAAAATATTCTTCTGGCTGTCCTTCTTGACAAACTTATATAAAAAGATAACCGTTTAAGGGGGTCTAGAGGCATGGATCTCAGATGATATTTGAAGTGTCGTAAACAAACAAACAAAAAAAAAAAAACAACCATAATTAAAAGTTATTAATTAACGTTTAAAGAATATAAAAATGAAAAAAGTTACGAATTAAAAAAAACAAGCAGCTGATGAAGTGGCAAGTCTCAAAAAATAGTTACGTGACTATGGCCAGGTTTCCAACACTTCTAGCGATCGATATTATTAATCTAGAATAATGTCGCTATGGTACAGAAAAGTTGAAAGTTTAAAAAAAAAAATTTCTTACCACTTTTTGTAATATTTTCGAGTTTTTTTAAAATAGAAAAATTGAAATTTGCCCATAGAGAAGACCATAAAGAAAACTCCCAAAAAATTTCAGGTAAATCGGTGCAGTAGAACTAGGGGAATCGTAGCCATAATTTTGAAATGACAGTTTCGAGTAAAACACGTTTTAAGTTTCCTTTAAAAGCTGAGCCAGTTTTGATACGAGTCAGGAAAATCTCTGAAAATAATTTGAGTTTTGAAAATCGTCCTGCAGACATATACTTAAGTAGCTAAACTTTGAAAACTTAATATTGGACCAATATAACCCATTTCAAATTAAAGTCAAGTCCAAATACCTGTTTCACTGCTATTGCAATATGCAAGAAAGAAAATTATATATTGTTATAACAGTCGAATGATCAAAGACTGATGGCATTTGGAAACTGTCAATAATATCACCTCCATTTAGCTGGATTGGGCACAACTGATTGGGTATGAAAATCAGTAAATAATGACAATCGACTCGTCGGGTCACTTAAAAAAGCACACACGTGCCCAAACACTCTTAAGATCAACTGAGGAGAATACCTTTCACATCATGGAATTGTTTTCCTCAGTCGATACAAAAAATTAAAGATGCAACCAACGCAATAAACTTTTTTATTTTTTGTAGCAGCCTTGGCACCGTAACTAGGAAAATAGAAGCCAATCGTTTTAAAAACACTTCTATTGTTCACTGATAAATCGATCGGGGGATTACCCACCTCAAATTCCTTTTCTATTGACATACTGTTGTTAGTAATTGGGTTCTGGGTAATGGTCATAAGTTTCTCACAGTTTATGATGATCAAACATTGGTGTCCAAACAATTAAGACACACTTGAAGCAAAAAAGAGATAAACAAATATATGTACGTACCTACATATGAATGTGTTTCAGCGTTCGGTAGATTCTTTCCATTGCTTTGGAGATAAATATTATTGAATTATCAGTAAAAGTACCTAAAAGTAAAAAAATTTGATTAATAGCTTCGAGGCAATCATCGTTCTCATTGATTCTATTGTTTTGGTTTTTCAAAGAAAAGAAGAATTAATTCGGAGTTAGTAGTAATTACTGTGAATTAGGCCAGCCGGGGCGGCGCGGCAGCCGCGGCTATTTTGTTTTGGTTTTTTTTTTTGCAGCAAAATAGAGACAATTGTTTTCATAATCCTGATTTTTTCTGAGTATAAGAAAAAATGATGTAGTGGTGGGGTGTTAAGGAAAGGAATGTGTCAAAGGTTCATTTTGAAAATGTTTCACTAAATAGTTCGAAAGGTACTCAAAGACTGTCTTTCGAACTACTCACGGTCAAAAAAAAAAAAAAAATCTACTTTCCTAGCAGTTGGAAAGTAGCAAAAGTGATACCAATTGCTAGACCAGGAAAGCCCCACGATAGTCCTCTAAGTTATAGGCCTATTAGCTTATTGAAACATTTCAATGATCCTGATGATAAAGTTAGAGTGAGGTCCGAAGCTATAGATAGAATTAATTTTAACGATCTACCGAACATGACTGCTAAAATGAAAAATTTTAGAGGAGCAGCGAAAAGTTTCAAAGAAAAGAAAACTTCAGTTATCTTCAGTAAAGCTGATAAAAGCAATAATATTGTAATACTTGATAAACAAGAATATATTGAAATAACTGAACAATTTATAAGAACTTGACCTTATGAAGAAGTAATTTTTAATCCTTTACCAGAAATGATAAGGAGAATTAAAGAAGCTATCAAAAAAGCATTAAAAGTTTTTAATGATCCTACTTTATCAAATTTTTAAATCCAATTTTACCAAGACTATATTCTCAGTTGAAATTACATAAACCAGGAAAACAAATAAGACCAATTACATCAACAACTGGATCGATATTATCAAAACTTGAATGTTGGTTATTAGAAAAACTGAATAATCTCCCAATCAAATTTGAAACAGTAGCTATAAAAAATGGAATAGAATTTGCAGAAAAAGTAAAGAACTTCAAAATAGCTAGCAACGAGATTCAATTTTCATTCGATGTTGTTTCATTATATCCAAATGTTCCAATTGATGAAACTTTAGTTTTTCTGAGAAAATGGCTAGAAAGAAATGCACTTAAGCCAGAAGATATAAATGAATTTGTAATACTTTCCAATTTAATGAAAAGTTTTACAGACAAAAATTTGGCTCACATATGAGCCCATTTTTAGCAAATTTATTTATGTCGCATATAGAAACTGAAATGAAAAATCAAGTAAATTTTCCAAGAATTTGGTTAAGGTATGTAGATGATATATGGGCGATAATCAAAAAACATGAACTCCAACAGTTCATTAACAAATTAAATAAAACTAAATACCCATCAATAAAATTTACATATGAAGAAGAAATTGAAGGGAAACTAAATTTTCTGGATTTAAGTATAACTAGGAATGGAGACAATTTCGAATTGGATGTATACAGAAAACCAACGAATACTCTGAGATACATTACATCCGACTCGTTCCATTCCTTTGAACATAAGATGTCAGCTTTTCACTCAATGGTTTTTAGAGCTCTAAATATTCCAATGGCAATAGAAACAAAAATAAAAGAATTCCAAAAAATTGGCTATTTAAGATATAGCCAAAATTAATGAATGTACTGAAGAGTTTATTGAAGATTTAACAATTGCACATAGAAGAAAACAGGAGTTGAGAAATTATTCAACTTTAGATCTAAAAAGAAATAAAAGAAATGAAGAAAAGAAATATTCAAAATTTTATTTCTATCCAGAGATAACATCTAAGATAAAACCAATCTTTAATAAATATAATATCCGTATGAGTGAGTGCAGCGAAATAAAAATAAAAAATCTGATTGGAGGATCTAAAGATAAAATTGAACAACTTCAAAAATCAGGAATTTATTCTATCGAATGTAATGATTGTGCAAAAGAATATATAGGACAGGCAAGAAGACCTATTCTAAAAAGATTTAAAGAACATTTTGCAAATCTTAAATATAATGAAAAAGAAAAGTCAAGTGTTGCAGAACATATGCTAGAAAATAGTCATAGCTTTAGTTTGCAAAATTTAAAATTAATAAGAAATGTAAACAGCAATTATGAATTAGATGCTTTTGAATCTTTTTACATATTTAAAAACAAAAATAATCTTATGAATAATGATGATGGACCAATCAAAGATTCAATATTCAAGAAATTTTTCAAAAGATTCAACTCAGCTCAACTGTAATTTCGTTAAGAAACATTTTTGTTTTTTGTTAGTTTTTTGACAAATAATTTAATTTAATTTAATTTAATTTTTAAATCTCACTGACGATGGAAGCATTGCTTCTGAAATATGCATTTGAGGAAATAAAATAAGTGTTTTTAACTGTTCAAAATTATATTAATCTTTTATCTATTAGCTTACTCAATTCTCTGAATAAAATTTTAGAAAAAATTATCAAAGAAAAACTTCAAGTCCTTTTTTATGACTTAAATATCTATCCAGATAATCAGTTTGGTTTTAGACCTGGCCATTCGACCAGTCACCAAATTGCCAGAATCAAATCTTCAATAGTTCAAAAATTTGGCGAAGAAAAATCAACAGGTATGGTCCTTTTAGACATCGAAAAAGCCTTCTACACAGTTTGGCATAATGCCCTTATTTTCAAACTAGTTTAATTTTACCTCCCTGTTCAAATAATAAGCTTATTAAAAGCTTTCTTGAAAGCAGGCAATTTGCAGTCCATTTGGGATATACGAAATCTCCATTACACGAAGTACCTGCATTTGTCCCGCAAAAATCGGTTTTAGGCCGATTTTGTTCATTATTTGCTTGTCTGATCTTCCTGTTGCCAACCCAAACGTTTGTTTAGCTATGTTTTCTGATGATACTGCTTTATTTGCTTAAGGTATTTCAAAATGTCTTTGCAGAATTGCAAGAAGCTCTTGACCTACTTGAAAAATATTTTCATAAATGGAAAATTAAAATAAACGCATCAAAAACACAAGCAACTTGGTTCACGCGTTGTAGAAAATCCTGTTTCTTACCAACTACAAAACTTCAAATTTGTACTAAAGAAATCGAATGGTCAGATAGTTGCAAATACTTAGGAGTATTTTTAGACAAAAAGCTAACATTTAAAACACCCATAAGCAACACAATAAATAAAATCAATTTGACAACAAGAATGTTATATCCATTTATAAACAAAAACTCTTGTTTGAGCATGCAAAATAAGTTAATTATATTTAAAACTATTTTCCAGCCAATACTTATTTACGGTGCGCCTATATGGTTTGACTGTGCTCACTCGCACATTCAAAAACTACAGGTATGCCAATATAAAATATTAAAAATGACTCCTTGATAAGGCGAATGCAAAAACAATAACGATTCTTATTGATATATACATCAAGAGAGATTTTTCTTAAACTGCTACTATTCCGAAAATGAATTGATTCGTCAAATTAAAAATCAAAATAATAATTAAAATTAAATATAAATTTGCATTTACATATGTAGATAATGGGGCTTAAGCAATATTAGTATTTAAGATTCAAATAATTTTCCCTTAATGTAAATATTGTAAAAAAATACTAATCAAATTTATTCTTCATTACATAAACTGAGAATTAAAGATGTAAAGAGCTGTGTACTCTAAATCACTTAAATAGGTAAAAACAATGAATATGAATAATCACTGTATATAAAGAACTTTGAAAAATTAGCTTAAGTTTTAAGTTTAAAAAGGTCTTAAGTATAAAGCTGCAGTGTTTCTCGAAACTGCATTGAAAATATAGTAATTATTTGCAAATCAGTTTGAAAAAGAAATGATGGTAAATAAGAAACCTTTATAATATAACTCTTCCATATTTGTAGCTTTGTTTATGAAACAATTTACTGAGACCCAATCAAAAACCCGAAGCTCAATTTTTTTTCTTGACTTAAGACCTTTTTCTCTGACGTCAAAGAATTTGAAAGCAAAATTTGTCTTCAATACGATGCTCATCTTAATTTAAATGATCGATCATTTAAAATAAGTTCTTCGACGAAAACGTTCACATCACTAAGGTTACTGGAAACCGTTACTTGAAGATGCTGAAAAAGTTTTTCTATCAAGCACTAAGCCAAAAGAGAATTTCTTTAAAATCTGTGTGGTTTTAGAAAAATGATGCAACTCCTTACATAGTCCGGTGCCCGGGCTGTTATGACATGACATAATTGCGACGAAAATTTCCCCATAAGCTAATATCCGGAAACTTTACATTCCATTGGCCTACAGGTCGCCTGACCTGACAGATAGTGTACAAAGCAAAGCATTAAAATTTGAATGAACTAAAGCAATTAATTCGAGATTCGAAAAACAATTCCAGCTATTCTTGTCTCAACTCTCCAAGCAGTAATGAACAACTTTTTAGTAAGATACCGCCCATGTATCAACGACCAGGCGGGGCATAACATTGCATTATTTTTAAAACTAATTGAGCTTTACTTAAGAAAATTGAGATTTAATATGAATAAAAGGAAAATGAGTTCCATACACTAAAAGAAAGAAGTTATTTGAGTTTATTCAATATTAACGAAGCTGTAAAGTTACGCCATTAATGTTTAATAAAGCACATTACTGATTTATCAGCAAATGTAACACACATTCGTACATAAATATTAGAGCTGTAAAAGTAACGTTAAATGAGTACCCGTATGTGTGGGTTACTTTCGATTTCAGTACTCGGTACACAAATGTTCTTTTCGTTACTTTTTGAAAACATGGTATTGGTGATTTTTGTTGAATCTCTTAAAATAGACGTTATATTTAACTATGTAGTTGCATATGATAAACTATTTATAACATTATTTTAGAAAAATTTGGGATAAAAGCTATTAGCTTTTTTGGAAATTTCGTTATGTGCTATTAGCTTTTATTCACTCACATGTCTGGCTATGTAATCGGCCCTATCGAGATAACTGTCGGAGCGGAATTCTTTCCGATTTCCTACGATTCGGAGACATTTAGCTTCGTGGTAGTTCTCCAATCAGCCGATCCGACGGCGACGCCCTTCGATGAGATTTTGCTGCAGAAAGTTTTAGTTTTGAGAATGAAATGCGTTGCCGTTATTGTGAAAAATTTCTTACGACGACAGCTACTTCGAAGTAAAATTGAATCTCCGAAAAAGAATGCGTCGCGCAGAAAACTCCGCTCCGACGGTTACCTCGATAGGCCCGAATATAATTTTATTAATATTCAAACAAGAAATAATGTGGAAAACTATGCTTCATGCTTTCTTTCCTTTCCTTAGAAAAAGAAAACAAGGCTTAAGGTTCTGCTAGAAATGCATACTACCCACGCTTACCGATTTGATTGATTAACAAGACCTTTCAGTTTTTTTTAAGGGGGTCTCCTCATCAGTGGCTTCTCAAAAAGGTGGTTTTTAAGGTTTTTTTTTTTGAACATCAAAACAACAAGAGAAACAAATGATCTTTTGTGTATTTTTTAACAATTAATATATTTAATTTTAATTATTTTTATTCAACAAAACAAAATTTCCAAATGTGACAAAAATAAAAATGGCGGATTTATAAACAATCTTGCGCAGCAGCTCGCTACGGACAGCTCAAACTCCGTGAAAGATTCAGCCCGTAATTTTTTTCTGAAAACAAAAATTTAAGTACTTCCTTATTTAGGAGACGTTTCTGCACAGTATAGACTATTATGGTGATTAAAAGTTGAAATTTAATTATTTTAGTCACTTTTCAATAAAGTACTCGATTTTTTGACTTTTTTTAGCAGTAAGTGCGTTATGACATTGTAAAATGTGAATTTTTTATACATTTTTTTAGTTCAGTCTGTGCACAATTACATTATCGAAAAAACAGTGTCTTACTTTTATACATAGCTTTCATAGTTTATTTTTAATCGTGCACGGAATTTTAAAAAAACATGGTTTTCAGAAAATGGGCTTTAAAGTATTTAAAAGGAAAAAAATCGAATAAAAAGGAACTTACAGAAATGAGATGTTAGTCAGCTATACCCGGTTCGTATAGCAATCCAATCAAATCAATGACAAAGAAAGAAAACCGGTGCAAGGGTTCCACGAACACAATAAAAGAAAGACACCTGCGCGGAACACGGGAGGGCGCGCGGCCTGGCTCGCACTTGCCCCATGCGAGCCTCTCTTCGGAACTGTAACTTCTAAACAAGTTTGAGATGGGCTCTGAAACTTTGCGAGAATATTCTCAAATAATAATTCTAACGATTGAAAAAAAAAATTGATTTTTTGAATCTGACTGATGAGGAGACCCCCTTAATGAAATCGTTGCAGAAATTTTAATCAATGAAAATAACACAACATCATAGATGAGACCCATGGGAATTCAACTTTGTAATGAAATTAACGAAAGTAACGACATCGTTACCAGTGACGAGTAACGACATTTATTTGCAACGTTTCGTTATTCGGTACAAAAGAGAATACTCGTTACTGAGTAACGAATACATAGCATTTGCTACAGCACTAGTGCACAGGCAGTCATAACACAGCATAACAGAACGTTATCTTCGAAAAAAGAAAAGAAAAACAAACCAACTAATGCTTTATTCGTGTTACATTGAAATCAGACAAATAAAATAATTTAGTTGCAGGACTTTGTGCTTTGGACGAAATTCACTTCGATTGATAGTTACCTTCGGGTTTTAAATAGGTCCAAAGAGATATTGTGCTTCATAAACAACATAAGTGAAAAGTTGCATCTGGATTTTCTTCAATGAAAAAGTTCGACTTCATTGTGTAAAAAGTTTGACTTTTTTCAGAGTAACATTTAGAATTTTTCAATGAAAAAGTTCGAGTACGGTTTTCAAGACCCCAATTTTCTCTGACAATAATTCCCCTCCAAACACAATCAAACATGCGGTGTTAAGTCCGATAAATAATTCAAATGCTCCCTCCAAATGTTTGATTGAAAAAATCGTGTTGTTTTCAACTGTCCGCTTCTTCTTCGAGTTGGATACTTTCTGGAGATTTCGTATGAGTTTGTGTTCAATTATCCGTTAAATTTTTCTCTCAAACTTTTGGGGCAGGAATGAAAACTTTGGGAAAACGATGCACATGGAAGTCTTTAAGAATGGCTTCTTCATCGTGTAATAATCACGACCTTCACTAAAAAATACCATTGCTTCATCCGAAGCAAAAACACCATATTTTCCAGTCAAATTGAAAAACTCATCAAACTCCTTCGCATTCTTAGAGATTATCAAGTTACTTTTCAGTTGCGGAATTCCATTAAAAAAACTGAAAGCACCTGATGGAACTATAAACTTATAACCCTGATGTACTGCACCATCAAGACTTGTTGGCATAGCTTTGATTGGCATGTCGTGCAGAAATTTAAACATAGAACCTTCATATAAGAACTACGCAGAATAATTGTGCTTAGCAAAAATGTTGCATCGACAAGTCGTTTAGACTTGGAGTTCACTATTCCATGTCCCAATCCTGTTGCTTTATGTTCAATGATCCATTTTACCATCAGCACAATCAATAGAATAGTCCACGTGTAAATATCGAAAGGCATAACCAATATGTCCAAAGGGTTGTGAATTAATCGAGGTATCAGATGTGCTTTCAACTCAAGCGGACCGTATGGTCTCTGAGAAAAAAATATGTTTCTTTCCTTTGTACATACATTTGAGCCGATTAGAAGGTCACCAGCCATATCATTCAACTGAAATAATATCAAGTCGTCCTCAATTCAATAAGATCGACGGAAAAGTACCAACTCACCATTTTAAACCCACCGGTTAGGCTACCGCTGCAACTAACCCCTCCGCGATCTGCAGAAACCAAATGCTTCATTGAAAAGTTCATCGAAACAGATAAGGAATTCAGTAACTCTCCATCAGATCCAGAAACAAGTCCATTGTGCAGTTGAAGAGTTGGGGGCCAATCTACCAAGATCATTGTTAAAGGGCATTGCCAAAAGTTGTTTATTTTGTCAGGAAAAACTGATGATTCTTCCCATTTAAACTTCCTGTTCACAAAACGGTTAAGAACTACTGGTGAAGTGTCGTTGCAAGCCTTTTCATTGAATGGATAGTAAGTGTATATGGTGACGGTTCCAGCGTCGTCTTCGATCAGAGCATTTATGTTGATGATCGACAGTTCAAAACAAATATCAAACAAACTTTTCAAGACCGAGTCTTGAAGGGTAACTTTTTTGGGCAGAACGATGAGATAGAGTTGATCTCTAGTTAAATTGTTGGCACCCTTTTGCTTTTGACGTTGCAATAAAAATCTGAACAGAAATAGTCAAACAAAAATCAATCAGTACATTGCACTCGTATTAGAGTCTCTATAAAACTCAAAAACTCACTTTAAAGCACTCAACGAATCTATGAAATAAACTCGCAAATAAACTTGATAGCTCTGATTATTATCATTAAAATCCTGTTCAAATGCAGAATACCGATCGCTTGAACGAAATTGTTGGATGGTATCAAAGAACTCTTTCCGAACACTTGAAGACTCAGCCTGTACACGAATTTGAATAGTTTGAGTCAAATACGAGCTCTGGCTTCTAACAATCGATTGGAGACATTCAGCCATTATGTCTTCCGCGGGTGCAGCTGATTTAAAATATAAGTTCCATAAAATTCTGCCGTTTAAGGTTTTTGCTATACTAAAGCTCAGAAACGAGAGATAAAATAGAATGCAGAACCTCATGGCGATGAGTTATCAAATGAAACTATTTCTTTGAGTGAAATGGTAAATGTGTTCTAAAATTTCATCCATGAGCGTTCTTACGCTACTATTTACATATTAAATTTAATAAAACACGTATTTTGCTTTGTTTGCTTAAATGCTTGAATGCTAAATCACAAATACAAGAGGTGTTCTTCTAATGAAAGGTTTCACAAGTAATTACTGAATGTTGAATTGATTAAAGCTTTCAATGCAGAGAGGAACGTTCACATTGGAATAATCACAGATTGCAGTGAATTCTTTTCCAAATTCGATTTTAAAATGGAGATAGATTTTTAATTGATTTAAAGTTGACTTTGTATATACAAGCCACAAAATACACTTTGCAATGACTACCACCAAGAGACTTGCGATCGATTATTCCGTTGAAATATGTTTTCGCAAACGGTCGCCTTTCGAAGAAAATTATTAAAATTACTCCATAGATTTAGTAAAGGATATTTTGTTAGAGGTATACAACTTAAAATTGAAATAAAACACAAGAAAATCGTTTTACCCAGGAAAGAGAATCATAAATGGGGTCGTGAATGAAAAAAATTTAAGAATCCCTGATCTAGACCATTGACATTTGATAATGCTTCTCTAGTTTCTAATTAGTTTGTTACTAGAGAACATTGAAAAGAGATCGAATGATATTGAGAATTGAGCAATACACCATCAGGGTTCGTATTACGAATTACGAAACGCAAGACGAAAAACGAAAACTAAAGCAACGATAGCCACTACAGCCACGACATAAGCCTACTGTGAATTACGATAACGGATTTATAAAAATGTCACAACGATAACAAAACGACCGCAAGAAGCAGTCGTACATGACAGCGAGTATCGTGAAACGAAATGGCAACGTAACGATAACGATGGTCTTTCGCGAGTATTGTTATTTGTAATTCGAACCCAAAATCGAGAATTGACTTTTTACGGACATGCTTCTTTTTATATGAGGTGTACCTGTTTGCAAGTTCAGTGTCACCCATTTTAGCTTACATAGCAGTCGAGTACTTTTTAACGATTTTATTCTCAAAAATCACAGTTCTAACGAAATTCGGTTATTGTCAAATAAGAATATGTGGATGAGTTCTTCCCCATTTTGAAAAGAAGTGAGATTGAATCCACTTTGATTGACCTGAACTCGTTCAATAACCAGTTTAACCCACATTTCACATTCAGAAAACTAAAAACGCAGTCAAACACAGTGAAGGATCTGATTTTGATAAATTTAAGGAATATGTTCAGCCAGTTGGTCTTCAAGACCACAATATCCAACGATGTTGTCTAGTTTACACTGGCAACAATTTCGGACTACGAATGCTAAAAGTGAATGTTTTGTTACGAAAATTTGTCGGTGGTGGTAAAGTTGTTAACAATTTCTGAATATCTCTTGTAAAACATTAGTTGGTTTTTGGTCCTTTCTATTTGGCATTTGCAGTACATGTACAACATGTTACCACGGGCCTTGTGATAGTAATGACTTACTTAGTTTAGTCACTTAAATAGTTCTTATATTATCATTTTCAAATTTCAAATTATTATCAAGAAAGATAAATCCTTTTCAAGTCAGCAACTCTTACTGTGTCTGTTTTAATTTCATCGCTGCTTTACGAACTTGAGAAGTATTTGCTGAGATCGAATTCTTTTTTTTTATATCAGTGGACAATGATGTTTTAAAAAACAATTTTTTATTCAATCATTTGACTATTTAATTCCATGTGGAGCTTATTAATGGTTTTGCGATGTCCTTCATAGCTGTCGACACTTAAACACATTAAAAACAGGAAAATATTTTATTTCCTCTCTTATCAACCCTAACTAATATTATAAATGTGAAAGCAACTCTGTCTGCCCGTCTTTCTATGTTACCGTCTTCCTCCCAAACTACTGAACCGATTTAAATGAAATTTTGTAGAGAGAAAGTCTATAACCTCAGTAAGTCTATATATATTCAATCCCTATATTCCCACGGAAACGGGAACTACTGCACTGATTTCAAAAATTCTTCAACCATTAGAATGCTACACTATCCCCGAGTAACATTAACTTTAACTTTAGTCTTAGCTATTAAGTTTCTTAGTCTGTAAGTTAGATTAAGTAATAGATTATATTATATGGGGGTTCTGCACCCATCAAAATAAAAAATATTCATATGTGAACGGTCACCATATTCCCACGGAAACGGGAGTCTTCACTAATATTATAAATCCGAAATTGACTCTGTCTGTCCACTTTTCTTGGTTACCATCTAACGAACAAACTATTGAACCTATTTATATGAATTTTGGTACAGAGATAGTCTTGCAACTGATGATTTACATGGGTTTTATGTTATCCCTATACTCCTACGGGAATGTAAAAGTCACTTTATTTTTGTGTTTTTTTTCTCTGAACGGGAAAACTCTGTATGAGCAAATGTAGTTTTTTTTGTCTACTTGGGTATCAAGTGAATGAAATAAAATATTTTTTTTAATTAAAACCATACCATGGGTAAGCCCCTTAAGCAACCATCTGGCCATGTGCCAGCAACAACCTAGCAAAAAAAAAACCCCCGCTTGTTTTATTTGGAATTTGGATTTTCATTTAATTTTTCGCCACTTGTGAGTAACCCTCCGTTTATTCAGGATGGTACTTTTACCCAGAAAATCGAATGTTGTAGGTTGTTCGCTGATTGGACTTTGTTGAGCATATTATAGACGAAGTACATATCTTTTTTTAAAATTTTGAACAACTAAGAAAGGTTTTGTCAGTTGGCTTTCTGCATTTAACTCAGAACTAATAGGAGTATTAATAATTTAGTTTAAAAGAGACCCCTAATACGACAAAGTCTTATTAAAATTGTATTTAAAGGAAAAAAACATTGTTTTCTCGAAATTTTGACCTTAAGAACTTATGCCTCAAAATCATTCACTAAATTGGCTTTAATTAAAGTATTTGTTTTTAAAAACACTATGTTGTAGTAAGTGGCTTACTTGATTTGTAATACATAATTGTTTTAGAAAATTAAGTACATTTTTTATATTATTATCCCTCCTTCCTAAATGGATTGAGATTGACCCACGTCCCATACGATTGTTTTTGTCTTGGCCCAACCTTTCCGTCCTGAGCTTTGTCGCATCTGATACAAAATACTCTGTATATTTTCGTCAAGGCCGCCATAAATGTCTAAGCAGTTCTGCCAGAAGTTTGGGGACCATTTTGTAGTTCTCCATTTAGTATATATTGTTATATGTTATTATTATATTTGTTATAATAATTGATGGACATTTTTTTTTCTAAAATATTTTGATGGTTTTATTTTTTTGTGTTATATTGTATTAAGTTGCAAAGACATAAAACTTTTGCTATCGCTCTTACTTAGACCTTATTCCTTCTTTTAAATAAAATCACTTACTTTGTAAATTCAAAATTTGTTTCGTCAAAGAAAAATAAAAAAGACGCACTCATTCACGGAACATATGTACATACGAGCTATTCAGTATACAAGGTTTTTGTGTTTCACATCTAATTCACAAAAAAAGTCGACTAAATTAGCTTAACAGTTCATTTTTAATATCATAAAGTTAGCTTTTAAAGAGCGGTTACAAAATAGATTTTGTTCAAAACAATTGATTTCAATAATTAAACTTCTTTCTTAGTCTAGAGCTTAGTCTACTTTTCATTTAAATATTTTCAAGAATTGTTAAAACACAGTAAGACTTATAACTTATTGAATGTATGAGATATTTGAGAAACTACACATTATACTCCATGGTATTATCAGTGCCCGTTCGTAATCGACTTTGGTCACTTAGAGATCGTCTGAGGCCGCATCGCCAGCGTTTAATGTAATTCATTACCACTGGCTGTTTTGTCCTGCTTAGGACATACACGTATGGATCCGATGTGAAATGCAAAGCAATGAGAATATCGGCCAGACCAAAGAACCAATGGTTTTTTGGCAATGGATTTTGTTTCAATGCAAATACAATGGACACCTGAAATTATAAAACATTCATGTGATCGAGTTTTGACTACTCGTTGTCATTTTTTCCTTACCATTTGAGGCATCCAGCAGATAACAAACGAGATGCTGAGGAAGGTCATCAGTTTGGCGAATTTGATCTCATCTGGTGATGTAGTTCCATTGGTGCCATTCGAATGATAAAGTGAAGTACTGACGTCGGATTCTTTCTCTCGGTTGACCTGATTGTAGTGAGGAGACCGTATGTGAGTCTTACTGCGTCCAATAAAGCAAAGAACTCGAGTAACGAACAAATTGCAAGCAACAATGACAACGCAGAGAAGAGTACCTGGAAAATATACGTTGTGAGTTTCGGAGGCTTTTGGTTTTGTTGTCTTGTCTTACCAAAAGCCATGAATAAAACTGCGTACGATTTGTCCCACAGAGTTTCTGCCTCGCGGTAGCGTTGACATGTTCTAGTTTGTTCGTTGAAATAAGTACCAAAACCAACGAAAGGTAGAAATGTTACCACCGTTGCGACCGCCACCAGTCCATTTATCGTTTTACGAACAACGTGGTATGTGATGTGCTGGGGTTGAAAAATTAATTCTAATAAAATGAAACTGCTTACAGAAACGTGCATACCTTGTGGTAAATAAATGGTTTTGCCAAGGCCATCCACCGCTCAAGAGCCATAACTGCTGCTATGCATCCAGAACTAAGCCCAAAAAATCGCCAAACAACCAATCCAATACATTGCACGCGCACATAATCGATCAGAATCTTGTCCGGAAGGTAAAGCTTCAATATTAACTGTGTAAGCATGCCCATAAGACCAATGAGATTTATGGTCGACAAACACCTAAAATTAGAACATTTTTATTGTTATTAAAAGTTGTGGAATAAACGTTTTCAAAGATTTGCTTGTATTTATTCCTCACAGGAATGATTAAGGAAATGCACTAAGATCTGGCTCTCCCTCACGAGGTTTCACCTTGACGTGGTGGGGGAGCTTACGTTTCGACACTCCAGCAATCCAGTTGCAGAGTCAAACAACCAAGTAAACCTCAAACAGAGATGTCTATCTAAACATGGAACAAGTAAACGAAGAAGAGAAAACTCGAGCGGGGATATACGCTCAAAAGTCGGCAGTAGTCACGGCTGTCGGCGATGGCTTGGCTTCGAAAGAAGATAAGTCGCCAGTGACAAGAAAAGAAAAGATAGACAATGCAGAAGATTGCATTCCTGGCTGCAGCAGGAAAGCCGCTGAAACCAATGAGGGACTCTCGGAGAACCTCATGGATTTCACAGACTCCGATGATGGAGAAGGAGGAGCAGGTGGACGAGAGATAACGTCAGAAGAGGAACATCGCATCCTCGAGGAAGACGACTATCAATCTTTCACCAGTTCTGACGACTCTATCGCGGATGTCACCGTGGCCGAAAATCCTGTCCCAAGGCGGCCAGAGGCCAAAAGAGGCGAATTCCTGGCGAAAAATGAGATTTCGGCCAAAATGACCTCAACGCCAAACAAGGGTCCGGAAAAAAGCGCAAATCCTAAAGTCTGTGAGGAGAAAGCCCCAACCAAGAGCCATCGCTCATCAGAGCCGGCAAAAGGTGAAGGCCCTAATCCGAGGGTACAGAAAAAGGAAGATGCACAAGACCCAGGTCAAAAGAGGCTCGAAAATGCCAGAAGGACCGTAAGAAGATTCGGTAAAGGTGACACCTCAACGCTGTGTTTCCGTGATTGGAAACGCCTAAGCTGGGCTCGGAAATTCATTAATAAAATGGAAGCCAAGACCTTGCCCTTGGCAGAACCCAGAGGTAGAGTCACAAAAGAAGAAGCAAAAAAGAAAACCATATTGGCAAAGACTGCGGTGGCCAAAAAAACCCCAGGGAGACCACCACTGGATGGTCCTAAACCCGAAAGGTTTATAAAGCCCCAAGAAAGCAGTCAAAGAAAGAGAGCCAGACACAATGACTCGACACCCCCTCCAATGTCCGTGAACAAAAAGCCCAAGACGGCCAGTACAACTGACAAAAAAAGTACTGTAGCGGAATTGATAAAAGAGAGCCTTCAGGTGGCCATTATCAATGAGGGGAGTCCAGAAAAAAGGCTAAGCGAAGAAGACTGGACTCGAGTGGAAATAAGGCTACTCGAGTGCATGACTGACGAGCTTCCCACGTCCTCGGGCGCGGTGCCTGATTTTGGACCCATCTCGACGTTAAAGGGTTTCAAAATTCTCATGTGCAATGATGAATTTACCCTTAACTGGCTAAAAACAAAGATATCCGAAATGGCGGATTTTATAGAAGGAGCAACGCTTAAAGTTGCCTTAAAAAAAGACCTCCCCACCAGACCCAAAGTCCGGATAAACATTCCTGGACCGCGCTTGAAGAAGGAAACAATTGAGCTTTTCTTACGAAAACTCAACCCAAGTTTCCCAAGTGCTGACTGGGAAGTACTGGAGATGGAAGAGCCTACGAGCGCAGGCCAAGAAGTCGTAGTCATGCTCAATCATGAGTCAATGGCTATGCTTCCAGAAAGGGGATACAGACTAAACATTGGCCTAAACAAGGTTAGGGTGAGGCCGGCAACGGCTGCCAACTTACAAAACAAAAATGACGAACACAAAAAAGACAATGAAGGTGCTACAAATAAACCTGCAGCACAGTAAGTTGGCCTCTGCCACCTTGACCGCGTTGATGTCAAAAACTGACATCGACTTAGCCCTAATTCAAGAGCCGTGGATAAATCATGGCCGGATCTGCGGACTGAAATCCAAAGATCACTTACTTTACTTTAGCAAAGGGCCTACAGAAGGTAACTATCGTACATGTATTTTATCAAAGGCAAATTTAAATCTCTTCCTTCTAACCCCTCACAGTAGCAGTGATCTGACAACAGTGAAGTGCGAAAGAGAAGGGGCTCCACCCCTAATCCTAGCCTCCGTTTACATGCCGGGCGATGCAACCTCCAACCCCCCGCCGGCAGCTGTTGCAGAACTGGTCGCCACTACAAAAAGGAATGGCTGGGACCTTCTCATGGGCTGTGACGCTAATGCCCATCACTTACAGTGGGGAAGTACAAACACGAACGAAAGAGGTGAGTCACTTTTTGAATATATTATTGAGAACAACCTGATAATTATGAATAGAGGTAACGAACCAACATTTGTAACAAAGGTAAGAAAAGAAGTGTTAGACGTTACACTATCCACCAACTCTGGTACGCTAGTAACCAGTAATTGGAGGGTCTCCAACAACGTAACCTTCTCTGACCATAGAATGATAACATTCGAAATAGAACACAAATCTGAAAACTGTATCCCTTATAGAAACCCTAGGAAAACTGACTGGGGTCTCTATAACCAAAAACTGGCCCTAACTCTCAGCCAAAACAACAATCAGCCTTTGCTTAACTGCTCAGCCATAGAGACACAGGTAAACAAGCTTACGTCAGACATAATCAATGCCTACGAAAGCTCATGCCCGTTATCCAAAGGGAAAGGTAGATCCAACCCCATATGGTGGTCAAGCGAACTATCGACCCTTAGAAGGAACTCTAGGAGGCTCTTCAATAGAGCAAAATTTAGCAACCTTTCGGCTGACTGGGACCTATACAAGATCAGTAAAAATGAATACAAAAATAGAACTACCTACGCAAAAAGAGCAGCCTGGCGCAACTTCTGCTCAGATATTGAGTGCACAAATGACGCAGCAAGGCTAAGAAAAGTCATGTCCAAGGTCCAAAATATCCCTAGTTTTCTTAGGAGACCTGATAACACATGGACTGACTCATGCTCTGAAACTCTAGAGTCACTCATGAACACCCACTTTCCAGGGTGTTCTCAAATGACATCCCCAGAACGCGGAAACCCTAGCGATAACGTTAGATCCAACATAGGAAATCTATTAGTAGATAATAGGAAGGTAATGTGGGCCATTGACTCATTCTCAGCATACAAATCTGCGGGTCCGGACGGTATCATTCCAATGATGCTCCAAAGTCCCAAAGACTTGATTGTGCCGATACTAGTGGAAATATTCAGAGGTTGTCTAAACCTCACCTTTATTCCAACTAGTTGGAGAGAAGTTAAAGTCATATTTATTCCCAAAGCCGGTAAGCCCTCTCACACTGAACCCAAAGATTTCAGACCAATAAGCCTATCCTCCTTTCTACTTAAGACTCTAGAAAGAATTATAGAAACGCATATCCGAACAAAACTGAATAACAATGTGATCTCTACAGCCCAACATGCATATATAAAGGGCAAATCAGTTGAGACTGCACTTCATGAAGTAGTCGGAACCATTGAACAGTCAATCCAATATAAAGAGTACACGTTGGCTGCATTCCTCGATATAGAAGGGGCCTTCAACAACGTTGAATACAATGCTATTCGCATGGCATTAAGTTCCATAAATATCGAGCCAACGCTATCAAACTGGATCGACTCCATGCTCCAAACGAGAATAGTAAAAGCAGAAATGGGTGAAAGTACCCTAAAAGTAAAAACTTGTAGAGGTACACCTCAATGAGGAGTGTTATCCCCGCTACTCTGGCTCCTAGTAGTTAACCAAATCCTGGTTAAACTCGACAGGAGCGGAATAAAAGCAGTAGCCTATGCTGATGACATCGTCATCATGACTTCGGGAAAATTCACAACCACCCTTTGTGAACTTCTTCAGACAGCTCTAAACAAGCTCACCAGCTGGGCGAAAAACTGTGGGCTAAACGTCAACCCTACAAAAACAGAACTTGTTCTGTTTACGAGAAAACGTAACATTCCAGATATACTTCCTCCCTCCATTAATGGAATACCAATAAACTTATCTGGTACGGCAAAATATCTCGGAATAGTCCTTGATCGTAAACTTAACTGGAAAGAAAATTTAAAAGAAAGAGAAAGGAAAGCTCAAATCGCTTTCTACACTTGTAGTAGAATTTTTGGTAAAAAATGGGGACCTGGTCCCAAAACCATTCACTGGATGTATACATCCATAATAAGACCAATCCTCACATATGCCTGTCTAGTCTGGTGGCCATCATTAGAGAAGGCTTCAAACCTTAAGACCATGACCAAAATCCAAAGGCTTGCATGCATTGGTTCAACCAGTGCCATGAGAACAACACCAACTGCAGCTCTGGAAACCTTCCTATCGCTAGCCCCCCTAGATCTCTTTACTAAGGAGATGGCGGCCAAAAGCGCACTGCGACTCAAACAATGCAACAATTGGAAAATAGGCATATCAGGCCATAGAACCATCATGAACCATACAGATATAGACATCCAAACAGACTATACCCCCCCGCATATTGATTTCAATTCAGTGGCCCTAACAGTCTTTCCGACTAGAGAAAGCTGGGAGGAAAACAGGGTTATAAAAGAAAATCACATTTCCGTCTTCACAGATGGTTCCAAAACGGACGAAGGGGTAGGATCAGGTATCTTTTCAGACTACCCTAACATGAATAGATCAATAAAGCTTCCCGACTTCTGCAGTGTCTTTCAAGCAGAAGTACTCGCAGTGTGCGAAGCCGCGAAGCACCTTGCTACGCAAAACTTGATCAACAAAAATATTGACTTCTTCATAGACAGCCAGGCGGCCATTAAAGCTATCTCATCCATTATCACAAAATCCAGGCTAGTAGACAGCTGTCGCAGTAACCTTAGACTGCTCAATGAGACAAACACAGTTAGTTTAACCTGGGTTCCTGGACATCGTGACATTATCGGTAATGAAATGGCGGATAAGCTGGCAAAAATCGGGTCAGCACTCGAATCCAGCGAAGCGAACACTTCAGTTCTAAAGCCACTAGAGCAAGAAAAAAGCAGAATCAAACACAATTTTCTAAAAATCGCCAATGACAGGTGGTCATCTTTAGAAACATGCCGAGTCTCTAGAAACCTTTGGCCAGATATTTCCAAGAAAAAAACAGAATTTCTACTCCAGCTAAGCAGACCTCGGCTCTCTCTGTTGATTGGCATTCTCACGGGTCACAACTCGTTGGGTACCCACATGATGAGAATGGGCATTAGCACATCCGACTTATGTAGAGGATGCCAAGATGAGGAGGCAGAGGAGGGATCTTTTCACTTCCTCTGTGAGTGTCCTAGCTTAGCCCACACTCGGAAAAAAACCCTCGGAGAATACTTCTTCGACGAACTGGGCGACATCTCTAACCTCCCACTGAGCAACGTCCTGAAATTTACTCAGGGCTCCAAATGGTTCAGTGGGAGTTCCCTACCACAATAACCATCCACCTCTCCAATCCTCTCATTTCCTCATCCTATGATTTCCCGGGGAGCACAATGGATCCTCGAGATCCGAGTGAGGTGTTGCCACTTGTGGCTGCACCCCCCATTCAACCTAACCTAACCTAAGATCTGGCTGATCCCAATCACGTTTTCATAAAGTTTTAAGAAGATAGTGTCTCGTAGGGATTGCCACAGAAAAAAAGTATTTAAAGCCTTGAAACGATGAAGAGTGCAGCACTAAATAAAGTATTTAATAACATTTTTTAATAAATTGTCCTATTTCTAAGAAAAAGACAGGTTTTAAATCAAAGGGGATGTTCGAACATATTAAAAGTTTTCAAGCTTATACAGACGTTTCTCCGGCATAAATAAGCGAGTGAATGAAAAACTGAAGCTCATTATTTTTCAGTTTCATATAGAAGTTAATAAGGACAAAAAAAAAAAATGGTCTGTACCCCGGTCGCAACCTATCTAACGGCCTGCTTTTCCACACGCTGAATGAATTTTAGGTGAGTTTCGATTGAATTTCAAAAAAATGGTAAGAATAGCGAAGATTGAATATTTTATCCTGTTTTATTTTTGCAATTAATTCGAAAATGGAGGTTGTACGGCCTGGTGGCGCCGCGCCGGTGCATAGACAACTTTTTTTGTGTGCCGGTGCACGTGTGCCAAACAGCACCCAAGAAAAAAGTTGTCTATATTTTATTCCCAACAACAAGGAGTTAAATCTAAAGAAGCTGCGGCCAAAAGCTAATACATCTAATATATTCTGATAAAATGTTTCATAAAACAAATGCATCTTTTCCCTTTGTATAAATTGTTTTGGTGTCTGTGGCGTAGTGTTTAGCATGTTTTACACCAGTTGTGTTTGAGCTCAAGGTTGTAGTCCCCGAAACATAAAACTGTTTTTCGCGAGGAATTTGCTAGCCCTTTGGGAGGAACCAAACTGCCATCAAAACGATTTTCTAAAACTTAACCCTTCGGAATCGGCTTTACACCCGAGGATCCCCAAAATTTGCTCCACCACCCTATATTTTTAAGCTTCAGTTGACGCACTTGCTTTGAAAAAAGCCTTTACATGCATCTGCAAGTGCAGATGAAAAAAGAGAATGTACACAAGATGTAAGACTCATACTTTTCTGATAGAGAGGAAAGACACCAAGTGTAGACGTCTAGTTGTAGGATGCGGAACATGTTCATCTGCACCTATAATTTTTCATCTTCAGCTACAGTCTTATTTGTTTCCTTTTTTAACTTTTGTGCTTTACAATCTTTAGCTGTCCCGCTTTACTTTTCTGCTTTTCTAAAGTAGCAGCGGGCAATTTTTGTTTATATACAGGGTGTCCAGTAATTCAGTTTTAAAGATTATTATTTCTACAAAAAATTTAGTCTTAAATTAGGTCTCTACCATCAGTATGGGACAGAGAAATCGAATTTAACACAGGTCAGTCACCAAAGTTAGCCTTTTTTTAAACTGATGAGTTTTGTAGTTGAGATATCGAGATTGAGTTGATTCAGTTTCACTGAAAAATACCTAAAAGATCTTTTAAAAAGCGCTTATAAATGATCTAACTTCACGAGGCCGCGACTCGTCTCAAGCACACCTTGAGGAAAATCGATATCAAACTCAATTAAGCGAAGCTCGGTCATCCGAGTACTTAATAGAGTGGGGCAAAAAATACTCAAGAAGCCTCAGAGCCTACATTACAGAGATATACAGCCTGTGGAGACTTGTGGCGACTCTGTCAACTTACTTAAAACTTCACCGCCGACTCGCAGGTGGCGCAGCAGACATTAAAATGTCATCAACTCAAAATTTGGTAACCAACGATTTTCTACTCGGCTGGCAGCTGCTTATTTTTTCATTCGATGTCTAGACTTTTCCAAGTGAACATTAAATACCAATTTCTTTACGTTTATTAAAGTATAAAGTTGTGAATATTAAATCTTGTGTTTTTATTGGTTTCAAAACGCCAAAGTGGTGACCCTGACGTGATATAGTCACAATTCACAAACGCAAGTTCACAATTTTTTTTTTTTTTTCACATCCACAGACATATGGATCCGCCAATGCTTAATGACCAAGCGGCTCTGCCAGCACTAGACGCTGCGACTGATTCCAAACGGTTAAGTTAGAACGCGCTTTTCATGCCAGGTGTTCTCAAGAACTTGGCAATTCCTTGAGAAAGCCAATACCCGTAACCGTGGAAAAACAATTTTAAAATAATCTAGTCTTTTTGGCGAACAAATCGATGACTGTTGTGTACAGTCGCGTCTTTTTCTAGTCTCTTTCTTTGGCACAAACCACTGACAATGACGTTGATCTATGCTTTCTGATGTAATAGTATGTATTTGAAAAACGGTTGCATTTTGTGTTTAAATAATTGAAATGATCTTCCGTTAATGTACTATTTTTGAGCAATGCAATTGGATGTTGTATAGTTTAAGAATTTTTTAAGTGTACAGTTATATACGCAATAGGTTCCAACATTTGGTCTTAGGACGTTTTTCGGGTGTTGTAGGGGACTTCTGGTGGGGCGATGATAGTAAAAAGACGTTCAAAATTGTGGATATTATCCAAGGAATAAATACATAATAATGAAATCATGATTTAAATTTCTTATACAGTAGGTCCGTATTTTTTAGAATCTGACATGCTTAAAATGCTAAAAGTCAGTAATTTAATAATTTTTAGTTTTAAAAACAAACTTTCTTTGACTATCATTGCACATGAAAACATCTTGTCCAAACTGCAAAGTTTGTCTAACTAATAGTGCCCGACCTTAATCCAATGACAATTTGTCGCTATTTAATTTACGAGTATGTACATTTGTACATATATTTAAAACCACGTGGTTTTCTTAATAACTGACTTTCTACCGGGTAGTCATTTCCTAGCGCATTTCTCACAACCTTGCCTTGTGAGGGAATGGAAAGGACCTACATTTTTCTGTTGGCTCTGAACGGCTAATAGAGAAAGCGCTTTTCATGGCAATTAATTTACTAACATGAGACTTGGCAACTCTAGCAAAAAGTAATACCTGTGGAAAACCCATTTCTTGGTTTCTGTTGGACTCGACAACAAACCTCTGGGTTAGCAGGCAGATATGTCAACCATTACGCCACGGGCACCATTATAAGCTTAGTACATTGTTTGAGGTTAGAGTTTTAAAAGGTAATCCAGGTTGCAGTAGAAGGAAAGCAGGAAAAAACTCCTTTGTTCTGCTGGAGCAGCAGATAGTTCTTAGTTTTACTTAAATGGTCTAAAACGGTGGAAAATGCGGTTTTGGATTCTGTTGATGCGTTAACAGTTTTGTTCGTTGAAGCCCTGGGCTTACTCTGTGCAAAGCTTTTTTTGAAAAACCTAATCTTCGATTGAATGTCCAACGAAGTGTTTTTTGAGCCCATTGCTTTGTTGGGAGGGTTTTCGTCAAATATGGTATGTATTTTTATTCAAATGACAGAAATGTGTGATTTGTCTTTTTTTGAAAACATAAAACCTAGGTTTTTTAACAACTTATAAAATTGCCAATAAACCTCAGTCAACCCTGGGTAAAGTACAACGAAAGAACCTTATTGCGGATTCATGGGTGCAAGAGTTTAACATTTGATAACTTTCGTTGTTATGACAGAATCACGAACTTTCATATTCAAACTCATGCAGCTCATGAAACTTTACTTTAAAACAGATTGTTATGATCTATTTTCCAGGCTTCCCCATTAAACTTCTTGATCCACCGTGTGGTTTTATTTTTGTTTTCAGCCACCCAGTATTGACCCGTTAAGACTTGGGAGAATGTGCAAGCTCAAGGCAATTCAGTTTTTAGATAGTCGAACTTTTTTTGTGCTCTGGTTGGTTTGAAGTCAAGTATCACCTTATAAACTTCTAACCAAACCGAAAGATAATCTGAAAACCTTAATGCGTTAAGGCTGAGCAATGTGCCAATTCTCGTTGCGCTCTGTTTATTTTGAACACATAAAACTAGATGTCAAGGAACAATTTACCCATCTCTATCAGGAGACAGCGTGGTACCACTCAGTTTGAAGCAAGCGTGTTTAATTATTATTTGGCATTAAATTAAATGTTTTAGTACAACCTTTTTTTGTATATTTGATTTAAATTGAAATTAAGACTTAATGTTCTTATTTAAATTCTTTTTTTGCTTAATATTACTTAACTTGTCATATTATGCTTATAATTAAGAAATTTAAATTAACAATGTATAGAACAATTAACTTAACTTTTGCTAATTGAGAGGCTTTGAAGCCCATTGTAAAGATTCTTGTAAATAATAAAAAATGAAATGAAAAACTAACTATGTAAACATTTACTGGCCTAAAAAGCCCTATTCTTGTCTCTCTCACACAGAAACTTGAGAAGGTTTTTCATTAAATCATACACCAATCATCCTGTACATATCCGTGTCATAATTTCAAAGTCCAATTGTAATTTAACACCATAGCTGTTTTTAAATTTAAGATCCAATAAAAACAAGTGACAATTTTCTAGAATTTCACCATTCCATCAGATTGGATTGAATACACATATAAAATTATAAAACATTAGTATTCATCTCACAATTCCCATCAAAATTCGGATGTAAGCGGTACGTGCAAAAGCCAATCGAGACAGATGTTTGTAACAAATACGTAGATAGATAGCAAAACGTAGTTAGCATTCCTTTTCCGTATGTGCATTCTCATACGCATCGAATAGCCTTGATTTTGAACTGCAAATCAATCCATTTAAGTCTCAACACATCTCATTAAATTTATGAATTGAAAAGAAAGCATAATTTAACAAACTTTGCCTAGAATACCAATCCTTAATTTTCAAAGTGTAAAGTACTCATTAATTTAATGGCGATAATGGCATATTCGATAATTCGATAAAAGTTCTTTTCGGAATTTTATAGAGGAAAGGGTACAATTATCTTTTATAAGCGATGATGTTCAATAAAATTGCCGGTGGCCGGTTTGGTGGGGTGACTTTGCATTGAGAAAATGTTAAGTAGAATTGTTAAATACGCTCCTATTGATTTATTATCTTGCTATTTCAGCCTACTATGGAAATACCTATGTTGTTTCAAGAAACGAATTCAGGAAGTTGCCATTCTATCACATGAACTTTTTTGCAATAACTGCACTACTTTGTGGTCAGTAAAATAGTAATTTCGACATAAGTGTAAATAAATTTAAAGTGATATATGTATTCATTAATTGTGCCGATCGATGGCCTGAACCCTTCTAAAAATGTTGTTCCCTTCAAAATTTGAAAGAAAAATTACTATCAAACCCTAATCCATTTTATATGACAGTAATTTAGGCCTGGTTTTTGAAATCACACACATAATCACATGACATCGTAAGCGTCTGGAAATGAGTGCTCTTATGCTAGACTGGCATCATCCTAAACTCAAATGGAAAGAGCCAAATCGATACAAATTTTGGAGTAAGCTATTTGTTTTGAAAGCTCTCAAGACAATGTAAAGAGATGAGCTCAAAGCAAACATAACGAAGCGATACTATAATCGTGTTTTGAATGCGCTTTTGTGTTTTAGGCTTGGCACGCAACAATATTTGATAAGTGCAAACAAACAAGAAGGTTTAAAAAAAAAAAATGAAATGTGTTAGAATTCTGGTTAAAATAATCAATTCCGTAATATCAATAGAAATTCACCGCCAGATGTTTACGTGAATAGCATTTTTAAATTACCATCACTATTTAAATTTGCAAATCATCATTTTTGATTATTAATTTGCATTTAAACAAGAAAACTTGTGGTTTGTAATCATCTTATCGAGAGTTTTATGAAAACCTTGGAAATAATTAATTAATAAGTGAAAATAGACCAGTAATATTAGGCATTCATGGGGTAAATCATTTGAGAAATTTGTAAAAAGCCAGCTTTTCAATGAAGTCTGCATTTTATTTTTTGAGCAAATCCTTATTAGTAAACCTAATTAATCTGGGTTTTCGTATTTTGTGGCAGGAAGAGGACGTTGGTTGGTGTGATATCCATTCGATTTTTCGCCGCTTTTGTTTCAACATCCAAACCGCACGAAGAACGGTGGTGTACTTCTTCCTTTAACTCGATAAGGTGTTATGCGTAAGATAAAGTGGGCAGAGTTAAAAAAAAAATCTTTCTAAATGTTTCCTGTATCGAGAAACTTAGTTAAAGATAACTGAATTCCATTCTTGTCCAAAAAAACAAAAATTTAAAATTCAAATAAAGGTGACTTTTTGGATTTACTTAAGACTCCAAAAGCGAGGTATGTGTAATGTTCTAAGCTAAATAAAAAACCAAAGTGATGCTTCTTGTGTAGGCGTTTGGTTGCAGCTTTGACCTTGCGTAAAGTGCTTCAGTTCATATCCGGATCTTCAAACTAACCTGATATCCGGATATCCGAACAGGAATGTTTTGAGACAGCTGATATTTGGATATCCGGATAGTTTCGGATATCCGGATATCCAGATAGTTGGATATTCGGACCCAAACTGAAAAATTATATTCTTTTAGCATTTGATACATCTTTGTTATTCACACTGACCCATACATTAAAAAATCTACACGTCGCCTTTAAGTCTCTAACCAGACGGTTTTCAGACTTTTGGGGCTCACAAAGAAAAAATATTAATGGCGCAGCTAAAAACCCTATCAAATATCAAATAACTTTTACAAACTACATAAAAGGCATAGAAGGCTGTATATGTATCGACAGAATAGCTATAAGCCTACAAAAAACTTATATATACATCTTTAATACCAAGAAAAGTTTTCATTATTGATAAGTGGTGGTTTTTGTTAACCAAAACAAAAAGTTTAAAAAAATTGAGCATGACTGGTCGCACGAACTTGCGATTGTGTGCTAAATACAATTTCAAAATCTTAAGGCTGAGCAAAACGTTTTTGTTATTAGCTCTAAAAATATTTGGTGGTACAGGGATGCCAACTATTATTTTATTATGAAAATTTAATTAAATCACGCAAAATATTAAAAATATTAAATTAAATATTCAAAAGGATTCAAGCTAAAATCTAAAAACTCCATTTTTTCGCAGTTACTATCTTATACTTATAAACGTTGAAAATTTAACCAAAATCGTTGGTGCCGTTTTTTTTAAACCTGTTTTTTATTTTTCATTTCATTTTTTAAATAAAGCTTTTTGAAAGTGAGGTATGCAAGTTTTAAGATCTTACTAGAAGATGTTTTGACAAAAAATTTGAAATGAGTCAGCAGTACCGGTTTGAAAATATTCAAAAATATTAAAATTTTTTTAAAAACTAATAAAAATTATAAAAATTGAAATTTTTCAAATGTTAATATGCAATCTATCTAAAAAAAAACTTAGAACGTCTTCTTTTAACTTCGTTAACATCGTATAAGCCATTAACGAGAAAGTCGGTTTTGAAAAAAAAACGGTACTATGGGAGGTACCGTTCTCAGACTTTTTCCAAAGTTTCTTATACATCATAAGAAAGACAACCTAAAATTAATGTTTCACACAAAATTTTATGGTAATCGTTGGAGCCGTTTTCGAGAAATATAAGTATTATCATATCGGTTGTATGACAGGTACCGTTATTTCAAAACCTAGAGACCCAATTTCAAGAACCTCTCTGTAAGCTTCCCCTCAGACCCTGACTGCAAATTTTGAAGAAAATCGTTCAAGTGTTTCCGGCTGTGGATCCATATACAGACAGACAGACAGACAAACAGACAGATAGAATTGTGGACCTTTTTTCGTATTCTCTATCATCGTAATATCATGTTTAGTTATCTCAAAATTTTTTTCTGCACGATTGCAAAACTTGCGATATTTAATCGCAAGTAAAAATAAATAAGAGTAACATTTGTAATAAATACATGTTTCATTTCAACTACATCCTGTCCTGATACTGAATTTATAAAATAAATCACTTTGCATTTTTGGAAACTGTTTTATTGCTTTTTCAGTAAATGCGTATATTGCATTTATTCGGGTTTTCCAAAAGATCATAGTACTTGAATGTGAATTTGATTTATTCCTATCTTTACACTTTTTTGATTCCGTGAAATTATTTTGAGATCCGGATATGCGGATACCGAGAAGTATTCGGATATCCGACACCATCCGCTAATCCGCATATCCGACACTATCCGGATATTCTATACTATCCGAATAGGTCGAATAACGGATCCTGGATCCGGATCTGTTTCGGGTATCCGGATATCCGAAATATCCGGATACTTTGAAGCACTGCTTGCGTTTGATCCCATTTCCAAGGTTGTCTAACTTAAGACACATTCTCAAGAATATTGTGTTAAAATTTCAAGTCGATCGGAGTAAAATTGAAGAAGTTATGGAGTATTTGAGCATCTATTGCCCCATGCCGAGTTTTATAATTGGGCGGCAGCTGCGCGGGGCGCTATTGCATTTTTCGACCCCGAATAAATTCGTCTATAAACGGTCGTATACCGGTCTTGTTATTTATATTCAAGGCATGGTGTATAGTACACATTAGTCCGACCTCTGCACGCCGGTAAACGATCAAACTCTTCTGCGTTTTTCAAACCGATTTTCTGAGACTTGTCATATTTGAAGTCCGTGTGCACGATAACTGAAAATCTACTAGACCAATCGCTTCAAAATTTTGCATAGTATTTCTTCGCATAATTCACCAGTTATTTTCGAGAGCTTTTTTGTTTTTTTTAAATAACTACTAATTCTGTAACAACGAATTATTTTTTTTTAGTGAAAATCAGGATTTTGGCTCCCAAGTACTATTAAAAATCGAAAAAATCCTCCCGTCATTACCTTGAAAAACATCTTTTTTAACGAATGTATTTTGATTTTTTCGTTTCAGATGATTCTGTTGCGAGTTATAGGGCACACCGCAAAGCAACTTTTTTTGTTGTATTTAAATGTAAATGTAAATGTAAATGTAAATTAAAATGCTCTACAAATGCTACTTTATTATAGAATATAAATTTTTCAATAAACGAACACTACCCGTTACTCAAAAAAAAAAAATTTTAAAAAGCCTTACGCCGAATTAACTTGCACATTTCAAATTTTTTTTCCGAACAAAATTTACGTCTTAGAAGGGTACGGCAACATCTAACTGATGAGCCCATTGCTTTACCTGAGCGAAACGCAAATTAGGAGTTGAGGTGATCTGCATGATTTTCCACATATCCTCAAAGAAATTTATTTCTTTTTTAGATTTTTACTTTTCAATGTTGGATCTTGTTTCTTGAACTCGTCGTAACGTTTCTTGTCTCTCTCTTCTTTTATCGCTGTTTTTGCAAACAGTGCTCTAGTGAACTAGCCAGATGCATTTCTCCTCTCAAAAACTGTAACCGCAACACCCGGCTCGCAAGAAATGCGCATCAATTCTTCCTTTAGCCTGATTTCGGTCGTTCAGTAAAGTACAGAGATTCATATCTTAGCCGCTCAACCCGAAGAGAAATGCTTTACCCAATTTAATTTTCCCACGCATTATAATACACAAGAATTTGAAAATAAAAATCATTTGTATCTCCTCTTTTATCCTTTTTTTTGTATATCATCCGCCATGTGATTCTCAACAATATAAGAGTAGTCACAACCTCACAACCTTTCGTGAATTATAAAAAAATGTCAGCTTATCTGTTTTCTCAGAATATACTTTGAATCTTTGGACATCGACTTAATTGTTACTTCAAAAACTTCCAATATAACTTCCAGCCACATTATCGGTTAACATTCCCAGCTTTAGAGATTCTTCAGAGATCTTGGTTTGGATTTTACTCAAATCATTCATCTCTGAAGGCTTGAATGAATTGTTTGGGGTTTTGTGTTGCACTTTGACATTGTAGATACATTGTGCCTTGAAGGCTTAGCTTCACAAAATATGCAGTTACTTGCAGAAATTGTATTTGTCACAGCTTGTGTAACTTTTAGATCTTTCATCGTAAAATAGAAGTGCTATTTAAAAACATTAATTTCAAGGATGATAAATTTTTCGTATTTTCAAGTATTTCTTTTTTTTTAAATTTAAACTAAAGACCTCTAATACTACGATCATGGATCGATTCATCATACGGCATTATGAGGATTATCTACTCGACCTGAATTGCGGCTGGTCATCTGTAGTTGCAGCATATCAACCACAATTTCGACTTATCGATTGCAATCGCTGTTAGTCGACCTTTTTTGTGATTGTTCGACCGCAATCGCAAGCCATTGAACCAAATATATTTTATATTTAGGGTAAAATAAAAAAACGGAGAAATATTCTTTTATGTCTTGTTGTTCTCATATTTTTTTGTCCTTGAAACTATAAAAAATTAACCTACATTCGATGTTTTGCATAAAGATTTTATTTGCCATTTTTGTTTTTTTGCGGCCTATGCCTCCCAATGAATCACTACATAGCTCATTTCACTTTATTGCAAATTATCTAAAGTTTTGACCTAAAGAAAAATTTAAAAAAAAGTATCTGTTCAAAACAAAGCAATCTAAATTTATATTGCCAATTTGGTAAAACTGGAGTCCTATTTTCAGAAAGTACCAAAAAGCACGTACTGAAAATTCCTAATGTGTTTTGGTCAGCAGATCGAGAAAAAAATAAATCCGAACACAGTACATTAATTTAGTTTAATTATTATTTTTGGTTTTTTTTTGAGGAGGCATCCCCAATTCATGAATTTCAAAATGCATTAAATTTTTACGATGTTTTGGTGCTTTTTATGAAAATGGAATCACTCAACGTAAAGATACTTATATTGATCGAAATTGAACAAATATTAAAAATAAACGAATATTGACGCGTCCCAAAGTCGCAACAATTGTGTGCGAATCTACTTTTCTTTTCCAAAGTTCATTAGGCCCTATAACTTCTTGAGTAAATGTTTTTGTATTTTTTTTTTGCAGTAAGGCATGAGAGCTAATCTAATACATCTTTACATCAATTAGTCATTAACGTCACGTGGTGTAGTGTGATATAAATATAAACTCAATCGAATAAATTATAAGCATGATATTTATTGATTTCGCGTTATGGTGCATATAGACATTGTTCATTGGTAAGTTACAATAAGTATGGCATGGCTTTAAGATGCGTATATTAATATTTATCAACGATGGTAAGTATCAATATTTATTGAAAACTTTAATTCAACAAACGAGAAAAGTATCAGTTGCGATAATCATAATGTAACATCGAATGGAATTGTGAACTGATGAGGCCAATAAAATATTCTCGGAAAAACACTTACTCGTAATGAATAGATATTCGGAAAATAAGTTTTACAGGTGTGAAGTTCAATACGAAGTGTGTTGTGTCAGATCTTTTTTTATTGGGTGAGTTTGTGAATGAATTAGTTTGTCGACTTCTTTATTTTGTTGAGCTTGTTGACGTCACTTCACAAGTTCTGAAAGTGCTTAAGGAAAACTTGGTATTTAGATGTGTTTTTTTTTAGACAAATATGCTCTGAAATGTTCATACTAACTGTCGGTCGTTTAATGTTATAGATAAATATTTTTTTATTTTTTTTTTCGTGGCTCTCCCACAAGTACATATCAAGATACCGATTGGTGGTTTTGGTTTTTTACGACAGAAAAGGACTATTTTTCGTCAAATTATTTGTTTTTTTTATGGATGTGTCAATGATCTTCAAATTGTTATAATAAAAATAAATATTTCCGTCAAGCTTTTCATTTTGGAAGGATATTTGAGACGCAGAAGAGAACTGCATCAAAACGTCTTCCTGAAAGCAGGAAATTCCCACATGCACTGAAACAAACGACTCTAGGCCATTGAATATATAATCATCTCTTCTTAAATTAAGAGTTAAATTGGGAAAAAAGAATATAGAAGATATTGAAACAGTGCTTTTCATCACACGCAAAACATCATATATGTATATTGAATCATTTCTTTCACATTCGAATAACTCCATGTCATAAATCAAGTTTGGAAAACCAGAAATTGTTCAAACAAATTACATATAAACTTACACTTGCACTATGATTCCACATAGAAGCATGGGCCACTAGTTTAAGGCATATGCCGATGATATTGTTATTGTGAAAATAAATAAAAACAGAGCGAGCAGCCCCAAGGCCTAGCGCATTTCTCACAACCATGCCTTGTGAGGGAATGGAGGGACCTACAATTTTCTGCCAGTTCCGAAGGCTAATCGGGAAAGCGCTTCTCATGGCTACAATTTATAAGGCCTTCATCCCCCCAAAACTGGACTATAACTCTCATATCTGGTCAGGTTCTTCTGACATCGTAAAAATTGATAGGTGATAGTTCAATCGTAGAATCGATTGATTCTCTTGAGCATCGTCGAAACGTCACCTGTCTCTCTCTCTCTTTTATTGCTTTTTTCACAAACAATGCAGTCAGCTGCATTCCTCAATTTAGCTGCAGCACCCGCCTTGCTAGGAATGCTCATCAGTTTTACCTTGAGCCCAACTTCAGGCGTACAGTGAAGTATAGAGATTCTTATTTCAGTCGCACCACCCGGATGTGGAAAGCTCTACCTGACCCTGTTTTTCCCCTTCATAACGATTCACAAAGCAACGTGCATCGGTGTCTCCTTTCAAAAGATCTCCTATTTTCCTAAATGGAATATGGGTAGTCATAACCCCTTGGTGTGTGCGCTAATTATAAAAAAAAAATTAGCGATGCATTTACTAACGGAGGACTTGCTAAAGGCAATACACGTTGAAATTTAAAAAAAAAATTCTATTATGAATCGAACCACGAACCTCTGGGTTAAGGGTGAACTCCACTGTGACGGGTGAATAAGACCGATATTTTCTTTTAACATTTTCTCTAAATGTACGAACATATTCAAAAGTACTCGTATGTATAAAGAAAATATTTTATGGAAAAATTTCGAAAATTGACTGAGTTACAGGCAATTTCGTGGGACCATGTAGTGCGCCTGATGATCCAATGTAAGGCTCAAATTATAATCTATTGCTTGCATTTTCACAACAGATGACTGGGAAGTTAAAAATAAGAAGAAACTAATTTTTCGGATAAAATCATGAAAAACTGTAAATGCGCTTTTCTCAAAATGACTTTTTTTTTGACGTTGTCCCATTGATTTCTTAAAAACCATTGAACCGATTTTTGTTTTTAAATTTAGATAATCGCAATAGCTACGTCTGTGCGTATCCATTTTTTAAAATTTTTATAACTACTATTTCTTAATATCATTTTACAAAAAAAAAAAATAGCTAAAATTGAGAGAAAAATTAAAAAAGGCTACATTCAAAGATGAATTGTGAATCTCAATTGTACTCCAACGATTTTCTTTACGCACATTGATACCTGTGTTTATGTAGATACCAAAAAAACTTTAATTTTTCAATTTCTAATAATTCATTAAGGTAATATCGTTGGGACAACGAGGGAGAACTTTTTTTTGACATTTATCAAAATGCATGTAACTGAAACAATTTTGTATAGTTTACAATAAAATTTTGCTTGCATATACTTAAATGTATACTCTTTAACTATTCCTAACCGATCCTGATCCTCAAAAAAAAAATCCGACAGGGGCGTTGTTGCTAGGGGTAAATGCTAATTGAAAATTTCTTTTCATTTGTTAAATTGGTATAACTATGAGAAATTATTCGGCGTTGTGCCGCCGGCCGATGAAATGAAAAGATGTAATGTAACAGCTCTCAAGTAGATGAGCTAAATCAATTGGTTAGACTTTTGAAGAGTGCTGTATTTTTCCTTGATGTTTCTGGCAGGTACGACAGCCATTACCCCCACAGGCAGCGGGTGGAAAATGATTATTTCAAATGTCATGACAAAGATTGTTTTTTTTTTGTATCATAGAAACTCTACGAAGAAAGGAAATAATGTCGGGAGTACAAAAATTTTGTCTCTGGATTGGCTTTCAGAAAAGTATTTTTAACTCAAGTAGCGAGTTGACCAAGTTCATTCAAAACCTAGAATTCACGCAACACCTGTTCTTAAAAAAAAAAACAAAAAAAAAAAAAAAAACAAATGGAAATTGGTATCTACATCAAAAGAATCTTCTTATGGTTTTATTTATATTCGTTGTCAAATAAGCCTATTTATGGTTCCGACAAGGGACATTGCATTACGGAACACTGTTATCCAACAGATTCAATGACCAAAACATAACAAGTCATAAGGAATCTTAATTTGTGTTTTCTATTCTTCCTTTCGTTTTATGGAATCTTCATAAATAATCTCTAGCCAGTGTCAACGTCTCAAAGAATGAACTTTTTTATATTTATTCCTTTTTCGGTGGAAGGATCTTTTTTCATGATTTTGCTTTGATAAGAATATTCTAAGACCAAAATGACGTACATATCTATATGAGTCCAAAGAGGATAAAACACTCTGTCCGGTGGTTGTTAAAAGCTTTATGTTTCATAATAAATCTTTCAGTGACAAAATATTTTTACGACAGGTTCTGTTTGTTTCAAAGTAAATGGATGTGCAAATAATCTTTTTCTTTTCAAATTTGATTTGATATTTAGGAATCACGAGAGTTATACGATGCTCCTTTGTAAACAGTCTGTCGACTAAAGTTGTGTAGATACCCTTAAACTGTTTGAGTTAAATGTGAGCATATAGGCGTAAACTAAGCTGTCGAAAGCAAAAAGAAGCACAAAGACTTCTAAAAAAATATTGTGATTGTAAGCAGACACCCTAATTCCTGTTCATTCAGAAAACCTCAATCCATACTTCACTGACTACCAACTATGTGGTTGCAATAAAAGAAATCAAAATAATGTGCTTAAAACATGAGTGACTTTTCATTTTCTACTTATTTAAATTCTCCAAAAATTATGACCCAATCAATTTAGAAGAACAGTGATGGACATTAATAATCGTTTTTTCTGCAAAAACGGTTTACTTTCCACTTTTCCCTCAAATCGTTGACTGTTATTTTTTTCTTTAAAATCGTTCTTCTTTCATAGTCTTAAACAAAATTACTTTTTGAATCAAATTAAAAAATGAAAGATTAACAAAACAGAACAACTCAATGAATAATCGGTTTTCGGTACATAATACTTTTGAATTTTTCGTTAATCTGTTTTAACATTTAATTTAATATTTTATGGAATATCCTTCAATGGAAGAAACTCCTTTCAGTCGCTTATAATACCCGTTCTCTTAGTACTTTGTCTTAAATTTTCTCCAAATTGTCCATGCCACTTGCCGAAATGCTTCCCCAAACCATTACCTACCGTCCTCCATTCTTACTTTTTGCAGTTAAGTGATGGGAAATTGTGTTTTTATTTATGAAATACGTGGAGAATAGTATACTTATTTCTAAAATAACAAAATGATAAACTTAGGCCTCACTTTTGCTAAGCAAAATACGCAAAAAGGATATTTAATAATAAAAACAGTATGTTAGTGGCACTCGCTGTACAACATGAAAGGATAGATTTTTTGTAAAAAGATAGTTTAGGGATGTTTCTAATGTGATTTGCAAAATAATTTTATAGTTTTTTTTATTTGCGTTTCCCAATATTGGTCTATGGTAAGTATTTATATTTATTACTCAATGGAAACTGGAGTATTTTCGCCTTGAATCGATTTCACACAAGAGCAGGCCCATGTGGTACCCGTGGCGTGATGGTTAGCATGTCTGCTGTAAACTCAGAGGTTCGTGGTTCGGATCCCAACAGAGGCAAAATTGTTTTTCCACGGGTATTGCCTTTCGCTGGGAACCTCACAAGGAAAGGTTCTGAGAAATGCGCTGGGAGCTCCTCGCTCTGTTGCGCCACCCTATTTATTTTTTACACAAAAGGCCCGAGCAGAAAAATGTTTGTGAGTTTACTTAATTTATTCTCTCACTTTTTTGAAATTGCCTCAGTATTTCGAAATACAATTTCATTGTTTTTGTAATAACACAAAAACTAACAACAAGAATTCTTCAAACAAAATTCAATCTTTATTCTTCAAGCTTAGCGGAAACAAGTACCACTCCAGATACTCCAGATGAGGAATCTGGGACGTTGAAAAAAGTAACAGATACCTGGTCTGGCAAAATCCGTTGCAAAACTCATTGACTACCTCCTTCTCCTCCGCCCTCTTCCAAACTGATTTCGAAGTAAGCTTAAAAGTGGTGAAACATCCTTCGAGGCAGACAAGTTGTTATATACGGCTTAACGCAATTAAAATAGCTGAGAATATATCTTCCAAGGGTTCCTCTTTCATCGAGACTCAATTATTTTTTTTTTTAATTATGGAGCTAAAAAGTTCAAAACAAAAACATAAAGAGAAATAGATTCATTTTCTAAATACAATAAGCATCTTGTTTATTGTTTTTATTTTGCAAAACCAGTAGGTTCAAAGAACAATAAACTGACACTTTAAAAATTGATTTATATGGCAATTTATCCTGAAGTTTTTTATACCTTTATCATTCCTCAAGGTTATGGTTAGTTCATCTGTGGGAAAGTCATCTACAGAATTATTAATTTACGTCTTTTTACAAATTAAATGCTTTCAACGCCTTTTTCTTAAATGAAGGTATCCATACTGAGTTTTATATTTCTACCATTACAAAAGTCGTTAAACGAATAGATTGATGAGAAGATGAAAATGACCCAGTATATTAACATTATTTTATGTCCTTCCTACTCCTTGTTTATTACTACGGTTAGTGTTGTCAAATAAACATTAGATAGGCAGATTGTATGGTGGGCTGAGCTTATGCACCCCTGAGCACTGTGGTGTCTATTTCAAACACAATGTGTCAACCCTTGGGAAGTTTCAGACCAATTCCTTTGCAGTTTATCTAGAAGCTAATTTTCATCTGTGGGTGGATAGTTTAAGTTTAAGGCGAAGAAATGCTGGACATTCTGTTATGATGTGCAGAGATTTTTCTTCCTTTCGAGGCATGGTCACTGGTCAGTATAAAGAGTCTGCTGCCAAGCTTATTAGGTGTTGAGTTTTTTTTATGTGTCCAGGTAGTAGACCGTTTAAAGTGTTGAGGATTTTCCTTTTGAGATCCTATATAGGAATTTCATGTTTTCTGAGAAGTTACTCCAATCCTTGTTGGAATCTATCAGTGGGATGTTCTTGGCTGTTTACTTGAAATGGTTTGTCCTTTCAATCATAGCAAGTTTCAGGGCCGAAGAATGGTTTAGAGTCATCATCTTTTGATAAGATGTCAGCTTTCTGGTTACTTTAACAGCCCTTGTGCTTTGGGAGCAAGTAAAGGTTAACAGAGCTTTTGGCTGATAGTTCGGAAAGTATCGTGTTGTTTTTTTCTTATAGTCCAGGAGACGCTTAAGTTGAAAAGGTCCCAGTCATTTCATGAATTCACAACTTCAAGCTGTCCTAGGCGTGGGACATGGTGTACTGGTAGTACTCGTGGCATAATGGTGAGCGTGTCCGTCGGTAACGTTGTAGGTTCTTGACTCGAATCTGATATGTCACTCCAAGTCCCCAATCCTAATTAAAAACCTCAATGTAACACCAAACTTTTTCATTTTTTCCAAAAACGAGACAGATAGTACAATAAAACCCTTTTCTTTCCAAACAGACGATGCGACGCAAATTAAAATAAAGTGTTCTAAAATGCAAAGTAAAGCTCATGCGCAACTGATTTTTATGACGTTCATATTGCAAATGATCGCATTTAAATGAAACAAGAATGCGTTGTGAATACACCCTCTTTTTTTCAAATTTAAGTCTGGGTTCATAAAGAAGCACAAAAATGTAGAGTTTTGTTTGTTGAAATTGAACTGTGAAGATGACATCAGAAGAAGAATGTGGGCTTAGCCACCAATTTGTTTTACTATTCAACACACGTCCGTCCAATCACACATGGACTTTGTTTTTATTTATTTGAATTGCTTCTTGAAATATTTAAAATGGACATCATAACAACAGGTGTTATCACCGCCGTATTTGTATAAGCCAATTATTCTGACCAAATTTGGTGTCGAAAGGGCTCTTTGAAACATTTAAAATTTTCTATTGAGTTTCAATTTATTTTGAAATATGTATTTAATTACTTAGCTTCACTCTTTTAAATGATATTTACTTTCTATAAACTTCGACAAAGAGAAAATAAAGTCAAGTGATGCAGGTTCCGGGTAAAAATTAAGCTTTGCTTTACTCTTGTTAAAGAAAAATTTTGCCTTGATGTTATAAAGTCCTTTAATACATATAAGTATTCTCTATTGGCTGTTTTTGCTTATTTAATTTTATTCCTTTGAGACATAATCATTTATCCCATGCTCAGCCTAAGCTTTGTATTTCATAATTTTTTCTGAAGCTTGAAGCTGATCTGTTTCGTATTTCACTGGAGGAAAGAAGTCGTCTCTTTTTTATTCTGTCATTTTATATTCTTCGTATTTCCTTTATGTTTTCTTATGTGGTGACCGTGGCGTAACGGTTAGCAATGTCTGCATATTATAAAGTGAATTGTTCGTATCCACGGGGAACTGGCAGGCAGGCCCTCCGAGAGTACTGACACTCGAAAACGTCGTTCGGAATCGGCTTGAAACTGTAGGTCCTTAAAATGAGTTAGTGACCGAGTTTCCATAGTTTTTTTGTGCCACTTTATGATCCTGTCCTCGTACGTCTTTGTAGAATCAGGCTTCACACTGAACCATATCCATTTCGTAGTGTGTTTTAAATCCAAAGCGAATGAAACCCGGGGCGTACTCCACAGCTGGACTACTATTTGGAAGCAGACAAGTGGACATGTGATGTTATTCCTGTGTTTATTTTTATGTACATGTTGAAGATTTTGGCTTTATGTACAATAAGCTGATGTTTTTTATAACCAAAAAAAAAGAAAGAACGAAATGTTTATCTACATAATTATATTCGTATACAGAAAACTCCCGTGCTTTTTGCTATATTTGTGTCTATACCAAAAATTAAATCCACGATCTCTCACAAAAAATCTAAAATCAGCTAAGCAAACATCGAAAAATTTGGTAAACGCAAAAACAACGCTAACGTACGACGTACTTTGGCTGCCAAAACAGATGACAGGTGGAAGATGGCAGATGACAGGTGGGAGATTTCAGATGACAGGTGAGAAATTTCACATGGCAGGTGAGAAATGTAAGATGACAGATACCGAATAGCACAAATAGAATATTTGTCGTCTTTAAGATAACAAATGACAGATTACAGATGACGTAAAAAAATGATAGAAAACAATTGATAGAGCGTGAGAAACTTCGTTCTAGCAGTTGTTCTACTCTACTACAACTCATTTTCTTCAAAGATCACTTTTAATCTTCTTCCTGTTTTTTTCTTACTTTTTTCATTGGGTGTTGAAG
Organism: Melanostoma mellinum; assembly: GCA_914767635.1. Lineage (NCBI taxonomy): Eukaryota > Metazoa > Arthropoda > Insecta > Diptera > Syrphidae > Melanostoma > Melanostoma mellinum. The sequence continues at coordinate 171,352,303 of OU612058.1, forward strand.
TTTTTTCCTTTTAAATATTAAAACCTACTTGCGCCTCAACACTCAAAATATGCTTTAAGGTCACAGTGCTCGTAAAATGAATAAAAATGTAGAAGACTATACGAACGAAACGACGCACGCAGTAGATGACGAAATGGGCTTAAACTCAAATCCACCAGAACTGCAGTAAATGTTATATGTAAAACAACCTTTAATATAAACGTTCTTTATTCTTTTAAATAAATCTGTATGACGGTCAAAGCTGCCTTGAAAAAGATGGTGGACGTTCTGCAAAGTCAAAAACTTGCACGTCAATGAACTCGTCGCAGTGTAAAACATTGATTAGTGCAGATGAAGGCTACGTCAACGTCGTCAACTATTATAAAAACAGTCTTTCTTTTGAAGAACCCGTGATCGAAATTCTTAATTGGGCGTTCTGAACTTTTTTTTTTTTAAAGAACTCACTATTTCAAAACATTTCGTATTCTACCCAACTTTATTGTACGGATGTGTCTAATGCACCCTACACACACTAGCCTGAGTCGTATGAGGGGCATAAAAGGTTCGTTTAATTCCACCTTTTTTTCAAGAGGGAGAGGAAAAGTCGTGTGATCTGTGTTGGTTCGTTTAAAACGAAATCACTCAGTCATTTCTGGTAAGAAAATATTTCCTATTGTTCAATCTAAAATGAGCTCATTGCATTTGAGTTAAAAATCTCCTGGTGATGCCAAGGCTCGAGCGAATTTGAAGGAATAAATAAATAAAGAAATAGGGTGGCGCAACAGATCGACATTTCCCACAACCATGCCTTGTGAGGGAATGGAGGGGATCTACAATTTTCTGCCGGTTCCGAACTAGTCGTGAAAGAACTTTTCATGGCAATGAATCAACTAACGGATGACTTGACAATTTCTCGCGAAATGCGATACACGTGGAGAAACATTTTTGCCTCTGTTGGAATTCGAACCACGAACCTATGGGTTAACATCCAGACATTCAGGAAAAATACCTTAACTCCTTCCACGTAATATAAGGGTTGCAAGAACAATGAAGACTTTTCAAAAAGATCTAAATAGACACTTTTCTTTACAGTAACACCAGCATTCTGCATGCCTTTAAATGCCTTTAAATTGACTTTTAAATTACTTCAAATACATATTTACTAGAGCCAATTGAATTTGTAAATGAATTTGTAAATGATAAATCAATGAAAAATAATATTGAATTATCCCTTTAGCTTTTCGTGAACTTAATTGTTAAAATAAAAATAAATACATAATTAAATAATTAAATTTTTAACTACAAATAATTATAGCTCTGATTAAACTTCAAATTCAAATTGTAGTCTATGATTAATTTTACAAATCAATGCTTGTATTAGATTATAAGATATTGTATCTTAAAATGCAAGCTTAGCAATAAAATAAAAAATAAATAACTCGGGAACGGGTCGACCGATTTCAGATTTTTTTTTTATAAAAACCATCTATCAACATCTCCTAAGCTACCATAAAAATTTGGTTTCATTCGGTGGAGCCGTTCTCAAGTCATGCGATCGAATTTCATGTCATTATTTTTCTAGCTGCAAATTCTGCGGTAAAAGCTAAAATGATTTTAACCTTCCATCTCAATTACAGAACTTGCAATTGGAAAAATAAACTCATTTCAATTTCTGGAATTCTCGCGAATTTTGGCAATGACATGAGATTTTCAACTTAAACGACTGCAATAAGCTGACTTTGAATTCACCAAGAGGAAACATTTTTCACCAGAGATGACTCAAATAAGGTCGTGTTACACGGTGCATGTAGAGGGAACAAATTTCTAACAATAATTTAACAACGAGCTTCAAAACTAGAGTTAGTTAATCAACTGGTGCTTTTCCAGATTCTAAAAAGGATCAAATAACTATCAAGAGGTTTTTCCTTGATTATTTTCAGAATCTTGAAAATTGTATTTCAAAATCAATCGGTACTTTTCAAGATTCATCAAATATTAAAAAACAAAAATCGCATTTTGTTTTTGATTAATAAATTTTTAACTACTTTCCCATTTTCCACTTCTTTTTTGTAAAACATTTGTGGGAATCAATCTAAAATTCAGAGGGAACTTCAGAAAAACGAAAGACTAAAAAAAGTTGAAAGGCTAAAACCCTTAAATGAAATTTTGATTTCCAAACACGTCGGATATAAAAACACAGGTTGTTAAGTTTATTTAATAAAATAAATTTTGCAGAAATATAATCATTTTTATTAGTTGCATCATGAAATGTCAAAATGAATATTCTTAACAACATTACCGCTACTTGCTTTGGTGTTAGACTCTTAACTAAAACAAATATAAATAAGTTTGAATTTTAAGATTCATTCTTCTGAAGCAATATCAATTGAAAAACGACAAGATATTCTTTAAATACATCCTTTACACAACATTCAAAGGCGCGGCGATAATGTCAAACCAGCAGTTATCTAACCTTGTTTCTTAATCTCAGGAATAAATTGTGGAAAATTTTCTTAAAATCTGATTCTCCCTCTGATTACATAAATTATCAACATGCTTACTCCAATTTCTCATCTTTACGTGAAGTTCTTTTCCATAATTACCTCAGTAACTTGCAGGCCTGTCTCATTTTGGAGCCTAAGTGTTTCTATTAACTTTACTTTACTTTAGTTACCTTAAAAACAGTCCACATACATCTCTCGTTTCTCTTTGTGTAGATCCTGACTCATTTTTTATTGCAGATTTGGAAAGAGCAAAAAATAAAAAAAAGCATGTTTTTTCGTAAAATTTTGCGCTCTTTCCAAATCTGCAATAAAAAATGGGGGTTTCCATTTGAAAAATCGATTTTTGGTTCGCTGGGGCTTCAAGGTTACGTCCAAAGTCAAATTCAAGGTCACCATCGGATTCCTCGTCGAAAAATACGTCGGATATAGGGTCTTTGATTTTTTTTTAACGCATATTCTGTCATATTTCCAGGGGTTTCCATACTTTTGTCGCACCCAGTATAATGGAAAGATTCATTTATTTTTCCAATCCACAAAAAAGGTATGAAAAACGATATTTCTAATTATCGCCCAATAGCCAAACTCTTCTATTCCCAAACTATTTGAAAGCATTGTCTATGACTCGCTTTATTTCCACTGCAAGTAAATTTTTTCTCTACAACAGCATGGGTTCTTAAAAGGTAGATCAACCACGACGAATCTAACTCAATTTGTGTCAAGGACGCTCTTTTCTCTAGAACAAGGCTATGAAGTTGACGGAGTTACCACGGACTTTTCTAAGGCTTTTGACAAAATTTCTCACCATATAATTTTTCTTTAGCTAAGAGGCTATCGTTTTTCTCCGCTATTCATTCAATGGGTTAGTTCGAACTTGAAGCAATGCTTCTATAGGGTAGCTTTCCGTAGCTCGATATCAACTCCTATTCCTGCCACATCCGGTGTTCCCCAGGGCAGCCATCTTGGCCCACTCTTATTCGTCCTTGCTATCAATGATGTTGATAAGATTTAGTTAAACTGAATTCGAATGAATGAAAAACAATTTTTGAATTTTTTTGTTATTTATTAACAACATTTAACACAACATTTAATATATAAATTTTTACAAATTTTTCGCTACGCGTTTCGGAATTTATATTCCATCATCGGGCTACTAAAATATCTTTTGTTTACCTTTCGCCAATTGAACTGTCAAAATTTTTTTATTGTTGTTTTATTTTATGTATATGTTTGTCTCTTTTTGTTATTTCTTCTTGTTTTGGTATCTGATGGCTGTATCATATAGTGGGTTTTGCTTTATTGTTAGTTTGTCATTTAATATATTGTCTTTATTTAATCTATTAGCTTTGTATATCTCGAATTCTTCCAGTGCGTCAAGTGTTGTTCCTTTCCTACATATGTGGATTGTGTCTACGTTGAATTCAAAGTTTGTGTAGTTATGGTTGTTGTCTATGAGATGTTGTGCATATGTTGACTTTGTGTTTTGCTTAGGTTTATGCTCTAAGAACCTATCGTAAAAGGTTCTACCCGTTTGTCCTATGTATAGCAGACATATACCTCAACTATATTGAAAATAAGTACATATTATCAAACCTTAACCCACACCAACAAAAAATAATATTTTACGCGAGATACGTAGACGACACTTTTGTTATTTTCGATGGAACAATAAGACAAATTGATTTATTGAAAAAATATATCAACAATATACAGGACAACATAAAATTCACCGCAGAAATGGAAAATAACAAATCGATTAATTTTCTGGACTTAACCATTACCATAACTAATAACCAATTAAAATACAAAATATACAGAAAACCAACAACAACAGATATCACAATAAATAGAAATTCCCACCACCCACATGCACAGAAAATGTCAGCATACAATGCTTTCATAAACAGACTTATAAACGTTCCAATGAACGAAGAAGATTATGAAGAAGAAATCAACACCATAAAATACATAGCAACAAGAAATGGATTCAACCCAGAAATAATAGACCAACTAATATACAAAAAGAAAAAGAAAAAGAACAACAATATCAAACTCGAACAAAAAACAGAAATAAAATACATTTCAACAGAATACACTAATTTACTTCCACAAACTTTAAAATATGAACTAAATAAACTTAACATAAAAATATCATTCAAAACAAAAAACAATATCCATAAAATACTACAACCAAAACAAGAAAAAGACAAAAAATTATGCACAGGTGTATACAAAATCAAGTGCAATGACTGCGACAAATTCTACATAGGACAAACGGGTAGAACCTTTTACGATAGGTTCTTAGAGCATAAACCTAAGCAAAACACAAAGTCAACATATGCACAACATCTCATAGACAACAACCATAACTACACAAACTTTGAATTCAACGTAGACACAATCCACATATGTAGGAAAGGAACAACACTTGACGCACTGGAAGAATTCGAGATATACAAAGCTAATAGATTAAATAAAGACAATATATTAAATGACAAACTAACAATAAAGCAAAACCCACTATATGATACAGCCATCAGATACCAAAACAAGAAGAAATAACAAAAAGAGACAAACATATACATAAAATAAAACAACAATAAAAAAATTTTGACAGTTCAATTGGCGAAAGGTAAACAAAAGATATTTTAGTAGCCCGATGATGGAATATAAATTCCGAAACGCGTAGCGAAAAATTTGTAAAAATTTATATATTAAATGTTGTGTTAAATGTTGTTAATAAATAACAAAAAAATTCAAAAATTGTTTTTCATTCATTCGAATTCAGTTTAACTAAATAAAGCACGCAACATGGAGACAAATCACCTATTAAATTGATAAGATTATTTCCCACTCTGATTTGTCCATCTACGCAGGTGACATAAAAATTATAAAGATTATATCCAAACCTTTTGATTCCTCTTTCCTTCAGCAAGATTTAAATTCCTTTTTAACCTGGTGTCAGAAAAATTTTCTGGAACTTAATGTCAGTAAGTGCCAATTCATGACTTTTTCACGCAAGCGCCTCCCCTCACCCCCTCGGACTTATGTCTTTTGTGACACACCTGTTCCAGTAGTGTCTTCAATTCGTGATCTTGGTATTTATTGAGATAAAGAGCTGAATTTCCGATTTCACATCGACCAAATTATTGCAAAAGCTCATCCCTTGGCTTTATAAAACGGTGGTCCAAAGAATTCTCCAACCCTTCAAACCACTAAATCACTTTACATAACATTCATCAGGCCTATCCTTGAGTATGCTTCTCTGGTTTGGTCTCCCTTCCAAATTACCCACTCTCTCAGAATTGAAGCCGTTCAACGAAGATTTCTTCGTTTCGCTTTACGTCACCTTCCTTGGAATAATCCTCTAATCTTACCCCCCTACGAAGATCGGTTACTTTTAATCAATTTACATACCCTCACAAAGCGTCCGTCGTATAGTTGCCGATATTATATTTTTGGACCAAATAATCACTGGTGTCATAGACTGTACCGCGCTCCTCGAAAATATCTTCCTCAATACCAATCCCCGCAATCTTAGATTCATCCCTCTCTATAACCTTCGCACTCATCGTACAAACTATGGCCATTTCAATCCTATCACTCGAATGCAACGCTTAGCAAACAGTGTATACCCTTGATTTTAATATTACCTTCCCTCAGAAATAACCTATACTCCCATAATCCTTAATTTCCCCTAATATTTTTACTTTTAAGATAGGTTAGTTATTTAATTTAAAATTTTTATTTAATGTATATTAAAATTGTAAGTTTATTATCCAATTGTCTTGAGCTTGAATTAAGCCAAACATAAAATTAAATTAAATTATAAATTCTCTGAATGAACCCGAAGCAACATAATGAATTTACTAACCCCACATTTAACTTAAATGACAAAGAAAGCTCTCCACTTTTAAGGAAAAATATAGCTATAAGAATTCTAAGTCACAACTGTTATCAAGAACCTCTGATCTTTTTCATTATTATGAATATATATCTGTTAATAATTCTACTTTTATTATTTCGAATTCTTTCACAAAAAACATGTCAACCAAAATTAAAGACCTGCTGTCTCATAAGAAAAATAAATTTGTTTGAACTTAATTAACTATTGGGTTCTTTTTATTTTCTGTAGCAAATAACAGAAATTATATTTTTCCCTCCATTCTCGCTTTTGATGTATACTTATTCCTATTAAGGCGTGCTAAGTAGACTTCTTCCTACACAGTCAGCTAAATGGCAGGACAAAAATTGAGAGCCCCAATCATTGTCAAGGTCAAACCAATTATTTATTCATGACATTATATACTCGACAAATTTGAAGCTTACCAAATAACACACATCAACACCAATCTGAGAATCAACACTTAACTACATGGGTGTTCCAAATGTGTTGCACGTTCGACAACAGATTTTCCACATGCTTAAGTGTATCTTTTCTAAAAATATCACAAATGGTTAACCAATGCATATATACTAAAGCAGAAGCGAATATTTTCGACAATCGAGTTAAAATTATATGAGGATTCAATGAGAGTATTCTTATTATGATGCTAGAGCACGTGTGTCCACACAAGGATACAAGCAATTGACAGAAAGGATCATGAATGTGCTAAACATATGCTTTACGTTAACAGTAACTCCACCTTAAACCTATAACTTGCTCTTATTGAGACTCCCCTCTGTTTTACGACCACTGGTGAAAAACAATTTTGCCATAGGCGGTGGCGGAGGATTTCTTTTTTTCGTTAAGAATTATTTTGCGTAGTTGGCTTTTCTGTCCCATTTTCCGCACATTGCAATGAAATGTAGTTTTGTACGTTTCAATGACGAAAACGTTTTTACCTACGTTATAATGTTGATAACATGATAATAAACTGAAATTACAACTACAGCCACTGTGGCGAATACGTACTATTTTCTATGAGTTTTGCTCTTTTAAGTATAGAGAAGAGATACAAATCGGTTTCCTGTTGAAGGTTTTCTCTATCCAGCTTCATTGGAAAACATGCGTTAATGCAATGAAATGGGGATTCTATTATGTGATGGTTGTATCTATTTTCTGCCTGACTTAAAAGAACATAAAGAAAGATATTTGTATCTTTATATACATTGCAATATGTTTAGTTTGAGACTGCTATTTCCTTGGACTCTCCCATTTTCCATTTCAAAAATTCTTTTTGTGGAGATATCTGAATTTTCATTATTGATGCATTTGTCTATCAATTGAGTATATTTAATTATGGTTGATAAAATTAAACTGTATATTGAATTGTCTCATATTTCAATTTCAATATTTCAGTTTAAGGAATAATATAATTTAAGTCAAGCATATTAATAAATAAAACGAAACACAAACAGCTGTTTGTGGTGACTTTTAATTCTTCTTAAGATTGTTTGATTTTCCTTATTTCGTTTTATTGTTATTTTTGCATAAGATGAATTAATCTAGGAACCCACATCTTTATAAGGAATGGGGTGACTACCAAAACATAATAATGCGTATATTAAGTTCAATAGTCTGGGAGTGTTTTTTTTAGCGCCCCAGAAATAAGAATTACATTTCCCATAAAATGATACATTAAAAAAACCAGATTTTTCTCCTGATTGCCATTATTGGCATGCAATCAAATTGATATGCCTTCGCTTTAAAATATTTATTAAGGAACTTATTGAAAAAAATTCTTGAGCTTGTGATATAAAAATAAGAAATAACTTTTTTTTCGCGTAGCTTAAGCGACGATGCTCAGTGGTTCCACATTATTTGTTTCTTTAACGCCTTTTTTCTTCCTTTTTTAATACGATAAAATGGAAACTGATGAATCATTGCAAGGACTATAGTTTTCATGCCTTTTTTTATTTTTCATTATGAAATAATGACCTCTAAATGATAAAAATTAGAAGTTTTTTACTGTTCACAGTAAGTAAGCGTGGTTCTTGAGCCAGATCCAAACATTTTAAGTGATTTCTGGGGCCCAAAAAGTTGTAGTCAGAATATTTTGATATATCATTATTTGTACAGATAAACCTATTAATAGAAATGCATCTACTCTTATTCGTTTATAAATATCGAGGACTCCTTTCCAAAGCGGGTTTTTGTAAATTTTTTTTGTCCTTTATTTGTGTACTAATGGAAATTATGCAAAAAGTTTAACAAATTATCTTTTTCATGTGAAAATAGCACATGCACAGCCGGGCTATTAAATTCAATATCATGACGGTGCTGACAACTATACATCACAATATTCATATTTTGGTAGTCACTCTACTTACTTCCACAACTTTCTGTGTGTTCGCATTCCCTAATCTTGCTCATAGAGATCAGCAAATTTATGAACAAATATATATATGATTACAAGATATTATATTTTTTAGACACTTCGGTTATCTTACAAAATCTTGAAGCATGAGCGAGAGTTAAATAATTCCATGTGAAAAAGCAGTTCTGTCTTTAAAAAAGGATTAATATGAATTCCAACGTTATGTATACTGTCATGTTTTTAACATGTTCTCAAAAACACAGCTGAATTTTGTATTGCATAAATTTTTTAAGGCGAATTTTCAAACCGGCAGAAAAATTTTGAAATAGCAATTAAATATGATAAAACGATAATAGATAATACGATTAAGTAGACCCTGCAATCCTGTCTGTCTATCTATCCGTACATGAATATACAGCCTGAACCGCTTGACCGATTTTCTTCAAAATCTGCAGTTAGGGTCTGTGGTGCAACCCCACAAGAGGAGTTTTTGGAATTGAGTCTCTAGGTCTTGAGATAACGGTACCTTCCATACAACTTATACGACAATAGTAATTTTTCTCGAAAACGGCTTTAACGATTTCGATAAAATTTTATGTGGTGTTATTTCTTGATTGTGTTTCTTATGATGTAAAATCTAAAAACGGTGCCATCTGTAATACGAGTTTTTAAAAGTCTGAATTTTTCGTTAATGGCTTACACGATGCTGACAAAATTTTGTATTTTAGAAGTACTAAGTTGTTTAAGAAAGATTGCATATGAACATTTGAAAAATTTTAATTTTTGAAATTCTTACACATTTAACAAGAAGTTTTGATTAACTGTATATTAATTTTTTTTTTTAGTTTTCTGTCAAAACAACATTTGTTTATTTTTTTTATTTTGTTTTTAATGTACATCTACATAAACATATTCAAAAATATGTAAATGAAAATTTTGGAAAATTCTCGGAAATCTACTGAGTTACAGGCAATTTCAGGTCAGGTAGCGTGTCCCGCTGCCTCATGATCTAATGCAAGGCCCAAATCTTATATATATAAATACGGAGTTAGAAAATCTCGTTTCCTCCCTGTTTGAGGTGTTTCTTCTCAGTATATTTCAAAAATTCTTTTTACTATGAAGGACCGTTCACAGGTGTGCACAACCCAAAAAAAAAAAATTAACACAAGAAACATTTTATTCAGGTTTAAGCAATAAGTTTAGTTTTTCTTAAACTAAAGTTAGTTAGTTAGTTAAAACTAAAAACTATAAATCATAAATATACCTATGTTTGCTACAACAACAACATTAGATAAAGGAACAAATGTTTTCTCGCACTGTTTTCGTTTGTGTTTGTTTCTCTTCTTCGCTTGCACACACAAACAAATAAAAACCAACAAATAAAATCCAATGTCGTTGTTTTTATTTTAATGCGAACTTGAGTATGCCGTCAGTTTTTGAAAAACCGACAGGTTCCGGATGTAGCTACTTAATATAATTTGAGGTTGCTGAAACGCTGGTATAAATCATTTTTTTAGGTAAACTCATACAAGATAGAAATCTTGCCCTAAAACGCTTTTTGTCAGAAAACAAGTTCGATTCCTTTTAAGGAAGCAATTATCATCAATTCGCTCTGTGTAAAAAGTTTTTCACATGAATGGGACTGATTGCCTTCGATTATATCCTTATGGGATAGGTCCATGGTTTACGAAAATGCGTACCTTTATTTAGTTTTAGTTTTATACCACAAATCTATACAATTGACTCTTCATAGAGCAATTACCTTGAAATTTGCTCAATGAATAATAATGTAGACATCATCACCCTTTAATTATCTTTAGTAGCTTTATGCATCACCTATGCCGAGAAAAAAGTTTGATTTTCAAGCACAGTGTTAATATTCAAGTTCACCGGAAAAAATAATATTGTTCCGAATCATGATCTCCAGTATATTTAAAAAGAAAAACATTTATGGAAAAGTATGTTTTCCTTGGAACGAGGTTTGTTTGATCCGATGAAGGAAGAAGAAGCACTTGAAGGAAAAAAGTACTTTAAAAAAGGACAGTGATAACAATGGCAGTACGCAGAAAATTTCATATTTCCCCGTTGTTATACATTCTAAGCATTTTTTCTCCCTCAATTGCTTCTATTTCCTCAATCGGAAGTAAAAAACCCAGTCCGACAAATTCTTCTTTTCCCTTTAAAGTGTACATTTTGCTTAAAAAAAATCCTTAACAACCTATTCTCGAAAAAGAGCAACTTAAACACAACCTGACTCCCCATACGATATAGTTCAGATTGGTTCTTAATTATAGGATTTTATTTGTTTGTTAATAACTTCATTTGCTTAGCTTAGCAGAAGCTAACAAACTGTCTCTATAGGCCCCAATGACTTCAATCGGAAATTAAAACAAAGTGCACAAAGTAAATAGCAAATGCTTACTTGGCATGTAAGTTGAATCATAATTAAATATTTTAACTGGGAAAAGTCCAAAATTAAAAGTTTGCTATTTAAGGGTAGATAGATATACATATACATTAAAGTGCTTCAAGGCTTAAAAACTGTGGCTAACTAATTGTAGGAAAACTTGAAAGTAAAAAAGGCCAATCGGAATGAATTCTTAATCGAAATATACCCACAAAATTTTAAGTTAAATCTGCTGTTTAGTTGTTTCGAATTTTATTTAAAAAAAAAAAAAAAAATATTCTGGCTGTTTCAGCTAAATTACTCAAAGATGAGTAGTGTAAGTAGCAGTTCTCCCTTAAATTTTATTATTTCTTTGGAAAACTACTAAAAAAACTTTAAAAACTGCGAAACAGGCTTTGATGCAGTTTTTATGAATAGAAAATATGTGTGATTCAAGAGGAAGGTTAATATGTATAATATATGCATATTATAGTAGAGAAAAGCCTAGAAATTTAAAGATTTGTAATGTGATGTCGTAACAAACATATTTTTCTGCGCTTACATTGCAAACGCTGGCTAAACCTTACGAGATAGATCAAATTTATGTACTACGGAATTGTATATCTTAAAAAGATGAATAAAAAAGCTTGCGACACCATATGTTTATCTCCTAAGGCTTACCCACATTAACCATTTTTATCTTTTACATATTACAAAAAAATATGGGTTTTTACCAAGCTATTTTAAACGAAACAGTATCATTCCTTATCCAATTACATTACATACGTTGTGCATTTCATGTAAATCAAAATTGCCCTTTGCAGCATGTGATTTAAATGAAAATTTTCAAAGATATTACAGATTTAAAAATTGCGGGACGTAGCGTTTGCGGCAGTACCAGGCGGCCGGGGCGGCGGCGGCGGTGCGGCGGCGGGAGCTGGCCTATAAAAAGCTCATCGTATATCATGGATTAGTATCAGCATTGTACCACATGCGAAGCCGGGGCGGATTGCTAGTTATTTATAAAAGCTGAACAATCAACAGGGACCAGTTTTACAGATCATACAATACATTCATTTTTGGTTTTAAAGTTGAAATATGTTATTTCAAATAAAGGGTTTTGCCGCTCTTTTGACATTTCTCTTCAGTAAGGTTTTGTCATTTTATGATGGAAACCACGATTGCAGAGGCTGAAATCACTTTCAACTTAGCTCTTGACTTTAATTCATAAGTTAGTCGTTGACTTGTGAATTAAATAAATCATGAGTCACAAGATAGCAAGTCAATTATGAATTAAAGAAAATGTAAGTCATAAGTTAGCAAGTGACTTATGAATTATGAAATAAGTCATAAATCAGTCATAAATAAGTCATAAGCTAGCAAGTTACTTATGAATTAAATAAAATGTAAGTCATAATTTACCAAGTAACTTATGAATTAAATAAGTGACTTATGAACAATTCATAAGTCACTTTTACTAGCTTATGAATAAATTTTTTTAACTCATGAGTCACTTACTAACTTATGACTTAAGGATTTTTTAATTCACAAACTCGCAACTCTGATGGAAATACAAGCCAACAACGAGTCGAAATTATTTAAATTTACTACGGAAATTCGGAGCCAGTGGCCTCAACGCTAAGAGTGCTACATCCAATTTATGGTCGTCATAATCGTCCTAGCAGATCAACAATTGAGCGTCTAGTGGAAAAATTTAAATCCACAGGAACAGTACAAAATGTTCCCGTGCCAGTGAGACAAGGAAGTGCCCTTAGTGTCGAGAATACTGCTGCCGCTGAGGCTTCAGTTGCAGAAAGCCCAAATGTGTCTCTCACACGTCGTTCTCAAGCGTTGGGCACTCTGTGTTGGGCATCGTTGTGCCGAATTTTGCGAAAAGATCTTGGCGTTAAAAGATTAAACTGACGCAAGAACAGAAGCCGCTTGACAACCAGAAGCGTCGAATGTTCGTATATTGGGCTGAGCAACAGCTTGAAAATGATTCGGATTTTCATCAAAAAATTCATCAAAATAAGCCCTCTAACTTGATTCGCATTTCCAACTATTTTGGAAAAATGTCTACTGAACACATTGAAGATTTAAATTTCGAAGTTATAGTCGTTTATTTATTTATAAAGTTTGATTAAACTAAAACTTTAGATAATTCTAACAGCTGAATTTAGGAAATCGAAAGCTTCCATCAATGCGAAAGAAGACTTTAATTTTCCGCATTTGACATATAATTTTGTTGCGCCACCCTATTAAGCACCATATTTGCCTACGAAGTAGTTAGTTAGTTCCAAATGGAATTGGAATTAAAAAGTAGTCTGCTACCCTATCTAGCAGTATGGCAGTGTACTTAGTCTCTCAGGACTTGGCAAATCCTCGCGAGAAGCGATACCGGTGGAGAAACTATTTTTATGTTGCTAATGTAACACGCAAATATACCTGCCATTACGCTACGGGTACCACACAAGAATGGTTGAGATAAATTTACTAGGCCATTCCTCACTGCAATATTTACAATTTATTTGTAATACATAAATGCGTGAATGTTTTTTTCCTGTCAGGACTTTATTTAAATCCACTTTTTTAAGCTTAGGCCATATAACTTGGCGCAACTCTGATAAACAAAACTATAAATCCAAATATATTGACAAAGATACAAAGATAAACGCGGTGGACATGTGTTACACTTGATTAAGTTCCCAGGCTAAGTTATAACCAAAGTTTAAAAATCATTAGTTTTGCTCGTAACAAAAATAGTGTACTGTGTCCTGTTTATCGTGTAACTGCGTACTCACCTTAACATAAGCGTGTACTTGCTGTTTTTAGATGTCCTTTTGCGGGATAGTATCAGTAATGCAAGAAAATTACCCAAAACTCCAAGAATAAAAAATAGAAACACTATGACCATTCCGAAGGCCGATTTTGAATACCGTCGCTGCACAAATGCCCGCATTGTCGTTGAAACAACGTGTTCGGTAGTCATGGCGGATGACCATACGCTGTCGTTTGCCGGAGCATCATTACTCGAACTATCTTGAAAATATTGGGAATCCATTTCAAAACCGAAAGAAAAAACTGCTCATATAGAAAGAAGAAATAAACAATGCCAATCGAACTTAACACCCGGCACTCTTAAGTCTCGTCCAACTAACTAACTAGTTCAAGGAACGTCTTGAAAAGACAGGAACTACTTTACGATAGAAGCGCACTGCGAGTTAGGGTATCACATGCGAATAATAATGCTTACTCTCGGGCGTCTTGGCACAAACTGAATTTTTACTTCAATTGTTGTTGACGATTACCCCCAAATGGGGGCGCGCACCACTCCGCAAATTTTTATAGAAGCCACCACCGCAACGTTGGTATATTTACTCATCGTTTTGCTTTTGGCATTTCTGTCCGAGAATCTATATGAGGTTGCCTTACAGATTAACATGCGTACGGAATAGAACTCCATCATTGTGAGGGGATGGATGTGTGGAGGGATTGGGAATTATTCTCAACCGTTTTCGGCTCTTAAAGATACTTATATCGCGCGCACTTCGTCAATTGCTGGCTCATTGTTTGCCATAAATGCAATTGAATAGCCAATTATGATTGGGTGGCTAGGCGGAATCACAAATGAACACAGTTGGACCACTGAATCGATGTGTGACTAATGACATAGCGTAGTTGTTTTCATTGAAAGAACCCCCGCACAGCAGTCCTGCGGATAATCCTTTCAAATGTGAAATATTAATTGTATTGTTTTATGAAGTTAGGTTAGTTGCAATTAATTTTTGTTACGCGTTTTCCGCATAAACTTAGAGGCCGACTGATATTAGGCTCTTGGGACGGTAGTTATGGGACTTTCTTGGAATTTTCGTAGAAACTAGTCTCAGGTTTTTTGTTCTATTTATTTGATGTTTACGAAAAAACAAATGAGCCAAAAATGCCGATCAATTAGATTAGAGGTCGTCGGACGATATTTCATGACCTTAGTTTGATGAACTACGCTTGGTTGCCTAGCAGGTCTCTTCTTCTTGCTAAATTACCTTGAATGATTGAGATGGACGGATTTCATGTTTACAGGACATGCAAACAAGGAATCCACAAAGGGATTTCTTATCTGTCCGATGGTGATTAAGCTGCATTCCGTAACACCTGACTCGGTTATCATTGTCGTCAATGAGATTTTTTTTCGATATATTTGTGTTTTGAGCGGCGAACCAATAAAAGAGGCAATGCATTTGAGGGTGTAATGCCTTATGTCTTTTGATTACCAACACGCACGATAACTATGAAGTGATAAACAGTGGTCTGAATGAATGCATTTGTTTCCTTTATCTTTATGAGAAAAGTACTTCAGGATACTCTATTTTGAGCAAATTTATAGAAACTAGTTTGTTCTGTAATAATGTAATGTTGTTTGAACAAGTAGGCCCTTATTGCGAGTGTCGTTTGGTTGTCGATATACGACGGTTGTCGATAGTCGAACATCGAAAATGAAATTTGGTATTGCGTATTCTTATTTTTCGATACTTTCAATTTTGAATTCGTTCGTTATCGTCTGTATTTTTGCGTTCGACTATCACTGAAACTAACTCAAATGTCTAGTTATAGGATCTATTCACAATGGCTACTTTCACTATTCACAGTAAAAAAAATCCTCGTCGATAGAGACACGCAATACCAAAATGAAAATTTATCGAAGCTTTCGACCCTTGTCGTATCGAATGTTAGGCGACACTCGCAATAAGGGCCGTAAACTCATTGCACTTAAGTATAATGAGTTATCTGTGAACAAATTTTCTGCAAAGCATGTGATAGTTGCGGCAACTCTCCATTTGTGACACCTTAGTCTGAGTTTACTGTTGTTCATAAGTCTGGGAACATCATTATAAATAAATTCATTTTTCCGTTACCAAAGGTTTTGTACTTTTCAGACTTCTTACTACACTTTCTGCTCGGGAGCAATTAGATCATGATAGAATCAAAGAGCCGGGTTCAATTTTGGTATAAGAGCCAAAAAAAAATGCAATAGTTGGGAGTTAAAATTTCTTGCTCCAACCATGTAGTAACTGGAATCTGGAACTGGCTTGTAAAACTGCTATGCTGTCGTAGAGATAGGACTTCTCAGTGTCCAAATCTTCTTGACATGATTCGCAAAAGCTTGACTTATAGACCATTAGCTGGAAGCAAATTTTTGGAGTAGAGTGATAACCAAAAATAATGCACATGAACGCACCATTATATCTGATTCAACCGTCTGGCAGATTTCTTTTCCAACCGGAAGCGGCGGGCGTTGTGCGCTCGAAAATGGTAATTTTGCAGAGAGGTCGAAGTGATAACCACATAAACCAAAAGCCTTGTGCTTGCCAGACGTATTTTAACTTAAGCATGTTTATGACATTTTTGCCTCCGGACGCATTTTAACTTAAGCATGTTTATCAAATTGAAAGAAAATCAAAAATTTCATTTAAATGAAATACTGCTAGCAATTATTCATTCAATTTGATAAACATGCTTAAGTTAAAATGCGTCTGGCAAGCAGAAGGCTGAAACCATATCGTCTAGAACCGAGTTTTTTTTGTAATCAGGGGAATTTTTCTGATGTTTTGATGTATCATTTATGTGGTTATCAATCAATTCGACCTCAAAATCTGAAATATTGCCATTTTCGAACGCCCACCCCCCGCGCCCGGCTGAAAAAAAGCTTGCCAGACGGTTGAATCTGATATAATGGTGAGTGTATTCAATTTTCATGGTTATGCAAATGATGGGGCGTGTATCTACACATACATGTGCATTATTTTTGATTATCACTCCACTCCAAAAATTTGCTTCCAGCTCTTAGACTATTAAGAGTATTTCCATCAAGAATTAAATGGTTAAACTCTTCAAATCTGATTTAGAAACGTTAATAGTAATCAGAGCAGATAAAAAACCAGCGCAAGCGGCTGAAGATGAGAGGAACTTTAATGCTTCTACGTTGTTGAATGAAATAACTATTCACTTGCGTGGGAAAATTCAGAATTTTACTACATTGTTGTTAGTTGGCGTGATGGTAGTAAGTTTCAGAGGATATGAATATTAATATGAATATCTTTATTTCGCATAAAAAAAAAAACACTAAAATTTGAAAGTTCGCAAATCTAGGTAGATACCCAATTACAGCTTACGTTATCGAGTCAGAGGAATCAGTGATCGAGCGAGTAACCATTTTTGAATCTCTCGTATAGCTATTCAAATTTATTCTATCGAATATTCGCTGATGTATTTCGACCTTCTATTAATTAACAGATATCGCTGATGTATCTTTAGACTAATTTGAATTTTTGGTTAGCTTTCTAAAAAAGACAACTTTTTGTGAAAATTTCAGAGCATTTAAATATGCACAAAATTTCTTTTATTTTCATTTTTTGAATAATCAGTGAGCACTTCATGCGAAGAATGAAATTCAGTTCGATTACTGACGAGAGAATTTTAAATTGTGGTAATAGATTGTCCGATAACGATAATACCAAACTCACATAATTCCGTCACGAATTACTTACGTGAGCTATCATTCGGCCCCTGTTTTCTATCCAAAACAAAGTCAAAGGAACTGTGTACGTGTGATGCTATAAGAAATTATTGTGTCAGAGGGACTGTTACCGTTTTTATGTTCCGTAAGGACTCCAAAGTCGCTAAAACGAAATTATGTGTTGTTGAAGACTTTGATTCCTGTTTGCTTTTTTTTCATACTTTCTGGAAACTTCCTGTCAACAACGCTGTGTATAATTTCGACCTTCGCAGGACGTATTAGTTTAGTTATCAATAAATAATCAAATGAAAAATGATTTGTTAATTTTTGGCTTCGTGTTCAAGTCAAAAGAAATTCTTTTTTTTTTTTCAAAGTTTCCCCCATTGTGTCCCGCTTTGAGGTCATTATCTAGAGAGTAGGTACATGGTACAAGGTTAAGTTAGATTGAATATGGTGTGTAGCTGCAAGCGGCTCAAGCATTCATTGCTCCCAGTGGATGAGGTGGTGGGGGAGGGAGGCAGATGATTGGGTTGGTGACTGGGTTATTGAATTTTGGATCCCCACGGAGCCATTTGAAGCCCTGATTGAATTTTAGGATGCTGTTCAATGGGAGGTTAGAGATGTCGCCCAGTTCGCTGAAGAAGTATTTTCCGAGGGTTTTTTTTTGCCTAATGTGGGTCAAGCTAGGGCAGCCACAGAGGAAGTGGAATGATTCTTTCTCTGTCTCTTCGTCTTGACATCCTCTTCATTAGTCGGATATGCTAATGCCCGTTCTAATCATATGGGTACGCAAAGAGCTGTGACCATTGAGAATGCCAATCAACAGAGAGAGTCGAGGCTTGCTAAGCTGGATTTTTTTCTTGGAAATATCTAGTCATAGGTTTCTGTTAACCCGAGATGTTTCTAAAGACAACCACCTGTCATTGAGAATTTTTAGAAAATTTTGTTGGATTATATATGTTTTTTATTTCTTGTTCTAGTGGCTTGAGAATTGAGGTGTTCGATTGACTGAATTCGAGTGCTGACCCTATTTTAGCCTGTTTATCCGCCATTTCATTTTCGGTTATAGTAAGATGTTCTGGAACCCAAATTAAATTTAAGATATTCGTTGGGCTCAGCAATCTTAGATTACTGCAACAGCTTTCTACTAATTTAGATTTTGTGAGAATGAATGAGATTGCCTTAATGGCCGTCTGGCAGTCTATGAAGATGCCAATATTTTTGTTAATCAAGTTTTGCGTAGCCAGGTGCGGCTTCACAGACTGCAAGTACTTCTGCTTGGAAGAAACTTCAAAAGTTGGAGCATTATTGATCTATTCATCAGAGGATAAACTGAGGAGATACCTGACCCTACCCTCTATTCCGTTTTAGAACCGTCATAAGACATGATTTCCTTTTATAACCCTGTTTTCCTACATTTTATCGTTAGAATGACAGCCACTGGATTGAAATGAAAGAGGGTGTTTATCTGTTTGAATGTCTATATCAGCATGGTTTTATTGAATTGAATCTACCAACTCTTTAACGTCTCTTGAGAAATGCCAGAAAATTCAAGAACAGAGCAAAACCATTGCCTGTAAGTCTACTATGTAATTCTATACTACAATGAAAGTGTTTGAATGCCCAAAATTCCTCCTCCGTATCTCTTACGGACGTAGAAGTGAATGGGAAACATGAACAACTTTATCGAAAGCAGTTGGAGAAGTCCAAATTCTATTCTACTTTAATCCAATAATACCAATAAGGCCTTTTAAAGTAGAATTAGAAATAACTTTCGATTGATTTGAAAGTGGAATAAAGCTACATTGGTGGGCCCCTGTACAGCTCTTTCAAATAAATTTTCGACTCTTTCCTTTTCCCACAGTCAGCAGTGCGAAATTCAATCAAAATATTTTATATTTCTTATACGAAAAATTGCATCTCCATTTGCCGTTGATTGAATTTATTTCTGTCTAAGTAGACAAATATGAGTATTCAAATTGTTATTTTTATGTTTCTCACATCGGCTTTTTATTTCCGTTCCTGAGAAGCGCAATGTATGATCTATTAAAATGATTTATTCAATTCCAAAGAAAAATGCAACTTTCACCCACTATGAACTTTTGAAATTTGTAACGGATTTCATTCTGTTCAAGAATTTAGAAAATTTTTGTCTACTATAGATTTAATGACTAGTGTTCTATACAAATGCATTCATATATCATTGTTTCGTTTATTTGTTTTTGACCAATATGCATTTTTGCGATGAATAAAATCCAAGGAATTTTTCTTGGGGGCTCTTAAGTTAAAAATGTGTTTATTTGGTGTGGCACTAACAAATTGTTTGCGAAATAGGAAATTATTGGCTGATAAGAGGCATAAAATATTTGCTATTGCAGTTTCATATTCAAATTATTATTTAATGAATAAACCAAACAAAGTGTCACTACTTTATTTAGAAGGTAGAGTATTGCAACCAAGGCGTACGATGGTGAAATAAGGTAGCCTTTTTAAGAAAAAGAGTGCATTGAAAAAAATTGTATAAGCTTGATTTCGCTAAGGATCAGTGTGCCGAAGAGATATTTTTTTCTGTTGTTCAAATAACCTTAAAGTGCCTCTGCAGATAAAAGTGTTTGACTATTCCTTTGAAGTCACCTATTGTTTACATTAGGAAAAGAATTTTGTAGTTTTTGCAAAAATGAAAAACAATTCCATAGCATTAGTTAGTTCTCCCAGCTTACCTACATTCTGTCTTTTATTGATACCTAATCAAAGAGCCCAATTTCGAGCGCGCTGTCATCAGTTTTGAGAGCCCATGTTCATCTAGGACTGTAGTAGTCACCTTAGTATTGTGAGCCAAGTTTTTTTTTTTTTTACGTTAACACTTGCATAATTTTTTGCCCCACAATACAAAGCAGCGAACGATTAATGCTTATTTCAGGTATCTTGCATCTAAACGTTAATAAGTCAAACTGTACCTTACAGGCCCGAAAATTTTTTTAATGTCCCTGGGACTTAACTTGCGCTTGACGTATTTTGAGGAAGTTGTATTTCTGTAAGTTCTTAGATATCTACAAGGACTTCAAGGGTTCTAAATGATCCTGCAGAGTCGTACGAGTTTTACAGGGGTGCCAACTTGACACTTACTTACTTGACATGGCTCTGTATTTTCTTGCGGTCTTGAAGTCGACAAGAGGTTTTTTTATACTAATATTATGTTTCTTATTTAGGTCAACATTAAAGTTCGAGGTAATCCTTTTGAACACTAAACAATTTTGGTTTCGGACGGACTCTCTCCAGCTTTGCACTCTTCCATTTTTGTGCTTTCGAAAATCGTCGATGCGATAAGGTTCATGCACCCGACTTACAATTGGTTTTTCTAGAGAGCATTTTATTTCTTGATTGCCTTTTTAACTCAAAGTAGCAGCGATTGGCTAGAGTAATTCCATGTTTGATCTCCGTACTGATAATATTTCCCGTATCTGTAGCGTATCCTAGGTAGACGAAGTCCTGTACGACCTCGGAATTATGCCTGTTTATCTACTGTGGTGTTTCGTCCAATTTATCAATGTTCTCTGTCCTTGTTTGATGGGAGGTTTGTGGTTCGAATCCTAACAAAAGCAAAAATGTTTTTTTCAGGCTTATCGCCTTTCGTGAGGAATTCGCAAGTCTTCCGATATGATGATTGGAATCGACAGAAAATTGAAGGTCTCCTCCATTCTGGCTTGTCAGCATTGTTTCCACAGTGTTTTCAGCTAGCGGTAAATTTTTCGAAAAGATAGTTGGACAGACACTACTTGATTGAAAAAGATATTGGCAGCACTGAGAAACAGAGAGAGAGCTCGAATTTGTTTTTATGACGCAAGAGGCTAGACACATGGAGCACGACCAGAGAATTGTAAATCAGATGTGTGGAAAACAATTACTTTTGACTTTATTCCTTTTAATTTGCAATTCGCTGGTCGTATCTCTAAAACCAAGCGCTTAGCAACTAAAAAAAATTTTGCTCCTTCGTCTGATGCTCATTCGTTTACAAATTTTCTATTCTGTTCCTATGATGTGTTAAACATGGACTGCTGCTTTGCTTTAATTGTTAAAAATAATTCGTTGTCTATACCAATAGCTCCTAATAAAGCGACCGCAGAGACAAGAGTAATAAAATTACTTTAGCATGGCGCCCATGGCACATGACTTATTCAAAAGGAGCAACGATCTTCTCTATGTCGAATAAAAATCATCAGTTTTTGGCATCTAAACTCTCTTTCAATAGACATTTGAACAAATGTTTTGCCACCTAAATGCTTGTCACGCACATCGTGCGTTCCCTTCCAAAAACAACTCCAATCCAAGTTTGAATTGCAAGTTGCGAGTATCATTTTCTTAATAATATTCTTTTGAATGCACCCTTTGCCGGCCGTCACCTCAAAGCATTTTTGGCGTTTTGTAGGAAGAAAACGTAATTCCTTTGTTGTAATTTTGCATGTTATGATTTTCATTAATTAATATTTAAAGAAACGTTCTCTCAGTATCGAATGATTTTTGAAGCAATCCATTGTTTTGTTGATAACACAATAGCATCGGAGATTCTCGGATACCATTTCCATAACCTAAAATGGAATTGCGTCCGATGTGCCCGATTAATGAACAATTGAAATTTATTTCGCAAATATTTTTTAGACCCCAATATGAATTCTTTTGACGTCGTATTGTTAACATTCAATTTGCATAAGGCGGTTTGTAATTATTATGCCAAGCACTCTCAGCAACTGGGAGTAGAAAAAATATAAAAAATAAATAAATAAACATCTTCGCGCGTTTCAGTAATTTATTTGACTACAATTTAACAACAACGAAATCGTTTACAAATTATTGTCTTTGGAGCTGTAAAAAGCAATAAAACAACACACATGTCGGCTTAGTCTTGATATTAAATTTGATAGAATAGAAAAAAAATGATGCCTTTTAGATAACGGCCAATTACACATTCATTTCATTAGCAAGGTGCTCTTCCTGGAAATGTCTGAATATAGAATATTAAAAATACTGCTTCAAAGTTAACTTCTTCTTACATTGATCCAACATTAATTTTCAGCGTGTGCCCTGTGCCCAACGATTGTGATCTGTGAAACCTATTCTTATTTGTATGTTCCGCTGACCGCGTAGATGTGTGGCACACATAAGGCTACATTCATTCATTTGACGGCGATTGAATTGCAGTCGCGTTGCGCTGGTTTATTCAAGCCTTATTTTTTTTATAACTAGCTCAGTTCTAATCTAGAGTTTTGTTTTTCGTACAGACAGATCGCTTGAAAAAACTTTTTTTTTCGTCCAAGCAAAACCTTTGACACCACCTTTGATACCACTTTTTATTCACTGAGCATACAAACTAAGTACTTAATCAACAGTAAAAAACAGCATGAAAATTATCATATTGTGCCAAATAAGACTTTTTTAATATTTGACTCGAAAATGCTATAGTTTATTTAATCTAACAAAAAACTATTTAAAAAAATACATAGTAGGAAACACTTCCAAAGAGAATACAGTCTGTTTTGCAAAAGATTCGACAAAGCCCAGGAAGGATAAGTTGGACCGAGACAAGAAAAAATCATTGGGGCTTGGGGGAGGGTCTTTAACGTGCTACATTTAAGTGAGAGATCAGATCTATTTTATAGAAAAATTATTCAAAGTCACTATGTATACAATTTTCCAACTAAGTCACCTATATCCACAACTATAGTATTTTTGTAAACTAATACTTTGTTCTTCAATTTAGTTTTTAATTTGAGCGCAGGAAATCCTTTTCTGTGTCTTCCCCAATTAGGACTTTGTTCTCAAAGCAGATCTTCCCGCAAAAAAATGTAACTTAGACAAAATTGACTTCTTCTTCTACTTCCTTCTCTTACTTAACTCTTCATACAAGCCATCCATTCCTAGAGTACGCCGTGTTGATCTCAACCAAATTCGCATTCGCCTGTACCAGGAGTGTTTTCGTATACTTTTTTTTAGTTTCTTCGCGATCGTGTCAGAACGTTGTATGACTTTGGCCTTTCAATACGCTCAAGCTTTGTTACTCATCTCAGTTGCCGTCAAATTACTCTCATACTTTTTATCCAACCTACGCTTACTCGATGATCCCAGATATTGAAACTTTTCAAACTCGGGAAGCATTTTAATTCAATGAAATGTCTGGAATAGGCATTGAACCAGAAAGAAGTGAAAGGAGTTTAAATAAAGGAAGGGAATGCACTAAATCAAATAAACAAATGTTTGATTAAAATTTATTTGTGTTTTACCTCAAATTAGAGCTCATTCATACTTTCATAAACGGACTAAAATAACGATTGAGATTAAAAGATCTTATAGACTTTAAACGGCACCCGCATGTCAAAAATATTTTGCTCTAGAAAATTGCTATTAAGAAAAAGTCTTCTCAATTTTGCGAGTTCTTATTTTTCAAATCATTTTGCAATTATTCTTTTTTAAACGTACGTAAGAGGGACGTAGTCAATACCTACATGGCTCGGCTGTGGTATTACTTAACCAGAAGCTCAGGAAGTATCCAAGTATCCTGTTCGTGTTTGTAATTCTTTTATAAAGCACTTATCTATTCATAATACAAAACATGTGCCACTTCTTACTACGTTTCGTATTTAAAAAGGTAGAACACATAAATGGATGTTAATAATGATATATCAACATCGTTAAGTAGAGCAATTGAGGGAATATGAATTAGTTCTCTTCAAAGGACAGTCAACCTGGTAGTCCTGGATTCTAGTACACGAAATGTAACATCCAATCAGCAAAAAGGCTTGGTAGGTGGTGTATACATATGTATTCATATTTCGGTACTTAACTTATTAACGACGTCATTTGATATACGGAAGAGAAACCTTGGCAGCAAAAAATATTGCTCTCTTAAATTTCTTGGAAAAAGAATAGCCTTGGGCTAGCTATAATTTAGAACCTAAGATCTATATCTTTCCGTTTCCACGTATCATTTTATGAAACTAAGGGGTGTTTCTGACCTTAGTTAAAATACCTAAAATAAAAGTATTTAACTAAATATTAAAATTTAGGGCCATGTCAAGGTCAAGTTGAGAGCGATGTTTAAGAGCCGTGATTTAAGTTAAAACAAAACATCAACACTTTCAGCATTATATACCTATAATTTTTTTTTTATATTTCTAAAAAAAAAGTAAGCGAACTCTGAAAAATCAACATCACTTAAAGTTATATCCCCCGCTTGGTAAAGAAAACATAATTGGTAAATAAAATAACTTGATAAGGATTTCGTTTAATAATAATACACGACTTACATCAATTAAAATAATGAGGTAACCGTTGCGTGTGGTTAGGGTGTTATGTGGGATGTTCGAGGCTCAAATCATGACAGAAAACAAAAAATGTTTTTCAACTAGTAGGTATCGACTTTCGCGTGGTATTGGCAAATCCTACGATAGTAAATTCATTGCCATGAAAAGTGTCTTATCGATCGATTTTGATTTGATGAATAAAAACTATTTTAATGATCAACATATGTAGCATAAGAGAGATATCCCTGATTTGCAGAGCGAGATACGATATGTTGAATTTGAATGGTGCACCGTTTAAAAAATCAACAACAAATCCTTGCACTATATGCAATCTCCAATGAAAGAAAACACATTCCACCTCCTGGCAGTGTGTCCTATTTACCAAGATTTGAGACTGATACACTTCGGGAAACTAACATTGATAATGGAACAAACGAAGTACATCCTAAATGGTGATAACTGGATTGCTCTCTACAAATTTATTGAGAGTGCATCCACTTATAGACATAGGCTAATATTTTATCTGATTTTTTTTTTTTTTTTTTTAAATGTCATGTTTTTATAATATTTACTTTTTTATAAGATCGTATTTCCTTTACTTTGTTTTCTTTTTTTTAATCAAAAATTTTCCTTTTTTAAGATAAGATGTTTCTATTTAATTATAATGTAAGAACTTAAAAAGAATTTTGTCGCAACAATAAATAAAAAATAGTTTAAATATCCTATCCTAGTTTTAGTTATTTCATTGGTTTTTGAAATGGAAAGTTACATTACATTCTTCCCACCGTGTTCATTTAATTTAGATTATTTATTTTCTATACTTTTCGTCGGATAAATCAAGGTCCTGCTATATGTAAATGATTGGTCGAAACCTAGGAAATCGAGTAGTTACTGGAAACTTCAAATTCCGATAATAATAATTCCGATTTAACTAAATACTTTCGTAGTAACTTAATTATGATGTAAGAGCTAAGAGCTAATGGTTAAAAATACTAACGTTAAGTTCAAAATTGGGTAATTTCTCTAAACCCATTTTTTCCTATAAAACCATTGTGGTCTTTAAAGAGCGAAATAAGTAAAAGTTTATAACTTTTTGAAAAATTAAAGCTTTTTTACATATTCAATTGTTTAAACCAAAACATGACACTTTTCATAAAAAGATAGACACTGTGTTGCCTGCGGTGGTATCGTCAAAAAGTTCGAGCCTTAGTTTGAAGATCGCGGTTACAATCCTAATAAGATACTAATCTATGATTTTTTTGGCGGAATCCCATCTTCTAATGAACTAGAAAGCTACCGAAATGAGTGCTTTCTTGAAAAATAATGTCCGTTATGGGCCTTCAGAAAATATAAAATTATATTATTTCATATATGATTAGATTCTAGAACTCACACATTTTCTTTTTTAAGTCAAAAAGTATCAATATTTATGGAAAGCTTGGGATAGCCAATGTAATAAATTTTCTTATCTGAATTCGTTTTGCTTCCTTCATTCTTGCATAGGATTCCTTTCAGTATCCTCCTATGTGCATAATTAATTTCCTAAATTTATTAAAAATAGAGTACCCGCCTAGGGTCAGTAAGTTAATTAATTTATTATGTAAGCTAATTGAAACATTTTTGTTAGCCATTAAGTAGTTAGTTACAAGTGATAAAAAATAAAAAATAAATTTAAAACTGAAAAAAACACATTCGAATACAATTGGATTTTCTTAGTCTACCTAGTCTTATTGAGACAATGAAAATATTACTACATTGTGGAAGTTGAAACCAAATGGGGTCTTGGTAGCAATTTCTACCTGAGGATAGAGTTTGAGATTTGAATCTCTACCATGTGTTATTGTGTTTTTGAAAACAAATACTCTGTTTTTTGATTAACTTTATCATATGAGCTTCTTTAGTGAATGATTTTTGAGTAATCAAGTCTCAAAGTCAAAACTTTGAAAATCAACAATACAACCTCAAACTTTGCACCAGGCCAGAAACCTTCTAAACGGTTGATGGCAGGCTTGTACAGACTATGCGATCTCTCTCCATCAAAGGCAATGAGCTTGACTCGCCCTTGGTACCAACCTGCATCCTCAGAGGTTGCAGGTTCTCCTGGATTCTCCACCTGAGCGCTTAATAAAGAGGCCTGGAGCTTGTTCATGACCATGGTCCACTGATCAAAACAGATCGCGCCATCTGCGTTGCTCTTGTCAATTATGGCTAAACTATGGTTTTGTCCTTTAGCACTACTTCGCTACTACACTTCCAACTCTAATGACTGCAATAAGTTCATTTTGGATTGACCAATAAAAAACGCAATAGGTAGCCCTTTTTACCACCAATGACTGATTGGTTTCGTTTTAAACGAACCTACACGAATCTCACTACTCTCCCGTTAAATTATTCAAAATGGCATTAGACGTGTCTATATGCCTTCTGTTTTTAGCTATTTTAGCTGTTGAGTGCCCCTCATAATACGTACTGGTCACGTGAAAAATTATTTCTTATTGTAAATGCAATGTAACAACGCTGAGCTAACACACAACACTACACACTACACACTAGAGACACCTGTCATTTATCTCTTTTCCTTTTTTCTCTTTTTATTTTCTCTTTGCGTACTTTCGTCACTAAACTACATCCAAAAACAACTTTGAAGTTCAAACTTGCGCTGCGCACGATTGTCTTGTACAGGTTGAGTCTACGCCTCTACGCTAAGGCCAGGTTCTCTTAGCATTTATACTATAGCATTGTATCTAGATACCTACGCTATACGGCTATAACCACATGCAAGTTCAGACAATTTGCCGAAAGAATATCAATTTCACTACTTTGCACTTTCTTGCCACGCGACTTGCATTTGATACTCTTGTGGCTATTTTTACAGCTCATTAGGTTCCAATCGCTCCATCGATCTAATCTCTTTAACCCCAAATAAATATGAAAAGATGAAAACATTTCTTGAAAAATTATGCCTAGTTTATAAATATTCATACAGTTGAGGCTTGGAACTTCGGTAATGGGGCATGAGTAGACTATAATGACATAATGAGTATTATTGTAGTTTGAGTTATCAAAAACACAAATGATGTGACAAATGACAATGATAAAAGAACTGCTCTCTCTTTCGGTACACGTATTCAGAACACTTTCATAAACCTAAGAGTATATGTGTTTCATTTGAGCTGGTATTGGTTATCAATCACAAAAACAAAATTTTGCAAATTGTTGCTTCCACCGTGCGTGTGGATTTGACATTTTGGTAAGCTGCCAGATACGCAAGTACTTCCACTCCCGAGTTTTCGCGATTTATTTTTGTTTTAAGTGCTTCCGACACGAAAATAAAACAAAAAAAATAAGAAGAACCGTG
This sequence comes from Melanostoma mellinum, assembly GCA_914767635.1. Classification (NCBI taxonomy): domain Eukaryota; kingdom Metazoa; phylum Arthropoda; class Insecta; order Diptera; family Syrphidae; genus Melanostoma; species Melanostoma mellinum. Next base: position 171,380,593 of record OU612058.1, read on the forward strand.
TGCTGTAGGAGTAAATACAATAGTAAACAATAAATAAGTAACACGGTAAGTTTTTTAGACGCCTACATACAGTACCTACAATGTGCAGTTTTTTTATTTGGTAAAATCGGTGCTAATAAAAAGCTCTAGAACATTTGCGTTGTTAATGAAAGTGATGAATTCAACCTGAGATTTAGACTCTGAGGTATCTAATGTAAAAATCGAAAAAATAGAATCCGTCTTGCGTTCTCAGAAGGTGAGCTCATATCGGATGGATAAATGATGGGATTACCTGCCAACAGTGTGATAAAATTATGTATACCCATTTGACGTAGAAAGATCGATAAGCCACCATGTTGCAGTCCTTTAGTTTGGCTATGCTTAAACTTTGATATGCCATAAACCTATAAAGGTACCGAGTGTATCTTGAATCAAGAAGCTTACTCAATCATAGCTGCGCTCCTATTGCAGTTTTAGTGCTTGAATTACATGTTAATGAATAAGCAACAAGTTGGTTGGCTTGTAAAACAGGTTGTTGGCATTACGAAAACATACATGCCCCTTTTATTGATTAAATGGAGTCATTTCTTTCTTCTCTTTTTTATTTCATTATCTCCGAATTAGTATACTTATCTAGAGTCTTACATTTCTTTAAAAAGACTGAAATGATTATTATCTTTCTGATGCTACCTATAAACTTTAAAAATATTTGTACAGCCATTTTTGTTTTTGTTTTGTTTTTTTACAACATTCGTCTCCAAAAAATGTGGAAAGTGTTGCCGCTATTTGCGAATCAGAAGTTTCAGCAAGGGCTACGGAGCAAGTTTAAGGAAAGGTCAGTTCCGTTTATCAGACACATTCACATAGGCACTAAATTATTCAGTGAATTATCAATGTTGGCGAAGATTACATGAAATTTTACCCAAAAGGAAAATAGTCCCATCCCAAAAATCGGAAAATGTATAGATACCTACATATGAATCGCAAGCACATTGAAAAATTGAGTAGGTAGGTATAGGTATGTTTTTATAAAGTATAGGTACATTCTATTTCACTTCGTTAGTGCCTTTCTTCATTTATCACTTTGGAATGAAATTTGATCACGATTTGGAAACAGAGTAACAAAAAACAATTTTTTTTTTTATGATACAGTAAAGTGAGCAATATAATTTTTTTCTTTGTACATACTCTGATTTTATTAATAAGATCAAATATTTGCATTAATTATGGATCACAATTCACAACGTCGCGGTCGTTCAAGTGGCTGTCTCAGCTGGCGCAGTAACTTTATTTTGTTACTCCAATTTTTCAAGACCTTGCTAGTTTTGGGCTCGCGGGTTGCTAGAATGGTATTACCCTTAATTGCTTAAATTGTTTCCGTATTGGAATGACTTCGGTCTTTCATTGTTCCTTACAAAAAATTGGCCAATGAGGTCGAATTGCATTGCCAAGCCAATGCGGCGAGTGTCAGAACTTCTTTTCTTAAAAAAAAAAAAAAAACACTGTTCGGGCTGCACAGCACTTAAGACCCCGACCCATAGAATCCGTTGCGTCCGTTCGCTGCCGGATTCAATTGACAGCAGTGAGTTTTACTGGACACAACAGATTGGGGTGACCCATAGAATCCGTTGCGGTGCGAAGAGAAAACTTCAAATTGGTTTTGATTGCGCATGTCATCAGTTCTGCTGGACGCAAAAGTTAAAAGTTGGTCTACTTTTTCCGTTGCGTCCGTTGCATCCGATGCTTATGAGTCACCTCTCATAAGATCGTGTGTATTTAATCGAGCTGTCAGTTGAATCCGGCAGCGAACGGACGCAACGGATTTTTTGGGTCGGGGCCTTTACATTGAAGCCATTTGACAAGAAAACCATTTAAAAAAAACACCTCATTTGTAGCGATAGCTACATTTTATCGTTACATAACCTCAAGATCAAAATCTTAAAAAATCCTTTTGCACATCAATTTCTTGTTCACCATACAGGGTGTTCCGTAATTCACGTATTATCCTTTGGGGTGCGATTCTTGGTCATATTCTAAGAAAAAAAATGTTTTACAGTAAAGGCATTTTCTAAAAAAAAAAAAAAATTAACAGAAGTCAGGGTACGATACACCAAAGTTAGCCTTTTTTTAAATTGTTAAAAAGTGATGTCAAAGTTGAGAAACGAGCTTTGCTCTTTACTGTAGAACAATTTTTTCTTAGAATATGACCAAGAATCACACCCCAAAGGACAATACACGAAGTACGGAGCACCCTGTATAAAGGTGATATTTTGCTCAAAGTCTCAAAGTCAAAATTTTGAAAAACAAAAATAATAATTTTTTTCTTCAAGTAAAATTTTTAGAAAATTTTAATTTTTTTTCTAATAGTGCTAACGAAGGAAACTGAACTAGAAACCTGATTTTCTTTTTTTTTGTAACAGAACCGAAGTTAACCAATTTTGGCTAAAAGACTGTTCAAGTATTAACGCAACTTTTGAAGATATTAGAACCTTCCCATATGTAACGCACGGAGTCGCTTTGAGAATTGAAATACCTTAGTTATTGTTTTGATAGCGTTTGAAGTAGCTTAGATTATACCTCATCCCTATATTCCTACGGTAACAGAAACAGGAAAGAGAACGGGGTCCTTACAATTACTTAACCAATTTCGAAAATCCATTAACATTTCGATTTTCTGTTTTTAAAAGTTAAATGTTCATATTTCCCAGATGTTTTCGGCAGTAATCTGGAAAAAGATATTTGGTTCGTGAAAAAGGTGTTGAAGATACGTCTACCCGACCCAGAATATCCTATCCTATAGGTTTTTGGTCATGTCGGAATAGAAAACGATTGAATACAAGCAAAAAATTCAGATTTGATGTCAAAATTATCGAAAATAAAGAAGAAAAAACTACAAAAACTTTTTTTTTGTTGCATTTTTCGAAAGTATGCATTTATGAAATCCGAGCAGTCTAACAACTGTAGGTACTTTGGGTGACTTCACGTAGCTACCTCTGCCTCCTGTTCTAATATGATAATTTTTCGTTAAAGAAAACTTTTAACGCATTTTTCTCGGAATGTCGTTTTTCGACGGTTTGTTGATAGAATTTCCGGAACTATTCAAAAGAACCCTACCAAGATTTAGCCACATATTCTTTAGGACTATAGCTATAGTATATATTGTGCTTATGTGCATATCATACGATTTTTGAAATTTTGAGTGGAACTTATTTTTGGCAAAATGATGAAAAATGACATGGTTGCCATTTTCTCATTTATGAAAAAAGAAATCTTATGATATGCGCTATAGCTATAGTCATAAAGAATATGTGGCTAAATTTTGGTAAGGCTCTGATGATACTTTCCAGATATTTCATCAACAGCGCACCAACATTTTTTTGAGACAGTCTTCTCCCTATATTTTTTTTTTCGTACAAAAACTGAAACTAAATATTAAAAAATACTGTGATTTTGAAGAATGTATTTTTCACTTTTTACGTTCATGTTTATGGTTTGTACGGATGGAAAAAATTTGACAAAATGTCTTTTTTTTTCTTTGCCTGTTCAAAGAGGTTGCACACCTTAATTTACATGTAAATGCAATTTGATGTAAAACTATTGACCTTGTAAGGGCCTGGCCTCTCAAACGCTGTAGGTATTGTTCTGTATGCTACCTTTGTTTATTGTCTAGCGGGATCATGTGACTCGAAGAAAGTAGTTCGAGGAGTCAAATAAAAAAATACCCCTAAATTTACACGAAAATAGCCAGGTAGGGATTCAACTTACTAAAATTGCCTCAGCTCTGTTTGCATCTGCTTCTGAAATTTTCTGCTGACGATTACAAGTTAACAAGTACAACATGCCGGTCAGTTGAGCGCTGTGTTGTTTTCTCATAAGTGTATCTAGAATGGAATTAGATAAGCTGATGAAAATGAATTCAAATTATTTCAGTTTGTTAAGAACAGGGAGAGAAAGAGATGATAAAGAGAACGAAAAAGAGAGTATAACAAAAAATAACATCTGTTTTGAGAAAATGAATAGATTTTTTTATACATTTTACATCTACACAACACTTCACAATACAGTGAACCAGTCCTTTCAAGTCTACGAGAAGAAGAATACCTACCGTACACAATTCAAGTCCGTCGAACTTTCTACGGCGCCATAGTGTTTCATTTGTGTTTTTCTACTTTCATTTATTGATTTGTGTTGAGCAGTGTACACATTGCGTGCATGATTTCGTACATATATATTTTAAAGAGTGGTGCAAATTAACTTAATGCACCGTTAGTTCGTGCTTTAAAATTTCGATTTAGTACCGCACTGACTACCACGAGGTTTACTATTTCAAATCAAAACATTTCTCAGTCATGTCTGCCAACGACATGGAAATCCGCAACAGAGTAGAAAATCTCCAAGAAAATGCCGAAAATAACGTTCGCGTAGTGACACAAACAGGTTGACTCATCGTTGAGAGTTTTTTTTTAGTATAATTTTTTAATATAGAAAAAAGTGATTTTGATTTAATTGTTGTGTATTTTTGATTGCAGGCAGCAAGATGGATGATGGAAATGATAGTGTGTCGCTGAGCAACTTTAAGGTGTTATATCTACTGGCACAACTGTCGGGAGTGACATTGATTGTGTTGATGGCCAGCTGGATTTGCATTCATTTGGGCGGATTCGCAGGCACCAGTAATCCAAAGTTGGAATTTAATTGGCATCCGCTTTTAATGACGATTGGCCTCATATTTTTGTATGGAAATGGTTAGTTTTGAACAAAGTTAGCATATTGTTTAAGTATGTTTTAGTGTGTGTGCACAGGTTGACGTATAGCTTTGCTATGAGCTTACTTATTTGTAATTTAATATATGGGTAAGGTACCCCAAGAACGTGACAGACTGTTAATCAAAACAAAGTTGATAAAGTTTATAGTTGAGGAGAATCGCAATGAAGTGTAAACAGAAAATGAAAAACAAAAAAAAAAAAAAATTATTTCTCTGCTGGAAAAAATTAGAACATATATTGGAATTAGGTAGCCGAGAAAACCAGATCAGTTAAACGCAGACCCCTAAGCCGTTTGTGCAGGTTCTTCTCTATTCCATAGACAGACAGATGAGTTTTTACTTGGATGGTGTGGATGTGTATTATATTTTTTCTAAGACTAGGTATAGCATAGAAGGAAAGGTGTGGTTAATTTGCTCAGTTCATTTCGCAGTTCTTATATCCTTAACATTTAGCCTTAATAGCGTTACCTACTCATTAACGAAAAGAGTTAATCTTAATTTATCAACTTACCCCTTTTCAATTTTCAAAGCTTCATTGAAGAGAGAGTTATTCTGCAGTCCTACCCTCAACGCGAAAAGGTCTACTCCTATTAAATTTGTATATCTATCTTCTCTGAATCCACTTATTTGCAAGCATATCTTGACTGACATTGACATTAACATTAACATTAACATTTCGCACTCTCGGTAAGACAAAGCCAAAGTTCTAGTTTTCAAATTATTCAAGACAGACATTTTAAGGTTTTTTAGATTATCATGTTGTTCTTCTCCCATATTAATGCAAAATAGTGTTTTTTTTTTTTTTGGTAAAAATAGGTATACCTACCTTATACTTTTGTGAATATAAATTATGTAATTCAAAAGAGTAAATCATTTATTTATTTACACAATATATTTAATGACATAATAATGTATGCAAACAATTATGCCCTTTTTGCACAACATTTTAAAGCTTTGTAATTGTGACCAAAGTAAGCATTTGGTTTTGTCTAATATGTGCTCTGAAATTAGAAATGAGTACACAAATGTGACCATGTCTTTTCAGAATGTAAAGCAAAAGCATACCTATTTACCTGACCTTGAGGCTCCAATATCATTAAAAAAAAAAACGAATGAATGGTACCTACAAAGGCACTACTGCCCTCTGGTGAAAATAAACTGAATCTAGTGGGTGTCTTTGTTCCTACAGGCGGAAATTAGTTTTTAAGGCACATTAGCATCATATACATATTTAATGCGTTTTTAGAATTTTTAGCACTTCAGCCTTTGTCTTACCGAAGGTGCGATTTGTTGATGTTCGTCGTTTTCTAAATTCAAATAATTATGAAATGTACAGTTGTTTAGTCCTTGTCACGTTATCGTTCCAAAAATGTTGAACTACAGAGTTGATAACCCCTGAAATGTTTGTTTTCCAAATTAATTTTTAGCAGTTCTTCCAAATCTCTGTGAAAAACTTTTATTTCTTTTAGATTTTATTTTTAATCAAAAATGTTTTCTTAGCTTAGGTAGGTTTTTTTTCTAGAAATATTTTATTCTCGGCGGTGTCGTACCTCACCATTCACGACCACGAGGATAAGTAGTGAGAGGCAGAGAAGAGAAAGAAATGTTATCTTTTCGAAATTACGATGCTTACTTGAAGAAATGTTAATTTTTAATTAAAGATATGACTAAATCAACATTTCATGGTCTAGCCTCGTCTGAAATTTCTAATATTGTGAAATTCTTTTAAAAAAAATGCTCTTATCGTCACAGACATCCACTTTGTACAGTTTCATTTTCTACTTTGAACGACACTCTCGTGGTAGTGCTGCATTATGATAATTTATTACGCGGTATATGCATGCCTTGTAAAGGGTGTTTTGTTGTAGTACCTGTTTCAAGAAGAAATATAACGCATATAATTTAATGTGATGGTCAAGAATTTAGTTTTATTTTAAAGATAAGGTTTTGCCATTTTAACTATATTATACTGTATTGTCTTGGAAAAGAAGCCTGTCTTGAATAAATTCCAGCCTAGAGGCCCAATTTTTGATCACTTTTTGCAGCTTTAGGGCCGTAGACCAGGAACAACCCGCTGAATATTCTTTTTTCAAGCGTCTGGGGCTTATCTGCGTAGAAAAATGACTTCACATAACACTACAAAAAAGTCCAGTGATGTTAAATCGCCCGATCTGGCAGATAACTCTCATTTTAAAACTCAAAATTATGTAAAACAGCGATTTCGTTTGGAGGCAACCGAGCGTACGCAGTGCATGAGAATTGTTTTATTCTATACGCCATTTGGATTTTTTCGAGAAATGAGCATTTACGGGTTTGAGAAATTGGTATTCCAAAGTTGTAGGTTCTCACTTTTTTTTAATTTTTTTTTTTTTTAATTCAAATTGCTGAGAGTTTACCTACCGATTTTGAAAGTTTTTTGCGAAACAAGTTACTTTCCCTAAGGTGAACGTCTACAATCTGTGTCCACAGAAGCGCATGCAAATCAAAAGAGGAGAAAGCAACAGAGAATAATTTTTTTTTTAATTTGGAATTTATTGAATTGAATCAACAAATAAGGTAAATCAAGAAGTGGCCTCAACACTAAAAAGTGCTTTTTTTACCCAGGTGCAACAATGGTCTAATCAGTTAAATGTTATCGTACTCTTCTGACTCTATAGTAATAAAAGTTAAAAGTTCTAGCTTAAGAGCTGAAAAAAAGCTAAGCCAGAGAGGGTAACTAAAAGCCCACTCAAATTGGAACCTTACAGTCAATTTGGTACTCCCTACAAACTTCCCTCGCCTAATAAAAATACCTACATTGACGTTGAATATGGTAATACTGGTTGTGGTTATCAAGTACTTTCTCATCTTACTCCATACGGCTTAAAATACCTTTTTTTAAGACTACCCTATTTGCACTTGTTATTGTTATGTGTACATATATGTGCCGCTTGACACTGTAAAGGTAAAACAAATTTATATCAGTTATGATGTCAAAATTGGTCCGTAAATAATAATTTTTCCACTCTTCATGTCGAGATTGGTCCAGTTATTTGCATCATTATAAATAAATTAAATGGGTGGTACAAGAAAGTTCTGGAAGTTTCGGGCCTAACGAATTTCAAGGGCCTACAACTCCGAAAGGCGGAGTTAGAAAGCGTTTTTCATGCCTTTTATTTTACTGTCGGATTACTTTCCAGTTCCTCGTGAAAGGTGATACCGGTGAAAAAACATGTTTCTTTGATGTTTCTAGGATTTGAACCTGACAATGAGGGTGAACCTCAAACATAACTGGCAGACCTGCTAAACATAAGGCCAATGGCGCATGGCTTACCCGACAACCTCTATTAATTTTAAATGAATACAATGAATAATAATGAATGAATGGTACCCGTGGCGTAATGGTTAGCATGTCTACCTGCTAACCCAGAGGTTCGAGGTTCGAATCCCAGCAGAGGCAAAATGCAAACATGTTTTTCTACGGGTATCGCCTTTCGCGAAGAATTGGCAAGTCCTCCGTTAGCAAATTCATTGCCATGAAAAGCACATTCTCAATTAGCCGTTCGGAACCGGCGAAAAATTGTAGGTCCCCTCCATTCCCTCACAAGGCATGGTTGTGAGAAATGCGCTAGGCCCTCGCTCTGTTGCGCCACCCTATTTATTTTTATTTTTTTTAATGAATAAAAAACTGCATATATATTTTCTGAAAATTTATGGTTGCAAAATCCTTTGATTACCTTGTAAATAGGAAACTACAAGCTTTAGAGGTTTATATATACATATATGTTAACTGTTTCAAAGTTAGCAAAGTTAGTTTTGTATTGTTGGTTATTATCTATTTTTTTTTTTGTACACAACGATTGAATTTTTTGGAGATAATCAATTTTTGAACGGGGTCTTTTGCAAAAGTTTAGGTCGAATAGGTTGATCCATGACAAGAAAATGATCGTACAGAAAGGGGGGGCTTATCTTCTTCTGTTTAGCCGGGAGGGGCTTTTTTATTTTGCTTAATTTTCAAAAATATTCAAAATTGACTAAGCCACTTACTACCACATACTGTAGAGTTTTTGAAAGCTAATAAAGGATAATCTCGTAGTTTCTTATATCATTACATATTCAATATTTTTATTGGCTTTTACGTTTTGAAGATAACTCCATGTTAATGTTGTCCGCTTCTCTGTTTCAAATGGTCTATTCGGAAGGTCTTATTTTGCGTCACTTTTTCGAACATTTTGGCCTGCATTCCACGAATTACGTGTGCTATGTTAACTTGTATGGCTTCAATTGGGTTCGGCTTTTCCATATAGACTAACGACTCCACAAGAAATAACCAAGGGGCATTAAATCGCATGATCTTGTTGGCCAACTTGCATGGCCATTTTGAGATATAAGCCGCTCATCAAACTCATTCTGTGTTGTATGTGGCACCGTCTTGATGAAACCACATGTCAACCAAGTTCAACTCAGCCAGCTGGGACAAAAAAAGTCGCGTATACCATGGTGAGATATCGTTCGCCGTTGACTTTAACTTTTCTCCATCGGTCGTCTCTCGTCTTTGAAGAAGAATGGACTGGCAATGGGCTAAACCACACCAAACTGTAAAGTCTTGTATGACATGTACTGTAGCTGTTTATCATTCCAAATACGATAATTTTGTAGTTCCGTTGAGCCAGAAATGAGCTGTTTTAAAGTCCATTCACCAAAAATTTGACGTTGTGCGGTAGGTCACTTTTGCAGAATTTGAATTTTATAGGCTTTCAAACGTAAATCGGCAAGTAAAGTTTTGCTTTGTGGCTGAGTAACACATGCCCAGCTGCTGAGAACGACGACAAATTGACACTGTATGATCCACAATAACACTGGACATTCTCATTCATGCTGATGATTTAATGTCGAACAAAGTAAAGTTGGTACAAAGTTTGTGTGATAACAGCACGAATTGTTGGCTCACTTGGTCGATAATGACGACGATAATGACGATATAGTCGTAACAATATTATATGTATATTTTTCGTCTTTCCATGATGAAATCTTTAGAGTGTATTGAAAACTTTGACAGATGACGTTTGGAATTTTGGACGCTATTACCAGTGCAGCCAATCTGGAAAACTTAACACTTAGAAAGTCACCCTTTGTTTTTTTTTTATTGATTAAAATTTTAGTTCAAATTGATTTAGTGAGTAGTTTTTGAGTAGTGAGTTAAAAAATGTTTTGTTGCCTATTTTTTAAGAAACTTTTTAATTTGTTTTTCGATGTAGGTATAGTTCAGGCTTTATTAAAAATCACTTTTTCTTTCAATAGTCAATGCTCTTGTTAATTCTTACTCAAAAACAGAAAACTGAACTAGAAAGTCTTTTCTAGTTTTTGAGAAATTAAAATAAATTGAAAGCTTTTTATCTCCAGAAAGTTGAATTCTGTGTGTTTTCCGCTGCTTTTTTCTGCTCTAGATCGATCTAGAGCAGGTTATTAAACAGACCTTTTATTCTCTGAGCAAAAAAGAGTTCTCTGGACAAAGTACCTTTCTTTTTTTTAAATTTCTCAAAAACTATGAATGATTTTTTCGTTTGGTTTTCTGTGTTTGATTCAAAACTAATAAGGACATTGATACTCGTAATTAAGAAAAATAGTGTAGTGGGCAACATTTTGTATTGCAGGTTCCATACCGAGCAAGTGAGAGAGTACAAGCTGCTTTTACATTTTCTTAAATATTGCTGATAAACTATTACTAATTTCAATTCCAAATCTTTCAGCCATCATGATATACCGTGGTTTGCGTAACACCCGCAAGAAGACACTTAAATACACCCATGCATCAATTCATATGGCGGCATTTATTGTAACACTACTTGGCGGTAAAGCTTCCTTTGATTCGCACAATCTCGCCAATCCTCCTATTCCAAACCTGTATTCACTGCATTCCTGGCTGGGAGCTACTGCGATTCTTATGTTCATATGTCAATACATAGGAGGTTTCGTTGCTTACTTGTACCCAAATGCAAAGGAGAACTTTAAAATTGCACTTATGCCTTTCCACATTTACTTTGGTCTATTTGGCTTCGTGCTGTCTATTGCCAGTGCATTACTTGGCCTTACCGAAAAAGCTCTTTGGACCATGCCGTAAGTTCAAATTTATTTGCTTTTCTTATGTTCATACTTATTTCAAATTCTTGCATTGTATTTACAGCGAAACATATAAGCTGCTACCGACATCAGGACTTTTGGTTAACATAATGGGAGTACTTATGGTTGTTTTTGGGGGCCTCGTCATGTACTTGAGCACAGAACCGCGATTTAAACGTCGACCAATTCCAGAAGATGCAGTTTTACTTACCGGTGTGAGCGAGTAAAAACAACTAATAGATACGAGTATCATTTCATTTCATTTTGTCACAAGCTTTATTCATTATGGTTGTCGATTTTTTGTTTAACTATACTACAACTTTTGTTAAAACACTATTGTTAACCAAAAATATTTTTGTTAGGGAATGTTGTGTATGTATTTTCTAAGTTGATTGATAAGCACAATACCTGTGGTGCAAATGTACATTATTCGTAACCATTAGCAAATAAAAATTGCGGAACAGTTAGAGAGAAGAAGGTATGTACATACCTACCTATAGATTTAATTACTAATGGACATTGGAAACCAAACGCATACAATTTACAATAAATGAATCTTTAACTATGTATTATATGATATAAATAAAGTTATATATATTCTATTAAGCCAATAAATTGATTTACTCATCATCAGTATTATAAAACGAACATCGAATTGAAATATATTCTAAACAGTTTGTTAGTAATATCCGCAGACTTAGCTTCTATAGAACAAAAAATATGAAAATTTTCTGAGTTTGGATCGCGAACCAAGAGCCGACTATCGTACAAAATCGAGGTCCTAAAAAAAAGTTTTAAGAAGAACCCAAACGTTTGTGAGGCGATAGTAAATTAGCTATACTTCAATCGCTGAAAGTTAAATTTTCATGGAATATATTTTTTTGATGATTAGTCGACGACAGACTGGTTGGTTAACTAAGAACCCAAATTTAGAGCCAACATCGCTTACAAAACTTTGATTAGTGCAGAGTTGTGAAGTAGTTCCAGGGAAAGGGTAATTATGTTTTGAAAATTTAGTAAGCTAATTAAGGTATAAGATTGTAGTCCTTGTGTTGAAAGCAATTTTTTTGTTTCAAAAACTTCACGATCTTACATTACTTAAAGCGATAAGCAAAAGCAAATTGGGCTCATTAAGAAGAGCAAACCCAGTTTAAAAAGGCCTGTAATGGCCTTTGTTTGAGAGTTTTTAATGAGCCTCAATTACGCATCAGATATCGTGAAGCTAAAATTCAAAAATTCACCCCAGTTATTAAATTTGTATCATGGAGGTGAGGTGTATACAGTTATATGCAACTCTATTCGTGTATTTAGATTTTCAAACTATGGTTCTCCACCCAACAACGTAAGAAAAGACTTCATGTAGGTAGAAGTTTGAAAAATTCCTCAGTTTTTCCGATAAACTTGTGGGAAGTTGATTTGATATCCTGAAATTCGTCTTTTGCGAACACAATTAAGCTGTTTGGCAATGAAAGAAATCAAAGATTATTGCTGGTGGACAACCGGTATAAAACAAGTTGATATTGGTAAACAGTAATTGGATGCTCGAGAGAAATTGAATAATCCTCCAAGAGTGATAAATTACACAGCCATAGAAAGAGCTTCCCCGTTTTTTCAAGAAAAACTGTTGATAAAGTCCATTTCTGTTCTCAAGATCTGGTTGAGAAAAATGTGAGACTTTGACCTGTATCCATTCATCATACGTAGCCCGCACCACGAACAGTCAGTTGTAGTGGATGTGTTTATTCGTACTTGTATGAACACAAACTCTGGAGGACATCAGATGTAACCACACTCTGAAGCTCGTTCAGTAACTTATTATTTACTGAATCCAATTACACCTACAGATTCGTGTACAACAAACTACAAGCACTTACACAAAAACTTCCATCTAAATCATTGACAAACCGCTCATTAAAAAGTTAACTATATAATTCCGGTAACATTTTGAAAAGAAGTTTGACTCGAGTAAATGTTGCTTATTTCCAAAGTCGAGATTCTGTCTTTCGCAACTTTGTAAGTTAGGCATTGTGTGCGGCTCCTGTAAGGATCGCTCGTTTTTTGAAAATATTTTGCTTAAAAAAATGTGATCAGCGAATTTACAATTATGTACTTCGAAAAATTGTTAGAATGTATTAAGATTCTATCTTCGTTTTGATTGGGCAACAGTAAAAGATTTTAATTTGATAACGTTTCCCTAATCTGAAAATCTCAATTTAAGATTTTAGTTGACAAAACCAGGAAAGTAACTTTATATGACAATCGAACTAAATATTAGATTCGTTGCTTGGTTGACCCAGGCTTCCTTAGTAACCCTATGAGTTGTCGAAAAAAATGAACTTTCCAGTTATCAAAAATGGCTAAACCACAAAATTAGCACACATCCCTGTAGTTTGAAAAAAAGCATGCCCTAGCAAAAACTTGGGGTGAGTTAAGTGGGACGCTGACTTGTCTAGAGCGTGAAAAAATGGGCATAATTTATGAATTTCTTGTGACTCAACAAAAAGATCAATAGAAAATCTGTGAAAGAGGTTGCAATAAGAGTTGAAAAAGTTGTAATAATTTTTAAGACGATAGTAAAATAGCTTTCCACAATATACTATAATATAGACGATTGAACGATAATCGTCTGAAGAGTGACGGAATGACCCCCAGGGCTAAAAAACATTCAACTTGACATTGGTCGCTTTTTGCGACCACAGGGTGCCCTTAAGGCTTCAAAGAACGAACCTAATAAAAGTAAACTTATCAACAACGACAATACATATATTTTTGAGGGCGATTTTTAATTTTTTTTAACCAAAATTAAATCAATTTGAATACTACTTTGCACAAATACTTTGAAATCGGATTTCTGAATTTCAAACCAAAGAATTTTTGAATGTTTTGTAATTACTCTTACTTTTAATTTTATTGAGTCGAAAGGTGCATCACAGAACCATTTTCAGTCTGACACAAAGTAAAGATAGTCGTTCATGAACTGACAAAATCATAAGATAAGAGTTTCGAAATTGCTTTGAATCCGGTCAATGTCTGTTATCAATCATATAACACATACAGCCCTATCATCGTAACAGATCGGAGAAACATACGATCGTAGAGAAGTTCCGATCGTAACATTTATTTTGTTTATGGTATCCGTTTCGTAAAGGAAACACTGCCGCATGTAGGTGGCATAAAACCACCCCTTCCGCGACTACTTTACTGTCGGAGACATCGGATAGAACAGAAAACCAAGAAATCGGCATGCATCGCATGAATTCCGAATGCGTTCCCACCATTTTCACATTTAATCGCCATGCATCGCATGAATTCTAGACGCGTTGCGGTGAGTTTGACATTTTCATCGCATTGTTTCGTTCTTTTCGGAGATATGTCCGATTAAGCAATCGGAAACGTTACCATAATACAAATATCTTACATTTCGTACAAATCGGAATGAATTTCGTTCCGATCTGTTACGATAATAAGGCTGATAATGTAACGATATTTTTTTTACTGACATGTTGGAATTCGAAAAGAGGCACAGAATCATTAATTTACACTGCAATATATTTAAATTAAAAAGTTCCAAATCAATCAGTCTGCCCAAATCAATTTTTTTGATAGTTCAATAACATTGAAGTGCATATATATAAAAATGAATTGCTGTTCGATAGTCTGGCTTAAACTCGAGAACGGCTGAACGGATTAATCTTATCTTGGTTTTGAAATGTTCGTGGAGGTCTAGGGAAGGTTTAAAAGGTAAATAAATATGAAAAAAAAAAGAATTGGAATATAGTAAAAGTAACAATTTCTTTATTCTTAACAGTAATGAATAAAAAATTAAATTCAAACAATACTTTTGTTTTTTCTTAGTTGTTTTTGACAACAAAAAGTTGTTTTTGATAACAAATGTTAAGATTACTTAGTTGTTTGTTTTTGAAGATTATTTTAACTTTTGACTGGTAACAATGTAATTTATTGCCCATGAGTACAATAGACTATATTTTATCCTCAAATTCCCACAGGAACGCAAATGGGAACGTCAAATAGTCAATTTGTCAAACTAGATATCTGAAAGCAACCATAATATTTGAGATTTGACAAATAATCTTTGTGAATGAAGATTAACGCTACGTGCGCGAGAACTTTCTGTACTTTTGTGATTCTTTGTGATAGTGACATTCCAGGTAATGTGCTTTTTCGAATATTTCTTTTTTTGATATTCTGTGATAGTGACAGTGTACTACTAATTTAGAAACTTACGATGACGACGAGAAGAAGACCTGACTTACAAAGGTCGAGGATCTCACTGCGACCATTCAGAATTTTCTTCCAGGACAGTTGGTTTCCTTCAAATTAGTCGACACCGTTATGAACCAGGATGACGTAGTCAACTATCAAACGAAAATTCTAAATTCACTGGGACTGTCTGGACTACCACCTCACAATTTGCAGTTAAAAGTAGGATCAGTTGTCATCATGCTGCGTAACATTAATCAACCTCGAATATGCAATGAAACAAGACTGGTTGTGAAAAAGCTGATGAATAACGTCATTGAAGCAACAATCATAAAAGGACAATACAAAGGAGAGGATGTCTTGGTCCCGCGAATACCGATGATTCCAACGGATTTACCATTCGATTTTAAAAGTTTAGAATTTCCAGTACGTCTGGCCTTTGCGATGACCATAAATATATCACAAGGAGAGTCGTTAAAAATTTGCGGAATCCTTGGAGTTTTCCTGTTCGGCGCATGGACAATTATACGTCGCATGTTCGCGCGTCGAAAAACCGTCTTCTTTGTTTATTTACGCACCACTAAACAAAACAAAAA
Organism: Melanostoma mellinum; assembly: GCA_914767635.1. Taxonomy (NCBI): domain Eukaryota; kingdom Metazoa; phylum Arthropoda; class Insecta; order Diptera; family Syrphidae; genus Melanostoma; species Melanostoma mellinum. The sequence continues at coordinate 171,396,253 of OU612058.1, forward strand.
AAATAGTTTATGGGAAAGCACATTAAATTGACTAACTATCAAGTTTAAACCTTCTAAATAGCCAGTAGCAACATGATGTGCAGAAAATAATAGTAATATTTCAATCTTCATAAAAAAATGCTTTCATACGGATTCGTTTTGTTTGTTTTGAAATTAATTTATACAAAAGTATAGGTCTTTTATTTATCGGAACACAAAAAAGACATTTTTGATACAATTTCTTAAGTGCATACTATTGACTCTGGCGTATACGTACTGTTTTTTTTTTAAGTTTTATTCTGATAATAAATTGTAACTTCTTTCAAAACATTTTATATTTAAGAGTTCAATGAGAATTAAGTTGCTGATTGTTGCTGAATCAATTTCGTCTGTATCAATTCAAATTCATTGAACTTATCCTTCAGTGACATAAACTTATAAATTTCATTCACATATTTGCACGTTAAGGGAAGATTCCCTCAGGAAAGAAGTTGGAAATGGAAACTTAGAAACTACAGAAACTACATGTTTCTGTAGTGTGTGGCGAAACTATGTTTGCACAAAAACACGTTTGTACAAACGTGTTTGCGTAGTGCAGTTCATCCTCACTCTGCCACTAGAATGAAAACATGGAGACTGCTTAACTTTCAAGTGATAAAAATAGGGCCTGAGCTACGCCGGGCGGGTCAGCTAGTATCATTTTAAAATCTGAAATTCCTTATGTGTATAACTTTTCAACTATTTTCTTTTCGAAAACTTATTTCTTAAGTTTATTATACTGATGGTTACATGGAAAAAATGAATTTTTCGAGACCCACAGTGCGGATACTTAAATTCGCCCTCCTACTTTTATGAAATTTTCTTTCTATTTAAATATTTCTATTGAAACTCAGCCATTGAAAATTAACTATAGGTACATTTATTTTTACATAAATAGAAACTTATGCAACACAAGAACTTGTGTTATTACTTAAACTCAAGCTATTAGCTTTCTGTCGATTCTGTTTGATGAAGTTTAATTCTTCGTCGACACCCACAAAATAAGTTGGAATATGACCTCGTCCTTTAACGAAAGTCATTCCTCTGAATTTACATTGGATATCGAATGATTTGAGTATCTCTGCGGTATCCTCTGTCACCTTGAATAGAAATGTTCTCAAACTTTGAATGAATTATGTCCTTATTTTATATTTACCTGAATACAACCAGGTATACCAGTAGAATCCATTCTTGAAGCCATATTCACAGCATTCCCCCATATGTCGTAATGTGGCTTACTCGATCCTACAACCCCAGCCATGATTTCGCCATTGGAAATTCCTTGTCAGTAAAAATCACAGAAGTTCATATAAAAAGACTGTTCTTTTTTTTTAAAAAGCAGACTTACCTATACGCAACATTCCAACATCGGATTTACTACTTTCACACTGCAGATTCTCAACATTGAAACTATGCAAGGTTTTCATTAAATCCAAAGCAAACTGAGCCATGACATAAACTACATTACTGGCCTGTCTACTGCTGACTTTGCGTTGTCTGGCTTTCTTTGAAGCCTCTGAAGTTGAAGGCTCGTCTGTATCTGTGTTTCCGTTTGGGTCCATGTTCAGATATGTTGCTTCACGAGCAGCTAAAAAAAAGAAGACAATAGACTAACGAACATTGTTGATAAATAAATAGCAGAATTCACTTTACCATTGTTGTAACTTCGTCGTCCATTTGCCATTAGACCGGAGGATCTGTGACTTGCCCGGACTGTTGTAGATTCACAACGAGTCGTGTCAAGTCCACAAGCAGCCATGTAAGTCCAACCAGCTACCTTAATTTTCTCTATTTTTAGTTGCCCAGTGTATGAGAGCAACTGAAAACAAAATAAAATATATATATTGATATTGAGTCAATTGGATGAGTTTGGATCAACTCGATTTACTAACTTTCTCATCAAAATCACAGATTATTTCGTTCAAGACCCTCAAGCCAACCTTTTCCGTGTCGTAGTTACGAATTGTGGCAAACATAACAGCAACATTATCATATTCTTCAAAATAATGCTCGTTCTTCATCTTTTTCGACATGTAGATGTCAGCTGAAAAATGTTGAAGTCCTTAACTGAAAATCTGGATAAAATAGGTTCGTTCGTTGAACTTTCCCCAGGGTTGACCCAGGTTTTCTTGGCAACCCTATGAGTTGTCAAAAAAAAACAGGGTTTTCCAGTCTTCAAAAAACGCTTAGCCACAAAATCGCCAAACATCCCTGTCATTTTAAAAAAAAACACATGCCTTTTGACAGTACTCAACCCGCCACAGCAAAAACCTAGGGCGAGTTGATGGCAAACCCAGGGCTAGGGCTCAAAAAACACTAAGTTTGACATCCAGGGCGACTTTAGGTCTCTCAAAAAACACTTTGTGGCGATCCCAGGGCAACCCTATATGAGCAGAAACACCTCTAAGAGACGCAGTGACTTTTTAGTCATTTAAAGATTTAAAGACCTTCTAAAAATTTCCTTATAAAGCAAATGTCAACAACAAGTTTTTACTTATGTGTGTCGAATTATTTGCCTCCATAAATAAAAACAAATAGGGTTGCAAAATTGAGCGGAAGCCCCGAGGCGCAGCGCATTTCTCTCAATCTAACCTTACGAGGGAATGGCAAGGACCAATAGTTATTAGCAAAAACTAACTGAAGATTTGTAAATTTTTTAGAGAAATCCTTGTTTGCCTCAATCACAAATTTTATTTAAGCGTTAAGTTTTTGCGAATGAAATTAAATAAAAAATTCGTTTATTGAGCTCTGGGCATACTAAAAAGTCGCCCAATGACCAATTGAAAATTTTGTTTCAGAAGCATTTTTACCTACCCACATGCGCCGGAAGAATATTGTGCACCAAAATTTTTATGGTCTCATTCGTAACATGGGCATCCTCCTGCCTCTTCTGCAACTGTCGTTTCCAACTGCAAAAACAAAAACAGATCTAGAATTTAACCAACCAGAAAGTAATTCAAACTCATACTTGTAATCCACTTTGGAAATGTACTCTGTTTGGCGATCCAGTAGATGGAAAATTCCAAATGAAATGAAAATTACCAACAAATGTGAATACTCCGGATTCAAGCCCAAATTCGTTGATGGACTTATGTGGTAAATGTACGAAAACTTAACAGCTACAAAATATGAATAGGTTAACGTTATGAGCAGTCCAACGGAGAATTTAAGAATAAATGGAATTCTTGTAAAGAGAAAATTCATGCAGATTGTCAGAACCAAGCTTTCTGTTATGGCCTGTTGAAGAGTGTACAGTGAGTTGTATTAAGATATTGCTAAAAATAAAGGCTTAAACGAAAACTTACCCATGGATTGAAGCATAAGCTGTGTTTGCTTGTTATCATTATGCTGTCGGTGTCCAAATGATTTTCTTCAATTATATTGCAATCCACCTTAAGAGAGTTCGATAAACATTTAAAGTAAATTGAATGTATCTTCAAAATATACCAACTGTAGCATGGAACTAGCGCAGAGTGTTGTCACCATGGTGAGATAGATGAAACACCGTGCGCATATACTTCGCATCCAGATGTCTGACAAATTATAGAAGTATAAGGATATTTTGTTCTTAGGCCTGCCCCGATTATGTGGTTCCGTTTCATCGTCATTCGAAGGATTAAACGTTATCCAAAGCTTTTTATACCAAGTAATGATGAGAAAGCAGACGAGAAGGACGCCTGCTATAGCGTTTATGACCCAAAACATGTCACTTTGCCTGAAAAAAGAGAATCATAGACATTTGATAATAGGTTCATTCGCTGAACTTTCCCCAGGGTTGACCCAGGTTTTCTTGACAACCCTATGAGCTGTCAAAAAACCTGGGTTTTCAAGTCCTCAAAAAAACGCTAAACCACAAATCCCTACGCATCCCTGTCATTGAAAAAAATATATGTCATTTGACAGCCCTCAATTCGCTACAGCAAAAACCTATGGCGAGTTGAGGGAAAACCTAGGTCAACCCTTGGGCTCCAAAAACACTAGGTTTGGACATTCAAGGCGACTTTAGGTTTTTCAAAAACGCTTTGTGGCGACCCCAGGGCTTTAACGAACAAACCTAATGTTGTGACCATTTCAGAAGTTAAATTTTTTATTAAAATTCAATACAACATCGACTATGACTACGTCTACCACTACGGATACGACTACGAATACAACTACGACTACGACTACGACTACGACTACGACTACGTCTACGACTTCGACTACGACTACGACTACGACTCTACGACTACGACTACGACTAGAAATACGACTACGTCGACGACTATGACTATACTACTTCGACTGCGACTACGACTACGATTACGACTACGACTTCGACTGCGACTATGGCTACGACTTCGACTACGACTACGGCTATGGCTACGACTACGACTACGTATACAACTTCGACTGCTACGACTATGGCTACGACTACGACTACGACTACGACTACGACTACGACTACGACTACGACTACGACTACGACTACGACTACGACTACGACTACGACTACGACTACGACTACGACTACGACTACGACTACGACTACGACTACGACTACGACTACGACTACGACTACGACTACGACTACGACTACGACTACGACTACGACTACGACTACGACTACGACTACGACTACGACTACGACTACGACTACGACTACGACTACAACTACGACTACGACTACGACTACGACTACGACTACGACTACGACTACGACTACGACTACGACTACAACTACGACTACGACTACGACTACGACTACGACTACGACTACGACTACGACTACGACTACGACTACGACTACGACTACGACTACGACTACGACTACGACTACGACTACGACTACGACTACGACTTCGACTGCGACTATGGCTACGACTTCGACTACGACTACGACTATGGCTACGACTACGACTACGAATACAACTTCGACCACGACTACGACTACGACTACGACTATGACTATGACTCCGACCTACGATTACGACTGCGACTACGAATACGACTACGACTACGACTATGACTACGACTACGACTACGACTACGACTATGACTCCGACAACGACTACGACTGCGACTATGACTACGACTACGACTACGATTGCTACTGCGATTATGACTCTAGCTTCAGAAGTACATTGGCGTTGATAAACACGATCGTATCAACGCAAAGGTTGCAGGGACCTAGGTTGTATGCGACAGTTCTGTCTTGACTGCGCTGGTCGTTAATTCGAACGTGTGTCAGGTGAAAGCTCATAACAGTTTTGTAGCAAAAGAAGCAAAATCAATCGACGCGGTTGGTATACAAAAACAAAGAACTTATTTAAAGTTACTTAAAAGTTTCTCTCTTTAACCCTAGATGATGATGCTTGTGATTTTATGCTATCAAGGACTTTGCGACAGTTCTTCAACCGCTCTCAGATTAATATGTAATTTGATTTTTTTTTTAGCGCAAATACTTACGGTTTATTAATGGCTTGAATAGACAGAATTCCAAAGTATGTTATAAATCCGATGAGAATGCTATACTTCAACATTACATCGGGTTCAATCATGTACATGAGTTCCCAACGCCAGTCCTTAAAAAATAAACAAAACGTTGTGACGTTGCTTCTGAAACTTCGTTCTTCCATTTCATCTTGGGTCAGTCTTTTTGGCGATCCGAAACAAATATTCGAAGCACTTGAATGTTTTTATTTATCAGAAACAATAATCGCTTAGTATTAATCAGTGCAACTTACTGAAACTTTCCTATGGGCATCTTATCTAGCTCACGACTCATTTCAAGCTTTGCCTGTATCCGAATCTGGTTGTATTGTTCAATAGTGTTCTGCATAAAATTGATGGAAGTATCTACTTTGGGACCCTAAAAGCTGCAGTTTAAATAGAGACAAAACTAATGAATTGCCGACTTACTCTATTAGATTCAACTAATCGACGGGCTCCCAAGGAAAGCCTCTTGTATTCACCGGTTTGGTAGAACTGTGGAAAGTTATGGTTGACATGAAAAGGCCGATTTGAATAAATGATAGAAACCTACCCGCTGGGGCTTGATGAGAAACGTTCGAATTTGATATCTGTTTAGGACCTCGTCTTCCTTAGCCATTTGGGTACCTTCTTCGTACATGTACTCTCCATCAAGAAGTTCCAACGTCTGCTGGCTCACGTGAACTCGGCTGAGAAAAAACCAATGAAATAGAAAATTGCGAAAAAAATGCTGTACACACATACCCAGCTGAACCAGTAGATTCCAAACGATTTGCAATGTCGACATCCTTAGACCAAATGTCATATTGCCACTTGCATACACCAATCACACCAGAGAGAATACTCCCCGAATGTACACCGATTCGCATATCAATGTCGAGCTTTCGTTTTGTTCTAAAAGTTGCAACTGCATCAATTTCAGTATCAATATTTCTATTGACAACGAATGTATATTCTCAAGTACCTTACTTCACGAATATCTTTGATCATTCTCAAACCCAAGTCCACACAACTTTTCGCATGATGATCGTTCTTTACAGGAACTCCCGAAACACAGTAATAGCAATCACCTAAAAACTTTATCCGAAGGACGTTGTATTCCTATAGATGATAAATAGTATTTTCGTAAGTGTGAAAGATTTTATGGAATGGCTCATTAAAACCTCAGATGCTTGATCGAATTTAACGAAGAGGTCATGAATCGTCTCTACCAAAGTCTTAACGTCAAGTGTCGTCGTCAGGTGGGTGTAATTTACAACATCCGCATAGAGAACAGACACTTCGGAATGGGGTTCAATGAATAGTTTTCTGGAAAATAAGATCTAAAGATTAGAACAAACTGTATAAGAGTATGACTTGGAAAAGGACTCCTACTCTGTGTCTGGGCGTCTCCAACGTTTTATCGCTCGTGGGTGTGAATTGCTGTAAAAGAACGAATTAAATGAAAATTATTAAAAATATTCCTAAAACAAGGAGCTTGCGAGAATGGACGATATGGTTTGTTATTTTAATTGTTTTAGTTTTTTGTTTAAGGATTTTTTATTTTAAATATTTGGCTGATTTGGAGGGAAACGTTCTCACAGAACAAAAAAAACAATTTCTTACAAGAGACACTGTTACCTAAACAAAGAACCACGAAGCAATTGTCTCAAATGAGACAGATAGATTTGAGTCAAATAAATTTTCTTCAAAACTTATAAACTCATCATTGTGTTGCAGAAAAATATACAGAGTTTCCCTTAAGCTTAATAAAAAAAAATAGGGCTGCGCAACAAAGGAGCCTTAGGACCTAGCAGTTTCCACACCCGTTTTTTGTGAGGGAATGGAAGGGACCTACAATTTTCTGCCGGTACCGAACGATTCGAACCACGATCAACGAACCTTCCACGTAACAGGCAGACACGCCACGGTACGCTGAAGCTCAGTTTTATGAAAAAATCTTCTTTTTATCCTTCTTTTTCTTCCTTTTTGATCTTGAAGGGATCACAGCTCTACGCGATCGTGTCTGAACTTTGTATGAAAATTTCTTTTAAATACGATCAATCTTTGTAACAGTTGCACCCAAACTTTTCTCATGCATTGGTACCCACTACCTTTTAAGACTTTTACCCATACATATATCGGGTTTTTCAATAAGAGCGCTACAAAAGTTTTTTTTATATAAACCAAAAATGGTTTTGAATATCAATCAAATTTTTTACTCCTGTGAAAGTTCGTTCAATGCCATAATGTATGAAAATCTATTTCTTTTGCATTGTCACCACGGGCACGCTTGCAGAAGTCCAGACATAAATCGGCCGATACTGCTGCAATTTCACGTTCAATATTCGTACGAAGTTCATTAATCATCGCTGGCTTGTTGGCATCATAGACTATAAACTTGACGTAGCCCCACAGAAAATACTTAATCGCACGACAGAGGCCAAGCGACTGGACCATTTCGTGATATAACACGTTCTCCAAACTTGGTTTCCAATAAATTGATTGTGACATTCGATGAGTGGCTTGTGGCACCGTCCTGTTGGAACCACATGTCCTCCAAGTCCATATCATACAATTGGGGCCAAAAATATTTGGTTATCATTGAACGGTAGCGATACCCATTCACAGTAACGTTGAGGCCACTGACTCCGAATTTCGGTAGTAAATTTTAATAATTTCGACTCGTTGTTGGCTCGTTTATCTTTTAATCATGAAATGGCAAACCTTACTGAAGAGAAATGTCAAAAAAGCGGCAAGAAATTTTATTAAGTGCGTCATAAACGGATGTAGTATTCTCACTTTTATTTGAACTCGTGAACTAAAAAAAGTTGATGTACTTTATCTTCCAGCAGGTCGAAGTCTGTGATAAATAGATGAAGACTCAAGACGCTCCCTGGTGTACACCTACAGTGACTTGGAATGATTTGGTGACTCCAATTGGAAAATCATATCCTCAATCTTCCGCACATAGGCCTCTGGAACTCCTCGGTGTCTAAAGGCCACCTATATTAGATTTTATGGTTGCCGATCGAATGCTTTTCGAAGTCAACCCGCACCACATGCAAATCGTCTAAGAAATAACGATCTTTTCTATTGCTACCCTTTTTCAGTTGATTCGTTGATGTATTATCGATCGGCTGTGTTTTTTCTTTTCTCTTTAATTAACATTTCTTAAATGGATTCTAAATGTCAAAAATGTCTTAAATTCATTTCCGATGATTATTTTCTATCGTGCGATTTATGTGGAAAAAGTTCACATTTCAACTGCTGTGCTATTAGCAAAATAGACTTAAAAACAATAAGATCTTGTAAAGGTTTATATTTTAAATGTGAAAAGTGTATGCATATTCCATTGCGTGTATACATAGAAAAAATAAGAGATCTCTCTATATACTTTTTGGATAGTTCTCAGAGTGCTGCTGGCAAATCTAGTTCAAATACAGCTAAATTGGATACAAGCCGTCATGTTCGCGACACCACTCGTGCTCAGAGAAACCTCATAGTTGATATGAATGTGAACAACAAACGGTTTTCCACAGCGACTAATAAAAAACGGGTCTATGAAATAACTCCCACGAAATAAGTCCCACTTTTAAAAACGAAATAAGTCCCACCAAAAATTGCTATTTTGAAAGTGGGAGTTATTTCGTTTTTAAAAGTGGGACTTATTTCGTCAACTGGTGGGACTTATTTCGTTACGCGTTTTTATTTTAAGTGGGACTTATTTCGTTTTGAGTGGGAATAAATTTGTTTTGTAAAGTGGGAGTTATTTCGTACCCCTAAATTTATATTTTGGTGGGATTTATTTCTCATTTTTTTCTTATGCAAAAAGTTATATATATTGGACATTTCGTAAAAGGGACAACCAGAAATAAGTGGGACTTATTTCGTTTATGAAATTGGGACTTAATTCATTTAAGAAATATATTATTCAAGGGGGAGTTATTTCATTTTGAGTGGGAGTTATTTCATTTCAAGTAAATTTTTAAATCATTTCATTTTGGTGGGACTTATTTCGTTTTCAAAAGTGGGACTTATTTCGTGGGAGTTATTTCATTTTTTTAAGCAATTTTTGGTGGGACTTATTTCGTATTTAAAAGTGGGACTTATTTCGTGGGAGTTATTTCATAGACCCAAAAAACTTACTCTCACGGCATCATCCACTCCACACGATCGCATTTCCTTAAAAGATAATGCTCTTTCTAAAAACCCGCATTCTCTGGCTCTCACATGTGTTACACCTTCGCAGCCTAAATCAACCAACGTTTCCAATAAGTCAACAAATGTTTCCAATGAGATCTCTGCTACTGCTACTGCAGATATCATGGGAGAAAACTCAATTGCTAATGACGACCGAAACTGCAATTTATCCAATGATGTTCAAATGCAAATTAAAACCAATGCTGGGGTTTCCCTTGATGTTGTTGGCGGCGTAAATGGAAGAAAGGCAAATAAAGGAAATGATAATGCTGTTAAGAGAAGTGTTGCTTGCGCTAATGTAAATGATGCTAAACCTAATGAAGCTGTTCTTGTGGTTGATGCCGATGCTGACGTCGATGTTGCAGATGTTGTGATACATGATGGTACTGATACCTATGCAGGAAATAATCTGGAAGCGGTTATCTTGCTTCCATCTGTTCCTAGGCTCCGTTTTATTCATCTCTCACGTCTTATGAAAACAGTCAGCGAACAAGATGTGATTAAGTAAGTATGTTGCCCAAAAACTTAAATTACCAACATCAAATATAGTCTGCTCTAAATTAATAAAAAAAGATGTTGATCGCTACATTTTATTAATTTTAAGCTTGGAGTCCCGGTTGAATTCTATAACGATGTTCTTCAAAAGTCTACTTGGCCAATGGGAGTTCAAGTCAAACAATTTATTAATCGTCCAAAAAACGAATTGGGCCCAAAACTAATGTTGGCGGGCAGTTAAACAAATCACCTTCTTTTCCTGATGATGTTGGTGATCTCTTCAATTATGTTGATTTTGTTGCCATAAATGATGCCGATGTTGCTGCTGACGTTCGTTTTGATGAAATCAGACTGAATGATGTTGCCGATTTTCATATAACAAATAATAACGATTCTATTGCTGACGTTGTTGCTGGTGGTTTTATTGATGTTGTTAATGATCATGGTGCTGCTGATGTTCCTGATGTTGATGATGTTCCTGGTGTTGCTGATGTTCCTTGTGTTGCAGTTATTCCTGATGTTGTTAATCCTCGATATGACAGTTTCAATATTTACTACCAAAATGTAGGAGGTGTAAGATCAAAACTCAATAATTTATATTTGTATTTTGCATCTAAAGATTATGAAATCATTGTTTTAACGGAAACCTGGCTGAATGACAGTCATTTTACTAGTTAAATTTTTAATACTCGCCAGTATACAGTATATCGTAAGGATCGTTGTGCGACAACAACGGGTTATGATAGAGGTGGTGGAGTTTTAATTGCAATTCAATCTAAATTTATTTCTTCCCAATTAGACATGTTATCAAATAACTTTACTCATAATTTTGATGTTGATCAATTGATTGTCAAAGTATCATTAGGAAAAAAAACTAATTTGTACTTATGTGCGAGCTACATTCGGTCAGGTGCTTCTTTAGAGCTTTACAATCTATATTTGAACAATTGTAGAGATTTATTATGTAACTTGGGTCCTTCTGACCACGTTATTTGCTTGGGTGATTACAATATTGGGGATATTATTAGAAGTTTGACACTGATGATAATTGCTTAGTCCCATTTAATGTTACTACAGATATTGAGAGCTCAGTTATTGATTTGCATAGTCAGTTTAACCTAACGCAAATAAATTATATCCCAAATATGCTTAATCGGATTCTTGATTTAGTTTTTGTAAATAAAGAACTTGAAGTCTATCTAGATAGAGTAAATTTTCCAGTTGTAGATAACACAACACATCACGTTTGTCTATATATACTGATTGTAAAATATTGTCATATATCTCAAACTCTCATGACATTATTGGATTTTTTTATTTTAAACAAGGAAACTTTGATGCGATGAACCTATTTCTTAGTTCTATTGATTGGGAGACAATCTTTTTAGATCGTGAATTAACTCAAGCGTTTGAGATACTCAAATTGTATTTACAACAAGCCTCAGATGGCTACATCCCAAAAAAAATCTTTAAACAAAACTCGAATCCCCCTTGGTTTAATAAAACACTCTCAAACCTTAAGAATAGGAAAAACAAAGCTTATAAGATTTATAAAAAAAATAGAAATGTTCTGGCCAACCATCAGAACTACCTTACTTTACAGAAAGAGTTTGATGTGCTCAATAAATTCTTATATAATGATTTTATCTTAGATGCTGAATCCCAAATCAAAGCTGATAGTAAACATTTTTGGAGTTTTATTAACACTAAAAAAAATACTACTGGATTGCCCAATTACATGGAGTTCTCTGACAGTACTTCCAGTGATCTATCATCTGTAATCTTTTTGCAGATTATTTTAAATCAGTATATTCTCTTACGTCATATACTGTTTTCCCAAATTTTTTGCCACCAAATAATGTTGTTGATATCGGAAGCATAATTTTAAGTAGAGAAGAAGTATTTGAAGCCTTGAAAGGTATAAACGAAAATAAGGGCGTTGGGCCAGATGAAATCTCTCCTAAAATTATTAAGAAATGTGCAACATCTCTCGCGCTACCCCTTTGCTTAATTTTCAATTTGTCTCTACGAACCGGACAATTTATAGATGAGTGGAAAAAATCATACATCACCCCAATTTTCAAATCTGGATCCAGACAAAAAGTTTGCAATTATAGACCAATTTGTAAGCTTTCTGTTATTCCGAAAATTTTCGAAAAGATTGTCTGTGATAAACTTTACTTTTTCACCAAAAATATTATTGCAGAATCTCAGCATGGTTTTGTGTCAGGTAGATCAACAGCTTCTAATCTCACTGTTTTATGTAACTCCATTGTCAAAGGATTTGAAAAGGGTTTTCAGACTGACATTGTTTTCACTGATTTTGCTAAGGCCTTTGATAGGGTTGATCATGAAATACTTATTCATAAACTCTCACTGCTGGGATTTCACTCACATTTTTTAAAATGGATACGCTCGTATTTATATAATCGGATCCAGCACGTTAAAATTAAAAAGTTCAAATCCAAAACTATCAAAGTAACCTCTGGTGTTCCACAGGGAAGCCATATTGGACCCTTACTGTTTTTACTATTCATAAATGATATTCCTAATGTTTTGAATTCTTCCAATTATTTGCTCTATGCCGATGATGTTAAAATTTTTAAGACTATAAAATCTGTTGATGATTGCATATTATTGCAAGAAGATCTGAACAAATTAGCGTTGTGGTGCAATATGAATTTGCTTTTCTTGAACGTCTCTAAATGTCAAAGTTTTACCTGTTATAGGAAAAACTCACCAATTTTGTTTGATTATTCAATAGATGATATTGTTTTAGAAAAGGTTAATCAAAAGAAAGACCTTGGAGTCATATTGGACTGTAAACTTTCATTCAAATCCCATATTGACTATATAGTAAATAAAGCCTATAAGATGCTCGGATTTGTAAGAAGGAACACAAAAGAATTCCATGATCCTTATGCGCTCAAATGCCTTTACTCAGCTTTTGTCAGATCTAATTTGGAGTATTGTAGTGTTGTTTGGAATCCGTATTACAACACTCACTCATTAAGGATTGAAAGAGTGCAGAAATCTTTTACTAGATACGCTTTCTATAAACTAAATTGGAACATTGATAGGCCTCCTTACTCCGTAAGGTGTCAGCTGTTTGGTATGCAAACGCTTGAATTAAGAAGAAGATACTTTTCAATTATGATGATCAAAGATATCTTAAGTAATCACATAAATTGTTCTTATTTGCTTGAAAAGATTAATTTGCATTTTCCCTGCAGAAACCTTCGCACGGGCTTCTACCTACGTGATGAGTTTTCTAGATATAATTACGGAAGAAACGAACCCATCTCACGTTGCATCAAAGTGACGAATAGTATTTTATCCTTTGTAGATATTTTTCAACTCTGTGCAAGAGATAGTTTTAAAAAAAATGTCATGTTTGTTTTGATATCTAATCCAAACATAATATCTTAATGCATATATACATATATCTATCCGTTTACATATTTATATTATTGTCATTATTATTTAGTATGTAAGTCGTAATCTGTAAGAGAATGTAAGACTCTGATTGATGAAAAAAAAAAAAAATAAACTAAACTAATTATAAGAATCGGATTATTTAGGTATCAGATAGCTTTATTATTTTTCGCAGTCGGTTACCCAATATCCGCTCATTAATCTTCAAAATGTGGGACATAAGGAAAGGTAGTTATCAAAATTTGAATGATAACATGTATGGGAGAGAGACCAATACTTTCACTCAAGTATGTAGAATCTTATTTCAGATTATGGTTTGAGAAGAAAACCTTTTGAGGTAGACAAAATTGTTCTGATTGCTAACACTTATGATCAAAGAAATTTCTTTATCAAAACTATTCAGTATTCAGTATTCTCCTTCTCCTAAGCGCACAATGGGACGAGCTGTTAAAAGAAAAATGCCATCTTTTTCTTCAATTGCAACCAAGCTTTGGCATGCTTTTTATAGGAAGAATCATCAGAATTATCCCCTCTCTACGGCATTCTAGAGCTGCGGCTAATTATCGAAGTAAGGCTGGCTCTTACTTTCACCTAGTGAAGTCTAACAAATCAATGCGAAACTATCTTTAAATAAATGATGATAACCGCGTGATAATTATCGTGTCCCAGGAACATCCAATTGTTTTTCCACGTTTATCACCTTTCACAAGAAATTGGCAAGTCCTCTGAGAGTAATTACAATACCATGAAAATGATTTTCTCCATTAACAATTCGGAATCGAAAAAATTGTAGGCCCCGTGAATTCCTCATTGAGCTATATCAGGGAGAAATGCGGTTTGGCTTGATTAGTAAAGGCATCTTAAGTTTACGTTTCTCTTATTGTGAATAGAAATAAACGTGTATTTGGCAATGGTAGTGTGACTAGACCAGACTGGGTTCGAAGCTATATAGTTGAACTGAGGTTAAAGTAGGTTGATTGGTATAGAATAATGTACAAAACCATAATTAATTCAGCTCCTATATATATAAATGTCTTACCCTCGATCTAAAGACGATCTTCGATGTCGATTTTCCGCTTTCAGATGATCGATGCGGTCCCTCACTTCACGTTCGATTTTGTCAGCTGTTTGAGCCGGAATAATGCTCGTGAAAAGATTTTTCTAAAATAGTGTGATATTTTTTATACAAGTTTTTTGTTTCATCACAACAAAAAGCAAACCTCTTGATCTCGGGCATACCGAAGCAGCAGATTTTCCTCAACACACTCCCTACGGTCCAGAAAAGTTGTTCTTATGGCTATCTCCTTCATTAGACGAAAATAAATACCCAATAGATTGACACATGCCAAAAAGATTCCCTCGGACATCGTCTTAATCATAATGTGATCATCAAGCCTGTAAGTTACCATTGCAAAACTGATCATATAGCAAATAGTTGCAGCCATCCCTAAAATACATGCATGCCAATTGTCCCTAAGTGGAATGAACATGTAAATTGCATACAAAATGTAGCTTCCATAAGATGGTCGAAGTGGTGGAATAGGGAAATCAAAAGCAGCATGATAGGTCGGTATTAGTAAATCTGTAAAGAAGTTTGAAAAACGATAACGTATTTTGCATAATGAGTTCCTCAACTCAATTTGATCCGAGGTGGAGAAGCTATCTATTCCAAGTAATAAGGAAAAGCTGTATAACTTCGTAGGTGCATGTACCTGAAACAACTAAAATAAAAACGGCTGTACAAGAAGCGGTATATGCGATCCATGGTTGGCGTTTGATGAGGTCTTCTCGGAAGGTAATGAATAGCACCATCCATACGAGAAGAATCGATGCTAGATATGAAAATATTTCCACAAACACCGCACTGAGGTTCTGAAAAAAGAACGTCAACTTAAATTCGTAAACGTCTGTTCAGTGTTCATCAAGGCAATGTGCTTTACTTACCTCAACGGCTGCCATCAGCATGACCACGTGAGTTATTCCCACAAGTGCTTGCAGAAGTATGAAGAGTGAAAGGTAGCTTATACGCAGTCTTTGCATGTAAGTCGAATAAAATTGTTCCATTTCCAAGTTTCGACATTGTTTCTGTAATGAAGAATGTTTAATGAATCATTAAACTTTGTTTTTTTTTTATATCTGATCGGCCTACTACTGCACAATAAGGGAGACTCAGACTAGTCAGTGAGATTAATTGTGCGGGTACTAAATGATTAATGACTTAATTACCAGTAATGCTTTTAAGATTGTGAATCAACATTTTTACGACTTAAGAAATTAAGAAATAAAAAATGAAAATTTTTCGAAAGGTGGACATCGCAAAAGTTTTCAGTCGCAGGCAAAAAAACATAAATAATTAGGATTAAAATTAATACTCATCCCAAATGAAGTTATAAAGTTTATTGAAAGTACTGGCCTGGGATGAGTATCGAGGAGAAGCTTTATATTGTGGTCTATATGAACCAAATACATTAATCTAAAACCAAGGTATACAAGTGGGGGGCCCCGCCAGGAATCTACTTTCAATTCAGTCTCTTGGTTTTAATTTTAGACACCACCCTTGAAGTTGTAACTGAAATTAAAATTACATTCCCTCAACTGCAAAGATAGTTGCTGCCATGTTGAGCCAATAGGTTTGTTCGTTGAAGCCCTGGGGTTGCCCTAGGGTCGCCACAAGGCGATTTGAGGGCTGTCAAATGGCATACATATATATATTTTTTTAATGACAGGGATGTGTGGTGATTTGTAGTTTAGCGTTTTTTGAGGAGTGGAAAACCCAGGTTTTTTTGACAACTCATAGGGTTGTCAAGAAAACCTGGGTCAACCCTGGGGAAAGTTCAATGAACGGACCTAATGATTGGTCTCTGAGTTTCAGCTGAGAATAAATCTCTTCTTTTTTTTGGTTTTTAAAGGTTGGTAAAGGTTTATAGAAACTTATGAAAAGAAACGAAGTATTTTATTCTGATTGAAGGTGAGACTTTATCAGAAAAAGTAGAATGCACTATGCATTCGTGATGTAGCGGTTAACGTGGCGAAGTAATAGTTAGGAGGTTGGGCCTAGATTCTCAGGAATTCTTTTTTTAATAAACGAAGTGTATGTACTTTTACAAGGAATTGGCAAGTCCTCCAAAAGTAATATTGCCGTGAAAAGTACTTTTTCAACTTTGAATATCGTTGGTGTAACTGGTCGAAATTTCGAACTGGAAGAGATGATGAAAAGGAAGAATTGTTTATGTAGGCGGTGGAATAGGAAATCAAACAAACAAGGGCTACGGAGTAAAAATAAAGTCGTAGACAAAGGAGAAGGTAACCAATTCCTTTTGAATATGCAAAGATATCTGTCCAACACCATCAACATAGTCCAAAATGCAGGGAGCACAGAACCCAGTAAAGAAACATGGTAAAGAAGTGATGAGTAATAAGTGAGAAAAAAAAACGGCTTTTTGAAAGACATTGTCAAGGTCACCCTGAAATAATAACTATGAAAAGTTTCGCCTCGAAAGAAAACTACAGAAGCTGGATAGAAAAAACGAAGAAGAAGTGTGGCTAACTTTGAGCAAAGATGTATTGGAAGCTGGAAGAGGTTTCTTCCGCAGCTACTGATCCAAATTAAGCTTTTCCAGATACATATATGAAAAAACGACTTAAATAAAGAAGCAGCAATCTTCGAAATAACCGCTCAAAGGAAGAGAAACGCTCAGAAAATTTGTTCACCACAGTTTCTTGTGGGTGACAAAAAAAATTCTAGTATTGTGATGACCTTTTGAATGAAAAGGATTCTCTTGAATACCTTCCAGAAGCTGAACCTAACCAAAAAGGCAATGGCTTAGTCAAACGAGATAGCTACCATATCTCACGATTCTCATATGTCTCGATTCAAGCTTAAAGGAGCTAACAGACTGCGTAAGGAATGGATGGAAAGCTATGTGCGTATAAATGAGGATATGACTGAAAGAGTGGTGACGAAGGCAAAATGTCCAACAGCAACATCAACTGAGGTGAAGATGCTCCGTATGACATGAAGGAGTAACAAAGCTTGATTTTATTAGAAGTACGAGTATCAAGATCCGTGGAAGCCTTCAAGTCAAAAACACGATCTTGGAAAATATAGAGCACGACCAGTAGAGCTGGTATTGTGATGTTCAAAGGGAGAGATCCAGAGAACCCCGTCATAAAGGCAAAACCATACAAACATGGAACCGAAGCCGGTTTGCCGACGCATTCTGAAGTCCAAGTCATGTAAGAACTTTGATCCCTAATAGACTTATAGAAAGTATAATCATTTGGTAGATCTGACCCAAAATAAAAAATAACACTGCTGCTGACTTTTTGTTTGGATTGGTATGTTTAAGGTCTAAGGTTTTATAGAAAGATCTGAGGAAGTAGTAATATGTACATCGTAAACAAAAGGAGTGGTAGTTTAATAGAGAAAAATTTTCTTACCCTCAAAAATCCCCATTCCCACTTTCTTTCGTGATAAAGGTTAGCTGTTGGCTCATGAACAGGCTTCCGCCGGAACTGCTCAGAGTTTCTCTGTAAAATCGTATTCATCATTCCGTCTTCTGTTTCTCTTAAACTGTATGGTGTTTGCTAAATATTTATCATTTTGGGAAATTTTATATCTGAAAATAGAAAGTTTTATTTGTTTTTATTTTCTACAAGCAAATATTTTGTATGTTAATAAGTTGTCTGCAAAAAATTGATAAAATTTATTTCTAATTGCAAATCAGTGTATTTTTCGCAACGATATAAAAGAATAAATCAGTTTTACTGATAGGTGGGTACTTAAATTAAACACCATTATTATTGTTACCATACAAATTATCGTTTCGCATGAATAGACAATAATTCGTTGAATTTTGCTCATTATCTAATCCATTAAGTATGCTGTGTGTGTGTGACTAATTGGAGTTATTGAATTAAACTTCAGATTTATAGTTTATAACCATTGCTTGAAATAAAATATTCACACTTATTTTCTTGTCAGAATGAATACTTTTTTCCCAGCCCAGCTTGAGTGGGTGTTTCTATGTAAAGTTGTGAAATTGGCTGTGAGTGGAAACAAGAAACAACCCCCTAGTATTCAGCCCATTGAATCTGTTAACAATTGCAACCCCAAGCCAGTTTCATATTGAAGTTGTCGATGCTGTTTATGTAAGGATTAAGGATAATAGATCCAAGACAGGTTACGCAGAAAATGCCTCTCAAACACCATAATCTTTTCATTTTAAGTCGCTGTAACGTAGAACCACACACGGATAAATTTCAGGATGCAGTGGTTTACTCAAGTCATATCCAGACGGTATCGAATGCTTTCTCCGAGTCACCAGACATGCACCCGTACACTGCTTTTAAGCTTTGTTCCATTAAATATCAGATACTAGTTTAGACGCGGCATGTATGGTGTCATGATCCGCCTTAAAACCGAACAGATTTTCAGGAATAATATTTTTGTCCTCAGCCCATGTGGACAGTGCTCTATTGAGAACTTTCTCGAATACCTTGCTGATACTCAGAAGAAGACTAATTGACCGAAGATTTGCTGGATTGAAACCATCAGTTTTTTAAGGAGAAGGTTGACCACTGCCGTCAAATGTCAATTTGTTCAAGTTTCTCTGTTTAATATTTTTGATTCCTGATTTCAGAACTCTAGTCTCTAAATCTTGTTAGTAAATTTCCTGTGAAAGAGTTTGACTCTCGACAAAAGTCTCCTTTTTTGTTGAGTGCGTCTATTGTAGCGTTTCTGTACAAGTTCTGCTAACGATTGCTGTAGCTTCGAAAAGTTTTTCATTATTTCCAAAAACAAATTGGTGCCCGTGGCTTAATATGTACTAAGCATGTCTGTCGGTTACGTGTGAATTTCGGAGCTCGAATTTCAAAAGAAAAACAAACAATTTCTAATGCTAACGGAAAAAAAAGCAATGCTTTTAAACGGGCATCGCCTTTGCAAGGAATTGGCAATCGGAAAAGTCATCCGATAATAGTTCTGTTCGTTGAACTTTCCCCAGGGCTGACCCAGGTTTTCTTGACAGCCCTATGAGTTGTCGATAAACCTGAGCTTTCCAGTCTCCAAAAAACGGTAAGCTACAAATCATCACACATCCCCGTCATTAAAAAAAAAACATACATGCCATTTGACAGCTCTCAACTAGCCACAGCAAAAAGCTAGGGCGAATTGATGGAAAACCTAGGTCAACCCTAGGCTCAAAAAATACTCAATTTGACATTCAGGGCGACTTTGGGTTTTTCAAAAAACGCTTTATGGCGACCCCAGTGCGACCCTAAGGCCTTAACGAACACACCTATTAATTTTATTACTATTATCCTCTCTCGACTTGCGGTTCGGGTTCATCAACTAAAATTGTACATCCAAAGTATGGTTATGACTATGAGAAATACTCTCCGCCCCTAGTTCAATAATGGACAGTAAAAGGTTTAAAATTGACGCTTTTCCTTAAATTATTTACAATCAACAGTGAGAAGATTGTTAAAGAAGTGATCCGATGTTTAGAGTGGATAAGTAGAGGCTTGAGAAAAGACTTGAAATCATTCACTCTTTCATCATAATCCATTAGATTCAGGAATACATTGCAGCAGTATATTCTAAAGCTACGTGCAGACGGCATATAAAAGCCACACACGTTTGCGGTTCTGACGTCATTTTTACGTCATAATTTTCGAGTATTGACGCATATCGTCGAACACCCTTTTGGGAAAGTCCACACATTCACGCAAATGGCTTGCGACGGCGAAACCGCACATAAATGTTCAACTTTTTCGCAAATCTTGTGAACACCCTCGCACATTTTTTGTCACAGTTTGCGTGCATGTGCGTGTGCGTGCATGTGCTATCTTCAAACTCATGTGCCGTGACACGAAAATAGGACAACGCAAATGTGCATATTTTACGCAAATCAGTAGTGGTTGTAGTGGATTGTACAGCATAGTTGCGATCGGTTTTCAATTACAAAAAAATTATAAAATGAGCGAAGCGAATTGTGTTGGTAGTAAGCTGTTTTTTTTTTCATGAATACAATACGTATACTGAAATAATTATTAGGTCTCTTGAGTATTATGTTTTTTTTTTTTTACTTGAGTATTTTATTTATTTATTTAGTTAATTTTTTTTCTACTGATAAATTATGAAAACATTAAAATTGATTGCAGATAAATCATATCCAATGCCAAAACAGGGGTTGTACCCCACTTTCCTTTCGACATTTGCAAATAATTTCAGCACTTTTAAATTAATGTACGGATTAGCTTCGTCAACAACCACAACTTATGAATAAAACACAAAATTCAAACAATTTATTGAATTAACGCAAACCTGCATATGAACGCAAATGGGTGATGTGCGGATTTTTCGGCGTACCGTGTGAGCACGTCGCACGACGGCATACACTTGATGTGCGAGCAAATTCAACGCAAGCTAATGTGCGGCTTTTGAGACAGATTCTGCTCATCGTCTGAACACCCTTATATGCGAGTTTGCGTACACTGATACACGTATAGCATTTGCGTTGAATTTACAACTTTTTATGTGACGTCAGAAAGAACCGCACATATATGCGGTTTTTTATATGCCATCTGCACTTAGCTTAAGGACTGTTCTAGAGTTAAAGCAAATTGCAAAGATACTTACAGCAATAATCGAAAATTTGCCAGCTGAGAATATCAACAAAAGGCGAAAAGCTTGGTAGTCATTATCATGAGGTTACAGAGAAGAAGAATTCACACTTTATTTGCAACATACATTTGCTGAAGACATTCAGTTCCCATCGAAAGAGCTCACACTCAAGGCTGGTTTGCAATTTTTGACAATTTAATAACAGAAGATGATTGAGAATAAAAATTGTGCACCGACAATTAAAAAAAGACGGCCAGACTGATAGTGCTCGATCAATGTCTGGCCGCTAAGAAGGATTAAATACGCAGATAGGTACGTCGCGCCGCGCCGTGCTATTGAGACTCATTGCATTATTTCAATGAATGTACAGCCATAGTTGAAAGTATGAAGCACCCCTAAAACTGACCAAAGTTTAAACAGAAGAAAGAAACGAAGTATACAGAAATATTAGA
This sequence comes from Melanostoma mellinum, assembly GCA_914767635.1. Taxonomy (NCBI): domain Eukaryota; kingdom Metazoa; phylum Arthropoda; class Insecta; order Diptera; family Syrphidae; genus Melanostoma; species Melanostoma mellinum. The sequence goes on from OU612058.1 coordinate 171,417,934, forward strand.
AATTAATTTTTATAGATAAAAATTATTTTTTTATTGTTGCCGTCTTTAACTTCAATAACTTTTGCTATTTTTAGTCAGCGACCACGCACCAGTTGCATCTTACAGTTTAATCAAACTTCTCTCTATTTTTAGTTTAAAATTTTTTTGATCATCTCTTTAAATGTGTGGAGTGCTTTTAAAAATGTTCGAAAGTTGCTGGACTTAACTTTGAAGAGTAAGAACAAAAGTTTCAAATGCGAAGGCTGTACAAAGTAAATACCTGCTATCCAGCAGAAAGTGCACAAGAGGATACTATCAAGACCAACGACCCAAAGAAGCATGATGATTCAATGATAGATCTAAAGCAGAGATCACTAAGAAGAAGAAGGCCTTAAAAGCAAGACCAAGATGTTCCCCAAATAATAGAGGCTCACCTCGAAGTTGAATACCAGAAGCTGCTAGAAAGAAGCTATGAAGAAGGGCGCTCAAGCAAGATTGCAAAAAGTACTATGAGCCACTATCGGGAGCTGGAAAAAATGTCTGCTTCGGCTGCTGATATAAATTTAACTATCAAAGAAATACAATGAAATAACTTGCATTAGAGCACCTATCTTAAAAACAGCAACTGAAAGATGTTCTGAGTGTCACTCGGCCCCCAAATCGAAAGTCAGAGTTCGAGGAAGAATGCAGGTGGACAAATGCATGCAAATGAGGAAACTCTTGGTCATTTCGAAGACCTACCTACGTACCTACTCCCAATGATCTTAGGTCCCACATGAGAAGACAATGTGTGGAGAAGAAGATAAAACAACAAGCTGCATTGCGACATGAACATAGCTAGTACGCATTGCGAGGCTACAATGACTGGGCCATGTAGAGTCGATGGAGATCAACGCTCCGACTCGACGGGCTTACGAAAGCACATTGCAGAGAAATCGCGGAAGATGAAGACATTGTCTTAGGAGGCGCAGTCAAGTAGAAGATGAAGAAGTCGTTATCGAAAGATGTTCTTTGAGGCTCAGGCTCACCCTGAATTTTAATGCGAGCCATCTTGACGTCGCGTATATGATTTAGTTTGCTGTGATAACAACAGTTTGATAGGTCCGAAAAGTCACGCCCAAGAGCGTTCGGAGGCTTCCTCAAGCCGTTCTCTGAATATGCAAAAGCTAATTTTGATGAGTTGACTTTCTATAGGTATTATCTACTCTGTAACCCAAGCTAAGCACTTTCATGACCCAAGCAAAACTTCCCAGAGGTAAAAACCTGAAGGGCGGATTTTACATGAATAGAAATACGACATCATTAGGAGAATTATTGTTAAAAAAGCAGAAGCAGAACCCCACTACGGAAAGATATATGCTGTAGCCTATTCCACACTGCATTTTTGCTTTAAAAAAATTACGGCTCACGTCAAATGCTCAACTGAGTTAATAGGCTTGTTCGTTGAAGCCCTATGGTTGCCCTAGAGCGTTTTTTGAGAAACCTAAATTCGCCCTGAATGTCAAACTGAGTGTTTTTTGAGCCATAGGCTTGCCATAGGTTTTCCCCCAACTCGCCCTAGCTTTTTGCTGTGGCGATTTGAGGGCTGTCAAATGGCATGTATTTTTATTTAAATGACAGGGATGTGTGGTGATTTGTGGCTTAGCGTTTTTTGAGGACTGGAAAACCCAGGTTTTTTGACAAATCATGGGGTTGTCAAGGAAACCTGGGTCAATCCTGGGGAAAGTTCAACGATCGGACCTAATATCGTTTTTCATTGACAAAAAGAGTTACCCCTTTTGTGAAAAGGTGCATGTTTTCAAGGCGCATTAATCGCTTATTTCGTTTTGAACTTGTATTCAGGCTCTATCCAAAAGTACATAACCAAATAAATACAAAATACATTTTAAATGTTGTAAATAATTAATTTTGTGTGCTAAATAAATGACAAATGTTGAAAAATAAACTTTTTGACACAACAAAATTTAAAATGTTCTGGTTTTCTTTCACAAATGAAAGCCTGCAATAGCTTTTTCAAAAAAACGTTTGTTCGTCAGCATCGAATCTTTCGATCATTTTATGAAATCATTCTTGTCTTGGAAGCCCAAAACTTGATGATCTCTTCACATCATATTGATAAATCTTCAAATATCAAAGAAACTGATAAAACTCATAAACACTATCATTATGAATGAATACACCTTGTTGAATATTTTTCAGGAGTGACACAAAACGCTGGTATTTTAACTATTTTTTTTTAAGAATTTACAACTTCCAAGAGGGTAGCACGCTCTTGATTGACTTTATCTGAAACCGACCGAACTTTCTCAAAAAGCTATTTATTATTTGTACACTCATTGCTGACACACGGCGCTGTGTGCGGGCTTATCACTTCAACAACGTTGAGCACTTTGACACTGTAAACCAATAATTACCCCAGGTTTTTCTATATATTACCACACAACGATACTTTTCGGCAAGGTATTGGCTTGTACAATGTGTACCAACAAATAATTTCACCAATTGAACAACTGATTCAATGATAAAACTCCCGATATCAATCTGGAAGAATTCTAGTAATAGATTAGCGCCACCAGGGTGCCAGAATGATTTGTGGGGATTTTGAAAATAACGGATTTGACGGTTGGATAGGGTTTTTAATCAACTTGGTATGTTATTTATATCTCAAGTCTCACACTTCCACGTAGTAAGGTTTTAATTATTATACGGTAAACGGAAGGTGAAAAACTACCAGTTTATGAATTTTAACTTTTCTCTGTTTACTCGAGTTGCGAATTTAGCACGACGACGCCATACCTAATTTCACTTCATTTTTGCAGACAAACAGGATCCGGGATGTTAATTACAAAGTAACACGATTGTCAAGTGTTTTTGAATGGAATTCAACTAAAGATAACGATAAACGACCAGACAGTGATTAGTTTGACGTGCGTATTTTTTAAAGTTAGAACACTGTTCGTCCGCGTTCCGTTGCAAACTGAGTGAAAAAATGTATTCAAGAGAACTTTGATAAACATTTCCCTTATCACTTATCAGCTAACAGGTGAGTGAGTGAAACAGAGGTAATCAATCAGGAACGACCATTCGAATCGTCGTTTGATTGACAGGTCGAAGCCATGGAGGGAAAAAGTACTATACTCTCTTGTATGATAGTGGCTAGAAAAGAACAGTGAGGTTTAATGCTAATTTTCTGGTTAAAAAAGTTTACTTATCTGTTTTACAATGTTCAAAGTGTCTTTAAGGAACGCCACTAAGCTACCGACAAAACATTGAATAATACATGAGGTTAACACTTTTAAAAAATAAAAAGCCACTAAGCGGTTAGTGGCAAGTAGTGTGGAGCGTTGATTGGGTAAAGAGGGTGGTAGGGAATGGTGAGGGACGAGGAATATATAGCAAATATGAGTCGGTTAACATCGACCAAACATAAAAACATAAAAAGTGTACTACATCTTACATTTAGCTAAAGGTTGTACCCGTTATTAATTTTAATCGCATATGCGGATATGCGGATTCAAATACCAACTATTCATTGAGAATGGAGATTTCAATGTTAACGAAGACCTTAAAAAAATTGAAAATTGGTCCCTTTTAAACGGTCTTGTTTTAAATCCGAAAAAATCAAAATGTGTTGTTATTTCTAGAAAAAGTCCAGATATTGATTATTTTCCACGAATTGTGTTGAGCAAAGCTCCAATTGAATATGTGGAAACTGCCAAAAATCTCGGTGTAACTTTTAACCGCTTCTTAACGTGGGACAATCACATTAATGCCCTTGTAGGCAAAGTATATGGTGCACTACGTGCATTGTGGGCAACCCAGTACTTCACGCCGGTAAAAACACGTATACTTCTTGCCAAAACTTGTATTATACCGATTTTGACATACGGGTGCGAAATATACTGCAACTGCAACTACGCAAGCAATCGTAAGCTTAATGTTGCCTTTAATAGCATTGTTCGTTATGTATTTGGCTTACGTAGATACGATCGTGTTTATAATTTTGCTTCTATACTGCTGGACATGCCGTTTGAAAACTATCTTGAACTTCGTAGTTTGATCTTGCTCTCTGACATATTGCTTACACACCAACCACAATACTGTTTCGACAAAATCCGTTTTGCAACCTCTCACAGATCTCGTCAACTAATTCACCCTCGATATGCGTCTCTTACATCGGAGCGTCAATTTTTTGTAAATTCAGTCCGTCTCTGGAATGGTCTACAACGTAGTATTAAAGAAATTGAACACCCAACAAGAATCAAAAATGTTTTAGAAACCTATTTTTCAGTACCCAGTTGAATGAAATTCTATAAATTGTATTAAATAATTTTTTTGTTTTCCTTTTTAATATCATATTATTAGAATTATATTGCCTTATTTTTCTTTTCCTCTTTTTATACTAATTTAACTTATTGCCAGCTCAACTATGTAAAATTTAGCTTTTAACTATTTAATAAGAAATTGTATCTTACAGTTATTAAGCATTCCAAAATAAATTAAATAAATAAATAAAACTTATCTTACAAAAAAAAAAAAAAATGAAAGAGAGTCAGCTCGCACCTTTGTATGATGTATTTATGAACTAATATTTGCCCTGAATCAATTAAAAAAACCAAATCCTACGCGGTCTGGCGGTTCCACATACGTTTCACAGCAGCGATTTTTTCGGAACGCAACATACACTATTTGGTTGGCAGATTGCAGTAAAAACCTCAGGGGTATTCATGCATCAGCGTAAAGCCCGCATAAGCCGTGTAGTCTGTGTAAGTTTACCAGATGGTAAAAGAACTGTCAAATTTTGTATGGAAAATGTTTTACACAAATTTGGTAAGACTACGCCACAAACTCGGTGCGGAAACGAGATGGTAAATTTACACAAAAATCATTTGTGACTTTTCGAATGAAAAGTTCGAGTCAAACAAGAGATAAAGTTATACGTAGAACGTTCTTGTGTCTCAATCTCAAATGAAAAAGAAAATGAAAGTAAAAATAGCAAGGGAAGGGAAACAAAGCTTTGAATGAAAATCGCATCGCAATCGCACGTACTCACCGCGTTGGTTTGCGCAAGGCTTTAGTTTATCCCAGAATTCAGAATGAAAAAAAAAAACCACTAAAACGCTACTGACGACTTCAGATTCCTCAACGATAGAGTCCGTAGCAGGCTCTTTCACTTTGAGAGACCAAAGCGTTTCTTTGTTTTTCTTTCATTTTACCAAATCGTTTTTCTTTCAGAAATCGACTGCCACTAGGTCCTCCCAAAAAAATGCTTTGAAGTCGTCAAGAATTTTGTGTTTTTTTTGTCAAGAATCTTAACTTTATTTTTCAATCACCCCTATCACAGATTCCATCGTAATCGAAAAAGGTCTACGTTTCCCGATGTTGCTATCACATAATCCATTCGGAGTGGAACGAATTTCGAAATTCGTGAATCTGGTATCACTTATTCCGAATGAAACGGAAAAATGACGTCCTTTTCTACGACAAGTTTCTTCTGTCGTAGAGCGTAGAGCCATAGGCAAAATCCATTTGTTAAAACATCAAAAACACATTTGTATAGAACAATTTTACAAAATATAATTCTACTTAAGAAAAAACAATGAAAACAAAAATTATCTCGTAAATTAAATTACATAAAACTCTGTTTTTATTGCCTCCCAGTGGTCATTAACTTCGTCTTTTAGGCGTTTAGCGTATCCTTTTGCCGTCTGGATTACAGGATAACATTTCATATAACCTGTTGTTTGTTTGTTGTTTTCACCCTTTAAGAACATCGGTTATTATAAACAGAAACACATATCAATGAATAGAATTATTTCCAAAAGAAATTACATTTTTTCAAAAGACTGTCTTCGTTATGCCCGTTTCCAAATTTAAGCGGCGAAATTGACAGATTTGGAGTGTTAAAATAGTACAGTATTGTTGTTAAATTATTTTATCTGATAGCCAAAATAACACTTGAATTTTATCTGTAAACAAACTTGGATTTCACAAATTATTTTGGTTTGTTAAAAAACACAAGTGAATAAATTTGTGTTTGACAGATTGGAAAGTACTCAGGGACCACGTAACAAAAATCCTCTTTTGGGAATTTATAACTTGATGAAGAAAATATTTGATTATATTCGACAGTAAAATTGTTTATTTCATATAACATTTAAGATTTGATCAATAATACAGATCTATTATAACTTATTTCTAAGCACAAAAAGTGCAAATAAATCAATTTTTACTAGAAAACAAAAATCGGTAAAAAATGTGTTTGGGAAAAGTTAAGGGATTTTTTTTTAAGTTTAGGGATTTTTGTTTCTATTGCTTCGAGCATTTATTTTGACATAGGACAGCTGACTTCGAAAATGGACACTCATTTTTTCAATCAGGCTATGCTTTTTTCGAATTCGTTCGGAATTTGTGATTGCTTTTTGTCGGGATTCGTATCGTGATTTTTCACTCGGGGATTTCTCCGAGTGGATTTCATGATAGGGGTGAATATCAATTTTTATTCCATTTCAAGGAATTGATAAATTTGAACTTTAACGGACAGCTGCTTTCTTACACAAACTTACACAAACCAGCTTTAAGTCTTGCGCAAACCAACGCGGTGAGTGCTTGCGATGCGATTGCGTTAAGTCAAATCCCTATGCATTAAGTCAAACGTCCATAAGATTACATAGAGATTTGACTTTGACTTTGATTTGACGATAAGTCAAATCCCTATGCCTTAAGTCAAACGCCCATAAGATTACATATAGGGATTTGACTTAACGCAATCGCATCGCACGCACTCACCGCGTTGGTTTGTGCAAGGCTTTAAAGGGGTGCTCACAAAGTCTCGCGTAAAGTTACACATTTATACAACACGTGATTTTACTCCGAAGCATGAATACCCTTTTTGTTTCATGTTAAAAATCCGATTTTTGTGTGTTATTAAAGGCGTGAGTTTGTGAGAATTTAAAATCGAGTTAAAATAATTGAATTTGACTGAAAAATTGACTGAGACAGTGCTAAAGTGCGTGTGGACGTGGAGTCATTTCATTCATCATCCAATTTAGGAAATAAAAAATTATAGACACAAAAAAAAGGTAAAGTGTAATCAAAATGATAATATTGTAAAATGTGAAGATGAACTAATTTCAAATGCTTTTACTTTTTTTTTTTGATGCTCACTTGAAATCCAACAACAATTTAACTGAAAATTTTTCATGAACAAATTATGGCCTGATTGACAGGAGGCCGTTAGAGGCCAGATCACGTTGGTTTGAGCAGGTTACGTACGTCGGTAATACGTTCACTTCTTAATATTGAATTCAAACCAACCGACAAAAATGGCGACGAGGGTTTCCGGCCGTAGTTTGCCGGTCTTTCGACAAAATGGCATTACCTTCTCGTAGTTGACTCTCTGAATCTACTCTGTACTTGCAGAAAAAGGGCAATGAGGAGAACGAGCCTGATTATATTTATACTGACCCACAGCGCACGTGGCTATTCGAAGAAGCTCATTACGAATATAAAAACTGTCAAATTGATATTGAATTTGATGACGAACAAGTGGATAGCTCACATTTTTCACACTAGAAGCATCTAGTGGCTTGCTCACGTTACAAGCGGAGTTCACACTGTACAATTAGTCAGACAAACTTCGTTATTTGATATACCTACATATGTATGTATAAGCGCAAGTTTATAATCATTCCGTTATTAATTAATTAATTAAATTCCAATGATTTATAAACTAGTGACAACTTTAAATGTATCTACTTGGTGAAAATGAATGTGAACAGTACGATAATTTTGACAGTTTAGGCAAAGGAAGTGAAGTAGCAGCCCTACAAAGTAAAAAAAAAAAAAAATAAATAACTCAGGTGACAACTGGCATAAATTTGGATTGCAAATGAAAATTTGTATTGAAAGTTTTGTATTTGTTAAGAAATACTTCATTCAAAACGTACTTATATTTGTTCGGAAATAAATCATATATAATGTCAAGCAAATGAGAAACATCAGACCTCAGACGAGTCAGAGCAATGTTTTAAAAATTTGGAATGGGGTTGTCTGATTTTAAATTTCGAATGACTTTAGAAAAGTGTGAAGTAAAAATAAATTATAAATTGATTCAAGTGTATGTGGAATGCTTTACCTGGCTCTGTTTTCAACTACATTACGATTTACAAAGGTTCAAAAGCAAGGTGTGTCGGTGTATCCTATTAAATCCTCTCCTATTTTCCTAAATGCTCGCACTGTACTCTATAACATTATAAGGGTAATCATAAGCCATTGATGTGTGGCTTATTATAAAACAAACAAAAATTTGTTTATGGTACTCAGGTGCAATAAATTAAAAAAATTTAAATCTTTATTCTTATCACATAGTCAAAAAATTAAAAGAATTTTTCAAAACAAACCTTATTATTTGTTATTTATTATTTTAATTTTTTGTTGTCAAAAAAAAAAAAAATCATTGTTTGAATTCAATTTTCAATTCATTACAGTTAAGAATAATGAAATTGTCAATATTCCAATTCCATCTGCTGGGCTGATTTGTGAATCTTTACCATCCAGCCAGGGCGCCACTCAAATGCATACAGAAAAATTCATTTAAATCGGTCAAGCCGTTTAGGTGGAAAATGCTATAACGATCCCACAAATTCTGTCATCGTTAGAGTGCTTAATAATTGTCCCTGAGTAACATGAACTATATCTCATCCTCACTCTTCCACTAGAATGAATTTACTTTACTTAACTTTCAATTAGATAAACGTAAGGCCTGAGCTACGCCGGGCGGGTCAGCTAGTGTGACTATAAATTTGCGCTTTTTGTTTTAATTTTCCAAGAGGACTAACAATTTTCTAACTTCTGCACACCGCCATCTGTCTCCAAGCACCAAAACATTTACCGTCTTCTATTACATTTTTGTTAAAATCAAATTTCCCACCTGCTACGATATCGCTCCAGTACAGTTACGTTATACAACATACGATCTTATTTGACATCTCATTTGACGTCTAGGTGTGTTTTTGACATAAATTTATTGAACAAATCAAAGCATTTTTTTCTAGTGATTTTCGAATCAATCGGCTTTTTATCTTCTTGAATTTGTTACTGATTACCAATCCTTTACATATTAATTATATCAAACAGCTTTGCCTTCTTTTCTTAAAGGGCAATCCAAATACGTGGAATGTCGGCTTTTACCGAATCTGCGCTTCTGAAAAAACTCCAGGAGCTTAATTCAAGTCAACAAAGCATCCAAACCCTTTCCTTATGGCTAATCCATCATCGTAAACATCATCAAGCAATAATTAAAACATGGTACAGAGAATTACAAAATGGTAAGAAATTCATTCTTCTTGATATTGATTGATTAATCAATACTAATCGCCGTTGCCTTGCAGTTCCCGATAGTAAAAAGCTCACATTCATGTACCTGGCCAACGATGTTATTCAAAACAGCAAGAAAAAAGGTCCAGAATATGGTCGTGAATTTGGTGTGGTGTTGCAGAAAGTATTTGCCTACATTGGCGAACATTGTTCATATGATAAACTCCTCGGCAGCTTGGGTCGCATTCTGAATATCTGGGAAGAACGTGGTGTTTATGATTCGAAACAAATCGCTGACTACCGATCAAAATTAAACAAAAAAGAGATCGAAAAAGAAGCAGCTGCTCCCAAAGAAAAGGAAAAGGAGAAAAAGATCAAAAGGACAAGATCGAACTCGGGATCGGAAAAGAAAGAGAAGATCCCCAGATCAGCAGAAGATGGCAATGGTGTAGTTGAAATCGATTTGAGTCCACATGTGCCTCTCGGTGAACCACCAGAACCAGAAGAACTTGTCAAAGCTTTAATGGAGATTGAAAACTCTGCTTCTAGTGACGCTGTGGTTCGAGAAAGGATCGCCAATCTGCCACCAGAAATATCCGAAATAAGCTGTTTAACTAAGTTAGAAGACAAAGATGCTGCCAAGGCTTTGGCTACACAGGTAATTTTCAAAATTTCTGATTTGTTTTCAATAAAATATTTCTAAGGTAGGTACATTTTCATTGTTTGATCGTTTTGTGTTTATGTTGTACATAACGTTGTCATGTTAACCAGAAAGTCAAATTTCCTACTTCCACATCTGAATACAAATTAGGCTAAAAGAGTAGATATTCCATACTGGTGTCAATAATGCTTCCAACTTTTGTTGATGTGGAGTGTTGTGGAGTATTTTAATAACGTTTTGATTATTCAAGAGTTTTTTGCTTGAATAGTTCTATAGACCAATAATGGACGATAAAGGTTGGCATTATTAAATTTTACGACAAACAGATACAAAAGTCAAACATGTTGCGTTTCTTGCTATAAGTGAGGGAGAGATTGGTTATAATGCTTCACTTTCCTATTAAAACTGATGAGTGACGACGGAATCTGTGCCATCACTGCAGATTTGTTCTTCTTCTGAGTTTATTCTTCCAAATCATCTTCTGCGAGGAATTCGGGTGGACTACTTCTTCCATTCATATTTACAGTTTATTTCCGTTTGCCTCATTACTTTAGCTTGTAATACCTTGGAATCTATCTTCTCGTGAAATATCATCATATATTATTATTAGATAGATGTTAAAGCCATGGGAAGGGCAAGTTCGAGTGCTTGTTGCTTGAAGCAAAGAGCTGGAGGCAAGAGTGCTCATTAGAAATTTGTTAAGTAGACTCAAAATACAATTTTCACATTAGGAATGAATAGATGGTTTTTCTTCTTGATGATGCCATTGTCACTTAAGTTCATGACTTAATACGCTATTTGATAAGATACACTTTTTTAAAACCTTTTGCATAGCAATCCAACGATCTAAACAATTCGCCATCACCGCCACAAAAGACAAATTCTTGTTCACCTAGTCAATATTTGATCTGATTTGAACGTGCATGTGTGTTTTTATCTTCTTCTCTATCTTGTTTGACTGTTTATTAAATGTAATTACTTTGGTTAATCATAAAAAAAACAAACTTTTATTTCTTTCAGGTTAACGAAGCAGTTCAATTGCTCAATGAATATAATACAAGACTTGCCTCTGAAATGGAAGAACGTACAAAACTAGCTTCAATGTTGAGAGACTTTCAAGCGGAACAAAAAGAACTGCTTGTTCAAGCAGAGCAAAGACTTGAGGTACATTGTTGTGGTTTTATTATTTTGTATGATTATTGGCATAGTTGTAGTAAATTTTAAGCTGTGTAGAGCTTGATCTTCAGTCATCTGCGTCTCTTATTTTGTAGTACAAGTAGACGAAGGTACCCCACGAGGATATCACTATTGTGAGCAGCTAGTAAATAAATAAATAGAGTGGCACAAGAAAGCATAGAGCTTCGGTGCCTAGTGCATTTCTCACAACCATGCCTTGTGAGGGAACGGAAGAGACCTTACAATTTTCTACCGATTCCAAACGGCTTATCGAGAAAATGATTTTCATGGCAAGGAATTTACTTTGGGAGGACTTTCCAATTCCTCGTGAAAAGCGATACCAGTGTAAAAACACTTTTTTTCCTCGAACCTCGAACACCACTGGCACGCAAGTCATTACGCCACGGGCACCACATGCGCACATTCTTTTATAAATTTACATACTCTCGAATCTCAAGACACTTTAATTTATTAAAAATTCTAAACTGCTCCTGATGCAAATCGCATGTACTAAATCTTAACTGAAAAATTATATTCGCTTGCCAGAAAATAAGAGAGAGAGAGAGAGGTAGTCCACAATTTTATTTCCAACGATAGCTTTTCATTCTCTGTGATTTGTTAAATTTTTAGAATTTTTCGAGATAAACGGCAGGTGTCCCGCACTATACTAAAACCCCCGTGTTAATTAGAACGCCGAATAGAAGGGACTAAAAACGTCGTCGTTTGCAAAAGATATTTAGAACTTGTTAATAAATTAATAAAAGAATAATCCCAACTATAACACAAAATTATTCAGAAGCAACGAGTTTTGTTGAAAAACATTTATGGTCACTGTTATTTTACTAACACTACATCCAAACTTGTTAAAGTTTTCAAAACTAGTGACACACAATTCCATCCCGCAAAAAGTCCACCGAGCAAAAAGTCATTGCAATCCAGGGATAGTTTTTATTTTTAAATTTTTGTGGGGGCTTTATACAAGCTAATTCCTAATCTAACTTAAAAATTAGGAAACTAATAGCTAACGTTAATGGGGAGGGTGGTGTAGAAGATGGAGTTTATGGCAAGGGTGCTGAGGTTGAATTCAAAACTGGTAAAACTCGAATTAACATTACTCAGCTATCTAAGTTTATTTATATTCCTATCTCCGGAATAGGTTCATTTAAGCCATATGATGTTCAATGAGGGGTTAGGTAAGGTAAGCGATATGTTGTGAGGATTAGTGTTAAGGAAGATAGAGTGGTAAAAGCTTGTGCAGGCGATGGTTCCAGAAAGGACACGGTGAATGAAGAGAATATCTAATATTTCTCTTCGATCTTTCAAGGCGTTCATGACGAGAAGCTTGATACGATCTTGGTAAGGAGGGAGAATCAAAGGATTATTTCAAGGAAGCCCTCTAAGAGCGAATCGAAGAAAACGGCGCTGAAACTTTCAATTCTGGAAATGCGAACTTGTTGGAAATGGGACCAGACTAGGTAGGCGAATTTAAGGAGTGGGCGAACAAAAGTAGTATGTAGAGATCGGGTTACGTAAGGCTCGGGAAATTCCTTTGATCAAAGCTTAATGAAACCAAATGCTGAATTGGCTTTTAGCATAATATTTTCAATATGTGGGATGAAATTGAGTGTTAGCGAATGATCCCGAGTTCAGGAATCTTATCAACTGGTGAAATGGTTTGATTGTGAAGGACATAGCAACGGAGAAGACATTTGATGTGCTTATAAGAAAAGGTAATAGATTGATACTTGGAAATGTAATTCCAAGAAGTTTTTAGTGCACCAGATAGAAAAGTTGACGAGGTATTGTTGAAAATGGATACAATCGGTATGTGAAGAAATGATCGTGTAAAACTTTGTATCATCTGCGTAGAGTGAAATAAGGGAATGGTGAATAATCGATTCGAGATCATTAACAGCAATAACAAATACAAATAAACGCTCAACCAATGTTTTACAAAACTAAAAAGGGTAGACAAACTATCTTTGCTATCGAGTCATATCATTGAGAGCGGTCATTCTACAGACATTGAATCCGGCAAAATTCTACAGTGTATTTGTATTTACTGTTCAAATAAAGTTCCTCTGAACAAGGCAGCAACCCCTTGGGAAAGCTAATGTGACTTAATTGTTTCACATTCATCTAAGTGTGGCGGAAGTAAGATCAACCGTCAGCCCATTCTACCCAACCTAACCTAATAGTTTCATAATTAAAATTACAGTGACCAAAACATCCGAAGAGTCAGTAGATCACCTTTAGGAAAACGTTTACTACGACAGCGTCTATGGTGATTCCTTTTTAGCATTTGTAGTTCAAAATTCTTAGGCAAGGCCTTCTTATAGGGGCGAATATTTATTGTGTTGGTACATGGAACATCTCAAAAGTTGAATTACTAAATTTAAAATAAATGCTGCCGTTCTGTAATTCAGTTATAAGACAACGTCAATATTAGTTTTAATCTTATGCTTTCTTTTATTCTATCCATCCATTTCCGCATCGTCTCCACATGTTAGCGATCCTTTATCAATTCAATGTCTTCGAAAATCTTTATTTATTTTTTTCCAGTAACTATTTTTTAGCTTTCTTTTTGAAACACTTTTTATTCTCTCAATTATGCCTTGCGTGACATTGATAGTACCTGCAAGTTTTTGCCGTTTTTGAATGGCTGAGTGAGAAAGAGCTCTTCATAAATAAATAATTAGTTAGGTGCAATAAATATGGAAACCTCATGGCCTAATTCGAGCACCCAAAGTTTTATGCCGATTCCGAAAGGCTAAGTGAGAAAGCGCTTTTCATGGCAGGAGGAATTGGCAGGAGGAACTCGCAAAAGGCGATACTCGTGGAAAGGCAATTTCATGTTTCTGGCGGGATTCGAACCTTGAAACCTCACGTAAAAAGCAGACATGCTAACCAGAACACCACGGGTTTTAAAGCGAACTTGTATTTAGTCTCGGAGGCCTTGACTTGACAATTTCTCGAGAAAGATGATACCCGTAAAAAACAACTGGATGTTTCTAGGACTAGATCCTTGAATGCCCGCGTAGATGGCAGACTTGCCAACCGTTAAGCTACCCGCACTTCCTTGGGGTTCCTTGTTATAATTTTGTAACTAGGGTATAGTGAATATTTTAAATTTGAAGTGAATTTGATTAAACATACGTAAAATCCTGTTCTCGTGGCTCTCAGTCGAGCAGTCAATAATTTCTTGTCCTTTTCAAACAAGATCATCTCTGCATTACCATAAGAAATCATTCCGAAAGCTTCGTATTTGCTTTTTTTCTTTTTATTTTTGCTTTTACCCTTTTTTGAAAATTTCCAGTGCTCAATTCATAACATGAACATTTCGAGCACAGAAAAAACAAACTCCATCCCTTAAAAATGTTTCTTCTTCTTCTTTTTCAGGAGTATAATCAAAAGTTGGTGAAATTGAAGGCTGTCCAAAAAGAACTGCATGATCATCTCTCCAATTTACCCGACTTGACACAACTACCAGACGTAACAGGCGGCTTAGCACCACTGCCATCGGCTGGTGATCTATTTAATATTCACTGAGAGTATTTTCCTCCCGAATCTACTTCGAAACCATTTATTAAAATTAGTATACAAATCCATACACACTTTATATTAGATTGACGCTGTTAGTTTTTGGGCTTATCGCAAAAAGAAAACCTTTGCGACTATGTTGACCTTCTGTTTTAAATAATTATATTGTTTTTAAGTTCTTCAATTCTGTTCTACAATACAAAATTGTAGATATTTTCCATGCACGATTTTTATAGTGTGAATAACCACTAATCGAAAACAAATCTATGTTAACGAGTTTTCTTGGAAGTTAATTAAAAAAAATAAAAAAAATAAAAACAAAGAAATTATGTATTGCAAATAAAAAGAAGATGGGAAAAATTGTCATCAAATAAAATAAAACTGACACAAATGGTATATTTTATGATCTCTTTATTTCGTCTTCAGTGCATAGCAAAATTAGCGGGTCCACACCATTTTTCAGTAAACTCTAAGATATCCGGGATAGCTCCATGGGGGGCCATCTTAAGTGCAACACTAAATTTACTCCAAGTATCGCGATTCGATTGGCGGTTTGAGGATTTGAACGTGACAGGTTGACGACCACGAACCGGGTATGCACTAAGAATGCAGGGCACGTCAGTGAGTCCCAAACTAGACTCGTAAATTCCACGATCGTCGACAGGTAGAACCTATGATGTATGAGATTGAATATAGACTTTGCTGTCGTTGTTCTTTTCATTTACCTGATCGATTTGTTGATCCATGCTCACCGCCAACACCCATTCACGAACTTCCTCGTGCAAATGAAGTTCGGTCTTGAGATGAATTTCTTCAGGCAGAGGCACTGAGCTAGGGAAATCAGTTGCAGACAAATCAGAATGGTCAACCAGGTTGCCAGAGCCTTCCTCGATGGCATCGCATACATCCAAATAGTGGTTAAGAATGACAAAGGCTTCTGATTCACGTCCGGCAGTTCTAAGGTCCATACCGGCTTCAAGGAATCCCTTGTCAACAGGAATCAAGTCGGTGTAGCGTAGCATGGCTACAGAAATACGCAGAGCGATTGGCTGAAGGGAAGGCACTTGACGACAGGCAGCTCTAGTTGCGTAATAATGAGCAATTAGAAGAAATTGCTCCACAGTATCAAGCATTTTAGACGTTGAGAACTCCGATGCCCGCAGAGTCTATAAAACCAAGGAAAACGTGTGAATCATTTGGAGAGCCTACTTACCTGCGACAGTTTGAATAGGAAAGTTCGCAAGTCTTTCCAGATCTCAGCAGCAACCTCTTCCCTCAAAGCGAAGCAATCTAAAGCTATGCGGCTGTAAATATTGAAGTTAGCTTCCAGTGGAGGAGTACCATGGTTGAGATACAGTCCAAGTGCTGCGGAGGCATCTCCCTCACGAATCAACTGTGCAGCGTACAATGCCAAATACTTGTGAAGTACCGGACTGCTGATATTCTTGGCTTTGTCCAGGCATCTCACCCATTGTCCTTGGTCAGCCAGCATGTCCAGAGCACTCATTATGTCTTAATATGGAAAAAATTTAGAAAAGAAACAGAAGTAAGGGAGCACAGCTTACCGATATCCGCTAGTTGTTCCACGTTGCCTTCATTCTGTAGCCTTGCCTTTTGCTGCTGCTCCACATAGGCTACAAGTTCAGAGTCTATTTCCTTTGCTAAGCGTCTTGCTTTGGCCCATTGTTCGGACTTAATGAACACGTCGACGGCTTCCTTCGGTAGGTCTGAGGCTAGATACAACTGAGCAGCAGGACCGATTTGGCGTATTTCAAGAAGTCGAGGCCCCAGCTGATGAGCAATATGCGTTGCATCTTTTCCTTCCAGAAATTGGTTGCAAATCTCAGCAGCTCTAACGAGTGCCCTCTCTACGGTTGGCTCATCAGCGTTGGAACCATTTATTTGCATGAGACACTCGGCAGCTTTGCGAAAGTCTTCTCGCTTGGCAAACTCAGCTGCTTTCTGAAGGTACGCTCTAGAGTCGTCACCAGATTGGGCACTTCTTCGCATATCTTGAGCCTGTAGACGCTTAAGGTCATTCAAAGCTGATGGATGATGATCTTCGGCTATGCGAAGTGCCTCGTCAAACATCCCGTTATCCTTGTAGTAGTCTACTATGAGATCTGGACGCTGAGCTCTTAAGAGCAAAGTTTCATACTCAGCAAAGTTGCGTGTTTCAAGCGCTGCAGCAGCTTGGTTCACAAGGACTTCGGTTACCGCCTCAGGTAGGTGAGTTTCAGCAACACTTACGGCAGCCTTCCAGTCACCAGCATGAGTGTACATCAAAATAGCTTCCCTTGGTTTATTCGCTTTGATAAATTCAACCTCAGCTTCTTCGAATTTTCCTTCATCCTCCAGGGACATAGCGATCTTCAAGTGAACCTCATCGGTTGGTTTGCCAGAAATGCGACAAAGATCCATAGCGAATTCAAATTGACCCGAATCACATGCAAATCCGAGAGCTGTATCCAAGAGGCCGAGTTTTGTAAGCAACCGTACAGCCCCTTCTACAGGTAAAGACTTTGCCCACATATAAGCCACTTGGTTGCTAGCCCCATCTGTCCCTTTTTGTTTAGCTACCCGATAACCGTCCTCCCAGCGGTTCCCAGTGCAGTACATATGAACAGCTGACTTCCAATCTCCAGCAGCGATGAAGTGAATTTCAGCATTTTTAAATTTTCCTTTGGTTTCCAGTTGTCGGGCCAAGTGAAGGTGAGTACTGTCGACCAGTTCTTTGTGAAACTTTTCGACTAAACGAATCATAGAATCGTAGAGTTCACGACGTTTGTACATAGCAATTGCCAAGTCAGGTTCGTTCACCGCAAGCAAAACCTTTTCCGCATCCCGATATTTACCTGCCAGAAAAAAAAAACACAATTCGCAAGTGATTTGACGGAGAAATACACTTACCTTGCTCTTCTAAATTCCCTGCAAGGCCAACAAAAAGATCCCGCATCTCCTCCGAATTCAGGTACTTTTCCCCAATCGAATACGCCTTTTCCCATTTGCCATGCTTATTCAAAAGCTCTATGGCTTCTTTGAACAGATTTGCGCGCACCAAAAGGTCTTCGGCACCTTCGAGATCACCAGCAAAAGCAAGGTGCTTCGAAAGATCTAAAGCATACTTCTGAATTTCCTCAGGTTCATCGAGGACTTTTGCAATTTGAACGGCTTTTCTCCACTGCTTTGCTCCAACTGCTGCATCAAGAGCTTTCCTAGTTGCTCCAGCTTCGATGTAATGGTTTATAGAAGCATCTAGCTGCTTTTTTGTAACTAACCAATCGCCCCACTCTTCTTCAAGACTGGTCACTTCGCCGGGTGCCACTTGCCTCGCTAAATCCAAAGCCCTCGCAAAGGCATTTCCTTTTCGAAACAGAGCCATAGCAGCTTCCGGGTTTGATAGCTTGTAGGCAATGTCCCCCGCCATTTCATAGAGTTCTTGAAAAGAAAAGATATTAGCCTATAGCTTAGAGTATGGGGTTAGCTTACCACAGTTGACTAATCCTTCAGTTACTTTTCTCATGAATCCTTCGTCCTCCAACAGATGAGGAGTTTTCAAGGCGAGTCGAGCTGCTCTCGCGGGTTTCTTGGCTTTCAAGTACAGTGTCATCGCCTTCTCGACCTCACCTTGTTCTTCCAGCACCTGACCAGCTTTCTCTTCTTGGCCGGATGAAAGAAGAAAACTCATTTGGTCCTCCTTGAGTTGTGGAAGCAGAGGATAGCCCCTTCGGTCCGCTAAGCTTATAGCTTCATCCCACATTCTGAGCATTTTGTACATCTGAAGAGCTGATTCGATTTCGCCTTGTTCCAAGTAAATACGCTCTGCAGTTCTAAGGTCTGAATGAAGGAGTGCCAACTTTGCTCTCACCTCGGGACACATAATGCCAGGACCCATTGTCTCTTCATACTTATCAGCAGCTGCAATGATTTCCTGTAGATAGTAAGCTTTGGAGACATTACCTAGGGCAGCATAGCACCGTTGAGCGACTCGCAAATTTCCGTCTTCTAAGGATATAATGGCAAGATTGTGCCACATGGCCTTTGCTGCTGGCTTATCGCCTAAGGTCTCCAGAAATTGCACAGCCCGTCCGAAGTCACTGTCGTTCACTGCAGTTCCAAACTCAACCAAACCTTCATCTAAGAGATATGTGTGTTCAGAAGGACCTTCCTGACTTCGGACTATTGTGCGACCCTGAAAAATTTATAAAAAAAAGTTCCTAAAAAATGTTTGTCTCAAAAAACAATGGATGAATTGAAATACCCCCTCTCTGACTACTTCCAGAACATCTCCCCGAATCGGCATCATGGTCACGTGCTCTGGGAGATCAATATTGTACCAAATCGCGAGGTTATTGTTGCTCTGTGCTACCACAACGTCACTCTGAGGCACCCATTGCACAAAGGATATGTTACCCAGTAAGGTTTGTTTTTTTCCAGCGTAAATATCTGCCAACATGAGCCTTGGCCAAATTTAAGTGAGAAAATGATCAAAATCAAAAGAAAGAGTTCATACCTCAGCTTCTTGTCTCGAAAGAGCAGTTTGTGGGCGGTTTCGCTCAACTCTATCCAATCGATTTTGGAATCATGAGTCACTTGGCTGACTACCGACTGTGAGATGAGATCAACCACGCAGATAGTTTTGGCATCCAATAGAAAAGCCAGCTTTTTGTTATTTCTAGAAGAGGAATTTTAGGAATCTATGAAAATTGACTATCACCACTCTGTACCTTGATGATCCTCTTTCATTCAATCGCACAGAGATTACATGCGGGTTGACAAACTCCGTCCGAACAGATCCCAAAATCTGGTTCTCTCCGTATTCCACCAAAGATAGCTCACCAACGTTGAATATCAAACAGACCGTTGGATTTTCGAAATAAAATCGTTCATGACGCCCTGAAACAGACCATGGCACCTCACTTACCAAATTACGAGTTAGATCGCTCAAAATCAGTGAATCTTCTGTCCTCGCTACCAAAAAGTTGTCCTTTCCCATTATTCGGACGTCGTCTATTTCCAGACCGAGAGTCGATTCGATTGTCATCTGCTCACTAGGTTCTTGTAAGGACTTGACCAGAAGCTGACTCGGAGCAACGAAGATGAGCTCGAATTTATCTTGCCACACAGTCCGTTTGAGGACAGACTCAAAAACTATTACAGCCCCTGTTACTGAGCCCATTGCGAGTCTGTGAAGAAAGAAGAACAAGTCATATGTTAGGTAAGTCTTTTGTTTTGGTCTAATTCTGTCGCACCTCGCACCATCCTTGCGCCACAAAATCGAGGTGACTGTGTAAAAGTGATCGATGTCCTTGTTAGCGGTTTCACTCCATGCAGCCAGGCGTGGACTCCATGTAAATATCCGTATCCGGTCAAAACTTCCGAATGCTACAGCCTGGCCGTTGGGGCTGCAAGCGGCCACCGTGAATTCCCGTTCGCCTTCCGTTCGAGAATAGTCAAATGTACGTACTTGTCGACCCTTTTGGAAAGGAAGGTTTTGACGTTCATTCACTAATGGGTTTTATTCATAATATTCATTTACTTGTGAGTCATAAAAAACAATCCTTTGGTCACATCCCCCAGCAAAGAAGCCTCCTTGTGGCCAAGCCAAGGCAAAAGGAGGAACAGTGTGCTGAACCAGTCTCCCCGACGATTCTACATTGCCTTCTGTTAAGAAGAAACGAATAATTGTGCCATCGTTGTGGCCAGAGAGAAAGCCAGTTCCTTTGGTATTGGCAGCAAATGCAATAGTTGTGCTCTCGGCACTGTACAAGCTTTGAGATTTGTTTGTCTTGCAATGTAGTGCACGAACTTTTCCATCTTCAAGCCCTGGAAGAAGAAATTAATAAATTTTAAATGCCAAGGTTAAAACAGCCGGTAGTTTTGCCTGTAACTTTTAATAAAAAACGACTTAATCTCTTAAGGTCTTTCCTGATTGTAATGTTCATACAATGAGGAAAGAGCTCGTCGTGGCTTAAGTGAGAATAAAATTGCACGCCACCGCACTGTACCTATCGGTTCCCGAAAAACCTCAATTTCACGGATGAGCTTTTTTTGAGAACCGGGAGCCCAAGGTTTTTTTTTCGAAGACTTATAGGGCTGCCAATGAAATCTATTCAATATAACTACTAACATTTTTTTGCAGTGTCCCAAATTTTATCAGATATGGTTTTGATTTTATTTTAACAAAAGAAAAGTTTTTGATTATAAATCCTTCTTGAACAATTTTAGATAAAAGACAAGGATCCCAATTGGAATTTTTTCTGAGAAAACTTTTAAGTTTATTCACCTAAACATTTGTACTCATATTATGGTGTCTTTAAACTGTATGTTAAGACTAAGCATTAGTAAAAATATTTATTTGGAAAGGGGCTACAGCTGATCTCCGGGAGCTTTTCTCAAAAAAGACGTTTTGCGGTGACCACTATATCTCTGAACTGGATTCTCAGAAATTAAAAAACCAAACAGTTTTCGTTAGAATAATGTTAAATCTAGTAATTAATCGAAGGAATAAGCAAAATAAATTTTTTGAAAAATGGCGGTTTCCCAAAATGAAAAATCGATTTTTGACCAAAATTTCGGCTTTAAATTGCTTAATTGCTTATAAGAAAAAAAACATTTATCGGTGAGAAAAAATCTTCGATTAATTACTAAAAAATATATTTAAAATAAGCTCGTGGTAAGATTTGAGACAAATCGGCTAAGCCGTTTTCGAGTAATGTTGTTCACCGACTTTGTAAACACCATTTTGAGAAAAATGCGTTTAAAGTTTGAAAAGCACTTCACATCGGATACAATTTCTTTTTCAAATTTCTTCGAAAATATTCACGGAACGATGTAAAGTTTTCTGTGTGTATTCTTAAACATATGTATGTACATGAAGAAAATAAAATAAAAACAATCGATTTTTTGAAAATTCCAACTGTATACAACCCCTTAATCAACGTGTGGCTTATCAAGGTAAGGTTGTAATCAAATTATAATTGTTCTCCTCATTAAAACATGTTTTTTTGGGGTTAATGTAGCAACCTAACAGTAAAATTTAAGATTTTTTGAGATCGGTTCAGTAGATTCAAGGTTCCTGTTTGCATTCCCGTTCACGTAAGAAAATGGGCATAAAACGTAGCCTATGTCCTTCCTCAGATTCTAGAGTACCCCTGTACCAAATTTCATTTAAATGAGATCAGTAATTTGGGTGGGAGCTGGTAACGAAGAAAGACAGACGGAGAGACATCAACAAAAATAATACTTATGAAAAAACCCTCAACGGTTTTTTGTAATATTTTCGAAAAAAAAATGTATACAAATTGATGGAACTATTGTTTCCTTTGTTCCTAATTTTCATTTGCAGAAATTTTAGCAGCTGAGAAGCATAGGGGCGAGTTCAGTAAAGAACCGATTCTAAAGCCATGAACCTTTGTATCACATAGGTATCAGCTATCAGATGATATGTAATGATTCAGCTGTTTTCGAAGTTCTAACGAATGGATAAAGGCCCCGGCCCATAGAACGCGTTGCGCGCGTGCGGCACCGCTTCCAACTGACAGCTCGATTAAATACACACGATCTTATGAGAGGTGACCCATAAGCACCGCGCGCAACGCGCCGAACGCGCCGAGTAGCCCAACTTTCTACTTTGCCGCGGCTCTCACGCGGTGACAGAAGAGAGACATGCGCAGTCACAACCAATTTGAAGTTTTCTCTTATATGGAAAAAGTGACAATGGGCGCGTTCAAGAACCTATCGGATAGCCTATCTCGGATAGCCGTATCTTAGATACCTTTTTGAACGATCGACAACAGACAACAGCTGTGAAATATTAAAATTCGACTTTTGAGAACAGAAAAACATTCAAAATATCCGGCAAAACCCACCGCATCAGTTGCCGCGCCGCTTCTACCGCACGCAACGCGTTCTATGGGTCGGGGCCTTAAGACTTTTGGGAACCGGCAGAAAATCGTAGGCCCCTCCATTCCCTTACAAGGCATGGTTGTTTGAAATGCGCTAGGCCCTGGAGCTCCTCGCTCTGTTGCGGCACCCTATTTATTTACTTATTTATTTTAAAGTATCCTTCAACATATGTTTTGCCATCAGTCGTTTTTAAGATTACAACAAAAATGAAAAATATCTTGCCCGCTTTAGATAAAAACTTGAACTTGAAAGAAAATTAAAAAATTAAATAAATACGAGTCGTTTTGAAAATATATTTTGCAGCTGCAATCTGTGCCCCCGCATTGATAACATCAATCGAGAAACGGTTGAATATTAAACAAAACCTTAACCTAACTTCGTAGAATTTCGTTCCATTCTCCACCGTTTATCCCCGGATTTTACCGAGACTATAGTTACAAAACAGCGGCACTGTGCCCCTGTTCTGTAACTATCGCCTTGGTGATGAACGGTAGAAAATGGAACAAAATTCTATGAATTTAGTAGGATTTCGTTCCATTTTCCACCGTTTATCGCCTGCTTTTATCGAGGCGATAGTTACAGAACAGGGGCACCTGTGCCCCTGTTCTGTATCTTTGGCGATAAGTTATCGCATCGTTAAAAAATGAAACGATTCATTCCCTCCTTATCGCCCCTGGAAAGAACTGGGTTTCTATAAGTGCATGCGATAACTTTCAGTTTCGGTTTCAGTTTGACTGGAATTTCCAATGGAAGGCGATAAGTCTATCTCTCAATCTTGTTTATGAAATTTGTTGTGTAAATTAAAGTGAGCAGTCTGGCCTCTAGCAAAAGGTTGGGCGAGTTCCTAAACGCAAGTCTTGCACAAATTATGTGAAGCAATCAATTCCTAAACGCCGACAAGAAAATCCCTTCAAAGCAGAATGTCTCAAAACGTAGTATATTGCTTTTTTTCCGCAGTTGTAAGTGAATTTATGCAGCTATCAAAAAACACTTGCATACTTTTAATTGCATTGCAAATTTTATTTGGGATTATTTTTGCTTAGCATTAGACTTGCTTGGCAAATCTTGCGTTTAGGAATTCGCTCGTTTATTTTGTACCATGAAGTCTACCAACAGTTCTTTTTGCGCTTTTGATATTCGCGAACATCTCTAAAAATTTAAATTTTAATATAAGTCCCTAAAATTTCAATATTTTTATATTAATTTTACCTTTTTGTGCTCAGCCATAATCATCCTCTTGTCTTATCGTCTGCTACGAACCCAGTGATAAAATTTGACGTATAAAATGAAAAGGATATCGACTTTTGACTATACAGAAACCCGTTTTTATCGCCTTTCCAGTATTTTCATTCCAGTTCGTTTCGCGTGATAAAGTTATCGCCTGTCATCGCTTACAGAACCCCGATGATGCGATAAAACCAATTTCGTTTCAAATTTCACCGTTTCTCGACGAATTTTATCGATGCGATAGTTACAGAACAGGGGCACTGGATTCAGATAAAAGCTGTGTACAAAGATAAAAATTTTGTTCGTTGAACTCTACCCAAGGTGGACCCAGGGGCTTGCAACACAAACCTCCAAGTACCTACTTATAACACAAGTGAATTATAGATACACATTTAGGTCCCTATTATGAGTAGCGAATCTAACGTTCGACGGGAAGCGAATGTTTTAGAGAAACTCATTTATTGCATTATTTTTGTTAAGCTTCGTCCATTCTCTTATCTGACATACCTTAAACGTCGAACAAAAAATTTTTCTACAAAGTTTTTGTTTCTACAACCTATAATACAGCTATAAAAGAAGCTCGCAAAAACATTCGCTTGCAATCGAACGTTCTATTCGCTACTCATAATAGGGACCTTATATGTGTAAACAATTTCTTTGACACAAAGCTTGTTTGTTTTTCTACAAGTGTAATGGACATAGTCGTACAAGAAATTTTTGAGCTCCTGATTTCCTTAAGTTGACACAAAAAACCTGCGTTTAAGTTCTTAAAAGACACTTGACCACGAAATACCGACACATGTCATTTGACAGCCTTGTCTCTTACCTGAACTCAGCTCAGTAAAAACCTAGTGCTACTTTCGTATAAGTTGGGGGCAACACCCAGGACTAAAAAAAAAAACTCAGTTTCACATTCAATGCAAGTTTAGGCGTTTCAAAAAGCGACTTTGGCCTTCAACAAACAAACCTAAGTCGTATGAAATATGAAAAATAAAATCGAAAACAGTGTTTTCAGGAAGAAGTTCTTTCCTTCTTTTACAATAAAGAATCTAGATTCTTACGAAAGAACTAAAATAGTTCATTTCTTTCCTTCTTTCTAAAGTCATCCATTTTTTTATATTAATCAAAATGTTTTCCACGTTTTTAACCAGCTTCTAACAACGTAACAACATAAGAAAAAAAGATAGCTTACCAACCTATTCAAAGGCAAAAACTCCCTTTTTTGCAAGGTTTATGTTATTTTTGCATCAAGCTTAGAACCAAAAAGTCGTTATCGTTTTAAAGGCCCTGCCTGATGATTATTCGCACAAATGTGTAAAAATAGTTTGGGGTAGAGAGAAGATACGAGTAAGTAAAATGATTTGTTTAAATAAGTTTTCAGATTTTATGCCACTTTATTAAAAAATTTAAGAAGATAAAATAAAATTTTGTGACGATTTTTTCTTTTAAAACGTTTACCAATATTTTTAACATAGATAAGTCGGTTGTGGTACAAGAGGCCTTATACCGATTTGTAACGCTAAATGATGTTTTGATGACTTTTAGGAGAATTTTGTGAAGTATGAACAGAGAATGTACTTTTAAATAACACAATCTCTGTTCTAAAGCAAATCGACTGCAAGTAGCTGCGTACTTTGGTGACGCTGCCCATTTAAAGTTTGCTTGAACTTTATAGTGATTCAATTTTCATAAGTATTTAATGAAAGTATCTAAGTTGTTAATCATAAAAAAAAATAGTTCACGTAGGAAAAATGAGATCAATATATTAAAGGTTCTAATTGATAACTCGCAACACTTTGTTAAACTGAGACATACCTGCAATTATTGCACCTGTCGACAGCCATACCAATGCAGTGACCGCTGCGGCTTGCGGAAATTTATTACAAATGACTTTCTTGTCGTTCCACGATTCGCCCAATTTGTACACAAAAACAATATTATCACTCTGTCCGACAGCCAATTTGGTAGAATCTGGGCTAAATGCCAATCCTCTGATGACATATGATGCTTTTCCATTGGCCGGATTACTAGGCTTAGATGAAAATTTGTCCCGTCTTTCGCCTAATTCATCGAAAATGAGAATATGTCTGTCTGCTGTGGCAACGGCTAATTTTTGATGATTCGGGGACCAAGTAATACCGGCTACCCGATTTAAATATTCCTGAGAAAATGGCTTTAGTCCTTTTGTGTTATTTCAATAAATTTTCATTATTACCTGTCCCTCGATGAGAGTTTTCAAAAATTTTAACTGCATTTTCCAGGACTTTTGGTTTAGCTCACGCGATTTGAATGAAATTTGTATTTCGTTTTGTTTTGTTTCCAACTTATGTCAAGGGTTGCCATAGTTACCAACAAATATTCCTTGTCATCTAAACAAAACTGCGCACACTTTTATTTTCTCGGAGAAGCAATGAAACGGTTTTTAAGGGAAGAAAATTCATTCAACCCTTGACCCTTGAGTCTTGCAAGAGAGCAAACTCTAAAAGAACTCAAACAGCCAATACAATACTCATTTTAGGCAGAGCGAATTTCACCACGCTCGCCCGGGTGTTGAGTAGGGGATTGCTTTTGCGTGTAGATAAATACAAGTACGATTGTCTGGGGGCGGATGGAGGAAATAATTTTGATAGGAGCACCCAGCTACAGGTATGGGGAGCATGAGTATGTACGTCGTACTTTGTGATTTTTCCCACAGGATGTTGTGGGTACGTACATCCGTTGAAGAAGTGAAGGGTGATGACAGAGTGTGTTTTACTACACCCTGCCTATACCCGATTCATGACATATATAGTATAGAAATATATGGATGGTGAGTGTGTGTTTTCTCATTCCGAAACCCGAAGAACACCACATTCTAGTTGACTTCTAAGGACGCACACTTCGCTCACTGAATGCCTTTGTTTATTTTCCTGAGATGGAACAACAATTGCTTCTTTATCAGCTACGAAACGTTCGCACTCATTAAGATGCATCTCATTGAGAAGCTCCATGAAGCAAATGATTGCGGACAGCCAAGGGTAGAGTGGGTGTGTTCTTGTGTCAATAGAAGTGTGCAAATAATGGCACTTTATTAGAGAGTTTATGATGTCTATTAGCATGATTTTATTATGTAAGGATGGCTTTGTGTCTATTCATCATTATCGGACGGAGGTATGGGAAGTTGATTAGATGCTTCGACAAGTACAAATTTTGGGTTCCTTTATCAGGTCAAGAATCAAGATGGGTGGTGCTCAGCTGAAGTTAGGTAATATTGGCGAATATTTTTGTGGACTTTTGTTCACAGGTACAGAAATCTTTTAGCACTTATGTATGTATGTATGTAGGTAAAACAGTATCTACTTTGAGAGAAAATAATTGTAACATTTCTCCCGCCCGACTTTGAACCAAGTTGACTTGCTGAAAAATTGAGGAGACATAATGAGACAGACCTGTTGGTTTTAAAAAGAGCGGAAACGTGGGTTAGGTAAGGTTTTGACTTGAAGGTATTGTTTTTGAGTAGGGTTGACGAGGGTGAGTCGTGACTCGTGAGTTTGATTGGAGTTGTTTTATTTCTTACTTTGTCAGCATTACTCTCTTTATTTCTGTAAGAGAAAATCTTCTATAACATTTTGACGCTTCCTTTAGAACGAGGCAAAACAGGCAGAAAATTATTTTATAGTGGACCTCATTCTTTTGCTTTTTATAGGGAAAGTTTGGAAACGGTAGTTTTATAGCATTCTCTAGAAGGTACTAAACAACAGAGGGCGTTATAAACGTTGTTGAAATAGGAAAACATAGAACCAGTTGCTATAGTGTTTTATAGCATTTTCAAATAATTTTTGGAAACATATTTTGCACGAAAATCATTCCATAAAAATGGCTGACTACGGACTGAAACATAAATTTTTATGGCGAGGAGTTTGATATAACGACTTCTATACCAGTTGGATGTTCTATGTTCAGCTATATCTACACCAAATATTTCCATAACTTTTCGTAACGTTATAAAGGAGATAATAATTGCGTTCAGAATAATTTCGGTGAAATCATGTAACCGTGTCGTCTGCCTATAAAAAATATAGAAGCACCAGAGAAATATAAAAATACAGTCACTGCGAGACAGTCACGTTGTAAGTGTAAGTATTTCAGGGAGGAACTTACAACCCATCATCAACATTTGTAAGTTAGGAGAAAAGTAAGAGAACATTGAACAAAGCTTTAAAGCGAAGGAACAATAATTATGTTCTAAACGTTGTTCAAGAAACCAATAGGGTCAATTCACAAAAAGTGGTTTATTTAAAAGGCAACTGAACTGTATCTACAAATTTTTCTACTTTTAAAACTACTTTTGCTGAGTTTTATTGGGAATCTGTATTCACTTAAGCAAAACATCGCAAAACATTGCACATGGAAAAACAACAACGATTAGTGAACAACGATAAGAGAACAAAAATAAGTCACTTGCAGAAGTGAACAACAGGGGGGGGGGGGGGGCTGGTAAATGGAGTTTATGGAATAAAGTTGCATTAGTGAGTATAGCGTTTTACTGAGCATATTAGTGAAGTGAATATAAAAATACCCAATAAAACACGGCTAATGGCGACTAGCTCTAGCACCATTCATACACAATAATTCCATAACGTTTTTCAACGTTATAAAGGAGATAATTATTACATTCAAAATAATTTCGGTGAAATCATATAACCGTGTCGTCTGCCTATAAGAAATATAGAAGCACCAGAGGAATATAAAACTACAGTCACTGCTAGACAGTCACGTTGTAGTGTAAGTATTTCAGGGAGGAACTTACATCGCATCATCAACATTTGTAGGTTAGAAGAAATGTAAGAGAACTAAGCTTTAAAGCGAAGAAAGAATAATTATGTTCTAAACGTTGTTCAAGAAACCAATAGGGTCTATTCACAAAAAGTGGTTTCAACTCAGCTGTATTAAGAAATTTTAAATAAATAAAAAATAAATAGGGTGGCGCAACAGAGCGAGGAGCCCCTGGGCCTAGCGCATTTCTCAGAACCATGCCTTGTGAGAAACAATTTTCTGCAGGTTCCGAACGGCTAATTGAGAAAGCGCTTTTTATGGCAATGAAGCTACTAACGGAGGACTTGACAATTCCTCGCGAAAGGCGATACCCGTGGAAAAATATTTTCGCCTCTGCTGGGATTCGAACCTCGAACCTCTGGGTTAGCAGGTGGACATGCTAACCATCACGCCACGGGTACATCTAGAAATTTTGCTACATTTAAAATAACAATGGCGAGTCTATAGCTCTATAGCACTCACATAGGGTTTGCAATATTGGACTATGTTCAAAAAGAATGAGAGTATGAATGAATGAATGAGTTCAGACAGATTCGCCAAAAACAAAACGAAGAGAAGACCAAAACGCTCCTTGCGCAAACAAATGTAACAACATAAGCATTCGGCTGGCCTCAAACATGAGACAATCTAAAAGTGGAAGATTCGCTGTCGGTTTGAAAGGTCAACTTACTGTAACGCAAGGAAGCACATTTAAAACAATATTACCATACCTAACCCCTAAAAGAAAATTCTTAGAAATATTGTTTGTAAGCAGGGTGAACTTTGGAGAACGCCTGCACGTGCATGAGCATTTAATAAGCAGTACCTATGTAAGCAATTAGATACCAACGATGATGTATTTGTTATAACTTATAACCCCTTAAAATTTTTAAAAGCTTCGTTGATTAAGCTGAAAACAGTAATAAATTTTTGTTCACGGTATCAAATGCTGCCTTTTAGTTTTCAAAAAAAAAAAAAAAAACGCTATGCTTTTCCTTACCGTCTGCAAACTTCTTCACTATAAAGGGCATTTGGATCAGTATTTATAGACCAGGTTGGAAACAAGCTTGATAAGAGCTTAACTGTAGTGAAAAATATGTAATACTTATTTATGATTGTACCAGTGGCGAAATGGTGAGCATGTCTGCCTCTGTTACGTGAGAGTTCCGAAGTTCAATTACCAGAAATATCAAATGGTTTTTCCATGGTTATCGGGAAGAATTGGCACTTTGTCACTAAGCAGTTCTGAACTGGGAAATAAGTAAGTAAGTAAGTAAGTAAGTAATTCATTTATTTGAACGTGTTTTTAACAAAATGTTTACAAAAATAATGAATTTATAAGCTATGGCCTTGCCGTCAGCTCGGTTAGCAATTTTTTATATTATGCACAAAAAATAAACTACGTTTTCATTAAAATAGTATATAAAAAAAGAAAAAATTATATGTATTCTGATATCAATAACATCCTATAATTGTAAATATTTTTTAAGAATTTATAGAGTAATTTCCAGTCGAAACCATTCAAAATGTTTATTGTTTCCTGCATTGTTAAAGTTTTCTTCCCAAAAAAAGCGAGGCGTTGTGGTGCGAAGATGGGACAAATGCTGACAAAGTGAAAGCAGTCTTCTTTGGATCTCAGATTACATAACGTACTGAATTGATTAAAATTTCCATTGTAGGGGTTTCCGTTAAGGCTCAACAGTTCACATCTAACTTTAAATATAAGCGATATTTCTCTATAGCTTAGCATGTCGTGAAAATAGTTGTTTTGCAGTAGATTCCTGTTTAGCTGTGAATATAGAATTCTACTATCCGATTCGAGAGCTTTCGCCTCGAAACTTTCGCGTACAGAGTTTTCATTTTGTTGAATGATCCTGTAAAGCTGCTCCTTAAAAAAGTTTAAGTTTTCTGATTCCGTGATAAGAACCTCACCGTATCTGTTTCCAAGATCTCTCCACTTTGACATCCACCAATCCTCGTTCCTGAGCTCGTATAGCGCCATTTTTTTTGATACTCTTACGTCTTGATAGGAGAGAGTTTTTATTAAATAATCAGCTTGAAGTTTCAACGTGTAACTAAATATTTTAGGTAGACCAGTTTCAAGGTAAAATGCATAATTTGGTGTATTCAGTGGTAGATTAAAGAGTTTTTTTGTGAAGTTTCTTTGCAATTTTTCAACTTGTTCGTATTCATCGAAACCCCACACCTGGCCAGCGTAACACAATGTAGACTTTACAACAGCATCAAATATTTTATATTTCGCTGAAAGTACAATACGTTCATTTAAGAAAATGTTTCTCCAAGATAGATTGATCAGGCCTTGGGCGCTTTTTGCTTTATCCATAAGATGACTTTTGAAGGTAAGAGTACTGTTCAATTTCACTCCCAGGTACTTATACTCATTTGCAACTTCTAGTCTCGATCCGTTGAAAGTCCAATTATAGCTGTTTCGACTTCTAGTAGATCTTGAGAAAACCATGACTTTAGATTTGTTTGAGTTAATGACGAGACACCATTTACGACAATATTCTGTTAATCTATTAATCATTAATTGAAGGCTTTCTGGTGATTCTGCAAGTATCACTAGGTCATCGGCATATAAAAGTACATTAATGTTTAAGTCGGCAATACGTATTCCACCAGGAATATAGGCAACTACATCGTTAATGAAGAGCGAAAATAGCATTGCACTAAGTAGGCATCCTTGTTTAACTCCACAATTCGTTTCGAACCATTCAGAATAGGAAGAGCCATCCCATACTACTGCTCTAGACTCAGTGTATAAGCTTTTTAGTTTACTGATAAAAGTCGAAGACAGTCCCAGCTGTGAAAGTTTATAGAATAGTGCATTACGATTGATATGGTCAAAAGCCGCCTTAAAATCTATAAAGAATGCATATACTTTTTTGTTTCTGGCTTGAAAAGCTTTCACAATAGATGTCAATGTGAAAATATGATCCACGGTTGAAAATGTTTTCCTGAAACCAGCTTGAAAATCCGATAAGACATTGTAAAAATTGACCCATCTTTCTAGTCTGTTGAGAAGCACTCCACAAAATAGTTTTGCCAGCACATTCATGAATGAGATGCCTCGATAATTTTCAACACAATTCGAATCACCTTTTTTGAAGATTGGGAAAATTACAGACCTTCTGAATGATGAAGGGACCTTTTCTCCAAGGATAATTTTATTGAACAGTGATTTTAGGTGTAAGTGAAGTGTATCACTGGCATTCTTGAAGAATTCGTACGGAATCCCGTCTTCACCAGGAGCTTTTCCATTTTTACCGTTTGAAATCACAGTTTTTATTTCTTCCAGAGATATTTCACAATCGAGAAGGTCATCGCGTATCATTGGTTGGGCATAAGAGAATCTTACATCTGTTTCACAGTATAAAAGGTTTTTAAAGTGATTGGCAAGTACTTCATTAGATAATCCTATTCCAATTTCAAAAACAGATCCATTTATCTCCCTGGCGGTATTCCAGAAGTCTTTTGAATTTTTAATTTGTCCGAGTAGAAAGGCTTGACGATTTTCAAATTCGGTTTTTTTCTTTAGACATAATTTTTTGTAACTGGTGCTAGCTTCAAGGTACCATTTCTTCACAATGTGACAATTGGTGTTTCGCAGCGAGTTCAACAAAGCAAATGATGAACTGGGAAATATTTAAAGATCCGACAAATTCCTTACACAGTATGTTTGAGTGAAATGCGATAGGTCCCGTTGCTCCCCGCTCTGCTGCGCTCCTTATTTATTTTTTTTTTTTTGGTTTTTTTGTATTTTTTTTTTAGAACAAAAGAATAGCAGTTTTCCTCTATTTTATTGATAAGCGTGAATCATCTTACTTTTTACATGCGATCTTAGGTAGGTACTATAAGGCAAGTTTTTCAACCGTGCAGAAAAAAAATTTGAGTTAAACATGACATTACGATGATAGAGAATACCTCTGTTTATATGTACAGCTGCGGTCAAAATAATAGTAGTATAGAGCTTAAGAAACAACAAAATTGAAAAAAACTTATCCGTCAATTCTAATTTAAAAAACCAATAACGTGGTTTTCAAAGTGGGGTTTTAAGCTTTTATTTACAAAAAAAAACATTAGTTTAATATTATTATCCGATAGTTTCAAGTTTATTGAACAGATGTTGAAATTCAGCGGTCAAAAAAATAGTACTGATAGGAAAATCTACCTTGAAATGTTACGAAATCGAAAAATTAGGTCAAAACTTTTATTACAATATATGGCTGGGTGTTCGTACCTTTGATTATTATTTAGTTGCATGTCCCTTGTTAGCTATAACAGCAGTACAAAGACGTTAAATAGAGTTTATCAGGTTTCCACACCTTCCTGTGCTTATCGAACTCCATTATTGCTGTAACGCTTCGCAAAGGACTGTGTTGTTGCTTGGTTTACATCTAGAAGCATATTTTTTTACAGCGCTCCATAGGTTTTCAATGGGATTAAAGTCCGAAGACTGTGCGGGCCACTCCATCACATCTACTTTACTTTCCTGGAACCATTGCTTCTTGCTGAAAGACCCATTTCAGCAAGAAACAACTTCATTTACGGTAGCATTACTTCCTGCATTATCCTAACATAGAGATGCTGATCCATAATGCCTTCAATCCGCATTATGGGTCCAACTCCGTAGAAGAAAAAACATGCCCATACCATTATGAGTGTAAAGTGTGGATTATATTCGGTGTTTGGAGGTCTTCTTACATATTAACGAGATCCTTTTCCACCCCTTAAAACAATTAAAGTGTAACGGGTTTTCACTATCAACGCAATGCAAAGTGGAAAAATACCAATCTGTGCAATGCTTTTACTCACACTACTATTATTTTGACCGCAACTGTATGTACAACGTACATATGCCAGTCTGTCTGTCTGTCCAAACATGAATTTGTATACAGCCTGAATCACTAGATCGATTTTCTTCAAAATTTGCAGTTAGGGTCTGTGTTGAGCTTCTTAGAGAGGCTTTTTCGAAATTGAGTTTCTAGGTCTTGAAATAACGGTACCTGCCATACAACCGAAATGATATAACTTATTTTTCTCGAAAAAAACTCCCACGGTTTCGATTAAATTTTGTGTGAGGGATAAAATTCAGGTAGTTTTTCTTATGATGTAAGAAATATTTTCGGAAAAAGTATAAGAACGGCACCTCCTATAGTACCGTTTTTTTAAAAACCTACTTTCTCGTTAATGGCTGATACGATTTCAACAAAATTTTATATTTTAAAAAGTAGTTTGAGAAAAATTGCATATTAATATGTATAAAATTTTAATTTTTAAAATTTTTATAAATTTTATTAAAAATTTTGATTTTTCGAAATAACTTCAAAATCGTATCTTTGACTTTTTGTCGAAACATCTTCTAACAAGATCTTTAGCCTTGCATACTTGACTTTCACTTTAGAAAGCGAACATTTAAGGAACCGTTTTTTTAAACTGTTCCTGATTTTGATTAAATTTTCAGCCTTTACATTTATGTATAAACAACAGCAAAAGAATGAATTTTCTATCTTTGCGCTTAAAACCATCGAAAAATTTAATATAATTTGTCTGTTTTAATCAATTTTTATAAATGTTGTATAGTTAGCGTCCCTTTACCACCAAGTTGTGAAGATTGAATACTTAAACCTTGTATTCAGCATCAAAATTTTTATATCATCTTAAACACATAATCGCAACTTCGGCGACCCAGTCGTGCCAATTTTTGAATATTTATTGCACAAGACTGCGTTTGCAGGAAAGAGTAGGAGATATCATCTTCATCAAGTATAGTTTGTAATAAAAAATTAGCAGAAGATTTTGGAACGGTTTTGAATCATTTTTAGGAAACTCAGCTGAGATTCAATCTTACTGTGCATTTACTTACTCAAGCCACCTAGGGGCATTACTTTACCCACCTTAGCGCATAACAGACTTCGATTTCTCCGTCCAGTTTTGCACTCTTATTCGGCTGAGTTCTTCCTCCACTTGATTGCGCCACCTTATACGAATCCCCTTCCGCGATTTCCCTGCAATGTGCTTTCGAAAATCGAAAACACGTCGAGCCGGAGCGTTCGGGTCCATCCGCTCTACATGGCCCAACCATCGTAGCCTAGCGATGCGTACTTTTCTGGCTATGCCCATGTGGCGGTACAGCTCATACAGCTCGTTGTTGTATTGTCTTCGCATATGGGACCAAAGATCATTCGGAGAATTTTTCTTTCGAAACGACCAAGGGTTTCCTCATCCGCTTTCGATAAAATATAGCTGTGCAATTATTTCAACAAATAGGTGTATCATGGAGGAGGGACAAGGGAAAAGCGTAGATAGATGATCTGATGAAGAGTTTAGAAGCTGTTGTTATGAGCTAGTAGTTAGTTGCAAGCGCAGATGGCAAAATTCACAAAATGAAATTTAATTTGATAAATTCAATTGGATGTCTGGGTTTCGAATTCAATTAATACGGGAAAGTTCTAATTAAGTGATATTTGAGAAACCTTAGACACTCTCTAGCGATCATTTTGTGCTATGTAAATTACCACACGACATTCACTCACACCCAATGCCACGACTTCATTTCTTGTAGATGAGATTATCAAACAACTGTTCAACTGGTATTTACTAACGTCTCTACAAAGGGATGAACATGAAATCTCCTGAGTTTGTCAGGGATAGCTTAAATAGGTAGGTAAAGTATTTTTCGCTTTGACGTTTAAAGCTTACAAAATTAGAAGAAATAACGAAACAATTTACACTGCCAATTTTGCACTGAAATTAAAAAGAACATTTTAATTTTTTTTAATAGAAAATATCTTATATCAAATATCATACTTTACTCGACGCTAGAGTTTCAAGAAAGTCTGGGTGATATTATGTTACCAGCACGAGTCAACCTAACGATATTAATGAACCTAATGACATCTAAGGGTGTACGGTATTTCTTAAAGCATTTTTACTTTTCGAGATAATTGATCCTTAATTGTTCTTGATTACATCAAAGAGTCTTTGCAAGGTCGGTCCGTTCCAGAACCTTTTTGACTTATTAAAGCATTCTTTTTGCTCTTAAAGTTTGCTGGTTTTTCATGTTAGTTGATGAGAAATTTTAGCGACTAGCATTGCACCGGCTACCTTAAAACTTAAATGCATTCCTCTTCACTTCATTTAAGACTAAATAATCACAAAATAATGCCAACGATTTCCCGATATTTTCTCCTATATCCCCTTCTTTTCTCCAGGCAAAAGTACCACCCCCCTCAAAAGCTTTTCACCACACTCGTGGTGAAAATTCAACCCTCAATACTCACTGTCTCGCATCCGAGTACTGATACCGACTGTACAGAGTTCAAAAAGAAAGAAAAAGCTATTAACCTTCCACATATCTGTGGGTAGATGCGACACAGAATTAAATCTATGCAAATTCCATTATCCTAGGCCAAATAGTAAAAAGACACATTATTTTTCAAAAGTGCTGTCCTCCATCTCAAGGACTGCAGGCAAATCAAGATGGAATAGCTAAGCAATTCGCAATCGTATAATCTCTTTCGAAGTCGAAGGCACGTAGGTAGGTATTTTTTTTTGGCTTTTTTTTGCGACACAAAAGCAACAATGTTCGATACAAATGAAAATGTCATTGACAGAATCATAAGGACATAAATTGAAAACTTGAACTTGTAACCGTATTGTCTTTGTCTTTGTACCTGATTCCCTCCGTTTGTGAATATGTCCTTGGTGTTGGTTTAAGAGATTTCTTTTTTGTTTTTGGCTCTGAGGCAAATGAGGACACCACCCCAATGTGTGAAAGTAAGGTGTTTGGGTTTAGTTAGTTAAACAAAATTCTTCACCATAAAAATAAACAAAGGATACCTTGTTGACATGAATAACTACCACATTCACAATAATTGAAGTGAGAGAACGAAGCCGCAGTATGCAAAGCAATAATAATTTAATTTTAAGAAAACATGACTTTGGTACGGTTTTCTGTTTTTTGTTACTCTGTCCCTATTTTTTATGTTCACTCTTCTTTCTCGTCTCTCATCCATACAAAGTTTCCTTACCGAGGGTGCCATTGTATGCTTCCGGTTC
Source organism: Melanostoma mellinum (assembly GCA_914767635.1). Taxonomy (NCBI): domain Eukaryota; kingdom Metazoa; phylum Arthropoda; class Insecta; order Diptera; family Syrphidae; genus Melanostoma; species Melanostoma mellinum. The sequence goes on from OU612058.1 coordinate 171,454,619, forward strand.
CTTTTGTGTGCTATCTCATGCTATAGCCCACAATGACAAAAGGACATGTTTCCTGTAAAAATGTTTGGTTATTAAATTACTGGAGCATATCCTTGAGCTTTTGTTTGAGCCATTGAAAAAAAAGAAAAAAAAAAAAAGAAAAAAATGGGCGAAAAGAGCGAAATGAATAAAATGCGGAGTAGCAAAGAAATTGACTGAAATAAATTGTTGGTTCTACTTCCGATGTCCAAGCTGCCCCTCCCCCCTCCTTCCCTCCCCCCTTCCTCTTTGGTTGTCGTGCTGTGACAGTTTGCTTGTTTGGTTGGTTTGGTCCGAAAACTTAGACCACGATTCCTTTTCATAAAAACAATTTGCAGGGAAAAGGATGTTCACTTATGTTTTCCGTTTTTCTTCGTTCTTTATTTTTTTTTGTGTGTGTTTCGGTTGTTGAATATTATAACCATGCAGTTGGATACACATTGCGGCCCAGGGATGTAGGCAAGTTAAGAGAAAAAAGAGAAGTGTTTGTGTCAGGGATATGAAGTCTTGCGTTTTTGTTTGGTTTTTTAAAAAGTCAGAATTTCTGTTTGCTAGTTATGGAAGAAGTTTGAGGGTGTGTATGGGGAAGATGTAACACGCTTTTTGTAGCTTTATCAAAGTGGCACACACAGTTTATAATTGAAAAAGCATTTTCATAATATAGAGTTTCAGGTAGGAGGAGTACTTGCAATTTTTCTAGTGCATAACTTTATGGTTGAAAGTTTAAGTAGCTTGGGCAAGTTTGGGTACTCTTTGTAGGTAAACTTATGTTGTGGTTTTTTAATCTGTCGCTATTGGAGAACAATAATAAATGTCAAACTAAGAACATTTTTTTATGAATTCAGTTATTTTAGTATAGCTTACATTTCTTCATTTCTTTTCACGCCGAATCGAATGTTACTTTTTTGGGTTGATAATGCACTCTAAGTAAGACCTGATTATATCGACTTCTATAGGTTTTTATGTATCCAAATAAGGATATTCAACATAAGTACCTTCTCTCGGTCTATCAATTTTCATAATTAGTATTCGTTTTTTTGTGCTTGTGTTGGCGTTTTTAACTAACAAAGTAACAACTGACATTTGCATTAATGATGAAGAGCGTAGATAAGTGCGTACGCATGAGCTTGCTCTAAGCTCAAATCTCTTAGATGCAAAAAAATTGGTGTTTTTGGTCCAATTTAGGAAGTCAGAGTTCTCATCTGATCTCGACGTTTTAAGGTGCTAACACTAGATCTTGAAGTGCGTCGGCTAAATGGTTTCGACGGTACAGCATAGACGGAATAAGCTTTCTTTGAATCATCTGTCTCAAAAACGGATGAACCGATTCAAATAGTTCAAACTTACAATATTCATTGCGAAACCTGAAATCTATTTTAACTTTGAATCCAACCGTCAAAATAAATTTGAAACTATTAAAATTACAATATCTAGCGTGAGTTGAAAACCTCACATAACATTCTGATCAGTTGAGCAGGATAACGTAATGAGAACAATAAGTTTTTAAGGTGCCTGAGCTAATAAGAAATTTGGGGTGTTGCTTCGCCGACGCGATGTAGTCAGATCATTTTCGTACCAATTGCAAGACGTTGCGAAAGACTATGAGCACCCTTTAAGAACAGTTGCTACTTACAACGTACTAAGCTAAATAAATTAGGTTAAGGTCGCTCATATAAACGTCTGTCGCATTGGGGTAACACATAACTAACTAGGAGTGAATTTGGTTCCTTCAAAAGACGGATCTTTTCAAGTAGTGTACCTCATAAGTCGCGAAAAAACTTTGTTTGATAAATTATTATTTATCATTTCTTTAAACTGAATGAAAGTGATCATTATCAGGAACTTCACAAATTACTTGCTTGTTTCATTCTTGTCATTATAGACACCCATGCGCCATGCGATGTTAATTCTTAGATCTGAGAACGGTATCATCAACGCGGACAACTTTCACCCAACCTTAGAAACTTTTATCGACCTTAGGTCTGATTTAAGTGATCGTAGTAACTCACATCCATTTACTTTTGAATTTCTGGGAACGAAGTTCGGTTTGCTTTGTATCCACAACTAGCTGAGTAGCCAGCCAAGCCCCGGTGTAGCTCGGGTCCTACTGTGATCGAATTGAGTTCCGTTCCAGTGGAAAAAGGGGGATGAAACACATAATGTTGTCTGTGTTACTAAGGGACAATGAAGCACTTTAACAGTGAAAGCAAAAATGTCCAGTATTTTCATACTGTCCCGGGAGGACAACGAATATGAAGAGGAAATATACCCTATGCCATTTCTCTTGTTCTAGTCTATTTCTTTAACGAATTTCATTCAAATCGGTTCGATAGTTTTGGATACTATTCAGCAGAAACACAAAGTTCTCGTTCCTGTTTCCATTCCAGAGGAAATATAGGGATGAGTTGTCCCCAATGTTATATCTTAAGCTCTGTCTAGACCCTCTCTGTTCCCAACTTTGTTCAAATCGGCCTAGTAGTTTTGGAACCTATTCAAAACAAAAAAAATATATCTTCTTTATAATAAATAGCGTATAGATATTTCAGCCTTTGGCTATATTGAAATGAATTGTTTTTACTTGATTTTGGAAAATCGAATGAACAAAGTCACTTCCCGCAAAATAACTCAGAATTTTAGCTAAACTTACACTGTAGAGGAATCAAAATGGTGCCTTTAAAGCTAACACAAAAACTCATTCAACAGTCGACCATCGTTTGTAAGCCAGTCCTTTTGATAACTTTAGCACGTTCAACAAAGTTTTATACTCCAACTCTTTTAGACAGAGGTTTCTTCATGTAAAATATGCGCTTAACATTTTTTGGCAATCAAAACACATCTGGGGCTTGTAACACAAAACTGCAAGTTCTTGAAGTAAAAAATTTCTGCAACAATTTTGCTTGTTCTTCTACAAGCGTAATGATTTGCCAACTTGTAGATTTGTGTTTTTTTTTTCTAGACCTGAAAGTGCTGTTCCTTAGGTTTAAACACGTAAAGTGTAAAATTGTTCATTCAATGTGGAGGTCGTGTAAGAACCTAAGAATATTCGAAGAAGTGGAGGACTAGTGAATCCTTTTTGGAAAAGCTTAAGCTTGGATCTGGCTATGGAAGGGCATTCACACAAAATGCGTTCAGCTGTTTCATGTCTTCGAGGCAGAGACGGCAGGTATCATCTTGACTGCTGCCCATATTTTTAAAGTGATATTTGAGAGACCAGTGACTAGTCTAGCTCATGTCAGGAATTTTATTCATACGTCTTTGAGATAAGTCGATGAAAAGTTTTGACTGGCGGTGGCCAGTAGAGTTGTTGCCGGTGTGGATCTTTTGTTGTGCAGTTCCTAACTAACCAGTTCATGTTTAATGCTACTGATTGGGAGACCGCATGCTTTTGAATTGGGATTGAAAGCCAAGTCTAGCTAGGCAGTCAGCCTCTTCGCTACCCTGTACAGATTCATATCCAGGCACCCAGGAAAGAGTGACTTTATTGTAGGTGGTTAGTTGAAATAAACTTGTCAGACAGTTCCAAACTAGTTTGGGTTTGAATTTGGTTGAGGTCCTTAAGGCTGCCTGAGCGAATTAGAATGCTTGATCTTCAAAGGTTTCTTCTAAAGTATTCCCCAACACAGAATTCAATAGCTTTTACCTCTGCTTGAATGATGGTTGTAGCTTTATGCAGATATCTTCTCAGCGCAGCCTTTTCAAAGTGGTACGACGATTGAAATTGATATTGAGTTGATAAACGAATAAACATGGACTCCCCTTCATCAAAACCTTCCAGTCCTGAAGATTTTATCACAAATGCTCCAAATCTCTTAAAAATGTATACGATTGCAGTTGTATTTACACAAACTATTCCAAAGCACTCTATCAACTCTAACGAGATATTAATTAACATAAACATAAGGTATTTGGTTTTCCCATAGAATGAATTGTATGGTTTTGTTCTTATTCAGAAAATAGTATTTACAAAGTGAAATATCATAACAGCTTTTCGAATCAATAAATGCTTCTGCCAAGAGTGACACAAGGCAGTCACTTTGGACCTTTGCTTTTCATTGATACAATCAAGATCAGAACCGGCGACGATTTTTGCATTAAGTATAGTGAAACTGTGGTTTTCGCTGATAAGTTAGATTTTTCAAATCTATTTCAAAAATTTCTAAAATATTTAGATTTTAATTAAATTGAATTTTAATAAGAATGTTTTAATGACCCATCTGCTCAAAATACCGAAGTATTAGCTTTTCAAAAAAGCAAACCTAGCTGTGCACTCAGTGTATTGTCACTATGCAATATTTCAAGCTTTCGTGACCTGAGTGCTTACGTAAATGTAGGTATGCCCAGAAATCAGTGAGTTCATACACTTAATCATAAGGAAAACAGTTCCTACGGAGGTTTTCAGAAAGAAGTAGGCAAACGAATTAAGTGACACTTATGTAACAATATCATTTTGAGACTCCTAAATTCACCCTTCTTACCACTCTTCTAAACTTTGATCTACGTTTTAATAGAAATTTATAAGCTCGTATTGGGCAATACAACACATTTCTATACTCTTTTTATACTCATTTCGCTAGTAACTACCTTGGGAAGCACTTTCCAATTTAGAAGGTTAGAATCGGCATACAATTGTAGGTCTCTGAAATGCGTTAGACTTGCGGTTTTCATAGCTTATTTGTACCATCCTAATTATTTTTTTTGTTGCCCTTTGCACTGGTGTAAGCGGTTTTACTAGCTTCTAACAATTGCTCTACTGACTGGCACAATTTTCCAATTATTGGCACTAAGCTTGATTGATATATTCGGAGTACGCCAACAGGAATAAAAAAATACAAAGGCCTCCAGCAACGGCATTGTCAACCTAAAAAAGTCGGTTCCCATTAGAACACCGTAATTAAATCGGAATGAGCGTTGTTGGTGACAACATGGGACACCGTCTTGTACTACTGCGTGCTGTTGTCATGTGTTATTTGTCCCATGTAGTATTTATATAGTTAGTCTTGTGGTGTATCAGCCAAGTGGTCTTTGTCGCCCGACTGCAGCCGCCTTCTACTCCGTAGATTTATGTGCGGAGTAAGTTTGATGTAAATGTAAATAAGGACCTGTAATTCAATATAAGCCAATGATTGGCATAGTACCACACAATGCAATGATTGGCACTTTTACTAATGATGATCACGGTATTCAAAGATTCTTATAGTGCTTATCAGCCGAATGATTCGCATCCTTACAAATTAATGGTATGTGTAAATTGTAGATTGAATATAGGACTTTCAAGTATCTGGTGCGAATTTGAAAAATAACTCGTTGTTTTTACTCTTACCAGGTTGAAGGGCGAATAGAAAATGATTCCAAAATATGACGAAATTAACCAAAGCGCATACTTTTAAAAGGATTTAAAAAAAAAGTTTAGGAAACCTATTTACTGTCGTCATTTTAACTTAAAGTGCCAATAACGAGAAAGTGGGGGAGGGTGAGGGTGTCAGCAATAGAGTTTATTCTAACTTCTTTTTATATACTAATAATGAATAACTCTTAGCTTATGATTAGCAAAAAATATGACGTTCGCTATTATTTTCTGGTGCTCGTTATAAGACTTTATTATTTTCTTGTAGTAGTCTCATAAAAAGATTTCAAGTCAGCTCCTTACTGCTTAGACTATACACCACGTTATGGAAAGAAATAACAAGCATACTTATGTACGTAGAAGTAGGTAGGTACACAATCGCGTTCAAACATATAAATCAAACATTCTTTCTCCAACATGCTCAAGAGCCGTTGCCGTTGCCTCACCAAATCAATGCTCATTTATATGATTCGTATCCAGCATCTATAAAATCGTTTTAAATATTTGATCAAAGATTGAGTATGCAACTCCTCAAGAATTCCAATATGAATTCACTTCTTTTCAATCAGGGATTTGAATTGCATTCATAAGATGTGAGAATTCCATGTCTGTCTATCCTCGTTTCTATATCACTTTGAAAGATAATTGAGGTCTTAATGAGGCCAAGTGCCTGTTCGAAACAAGCTGTTATTTCAATTACTCACGGAAAATGGATTAAGGAAGGAAACATAGTAGGGAGGACCAAGATAAAAATGCGAATTGCAAAAGGTTTGCTCTCTATCTTTTCTGGATTGGTAAGGGTTGGTAAGGAGGGCAAGAGAAGGGTGTAGGGGGGGGGGGGGTAAACTTAATAGGATCAATTTACTTAGCAAAAAGAGAATGTGTCTTTCTCCACGCTTTTAAGTTTTTCTTTATTTTTTCCCCTTTACTTTAAAAACTAGAATCTTCAACGAGAAAGTCTCTTGCGTGCCAAGAGGTTTAAGTGACTTTAATGCATGGGTAGGGGGGGGCTGAAGGAGCCTGCGACTTGTTTGAACTTTTTTAGTGAGTTTTTTTTTATGGATGAAATGTGCAAGTTTATTTTTGCCAATAACTTTTTAATTGAAGTAGTTTGTCTTGTTAATGCACTTGAAATCGGGGACTGCTAACACGGGTTGAACAATTCAATGAAGGTGTGTGGTTATGTTTCCTAGAATGTTTAGGTGTGACGGTCCTCCTTCTAAAACCTTTATGGACAACTAATTGAAAATACGTTTCTCTACTTAGGAAGGTAGCACTCCAAAATAAATGTTTTTACACGTTCCTGTTCTTCCCCTCAACCAGCAGTGCCTAGGAGACTAGGATATGATTGAAAGCAAAAATGTAGGTAGCTACGGTCTTTGTATTTTCAATCCTAATGTCAGTCTCAATTAAGCGTACTCTGAAGTCAAAGAGGGACTGGTTAGTGTTTGTGAAAAGGAACGGTACATACTCGTACATTAATTGAAAATTGGAAATCAACATGACCCTTAGACAAGCCAATATTTCACAGAGTAGGGAAATGGGGCTTGTGCTGTGTGTATAAATAGAGAGTAAAATTGTTTGAAGGACATAAAAAATGAAATTGGTCTCCCCTCCTATTCAGTTTACAATTACAGACACAATATGGACGAGCTTATAGAAACATTTTGAAATTTTAAAATCATGAGACGAAATTTTGTGCAAATGCTTTTCTCAGTCAATCACTCTGACTCGATGAAATAAAATTTTGGTTCAAAAACGAAATGTTCCTCTATGAAAAAATTCGTCCAGAAGATGTCCGTAGAGTAAAATACAAAACATGTGACGAAGCGTAACAATTTCTTTTCCTACCCCAACTCCAAAATGCCGCATCAAAACAATGTGCGTGGTTTTCCTATTAAAATCCCCATAAGTAATCACATTACAAAGTAAATGTCTACTTCAAGGTCAAACATTGTTTACTTTTCTGTACCTCATCACTTTGTGTGCATTTTCTTATGGGGAAATACATTGGCAATGGCCATCCGGAAATACATTGACAATGGCCATCCGATGCAGAGTTGTCATTGACCTGATACAGCTCACATTTAGTTTTAGTACATAAGTCAATGAATAGAGGTGGTTTATTATAATAATTCAGAAAAAGATTTACACAGTCTTCTCATTGTTGTGGATTTTTGAGGCGGGAAAATAAGAATTTACCCAATACTTTTTCTCCTCCCCCGCAAAAGATATTCTTTTCTTTTTTAGACTTTGATAGGCTCCTCATAGGAAATTACATTGTTGTGGCTTTTGGAGCCGGACGTGTGAATTCTCCTTGCCGTAGTCTTCGTAAAACGGATCTAGTCGTTGTGGCTTTTGGAGCCGGGCGTTTGGATTCTCTTCATCGGTAGACATTGTCCGTCTATGAAGAAAATTCCATTGTTGTTGCATTTAGAGCCGGGTGCGTGAATTCTCCTCGAAGAGGTTTTCCTTTGACGCTGCGTTAATCTAAAGTCCTTATAGGGAGTTAACTCGTTGTGGCTTTTTGAGCCGGCGATTAAATTTTCCCTAGTTAGGCCTTGCATCTCCACTCAGGGTGTTTTCATCACCGTACGCAACCGCAGACCTTTTCTACGAAGTCCTCCGCCGCCGACAGATGTTTTGCCTCTAAGTAAACGCATGCACTTTCTACGAAGTCCGCTTACGCCGATAAATTGCTCCGCCGTTTTATACAACGCAGGCACTTCCTACGCCGTCTGCCGCCGCCGATAAATAGTTCTGCCTTCCACGCAACGCAGACCCTTGCTACGAAATCCCCTACTGCCGATAGAGTGCCCTGCCTAACGCAGAGCCAGATAGGAGTTCACCGCCGCCGGACAGAGGAATCAGCTGCCGTGGCATACAACCATATACCCCGAGGAACCATCACCGCTACCCCAGAGAAGATCGATACCAGCCATTCCGTGAACTAGCACCAGGAACAAACTTTGTTCAATCAAAATCGTTAAAACTTGCTTTTTGTGAAAATCAGAATAAAATTTGTTTATTGTAAACCTGATCCTGAGAATAGACATTATAATGAAATTAGAGTTAATCAAAATTAAACCGACCGTCTCCTCGTATTAATTTTTGGGAAGTTGGACCGCCGAAGCCGAAGTCTTACGAAGCTTCTTTGGGTAGACCCTGGACACCCTGAGTCATTAGTCATACCCCAGCCTCGCAAAAGAAGCATCACAAACATTATCAAAAAAAACATAACCCTAACGTTAAAAAAAAAATCCAAACCTCTTAAGACAATTTCAACGTCCTAATTCATTGTAATGCCATTACATCCTCTTAAATCAATCAAGGATATTCTGTGGCATTTTATTGCTAGAGCTCAGACATTGAGGTGAATTTAATGACACTCCAAGGAGCCATGAATACATACGTACCTACTTGTACTACACTCTACTAACCTAGAGCCCATTCAGCCAGACAATGCCATTCGAAACAGCCATCGTAAGGCTCCGCGTCGTAAAAATCCACCTCAAACAATAAATACTATACATATACTGTTTTCGTTTATTAATACAATTTCAACCTTAAACACGTGGAATTCTTCCGAAGTGGGTAATGCTAGGTTTCTGGCAGTAGCTAAGGGTACCTTTTCCCCCCGATGTTTTTTCCTATCTTTTTTATATTGACGGCAGCAAGGCAAATCGAAAAAAGAAAAATAATTTTTTTTTCATATTCGGGTCCTTGGCAACATCGGTGTGTGTGTGTGTGTGTATGTGTGTGCTTTTTTATATTTTTATTTCGTAGCAACGGATGCTATTTGAATATTAAGTGTTGAAAAGCAAAAACAAATACCCAAAGAAAACAAATGGAGAAAAATAAAAAAAACAAAATGAAAAGGTGTGGGGTAGTTTATTTCTCATTCTAGGTTGCCTCCTGGACGTTAGCAATCGAATGTTGGGCAATTGGATATTCTGAATACAGAATAATTTTTTTCCTGTTGTCTCTAAAAAGCCTGGAAACCCTCCCTAGTCCCTAACAAGGGCATTCATACAAGAATATAAATAACTTTCCTGTTTTGGGATGTGTGTGCTCCATGGTTTTTTTTCTTCTTCTTTTCCTTTTTAGTCAATGCTGACGATGGTTGTGCAATGGAACATAAAAAATATGAAATTCCCATTTCAAGTATTGCCCATCAAAATATTATTCTATTCATATACCAATAGATAAACAGACAAAAATTGCCGATACGAATCACAATGTAAGAGACAAGAGGTTAGACCATAAAAAATGTCCACAAAAGTGAAGTATGAATGTTGTCGGTTTATCTGACCTTTGGGCTAAATAGGCATCTTCGAAGGTGCTCGTAAAGTTTAGAGGCTTTGTGTTTTATTACTTGTTTTTGCAATACTTACACTTGACTCTTGATTTCCTGCAGATAAAACATATTCATGGGAAAAAGGTGAATTTAATGATTGCCATGGCCGACCACATACATATGTACATAGGTACTGTCTAATCTTGTCCGAATAGAAATGATCTTGTGTTTGCTGTGGAACAATAAAATCAGAAGATTTATATTTTATTTTATTGCAGTAGGTACTTTTAGTACCAATTAATTCTTAAAAGGTACTTATTCCTTATGTGGAACCTTGAATATATCTACTTCCAAGGACATTCATTGAATGGGTAAATGCCACAAGTACCTCTTTCAAGGGCACTTCCGGAAATTGTGATGTCACAAGTACAACATTGTCCTTCGGAGAACATGTAATGAAGATACTCTTCCTAACTTGAAAGTTACTAGATATAAAAATAAGAGTCTACTTTTCTCTTACCTATACACTTCCAAATAGCAGTTCCTGGAATTTATGACAGCAGTGACGTTTTATTGCTCAAACTAACATAAAGTTGGTAATGTGATCTAGAAATAAGTAATCAATATTTTCAAAGTTTAACAATTTAAGAATATATGTATTTACAAGACGATTTTTCAAAAAATCTAAATATTTTCGGAGACATTATGTACATGGGTATCTTGCCTGGGTCGCCTTTATAACGAAACTTCAAACGAGTTTTTCTCGAAACTGTCTTTTTTGAAACTATGACCATGGTTTCTCGAGTTCCACTGGACAAATTTATCTGAAATTTTTTATAAGCTTTATTTATAGCCTTCTATATGGTCGAAACTCGAAACTACGCAGATACCCAAGTTTCTTTATATTTTTAAAAAGTTCAAAAAGTAAAAAAAGCATGGTAGAAAATTGTTTTTCTTTTTCATGGAGTAGCAATTTTGAGAGTAGCGAGAGCGATATTATTTTAGGTTAATGATCTTTTTTGTTTCCGCTAGAAGGGTTGAAACCATGAACATGGTGATGTGCTAGTTTTTTGGGACTCCCCACTTCATCAGCTGCTGGTTTTTTGTAGTTCTTAACTTTTAACTACTTTTACCTTTTCTGTATTCTAGAAAAAATGTTGATGAATAGCTTTTAAACAATCGACTGTAAAAATATTGATTGATTTGTGATTCTTTGACTTCAAAAATCGCCTGAAATTCATTCCTCTAGAACAGAATACCTTTTGATCTGGTGAGTAAAGTCAAGTATTTATAAAAGAAAAGTGAATTTTCATATTTTTTTTTTCAAATATAGGTAATATCATTGATGCACATTGCACAAGCTCAGAGCAGCCAGAAAAGAGAACAAGTGAAAATAATTTTATAGTAATCTTGCTATGCTCACGTCCCTGAACTGCTCGTACATTGTTTTTTGCATGAAGTACTCAGGACTGATAGGTAAGGTCAAGACACGTTTGGGTGGGAGAGGGGGAAATTCTCCATTTGGTCGCCTAACGCTGATCTTTCCATATTTATAGTGGATCCTTAATAGACTAACTTCAAACGGACTCGCAGGCATGGTTGAGGGAAATTACCAGACCCGCCATCTTTTGATAGTATTTGCAATTGTTTCCTTCGGCTTTCTTCAATACAACTGGTTTGTTTAAGTTGATGGAAGGTTTCCCTGTATTGCAGCTCTAGAAAAAACTATTTGTATAAAAACCAAACGGTCGAAAACTCTTCTATATATCGAAAATTTCAAAGATGCTTTAATACATTTTGGGATATCCTCTTGTTACATTGCAGCATCGTAAAACGACTTAGAAAAGTTTTATGATCGTTCTTTTGACTCATGGCCATAGAACCCCTATGGTATTAGCTCACCAATCTTTTAACCTAGTTTCCGCAAGACATCGTTATTTAAAAATGCGTGAGTCTGTATCACTTTCACTTTTTATAAGAAATGTTAGATTTTATCAAACAATACTCGTTGTTCGATGCCAGGCTTCCAGCCCAGTTTCTTCACTTGAAGTTGACTGTATGCGAATAGCAAAGCATTTTTTTCGGTTGGAGGTTCTTAAAATATCGGCTGGAGCGCTGAGACCTAAATACCGATCCTTTGTACTACCAGATAGCAACCTTCTTTTGTTATAGCTTTCCAGATGTTCGGAGAAAAGTCAAAAGATGCTGTCATCATATGGAGCCTAAGTTACCAGCTCTAACCATGTCTGCACCGATTGTCTGTGACATCATGCGAGAAAAAGCAGGAAGTGCTCTGCGGGGTCCTCATCTTCTCCAGAAGCCCAACACGTTTAAATGCATGGCAAAAGAGAATTTCCCGCTGGCAACGCCAATAAGCTTTCTACAGTTTTTTCTGCTACGGGATAGCAAAAATGTAGCAATTTTTTTCTTATTAACGTTGGAGAACATACGTCTGCCTTCAATGGAGGCGTGCCATCTACGGTTGTGCTCTTGGCAGATCCAATCGTTGATTGAAGCCCTTACTGAAGACGCTAGCAGACCTATCGACGATTCAGGTCCTGAGAAAGCTGTCTATGATCCTTGCCTAGCAAGTTAATTGGCGATCTCATTTCTAGTTATACCTGGAACCCAAATGAGACCCAAGGAATTTAGTCTTCCGAACGCATTTAGAGAGCTGTTGCATTCCTGGATAACTTTCGAAGTAGTTCGTGGGTTAATAAGGACCTTAAGCACAGCTTAGCTGTCGCTGCAAATACTGGTACTTCTCCCCATCTAGCCTTTGTTCGTAACGTGGTTTAAAGCCATTTGAATAGAGGCTCAGATCCCTCTGATGGTTTTAGAACCATATGTGAAGATTTAATAACAGTTCTTTCCAGCCTCAGATTCTGGAGTGGACCAGTCCTGAACCGAAGAAAAATTCACTGAATATTTTTGACGCAGTTTGAGCCTTGAGATCATTGCAAGCAACCATTTTATAGCTAATTACAAGCTTAGTAAGCGTGTAACTTTTAGAGTAAAAACACTGAGATTAGCATTTAGATCATTTTGGAGAGTAAACTCCCAAGTGATTCGCATTTTTTCACATTACTTACAAATGCACACTTTTTTTTATCACAATCGGAGAAGGTTCCACTATTGTTCGTATTTTGCAAGTTGCTTTTGGTGGTTACAGGGTAGACATGGCAAAACAGTGGACAGTAAGAAACACCAACGAACTCGTAGAAAAGTATAAATATTTTGAAATTATATTGAGGATAAGTAAATCGCATAAGGAATTGAAATATTAAGAGAATTTTCAGTGTACTAAAATGAAATTTCTAAACTGTTGAGCATTTCGGATTTTTAGACGACTATCACCCGAATTTTAGGCACTAAAAAAACGTGTTTAAGACTCTCAAAAAGTTGCCAGAATTTGTAGGACTATAGTAAAATAGTTTTCCACAAACCACTGAAAGCAAAATTATTACACCGAAAGAAAAAACCTTGGTTGATTTAAACATGTTTCATTGTTAATCAACAATTCATCTAAAGTTGTGAAATTAACCCATTTTCGTGATGAATTCAAATAAGAATGCATTTTCAAATTAAATATGCTGCCGTGATCAATTTTTTTCAGGTAAGTATCATAAAAATGTTTAAATTAAGTATGTTTCGTAGTTTATTTGAATATTTTCTAATTTTTAACCAACAACGTGATTGTTGATTTCAAACAATTATGTAAGGCTGAAGTTACAAAAACTATCACGTTTGTGATTGAAATACCAAATACACTCTTGAACTATCACCAATATGTTTCATCAACAATGTTCATACTTCAGTATCAGTAACATTTTGAATTCCAATATTTTTCATACTTAAGCCCACAGAAAACGTGAAGTCGCATAACGGAACTTCAATTCATTATGATAAGTTTCGTGACAATTTTATCTTGAGGAATAATTAATTATTCTTTATTGTTGATCAAGTATGTTCGTGAGAATTAAGCTACGTTTTATTTGCTCAACAGTTTTAATGTAAAATTTCTATGATAAATGCCTGAATTGAAGTTTGACCTATCAAATGTATAGGTCAAACTTCAATTCAGGCATTTATCATAGAAATGTTACATTTAAACTGTTGAGCAAATAAAAACGTGGCTGAATTCTCACGAACATACTTGATCAACAATGTTCATATTTTACCAACAATTCAAAATTGTTGACGAAACACGAACTTTGTTAAAGTATCATGGACATGTATGTTTCTAGTATCACAGCCGTTGTTGGTTAACAATGAAATTGAAAATGTCGTTGTTGATTTGAGCAATGAAATTTGTTGCATTTAAATAAACAAAATGAAAATGCCAGCTTGTTCAATTTAAGTATGTTCGTGCTTGACGCAAAAACAAACAAGCTTCATGTTTGATTTTACCAAGGTTTTTCGTTCGAGCTTTTAGCTTTTTTTCGCCACCATATTTTTAGCTAAGGACTTGATGGACACTTTTTTTAAACCAAAATTTTTGGGCGTTTCTGGATTATCCCTAATTTTGTCTGTATTTAAATTAAACCTTGGTTTTTGTTTTACAGTTCTCACCAATCAATTTTCGAGTGGAAAAAGAATTATCTATTTTTATTTAAAATTTAAAATGCCTTTCCAATTTTGAGCATATACATAGCTCGAAAGCTATACAGGATCGATTCTTAAATTATTGCCACCAATTCTATACGCTTGGCAGTCGACAGCAAGAAGAGGTAACCGAAGAAAGTCGAACTACGCAATTTTAGTGAAAAGCAAGAGAATAGTAATTGAAGATGAACATTTGAAATTGACGGTGTGCAAGGGATCACCACAACGAGCAGTGCATTTTACGATGGGGACGAAACTGGGTGATGATGATCAGAAAGTCAGAATTGCGGGAGTTGCAAAAGCTCTTAAAGCACCCTTAGGTACCAATCCTCTTTTCAACTCGTTCTCACATTTAAACCAATTTCTTCGGTTTTCTATATTTGATCGAACACAACCACAACGATTAGTGTATTCCAAAAGAAATAAATGTTATCAAACGACATTAAAAAAGTGGATTTGTATGAGTAAATTACTTTGAATGATGAATACACAAACAAAACATAAATCCGCCATAAAAAGAGATCAAATATCTACCGATTGTTGGTTGCCCAGCTTCCAACTGTTATGCTTTTTTCAATAGAGCACGTAATCAATGATGCGGTTATCGTGCACTTGCACTCGTTTAAGCAAAATATCTGTCCATAATTGATGTGTTTTTAATGTGTCTTTTTCTCGTTTTGCCATTACCAACACTAATCGAACTCGTTATATTGCTTTCAGTATTTCTATTTTTATGATTAATATTAATTAGAGCCAATCTATAAACGAACATAAAACTCAATCGTGGAAATATAATCCATTAAAATTCAATGGAATAGCTCTGGCTAAAAAGTACTTGCCTAATATTGCCCGGTCGGCCGTGGCCACAATGTCCTATTAAATCCTCATTTTCAAAATAAATTGCCCAAAACCTAAAATTTATTTGCTGTTGGGAAATGTTTCATTAAAAACAGCTCATTACTTCGAAAATAGTCGTAGCATAGGGCTAGGGAGCACCATTTCAATTAAATTTTTTTGGCTGTCGTTGTTTTTGGTATTGTTTCGACATTATAATTTATAGAGACGAAAGCCAGATTTTGGAAAAAAAAATTTAAATAAGAGTGACATTAGAATAAAACTTTTTTGGATCGTAGCGGAAATTCATCAGATTCCTGATCCGTATAGAAATTTCTGGCCCACAAAACCCAACAACAACAACAAAAACAATGACAACGTCAATAAAAATGTTTTGCCAATTAACGAACGACTGCCAACAATCCGTGAAGGCTATGCAGAGCAGCAGAGGCAGACCAACCAAATCACTATTGCACTGGATGTTGGTTTCTGTAGCTCTTCCGTTCTGATCCTGGTCGTTGCTCGTGGCTCGTTGCTCCTCTCATCCGCAGGAATTCAACCGAACCGAGTATAGGTATGTGGTATTGGTAGTGGTATAGTGCCAGCGTATTGGCAAATGAGTTACTTTTGTTGCAGCGACTGACTACGTAACATGATTCGCATACCAGGGTAAATTACAATCATCATTTTTCATCTTCACTACAGCCGGTTTGGCAGTGGTTTAGGTTGTGCAATTGGCTCGTTATAATAGCCCATTCAAAATGTTACATCCTCACTAATGTCCAGTCAATCATGATGACAGAAATGTAAAGAGTGTTCCAATGTTTGAAATTTTACATCATAATTGCAATCGTGTCCGTATAGGTATTCGCAGTTGTTATGTTGTACTACATTTATATTCTTCTTTTTATCTACGATGCTGAATTGGCCTATAATTGCGTTCCGCTTTCCACTCGTTAAATTCCATTTGGGAAAATATTTACTAAACGAATTTGGGTGCGGACAGAGGTTAAATTGGTGTGTTCAGGACTTCTTCACATGTCCTTTGGCTATTTAGGAAATATTTTGCACGACTGGGCGGGCGAATACAGACAACACAGCCGTTATTTTGTAAGGTAATAAAGTTAATGACCAGTATAAGCAATTTTCACAGTCGTAATGTTATAATTTCTGGGAAATGATTAATGATATTGGTTGGTAGTATATTGTGTTCGGTAAGTCGGATAGGAAGCAATAAAATTTGTCTTAAAAGGGAGGCTCGTCGCTTGTGTTATTGCGATCCAAAAGAGGCAGGCTGTTGGTTTTTTTTTGGCAGATTTTTATTTTTTTACTAAGCAAAATACAATTTGGCAATTGTTGTGTTTGTTGTTATGAGCCAACTCGGGTGAAAAAGTCTCAACCATTAAGAATGGAATTTGGAGGAAAATCGGCTTTGTAATTGCTCAAGTAATAAATGTCACAACAAGCCTAACCAACATTTTTAGGCCTACAAAAATAAAAATATGTAGTGTATTGTTCGACATTTAATTGGGTTCTCTGAAGCCATAAGTTTTTTGGAGCGAGAAGAATCATATTTGCTGCCCCGGGCAGTGGCACAATCTTCTGGAGAGAAATTATTAAATAACCTATTTCGCGGTGGGTGGTTTTCCCATTTATAGAGAAAAAAATGAAGATGGTGCTTTCGACATTCTATGATGTGGAATTCCCTTTTGGACGAAAAATAATTGGAAAGTGTAACTATAAGAATTCAAATATCTCCGGCATACTCGGATGTGTAAGGATAAAAAAAAAGAATTACAGCAAATGTCCTTTTGCTAATACATTGGGCATGGGAGCGAAACTTCATTTCCACTACTTAAAAATAAGCCGAAATGGGATTAAGTTGAATCACAGCGACAAATAACTTCAATCAGAGTAGCTTGTGAAGAACTTCGTTGTAGATGTTAAAGCGCCAATTAAAGGCAGCTGCTATAAAATCTAACCTACTTTCACTTTGCCGTTGGAAAATTACTGTGTAAAGGAAGTGCACTGTGAAATTCTTATGTTTGTACAACACTGAAGATAATACAGAAAGTCAACAGTGGTAAGGTAAGGTAATTCCATTTTGTGTTAAAGCTACATTTGAAGGGGAACACTTGACAGAGAACTCTCGTCGCCATTTTTTAGTGTCAGTTCTGAGCTAGTGTTTTTTGTTGCAAGCAAGTAACTATTTTTTTTTTTTTTTTAAGAAATTCCATAGTATAGAGACCCAGAAAAAAACTATTCAAATTTAAAAAGCAAACAATATTTGCCAGTATAGTGTAAACTGCACTCAAAGAAAGAGGAAATATTGAAACTTAATTGATGCCGGATATAGACATTTTGGGCACAGAGTAGAAACAGAGATTCAACTGCGCCATGACAGTGCACATTTTGACTACCAGCTAGCAGCTACCAGCTACATTGAACCGGGCACCCTCGGATGGGTTTCCTAGGCGCCATTTCGTAGTCAGTTATCAATTCAAAAAAAAAAAAAAAAAAAATGTGTTTTCGATATTATTGGGTTTGTCACGGTAAGAAGTTGAGAGTTTCATTTAAATCTGCTGTAATAAGATTATTTGCCTTCAAATTGAAAAGAAAGCAAAATGTAATGACAGTTCCAGGCAAAGAGGGTACGAGTTGGCGCTGTGTAAATACTACACTAAAGGGCAAAAGCTGATCTACATGGCGTTTTTCCAAAGTATTCTTACCTGTTTTTTTCCAATGAAATTTTTCGACAGGATGAAAATTTGTTTTTGTTTACCAAAGGATTTCTTACTGTAGGGGAGAGTGCGGCAAGAAGGACCACTTAACCTTTAGACACTCCTTAATTTTTTTCTAGTCCCAAAAGTGAAGCAAATATTTTCTTAAATAATACTCCAACCTTTGAACTTTATCATAGTAAGCAATCAGAATAGTTTAACATTTGTGTATCGAGATATACACAATTATACAAACTTATCTTGAAAGTCCGTTTTGGCCCCACTAGCGGGGCAAATGAAGAGTGGTCATTCTGAAGAATCGTTTTTCGAAGTCTAGCAAATGTCCAATTAATTATTTTTCTCTTTCAGAGCAGAAGCTTCAAATGATTAAAAGCCTTCCCCTGGTCTTGAGATAACCCATGTCTATCCTTTTGATTGCGCCCATAGTTTTCTTAAAAACATCCTTGGTCCAACTAGCGACCTTAGTCGTTTTTCAAACGTATGTTCGAACCATCTTCAAAAATATTGTTTAATTACAACAGAAGTAACTAAATAGGTAGGTAGTACATAAAAAACAGTTGTGAAAAACATCTTCGTGAGGATCATTGAGGAAAACAGACTTTGTTTTGGTTGTTGCCTTACTTTGAAAATGGAACCAATACGAAGTGGGGCTAAACGAACTACCAGTCCATTTTGCCCCATTACTTACTGGTTTCATTTGCCCCATAAAGAGTTTTTCTTACAAAAAATATTTTTATTTCCGTTAATATTATTTATTTACCTTTATTTCCAGCAGTTTATGTAAGCACCAACGATACCAAACAATTTAAAATGTTCAAAATCCTCGAAATTACCAACTGGTTGCTTTAGATTGGGTTTGGAAATTGGATTTTTTTTTTCAAAAGATAGAGCGTTTTTAACTTTCATCATTTAAACCGGAACTAACTTCACTTTTTTAGTGAAACTTAAGGATGTGATGGGAAAGAAGGTTTTTTATTAGTTCTACCTATTGAATATAAGATGAAGTTAGGAATCATGGTGAAAATCGGTTTGGTTCTTTTTGCCCGATATCCTTCTTGCCCTTATCTCCCCTACTATACACTGGGTTGAAAGCAAGTAATTTTTTTTTTAATTTTTTAAATAGGGCGAAGGTAGATCACCTTTGCTAGCACGTCGACGTTGGCTGGTCCCTTAGGTTTAAACACGTAAAGTGTAAAATTGTTCTTTCGAAGTTGAGGTCGTGAAGGAACCAAAGAATATTCAAAGAAGAGGTGTTTCTAATGTCAAGGGGACTAGTGAATCCTTTTTGGAAAAGTTTAAGCCTGGATCTGGCTATGGCAGGGCATTCACATAAAATATGTTCAGCTGTCTTCTAGGCAAAGACGGCATTTGTCATGTAAATAAAAATAAAAGTAAATAATATTGACTTCAACAGATAAAGAAGTTTTTACTGTAACGGTAGGTTCAGTGTTGCCGTGTTAAGTTTTTTGTCCCTTCGTTTCTGCCTTCAACAAATAATTTAGTTCAAGTAGTAAATTAGAATTAATCTTTTCTGCATTACACAAAACGTATATGCGGTTGGGTGAATTTCGACCCGTGCGTGAGCTTATTACATATGACAACAACTTGTATTTTTTTCAGATCACTTCAGTAAATTTCTCTGCTTGTGGTGTAATGGTTAGCATTTCTGACTCTGATTTTCGAATAATAAAAGCGTCTAAGTTTTTTTCACGGGTACGCGTTTTAACAAAGAATTGGTGAGCCTTTAAGAAAAGCAAAGTTTAAAATTAACGAAAATATTTAAGTCGAAAGCTTGTAATGTTATTAGGTATGAGAATGAGTGTTTTGATGATGATAGTCTTAAATAATTTACTAAAAAAAAATCCCGATTTGTTAAATTCAATTAAATACTAATTCGATTATTGAAAACTACTCTTTTGACTTGACTTCGTTCTGGGACCAGAGTTGTTATTTTAGAATGATGGAAAGCTCTACAAATGGAATAGATTTTCGAACACTAAAGCGTCTGAAATGTATTCTGCAAAATGGTCTCAGTTATTGATTGAGGAGAATGTTGACGGTAATTTTTTAAAGGAAAACACACACAGTTGTACCCGTGGCGTGTATGGAAGAGAATAGTTAGAGGCATTTTGTAATATAGAACAAAATAGAGTTAAATGCCACTTCAAAAAATTATATAAAATATATGTTACTTATTTGGTGTGGGCTGATCATAAAGAAAATTTAACAATTCAAATTTGATCTCAAAAATGCAAAAACAAGACATAAATTCAATTCTTATAACCCATGTAACGCATCAAATTTTCGATTTCATTGTGATCAATACTTAAAAGCCAAATTTTAATTTTTTTAGGAAAATCGATGAAATTCTAACGACTCGAATGTTCTGCGGAAGAGCATTAAATATTTTACAAGATAGAACAGAAAAAAAGTTTCTAAATCGAGAAGTTCGAAAACGTGGAATGACAACATTGGAACCCATATTACTTCGAAGATTATGTGTATCAGAAATAGGACCTTGTACCACTTCTAATAAAAAAATATTTTAATACTTTAAAATAATATAAATGCCTAGCAGGAAGAATTTTCAGCCTTTTAAATAGCTCCATAAAATGTGCTAAGCGAGACGTTTTGCAAATTTTTCTGATCATATATTTTTGTAGGACTGTTAATTGTTGTATCTTGTTTGAATAAGCTCCGCCCCAGCAGCTAATTCCATACTGTAATTTCGAATGGAAGATTCCAAAATAGATACTTTTGAGGAGCAGTATTTTGACAGACGATAAAAACAAGGTAGAGATGAGACAAGATACTGTTTTAAGCACTTTATGGGGTCGCTCCAAGACAAATTACAGTCAATTAAGACTCCTAAATATTTATAGCTAGTAACAATATCAATAGTAAACAGTGCACAGCTGTAGACTTGCTTTTGGACAATTAGCGGCATGAAATATAATGTTGAAGTCAGGAGGGATCGTGTTATGACACGCGCTAGGCCTTGGGGCTCCTCGGTCTGTTGCGCAACGCTATTTATTTTTATTTATTTAGAAAAGTCTACTATAAACTGAGGGAAAATTATCTTAAATGAGGAGAGGAGAAATATAAAAAACTGATTCACCAATTCCAAAAATAAAGAGTACCCAACTTCCAGGCAAGCTTCATACAAGACATTTGTGCAAGTTAATTTTAAGTGATTGTCTTATGCTATCCAATAGAACCCTTTTGCTTAAAACGATATTCTAGCTAACTTGATCTGAAAGTTTTCATAAGCAGAAAGTATAGCTACCAATTATTGAGTTTTGTAGTTGAGATAGTCCACGTGTTTTCTTTATGTAATAAACGAATAGATTAGTAAACAATTTTAAATGTGTTTTACTTTTAGAAATGTTTACTAATCATTTCGTTTATACCAATTTTAATCAGAAATGTACAGATTTTTTGATAGCCCTAGATATCAAACACATACTGTATTTATTTTTGGAGAAGCATTTTTGGCTTAAAACTAATAACTCCATCAATTAATTTAATTTCACTTAAATTTTCAGGCCGCCAGCACAGCTCTTGGTATCAGAGCTACATATCTCCAAATAGACCAAAAAGCATTTGTGACTCAACAATCCTGACATTGTTCGTATCAATCCCAAGTCACTCTGACTACACCATCCACCAATTAGTCTTTCAAAACAATTCCACCAAGAACAATTTGGGAATACGAAGAGTTTTTAAGAGATGATTCAATTCATTTCTATACAGACGGTTCAAAAACCGAAGAATGGGTTGATTGCGGGGGGTAGTCAGGCTGACTGAACGTATGTCTCTCATTCCGCCTTCACAACTATTGTAGTGTGTTCCAAAATTCTAGTGATTAAAGAGGTTAATAAAGAAAACGGGACATCTTCAGTGAAGGCCCGTGTCTTCTCAAGCTACCCTCAAATCACGCGGCTTGGAAGAACTGAGTAAGCGCCCTCAATTATCGTCTATGTCTCAAAGAGGTGGCTGAGCAGTTCAATATTCAGTTTTTGCGTGCCAAGGCACAGGGATATCCTAGGTAACTGACAATAAAAGAACTCGCCACAAATCGAACCGTTTTAACGATCTCAGTCAGCGAATTGAGTATTGCTCAAACCAAACTCATGTTTTAGCAAGATGCCATCGACAAAACAAACAACAAGGGGAATAACACCACTACTTGTGTGGCAACAAAGCAAACATAGCCAACTTTACATCTAAAACGCACAAGACACCTGCTATCCGTAAGTAAATTGCACATAGGCTCCGTAATCGGTGTCATTACTGGCCTACGAGTATGACTCCAGATTCCAGAAACACTTACTTGGTATAAGTCTCCTCATTTTAATGAGTTCATCGATTATGGAAACTGGTAAACGAATCATAAACGATCCAAGTTCAAACCAAACTATACTTCACCTTCAACTACTCGTAAGCCATTGCTAACACAAATGCTCAAGTCAAAATAATAAGTTTGCTACATGCGGCACAGATTTGTGTGAGTAAGTAAACGAGTGGCAAGAGGAGAAATAATATTAATTACTTTTTACTGTAGTATAACAACAAACCATAAACACACGTAGCCCTTCTAATTGTAATCCATCCAAACTCATACACATGCACATATCCAATCTTAACTCTCATTCCATAAATCGTAGTAAAAAAAGCATGAATCTTTCAGTACATCTGATTGAAGTTGTCCTTCAATTTTGTGAATTGAACGACACAGAATATGATACTTCAAATTCTAGGTCAATGGCAAATATCGTAAAGCGCAATACCATTTCCAATGCAAAATCAATACAATCAGGCTCAACAAATTCAACATGACGGTATCGTTTGCATCCGTCTAAAATTTATTTATGACCCTTGACATAAGGACGATTATCTGTTTGCGATATCTGCATATTTCGTGCTCCAATTCGAGGATATATTGCCATGATTGAAGCTCATGTCTTTTTTTAGAAAAACTAGGAGTGAATAGTGGGGAAAGGGTGTATCCTTGGCACTTGGCTTGCGTATCTATAAAGAATACTTTCAAAGGAATTTATTAATGTTGGTCGATGTATGGAAGGACATTTAGAAAATACCCTTTGAGTTCAGTCTGGAAGGTGGGTGGATGTGCTATAGCAAGGCTAAGTCTATAGCGCCATCTTTTGAGTAAATTGAATTCTTACTAGAAAATTTGCATAGAAAGTAGCGACACAGTGGGGGTTAGTCAAAACTAATTGAGTACAAATCAGAACCATTTGCTAGAAATCTAGATGATTGATGTATTTGCTCAAGAAGATGTCCTAATCATCCTGGATTATATTAAAATGTCTTTGAAAAAAAGTCCTTCCTACAAAAGAGAAAAATAAAATGTCGTACAAATGTGTGCTCTTCCTATTGAGCAAAGAAGAATGCGTAACTTGTTTTATGTTACATCCCCCACGGCGCTCACGGCCACGGCTGTGTAGTGAAACTGTTTCTTGACTTTGCAGTTCTTTCATCAGATTTCGCACAGTTCATATCTTATACTAGAGATGCTACGAAAAATAGAAAAGATGCACTTGGAAAATAGAAAAGGAGTGAAACTAGAAAATACTAAAAGGAAAACAGAGACTAAGTACCTACGTGTTTTCGGGACGGCAAAGGACTTTTTTTTAATGTCATTTATATGAGAGGATATGGTAGTTAAGATTTAACATTTGGGCTAGATGTTTTCATTATCCTACCATGTGTTACAAAAGTGACAGATTTGCAGAGGAAAGCAGCTCCTCATATCAGAAACACCATAGCTAGGCAGGCAGAAGGCCACAGAAATACACTTCGGTATTCTACAGCGGCTTTGCCAAACGTGTGTCATTAACGATGTGAATCTTGTTCTTATTCTAAGAAAAAAGTTGTTTAACAGCAAAGTCAGCTTTCCAACTTCTACATCACTTTTTGACGATTTAAAAAAAGGCTAACTTTGGTGTACATTGACCCATGTTAAGTTCGATTTCTGTGTCAGTACTGATTGTAGAGACCCCATTTTAGTCTTTATTTCTTAGTAGAAATACTAATCTTTTAAACTGTATTAAAATGGGCTGATATGGTTTAAGGGTTGCCAGATATTTGACCTCAAATCAAAATGCCGCTCGGCGAAAAAATCTGAACACCATTTAAAATTTGAAAATCTGGCAACCCTAAAACCACATCAGACAATAATAAATACTATTTAAAAGATAAGTACTTCACTAAAAATAAAATCTATAATGAGGACTGCCATTCCTGCGATTTTATGAATGTAATAATACTAAACAATAGACTCCCTTTCCAGCGTTTATTGCCTGATTTTATCGAACGATAGTTACAGAACTGGAGCACAGGGTAAAAATTAACTTGGTGAAATTTTTTAAGAGAATATTTTTAGTTTGTTGACGATTCATGCAGCACGATTCCGTAGTTGTACTGCATGCATTCACATCGAGGCATTGAAGCAGAATGCGGATGGGCCATAGCTAGCGTAAACATAGTCACTATTGATGTTTCTTTGGCTAAAATATTGAAAAACTTTGGTTCTTTTTTTGAATTTTGTTTATTGAATGTTTGAATTCATTTTCCATGGTGACGTTCGGGCTTCATTTATGCCAACGTGTTCCCAGTAATTACATCAATCGGTACTTACATTACTGATAGATATTTTTTTCTGTTAACTGGAACTGTTGAATCGATCGTTTTCGTGCCATGTTCAAATCGCCAAATGAGATGAAATCCATCTCCTAGAATTTTTGCTATGTTAACTCGTACGTACAAAATGTATCACCGTTATTTCGTTTTATTGAACCTACAAATACTGCAGTCTCTATTCATCCAATTGAGGAAGCAGAAAGTAGTTAAGCGTGGCTTTGTAGCGCTATCGATTCACAGTAGTCATTATGCCTTTCCATGGAAAAGTACACCATGCTGCACTAATAATGAGTAAGTTTAATGGCTAATCGTGGAATACACGTGCATTTTTGATTTCACAGAACTTATAGTATTGCTCGTTCCTTTAATGTTGTCAGTTACAATAGAATTAATTTTAAAAATAAACAAGGCAATATAGTAGTTGCGATCATTGAAGCGCTCTTTTTCTCTGGGAAATTAGTTGTCTAGACCTCGCGAGTCACACTCAGAACAAGATTTTTCTTCCTTTTAAGATCCAACTTACAACTGGTAGCTGGACTGGGAAAGCAAATGCATATCCATTACCCTTGCCAGTTAAAAAATTATGTTTTGTTTATATCAAATAAAATATTTACTTAAGGACAACAAGGCGTAAAAGCGTAATGGCGTAGTCAGTTTTTGTTTCTGAGTTCATTTAAGCACACGGTTTATTTTAAAAGGAAGAGCGAGAAATGTTTTGTATGTTTTCCCGGCAAATTTCGAATAAAAGCATTCAAAAAAATTAAAGCGATTGAATTGAATGTCTCATAGAAAAAACTCCCTAAAAAGAGATAAAAGTTATGCGTTTACATGAGACTACACCCTTAAGACCTCTAAAGATCTTGTTTCTGGATGAATATCAATGTTGCCAACAAGTTTTTGTTATTAATTTTGTGCCATGGATGTTGCATTCTTACAATTTAAAGACACACTTATGCCAGGCATTTTGTAGGGAAAATGCAAACAATTTGGCAGCATATTAAGTTTTCACGGTAGCTGCGATCCAAAACAAAATTTAAATGTGATGTTACTTCCATGAAGTAATTGCGTAGTTTTTTTTGGTGAATTAAGAGGGTTTTGTAAATTTGTAAGGGTTTATTTGTTAGAGTTGCAAATAGTTGGAGTGTGGAATAATAAATTGGGAAGTTGAGTACGATTCTCATTG
Source organism: Melanostoma mellinum (assembly GCA_914767635.1). Classification (NCBI taxonomy): domain Eukaryota; kingdom Metazoa; phylum Arthropoda; class Insecta; order Diptera; family Syrphidae; genus Melanostoma; species Melanostoma mellinum. Next base: position 171,480,304 of record OU612058.1, read on the forward strand.
AAATCCGAAGTTCTATGTGGCGACAATAACTTTTTGCTAAGAATTTGGAGTACTATTGCCAAGAAGAGTGCTCTCATCACCAAGCATTTCGCAACCTACTGAAAGAAATAATGAATGAAAGAAAATAAGAAAGAAAGAATGAAAAAAGAAAGAAACTCATTCTTAATGTAAATTGGTAAGGTTACATCTATAACTGATGTGGCCAAACATTTTTTTATATGTACATCTTTGTGTGTCAAGTTCAACAGTATAACTATTATGAACAGTTAAAAGTCTAGAAATCTTTAACATAGTAGGCTTTCGGGTTAGAGTTAGATAATTTAAAAATGTTTTAACTTCATCATTTGGTCTAAAGTTCACCTTGTAAGTAATTGTAACAATTTTGCTTTCTAATTATAGACCCTATTTGCTAAAATGAATTCCGGGAAGACCGAAGTTAAAAATAAAACGTCTACAGCTCCATAAAGCCAATTTTGTTGGTCGACCGTGAAATAAATGTGAATAAATGAAAGTGTCTATACGCACTCAACACGAGCTTAGACAAGTCATTTTATGGGTAAAAAGTGTCGCTTTGTTCTCATTCGTTCGTTTAACACAAACTTTTTATAGTGATTTGAAGAAGAAAAAAACAATTCGTGTGAATCGGGTTGGTTCGTTCAAAACGAATACATTCAGTAACTTATGACGAGAAAGGTTACGAATTTTTTCATTGGTCAATCTAAAACGTGGTACCGAGGCATGATGGTTAGCATATTTGCCAGTTAGCCCATAAACTCGTGGTTTGAATCCCAACGGAGGCAAAAATGTTTTTTCACTGTTATCGCCTTTTGCCAGGAACTGGCAAGTCTTGCGATAGTTAAATTCATTGTCAAGAAAAGCGCTTTCTTGATTAGCCGCTCGGAACCGGCAGATAATTGTAGGTCCCCTCTATTCCCTCACAAGGCATGGTTGTGAGAAATGCGCTAGAACCTGGGGCTCATCGCTCTGTTGCCCCTATCTATTAATTTAATTTATCTAAAACGTGTTTATTGTTGCCATTTGATTTGGAAGCACATGTTGGTTTTTGTAAAACGAAATCGCTGTGTTATATCTGATGAATAAGGTTTCCTATCGGTCAACTTAAAATGAGCTCTTTGGAGTCGTTTGAGTCTAAAATCTCATGGTGTTTCTCGCGAGAATCTTAAGACGTTAGTTTTGCTAGTTAGGACTCACAAGCGAATGGCTTAAAAAGGAAGAACAAAAATATTTTCAATTTATAAAATTCTAACACCATTTGCATACCAAAGTGAGAGGTTAGAAGATTGTGATCAGGAGAGTAAAATAGAGGCCAAGTTGCGCACTTTCGTAAGCAACTTGCGTTTACCTGTGATAATGGTTAGCTTGTCTACCTGTTAACCCAGAGGTTCGAGGTTCGAATCCCACCAGAGGCAAAAATGTTTTTCTACGGGTATCGCCTTTCGCGAGGAATTGGCAAGTTAGTAAATTCATTGCCATGAAAAGCGCTTTCTCAATAAGCCGTTCGGACCCGGAAGAAAATTGTAGGTCCCCTTCATTCCCTCACAAGGCATGGTTGTGAGAAATGTGCTAGGCCCAAAGGCTCCTCGCTTTGTTGTTTTGTTGTACTTGCGTATACCTCGGCATCTAGCGCAATAGGCAGATTTGGTAGTATCAAATATCCTTTTCAATATCCTTTTCAAAAGAGTACAAATAGATTGGGATCTTCCTAGACAGTAAACTGTCATGAAACCAACAGCTGGAAAGCATCTCCAATAGAGCAAGTAATTTTCCATAGACTTGCCGCAGCAAACGCGAAAAAATTGCCATCCAACCTAAAAAGATGTACTACCTTTAAACGTAGATTGCTTACCTTCGCAGTTGTGGTGTAAAATAAACAAGTAGGGTGGCGCAGCACAGAGTTGAGCCTCATGGCCTAGCGCATTTCTCTCAACCAGGGGCCTGTAACACAAAGCCACAAGTCTATAAGTCAAAAGCCACTTGAAGGATGATCAAACTTGTGCTTTGATGTTACAAGAATGGAAGAAACCTACAATTTTATGATGATTTCGAAATCCGAAAGCCTGATGGAGATAGCGCTCTTCATAGCATGAAATAACTCGCCCAAAAGGTGATATCCGTGGAAAAACATTTTTTTTACTTGATGTTTTTGGGATTCGAACATCGAACCTCTCAAGCAATAGGAAAACACGTTCACCATTATTCCAAGGGCAACAACGCAGCCCTTATATGGTGGCAAAAACCGAACTAGTTAATAGAAGTTGGAGAAACTTCAAAGGCAAGCAACAGCATTCATTACGGGCTGTATGCGTACCATCTCCTTACTTGACTTAGACGTCCTTTCAGTACTATTCCCAATAATTCTGTTCTTAAACTAGAAGCAAAACTTGGTCTTCACTGTTTCTTCGACATAATTTCAAATCCATACTCAAAGGGCCAACTTTCGCTCATTGATAGTTTTTAAAATCAACGCCCTTCAGTATACGTGCTTGAACGTTAATATTAAAATCTGTGTCTATAAACTCAACTGAACTCACCTGTTTCCCAGAACAGATGACTAAAAGAATACTGAACCTCATCTTCAAACGGAAGCTGACACTGGTCCCGGTACTCACCCCAAGCGATGTTATCAGAAAGTCTTGTTCATCACTCGTCCGAAGTCTTTGTCATGAATTTTTCAGCGAGAGTGATGAAACCATCAAACACAAAAAGCAAGACAATCTTCATCTTCTCAAACACCGAAGCTGTCCTAAAAACACACTTGGCTCTACTGTTATAAGATCCAAACTGGTCGAGGAGACAGTCATGTTACTTTCAAAACTTGCAAGGAGAATACTTCCTGCATTAGATTCCCACACACAAGATTTATGATGTAAAAGGACGAACTGATTCCCTAGGAAAAGACAGTGTTGCAGTAAAGCTTCTTTCATATTCTTCCCACTTCTAAAAACTATTTATCTGCTGTACTTTAGAACAGCGCGTATAAAACCTAAACACGTGTTCAATAATGTGTAACAGTGTAACAATTCTGTAGTAAGAAATTGAATATTTTCCTCCTTATAGATTACTTCCCTGATTTCACTGCTCCATTTCCATTGAATTTTATTCCTCCTGTCATTTCCCCTTGCATTAAAAAAGTAGTCATCGTGGGAGCTCATAAAAATCGACAAAACTCAGCAAACTTGTAGAGCTCAAATCCTGCCAAATAAACACAAAAGTTACTTTACTTCGAATACAATTTATCTTTTGTGCAGTTCCACATCTTTACAACCTCTTTGGTGCGCTGTGGTCCGTTTTTTAAATATCACATCATAAAAAGTGAGTCTTTAGAGCTCTCAACTTGATGTCCTTCATCTCACACACGTCTCACCATTTCAAAAAGCATTTTATGGAATTCTGATGGCAATAACCATTTTCATTTTTATGTTAAATCCTATCCAAACGGGTAACAGTGGACGGTTTTTGTGTTTATTTTTGTTCGTTTTACTATCCCGCAAAGGAAATGGTTTCTTAACTGCTTCGACATCCTTTTTTTTCTTCTTTTCAATACTACGATGGCTACCATGCTATGAACTTAAAAACAGTTCACCTCGACCTCGAGTGCATGTGGCTATTTCCTTCGGTCGCCCTTGCCCATGAGATTAAACGGGGTTGGGGGGTGGCTGATGGATGAAGCACTTAAGGCTTGCCCATGAAATCTTACATGGACGACGAGATCATCTTCAAAATCCACCATCTTACTCCCACTCAATTGTGCTATATGTATAGGAAAAGAAACTCTCACGAGTGAGCAAGTTCGATTCCCTCGAACAGCGCCAAGTGCCGGAAACCGTGAATGGAACGAACGGCAACAAAATTGACTACGCTGAAAAGTAAGAAAGTAAAAAAAAAAAACCAACAGCGACGATGACGAAAAAAAAGAAACTATTTCAATGCTGATTTTATCTTCGTGCACCAGCATTGTAAATTCTCAAGAGAACTTTGAAAATGTAGCTCATATTGGAGGATACCCACCATTTTGTGATGAAGAATTGGAACGTTTCCAAGGATTAGTGCGGCCAGGCCAGTAGGGAGCGCTCTTCTTTAAGGTTGGTAGTAAATAGAAAATTTAACTTTTTTTCATCTTTTTGATTATAGTTAGGTGGATCGGTGTAGATGTTCTTATAGTTGCATAGCTTTCCTTCTTTAAATCAGAAAAGATTTATGACCAGCTGCTGGGAAGAATTTTTGAACGAACAACGAAGACATGGAAGTAAAAAGAACTTCGAAAAAGAAGGCAGATAATCTCTTAGAGAGCTTAAGCTTTTTACAGCACAAAAACTCATCTTGACATAAACTTCTGAAATGAGAGTTCGATAAAGAGGGAGTACCATTTTTTTGCTTGTTATTTCTGGCTAATGAGGTAACAAAAAATTAAAACAAAAAAAAGTTGTACCCTATGTTTGGACGGTGTGCTTTTCGGAAAAATGAAGTAGTTCATCAGAGCTCTGAATTTTCCGAGAAATAAAGGAGGGATATGAAGAGACATCCCTGAAATTCTCATTAGCAAAAGATATACTCTGGCCGATTTTTCTCTGCTTTTTTGGCTTTGGGGATAATGATGGTGTCAAATGGAGTGAGTTTAAGGGATACTGGATGATGAAAACGAACTAAATTAACATAGAGGTTGAGTGTTTATTACTATGAATTAGAATGTTTTACGTTTCTCTCTTTCTCTGGGTTTTATGTAAATTTGAATTAGTTTCGGGATATTTTATGGAAATGTATGCAAAAAATAAATGAACAAAACGGAACCAAATTATTGTTAATTACCTTTTTTGTGGCTCTGTCTCAAGATGAGAGTTCAACTTCCTTGAGAGTCCCTAGACTAGAATGGGATTTTTTGAATCTTGAAAAATTTTATTTTCCAGATCAATTCTTTCTTAAAACGGATGCACGTGGCCATTGCCGATACCGATACTGAAACTGAAACCGATACCGATAACGAGACAGAAACTGATACCAATACCGAAACGAATTACCAATACCAAAAATTCAAAGTATTATCAACAATAGAATAATGTCTTAAAATACAGAGCCAGCATTTAGGAAAATTCGAGTAGATTTATTGGGAGATACCGATGCACCTTGCAACCGTTCTAGTTCCAGATCGTTAGAGCAGGAGCGTGAATTTGGAAACGAATATAAGAAGCCAATGTTTGAGTTGCCAGCAAAATAGTTAAGAGGATTAAAAGTTCTGGTCAAAACTGGAATCCACTCTCGCTAAACACAGTGATCAAATTACAACTATTCTCACAGCGAAAATTGCGGAATCGGAAGAGAGAATCACAAATAAAATAAACACTAATGTTGCGGCACTGAAAACCACGATTGATGACGTCAACAACCGTTTGCTTAAACTTGAAAAATGATTTCGCCGCACTAAAGAATGAAAATCTTGAACTTATGGAAAAAGTAAAACAGCAAGAGAAGGAAATTAAAAATATTATTATGCGTATTGATTTGAACGAAGAAAAACAAGAAATTAAAGAAACTATGTGTGACGCACTTTTACATGGAGTTCCAATTCTACCGACGGAAAATCTTTCACTCTTTTTCAACAATCTCTGCGCTAAAATTAATATAAAACCACCTATGGTTAAAAGCATGTTTCGTCTTAAATCAAAATTAAACACTTTATCTCCGCCGATATTAATTAAGTTTTGTTCACCACAAGACAAAAGCTACGTGCTAAGATCGATCGCCAAGTACCGGAAGACAACTAAAGAAAACATTCACCTTTGTTTATTAGGCTTCAATGACTGCGACAATAACAAGAAAGCATATGTTTTCATTCATGAATGCCTAACAGTAAAAAATCGATCTCTTCTGAACCAAGCACTTAAAATGAAACGAGAGCATAAACTGTTTTCAGTGTTTACTATGCGCGGCCTTGTCTACGTGAAGAAAACTGTTAATCAGAATGCAGTTCTTATTAAAACCATTGGGAGCTTAGCTGAGTTTGCCACTTCACCAAAGACAACAATAAAAACAACAACTGATGATGATGCCTTTGATCTCGATGAAATTCGCCCCAGCTGATCACATTCTAAATTACGTATTTACTATTTTTTTCTTATATTATTGTATTCTTTATCATTTTATTCTTATTTTTTCTATTCATTTCAATTTTCTTACCTTGTACTTACTTATTTTTTGTATCATAATTGATAGTTCTGTTATATATCTTGTCATCATTATTTCTGTGTCGTTATTATTTGCTTGGTTTCTGGAACAGTTTGTGTGTCTTACCTTTTCGGTGACTATTGAGTGCCTCATGGGGCTCTTATCATTTATATTTATTATCAATGATTAGACCCCGTGTTCGGAATAGGAGGGAATTCACGGATCATACTGCAGTTTATGAGGATAACATGCGTATAATGTTAAACATTTTGTGTGGTTGTCGTAGTGGACTACAAGTATGTCACATTAATGCGCAGAGCTTACATCCAAAATTAGATGAATTCAGGTTTTTATTCGAAGGTTCGAATGTTGACGTCATCTGTATTTCCGAAACTTGGTTTGCTCCTGATCTAATTGATGCTATGTGTTGTTTGGATGGTTATCATTGCTTTCGTTCTGATAGAAGTGACCGGGTTGGAGGGGGTGTGGCCATTTATGTACGTAAATGTTTAAATTGTAGACTAATACGTGAGTCAACAAATGGGAGTTCAATTGAGTATATATTTGTGGAAATAGAATGTAAGGATAATGTTATTCTTATGGGCTCCGTATATAGACCAAATCGTAATGTTAATACAACACCTTTGATTAGCGTGCTAGATGAATTATCTTATGTAACGCCATTTATTATTATAGCTGGAGACTTCAATAGTAACTTACTGGTAGACTCTTCTCTTGTGAACTCTATGGGGACGCTTAATTTGACTCCTGTAAACACTTCCGTACCCACACACTTTACAAAAGATAATAGTACACTTTTAGACATATTCTTCGTAAGTCATCTGCAAAAAGTTTTACACTACAGCCAACTCTCTGCTTCTTGTTTTTCCAATCATGACCTCATTCATTTAACTTTCCAATGCGAACCTATTTCAATGAACACAACATATTCCTTCAGAGATTTTAAGAATATTAATAAAGAAAGTCTTGAAGAGAATTTAAAATCAATCGAGTGGTATCGACATCGAGTCTATGAAATGACATCGGTTGATGAGCAAGTAATGTTTTTACAGAATAATTTAAGCAATGTTTTTAATGATCATGTCCCAATCGTAACTATGCCGACTAGTTCAAATGTTCGCCCTTGGTTTAGCTCCAGAATTATAAATATAATACAGAAGCGCAACCAAGTTTACAAACGCTGGAAGCGTTTCCGGCTAGATGTGCTGCTTAATGAATATCGAGCTCTAAGGAATAAAGTGACATATGAAATAAGAGTTGCAAAGAAACGGTATTATGCCTCTCGGCTGGAACCATCGTTGGCTAAAAATAAGCTTTGGAAAAATCTTAAAGAAATAGGCGTAGGGAAACAATTAACTAGCAATTTGTCCGCTATTGATTGCAATGAATTGAACTCAAAATTCACTACTCTTCCTTCTGATGAGACCTTTGAGAATTTAGATGTTCCATTAGCCATACCTCTTGATTTGAATCCCAGAAATGGTTTCTGTTTTCAACCAGTTGAAGATTCTGATGTCTTAGAGAGTTTTCTTTCAATTAAATCTAATGCTGTTGGTTTTGATGAAACTCATCCAATATTCATAAAAGCTACTCTACCATACACATTGAAATACATTACGCATTTATTTAACACTATTTTTATGACTGGAATTTTTCCCAGCGCTTGGAAACAGATTAAAGTCATTCCTATACCAAAAACCAATAATGATTTCAGGCCAATAGCTTTTTTGCCATATCTGTCGAAAGTCCTTGAGCGGATTATGAGCAACCAAATGCGGAGCTTCCTTAAAAGAAATGACCTTTTATGTGAAAATCAGTCAGGCTTTCGTCCTCAACACAGCTGTACTACTGCTTTAATAAAAATTGTTGAAGACATCAGACAAGCTGTTGACGATAACCAAGTTACTTTTCTTACACTATTGGACTTTTCAAAGGCATTTGACACTGTCGACTATGGAAGATTGTGTAATAAGCTTAAAAATCAGTTCGGTTTCTCTTCTTTTTCTATTAATTTGATTGCATCTTATTTACATGGAAGACATCAGGCAGTTGTCATTAACAATACCATATCTGATTTCCTGCCTTTGTGCAGAGGTGTTCCACAGGGATCTATTTTGGGTCCATTGCTCTTTTCAATGTACATCAATGACCTCCCTTCGTGCTCACTTCACTGCTCAATTGACATGTATGCTGATGATGTTCAGGTGCGAAAAAGCTTTCCTTTAGGACTCGTTGAAAATGGAGCTTGTGAAGTGAATGAAGATCTGCAAAGAATAGCATGCTGGTCACGCTCTAATGGTCTTTGCATTAATCCTTTAAAATCGAAATGCCTTGTAATAAGTCGAAAGCATGTGGACACTTCATACTTCCCTAAAATATGTATCAACAACAACAACATCGAGTTTGTTGACACTGTCAAAAACCTTGGCTTGGTATTTAATAGAACGCTTACTTGGGATAACCATATAAGGTTAGCTATTGGTAGAGTGTATGGTGGACTTCGTATGCTATGGACAACACAAAAAATAACCCCCATAAGGACAAGAATGATTCTGGCAAAAACATTGATTATTCCGATTATTTTATACGGATGTGAAATTTTTTCAAATTGTGATTACGTGCACAAACGGAAACTCAATGTCGCTTATAATAGTATCGCCCGCTATGTCTATGGACGAAGAAGGTATGACCACATTTCTGCTTTTTCCAAATCAATTCATGGACTTACTCTCGACAACCTTTTACAATTTTAGAACTTTAATTTTGCTTCATGGTGTAATGCAGACACGTCAACCTTCGTACTTGTTTAATAAGATAACTTTTCCGCGATCCAACAGAACCTATGATATTGTGCCAATACGCTACACATACTTAGTTTCAAAACGTCAATTCTTCATATGTGCTGTTGCGCTGTGGAATTCCCTACCAAGATTTATAAGATTGGTGAGCTGCACAAATCTTTTCAAATCGAAACTCAAGCAATACTTAGAAACACGTTTGTAATGTTGTAATGATATTATATGATGTTTGATAATAATGATGATAATTTAAAATAATTTTTCTTCTATCCTTTCTTCTTTTTTTTTCTCTTTAATTTTTGATTCATTCTTTCTTTTTTCTCCACTTTTTATTTTTGAATAATTGTATTCTATAATCATATGAGTTCAAATATTGTAATTCTTATTTGTCTTTTTTTAATTAAACATTTGAAAAATTGTAAAAAAAAAAACTTACTCAACTAAAAAAGATTTTGTATCTTACTGAGTATAGTTAATGAAATAATAATAAATACAAATTATTTAAATTATTTATTTAAAAAGTTCAAGACAAAAGATTGTTTATAAAAGTAAGGAAGAGAGTAGGAGACGAAATGGCACCCTGAGGCACACAACCATTTTAAAAGTGGGTATCTGACTTAAAATTATCTAATAAAACTTGTATTGAACGGTCGTAAAGGTTGTTTATAATCCAATGAAGAAGAGACTCATCGATACCAAAAGTATGCGTTTTCGATAAAAGCGCTTGATGCTGAACTCAATCAAAGGCTTTTGAAATATCAAGCGCAATAATCTTACTTTCTCCATAGTAAATTGAAGATTGGTTTTCGGTTAGAGTGGGCCTCTTGCTACTAAAGCCGTACTGTCAGTTACTAAAAAGTTTTCGTTATTCAAAATATTTAATGAGTTGACGGCTTATCAATGTTTTCAGGACCTTGGAAGGAAGGGACGTAAGCGTTGAAGAATACTTCTTCAGTCTGAGGCCAAGACAATTATTAAAAACAAGCTGTACCCGCAACTTCGTCAGTGTGGAATAATGACTTTCGGCAGCAATTTTAATTTATTTGGCTAGTTTTTTGCAAAGAAAACACATTCATGCATTAAAATAACTTTTACTTATTATTTGATAAGTACATACATGTTTACACACGACGATCTTATTTTTGCAAAATGAAAAGATTTTGCGGGTTTGATACACGTGATCGTGCAACATAGAGTTGTCATGGGATTTTTTTCTGAACCTGCAACTTTAAGTGTCTGAGATTTGTTTAAATACTAATATCAAATACTATATTGAGAAAAAACTGCACTCTTTTAAACTAAAATGACAAATCAGTGGGATTTAAAGGAATACGGGGAATCAAAACGTTTTCTTCTTTCGGCGTTCCAAGTTATTATTAAAACTTTTATAGTGCCGCATCCCAGATGTGTAATTTGTAGCTGTGTATAATTCTAGATTTCTTATTATTGGCACTGGAACACCACCTTTCTGCCACTCCTGATAATTCTAAGGAATTGAGAAATTCTATAGGGTAAAATGTGACTTGCTCAGTGTGCATAACATTGTCTACTGATAGAGATATTCGAAATCCCCCATCACGTCAAACATAACTTATTTGTTTATAGGGTTAATAATCTCATTAGTCATCGCCGAAATCGATCAGGATCTTTTCTCGATGCAGCAGTTTCAAGGTTCCCGTTTACGGTGTCGTTCCCGTAGAAATAGAGGCATTACTTATATAGTCCATGTCCTTCCTCAGACTCTAGGCTATCCCTGAACAAAATTCCATTTAAATCGGTGCAGTGGTTTAGGCGGGAGATGGTAATAAAGGAACACGAACAGACAGAGTTAATTTCGGATCTTCATGTTCTAGACTATCTCTGTACCAAAATTCATATATTGGGTGGCAAATCATAGCAAAGAAAAACAGACAGACAGAGTTAATTTCGGATTTATGATTTTAGTATGGTCTTCCGTTCCCGTAAGAATATGAGGGCCTTTTTCGGTGGATTACTTAAAGTTTATATAACTCGGGAATAGTGTAGTATTCTAACGGTGGAAGGATTTTTAAAATCGGTGCTATAGTTTCCAAGTTCCCGTTCTCATGGAAATATAAGGATAAACCATATTATGGCCTATTTCTATCCTCAGGCTCTAGACTATCTCTGTACCAAAATTCATTTAAATAGATTTAGTAGTTTGGGCGGGAGACGATTACATAGAAAGCCAGACAGACAGAATTACTTTCACATTTATAATATAAGTTATGTGGGAAGATAAAATTACATCAGCGTTTCCGAACGTAGATGGGTGATTCTTATACAGCTGTGATTTTTGCAACTCAAAATTTTTGGAAATTAAAAATGCTTTAAAATTTGTGATCTGGGTGTTATTGGTCTTTTATTATGCACAAAATTAAGCCTGTTACGTAGCTCTACTACAACTACAATAGAAAAGAAGCAAAAACAAAAATTAGAAATTTCACTACCACGGTACTGACATCAAAATGAAATATTCGTAAGATTTTGCTAAATCTATTGTAAAATAATAAAGCAAATGCTAAGTTATAGGATTTTGATAATTATACAGACACATTAACGGTATTTTCTTTCTTGATTTTAAAAATATTTAAAATTTATTAAAAGAAGAGTTAAAATAACAACTTTTGTAATAGTCTTAGAATAAAACAAAGTTTAACATTATTTAAATATTGAAATGCATTGAATTTAAAAAAATAAATTAAAATTAAAATTTTATAACACTAGATCAATTAAACATAATAATAAATTAAAACATCAAGGAAATATTCATTTAAATATTATTTGCTTTGATTACCATGGTACTGACATCCACGGTACTGACAAATGTCAATAATTAACTTAACTTAATTTCCACACGTAATTAAAATGATTGGCCAAATAATTTTGAATTCACACGTGAACTTAAATATTTATTCAGTATAATTGACCTAAATATTCTATTAACACGCGTGAATTTCAATACCATGGTACTGACCGGTAATTTTATGACATGCCTTTTAAAAAACACAACAAATTATTTCTGTTTTAACATCGAGTCTAAAAAGAACCACACAACTATGAATTGTACACAAATAGTCATTCTTCAGAATGCCACTAGAGTGAGTGACAGAGACTGAATAAAAGATGGCGTTTAAGCGGAAAATATTTTAAATTTAAAAATTGAAGAAAATCCAGGACATGAAGCAATGACCATTATTCTTTTCTACTAGTCAATTCATTCATTTTTAATCCATTTTTTATTCATTTTCACTTACAACTACTTACATGCTAACAAAAAATGTATAAAATTAGCTTATATAATATCTTAACTAACTTACTGACCCTAATCAGGTACTCTAAATTAAACAATATCTTAATTCTAATGCCTTTCGGCCTAAGGATAACTTATTAATTTACAACTTATAGATATGGTTAAGACTAAGAAAAATTCAAAAACTTAGTTTTCTAGAGCATTTTTTGTGTGTTCTTAAAAATTACTTAAATCTAATTAAAACTACTTAAAACTACTTAAAACTACTTAACACTAGAGCAGCCACAGCAGCTTTTTTTTTTTTGTAATTTTTTTTTTTTTTTTTTTTTTTTTTTTTTTTTTTTTTTTTTTTTTTTTTTTTTTTTTTTTTTTCTACTAGTCAATATTGGGATACAATTGTAGCATAATTTGATGAAATGTACAATAGGTTTTAGTTATAAAAGCAAAACTTTAGATTATAATACGACCATTTATAGAAATTTGTGTATTTAGTTCGAAAAACGAAATGCGGACATGCCAAAATACTGATATTTTGGATATAATTTTGCAAATAATTCGTGATCCATCAATACTTATGCTTCAATATACACTGTCGACAATAAAATACTCAAATTCATCATAATTATCATTTTTTAATAAAACAAAACACGCCAAACAATAAATACAGGACTAGACATAAAATATCACAGTTATATAAGAATCACCCAGATACGATATTACGTTTATATTTGAATCTGATAGTGACAAATTGTTCTGCGGAAAGATCACTTAGTCAATTAAAACCCTTAAAATGTCCTTGTCTCTGGTCTGTATTGAGAGTTATTTGCTTATGAAATATATTTCGAAGTAATTATAAAAAACGTCGCTGCTAAAAAAAAAAAACACGAAAACAATACAGTGGTGGTCTAGTATAACGAAATATATAATGTCCAGAGTCAATTCGTTATATCGAAAATTCGTTATATCGAAACCTTTTTGTCATACAAATCTTTAAATAAATAAAACGTGCAATTGTGTGTATGTATCTTCCAATATTATCATGAAGATACATGTAAGTAGACACATTAATACACTTACAGCAATTTTTTTTTTCATTTTTGTAATTAGTTTCCTAAAGTATTGAATTTTGGGTGTTGTAAACCATACAATACCAGAGAATATATGCGAAAGGGGCACCATTTACTACATTTATTTTACATTTATTTCTTCAGGCTTAAACCCCAAAAAAGCTGTATCCGGCGCTGTTAGCACGTAAGAAGATTTATAAGCTAAGACAATTAAAATGGAAAAAACAGCGAATTGGTTGTATTCAATGTCCATAAAAGTAGGAAATCTAAAAAGGTTCCCCATGCAAGTATTTTCGCTTTGTTAAAAATTATTTGTTTCACAACTCCAACTTGATACAAAAATTCTTACCTATCTCAACATAAGCAATAAAACTTATCAACTCTGATGTGATTTCGAACGCTCCTGCATGGAAATAAATACAAAGTTCTAGTTTGCAATGTTCTAAAAAGTAAATCTGTGTGTACCTACCCACTACCTACCAACTTATCTTAACTCTGCCATTACCAATGGATGAAAGTTTAGTTACTCTCATCTCTTACCTCTGTGGCTCACAACAAACTTCAAAACACATATTTGTTGGCAAAAACATGAGTTCACCTGCAAAATTATAAACCATGAAGTTATTCTGTAGATTGCATTGAATTATCCTTTCAATAGGAAAATACTTTCTTGTTGTAATTTCTATATAACAAGGTGTTTGATGCCAACCTCTTCATTATATAAATTGTTTTAAAGATTCCGTTTCCGTTTGGTGTAGGGTGTTTTTGGAAAGTTGAAGAAGTTCCAGCACCCATTGTCAGTAAGGTAATTGTTTTATTCCAAAACTCGAAGTTCAATGATCTTTTGTGAAACCTTTACAATAGGTTTTGGAAAATTGGGCAAGTGTAGAGAACGAGATATGGTTGCATTTTGAGATCAGACTAACTAAGGGTATTGATTCTTATATTCAGATAGTTCAGGCATTCATCCGTGCGTTTATGAAGCCAGGCGAACAGATAACTTGTGTTTTGAGGGATAAAATGTTGTAAGTCTGTAAAATATTTCTTTTGTATTAAACCTGGTTGTTTTCGACTTTGTTAAGAGTTTCAAACTTTCTACAACACCCTGTACACCCTCCATTAGTTCCAACAGTAGTCAGGCATTTGCATACAAGCTGCAGAAACATATATTCTCTTTCCATTGCTACGTGCCTGGGGCTGTTATTCAGTAAAAGTTCTTGTAGAGCAAAAGCAGCTGTTGACGCTGCATCTTCCATAGACAAGAGGTATTGCTTCCTACTCCAGGGAATATATTATTCAGCAAATGCATACGAGCAAGATGTTTCCTCGCATGGGAAAATGAAAGTGAAAAAGGCACCAGGATCGTTGCTATAACTGATTTATTACCATTTCAAATAAAGTGACACCAAACGATTATGGAAACACATGTGGTTGACTATGCAATCAATCGATTTAAGGAGTTGCCCTTGAGCTTTTTTTTTTTTTTTTTTTAAATGTTTGTGACTACAGTATAACAACTACAAGTGCTCGTTATGACTGCAGATGGCTATTCGATATTTAGTGTCGATATATCTCGTTAGAAAGCTACGTGACATGCACATTTCGTTAATGATACTTTACAGGAAATAAACGTATCAAGTGGAAGCATAGAGAATAGCAATATCTGGCTTGTAGTTGCATGTTAATCGATGGAACACATATCAACACTCACGCCCTGGCTGGTTGATGACAATGGGGAAATAATAATAACAGGTAGTGTTAACGGGGATCGTAGTAATCAAAATAATGTATATTATTTATGGGGAAATCAATTTGCCATTGGGAGGATAGATATGACTTATAGGATTGTGTGGGGAATTTGCTTGGATTTATTACCACAGTACAATTATGATTCTTATCGGCTGTAAATCAAAGTGTTAAGTATTAGCTTCGTTAAAAAATGGTATTTTGCAGGAAGGGGTGCTAATGGATTACCAATAAGGAAGTCTGGGAAATATTTGGCAAAACGATGAGTATAGATTTCAAATAAAAACGCAAATTGTATACGCCGATGAGACGCAAGTAAAATTTAAGCCGAAATTACAAAATACTGTCAATTGACAGCTAGATTGTCTCTGACTTAAACGAAAATGCAAGAGGTTAGCAATGGCCAAGGTACGACCGATTTAAACGCAAGACTTATATGGAAGACATCTTTGGAAGTACTATTGGCAAGCATAGCCTCTTTGACAAACACCTCTAAAAACGAACTGAGACTAATCAATTTAACTATCGACCAAATCTAATTGTTACTAGCCCATGCTCCTCTATGGTGATCTCCTGATAAATCAACCGTCAACCAAATTTTGCGATCGACACAACTATAACTATAAAACTCTTTCAATATAATGTTTTGAACTTTCCGAGCGACCAATTTTGATTCCGACCTTGTTTTTGATTTTTGGTTTGAATGAAGTTATACAAGCTACGCTAATTACGGTTTTTAAGCAATATGACGTCAGTGAGCTACAATTGCAATAAAACAACTAGTGCCACCAGTTTCAGGAATCTAACTTCAGCCTCTGATAGCGCAGAACGACTTTGAAAAATTTGCACTGTCGCAACAAGGGCGGAAAAACAGCGCTCCGAGACCTTTGATGTCGAAAAAAACTATCCACAAGGCGACACACTGTCATGCAATTTCTTTGATAAGGTTATACAAAATTCAAAAGTCAACACCTGTACGCAATTTAAAGAAGCAAGCGTGATGCCATAGGTGCCTTGAAACAGAAGCGGCAACAGTTAAACAAACTTTATGCTGTTATCAAACAAGGACAGAGAACATAGACAAATTGAACAAAACGTCCCAATAGACAGACATAACTTTGAGGTAGTACAGGACATTCTCTTGTTAGGATCCACTGAAGACATGGAAAAAAAATATCAGTACGGAGATAAGACGGAGTTTTGCGAATCGTTGCTTGTTTGGACTTGGAAGGCAATTGGGAAAATAAACCTTCTTTTGAAGACCTTAGGTAACCGTTTATAGAGCCCTGATCATCCTAGTCGTACTATGATATGATGCTAGCACGAATTTTAGCTTTTATTTGAAGACGATGGGTGGGAAGAGATGTTTCAACAACGATCTGTATGAGCTCTAAAACTATGGATACCCACGACACGGCTCTTTGGTTTTTTGAAGTCATGGAAAAGAAATATCTCGTCTTAGATGGATCAACCAAATAGAAGAAGACCTTAATCGGTTTAGAATGCAAAACTAGGGAAATCTTACACGAAATCGAAATTGTTGGCGACTCAACCCTAATTCTAATGCCCACCTAAAAAGTTAAATAAGTTTTGGTACTAAACAGAATGAATGGGGAAATATTCCGAGAGTAATCGGAATACGCCTGAGATAAATTCTGAGAGAACTTTTCGGAAGCCTAAGAGTTTGAGTTTATAATTTTTGTCGTGTGCGTCATGTAGTCCTAAAATCAACCCAATTGGAAAAAGGAGAGGAATATAACAAATATTTGAATGACAACGAAGACATGAATGTCGTATAGCTGAAATCGCAAATAGCAGACGAAAAGAGTCAGTTCGGCAAAAAAGTTCTAAACAGGTTTCTAGCAATTGAAAACCAAAAGAGCTTCAGAAAAAAGACTCTGATAACACGGTTCCCTTTTTCCGTTCGATTATTCCTCTTTTATGTTCTTAGCAATGTACACTTACAGCAGAGTTTCCATATGGCAAAAATTATCTCTCCTCCCCACCCAAAACCGGCAATTTCATGTTTTATAGTAGTTTGTGGATAAGATGATAATCTTATTTTCCTTCGGCTTGAATAAGATTATCATCTTATCCACAAACTACTATACAACTCCATTGGTCAATAAATCATCCTTAATTTCATGTTTTGCCTGCTACACATTTGTGAAAGTATTTTGCACACATTTTCTTTTAATGATTTGTTCTAAATTGCGAACATTTTGTTTCGAAATTTTTATTAGAATCCATGAATTGGCTTTATTCATTTACCTTTTAAAGATAACTTCTGGTAAATGTTGTTCGCTACACCGTTTCAAATGGTCCATTCGGAAGGTTCAAATTTGAGTTTTTTCGAAAAATTCGGCCTGTATTACACGAATTACTTTGCGTTATTTTATCTTGTATCCATTCAATCGTGTTCGGCTCGTCCAATGTCCACATAGACTAACGAGTTTAAATAACCGCACAAGAAATAATCAAAAGGTGTCAAATTGCATGATCTTGGAGGTCAACTCACAGGGCCATTTCGAGAGATAAGTTGCTCACCAAATTCATCCTTCAACATGTGCATTTTTTCACGAGCTGTGCGGCATGTGGCACTTTCTTGATGTAACCACATATCAACCAAGTTTCACTTGGCCCATATGCCATATCGTTGTCGTATATCGTTCGTAGTTTAAAATAATGTTTCTTCCTGAGCCAGAAATGAGAATAATCAGTTAATACAATTTTTCGATAAAAGAGCGGGTTTTCCTAGACCTGTCCTTAGGCCCATTTCACAAAAGTTAGAGGTTGTGGTAAGTTATTGGGCTTCAATTCTTGCAGAAGTTGAATTTTATAGACTTTCAAACCCAAATCTGTACTTAAAAATGTCCATGTGGTTGAGTAACACATGCCCAATTGCTGAGAACAGCGACGAATTGACAATTCATCTCATTAACACTGCACGCTACGATTGCGATATTCTTTTTTTTTTTTTTGTTACAGCACATAAAACCGTTATTTTGATATATTGCTAAAAATGAACCTAATTATGTCCACAAAACCTTAAATCATTTAAAAGAGTACTTTCTTTTAAATAATTTACCGAAAACCGCCAAATTTTTCATGGGCTTCACTGGTATAGTATATAGCTTTTTAAGTTTTCAGTGAGCAATTATCTGATCTTTCATTTTTCCTTCTTACGAACATTACTTTTGTTTACAAATCTATTTTAAGTTTCACATTGTCACAAAATGAGTGAACCTTAAGATAAACAATTAATGATAACAATAAAAAAAAAAAAGAATATACGATAATGAATTTTCATATATGTAAAAAAACAAAATCTCTAAATCAAGATGTTTCTGAAAGTAAGACGTGTTTGCAAAATGGTGTGCAAGTTCATTAAACAACTTTCTTGAAATATTTTCAAAAAACTTTTCTTTCAAGGATTTCCACCATCTCCGTTGCTGAATTGAAAATACCAATTTGCTAAATAGATACGTACGCAACGCCACACTTGCAAAGCAGCCAAACATCCTCTTGGCTGTATCAATGGAACTTAATTTGTCTCTGGATCATTCTCCCATTCTATTGGTGCACAGAGGGCGGTAACAGTTGGTGAAATCCACTCAGCTAAAAGGGACAGCTTGAAGTCTCCACAAGTTTATCAAATGCATTATTAATTTGAATTTGCATAAATATTTTTACATGAAAAAAAAAAGGTAATAATAAGTTCCGGGTGCGTTTAAAAATGTAAACAATATAATAAACTTTAAAGGTGTGTTTGGTGCTATTCAACTATACTCAAAACAAGCTTAGACACCTTTTCGCAAAACAGTGAGTAAAATATGAATTCTTCAAGACATGGATAGCCTAGAACAAGTTCAAACAAAAACTTTCTATGCTAAGTATACAATCGCCATTTTACTTTTGTTGGCATTTGATACCAAAAAATTGCATGAATACATTAATTTTCACTTGTTAACAGTTCCCTTTAAAACGATCGTCTCATAGACAAGAAACTCGTCTGAGTCATGTTATGTGGCACATAAAGCAACATTCACGAGCCTGATGTCCTTACTCGCCTAAGTACAAAACCTTTACTCTACCCCTTTTGTTTCAATTGTAAGACAATTTTTTCATCTAAAATCAACTAGTCAATGAAATATTCTCATTTTACCTAATGACAGATGCAGACCTAAAGCGTTTAGCCAAAAACTTTCTCTAGAAAAAAAAAAAATAATAATAATAAAAGTTTCTGGCACAAGCTTACGACGCGACGCGGTGCCAGATTTTACTTTACTATTCTCGTTAAATGGGACTCAAGAATTGGAGCTTTTTTTTGTTGAATAAATTCAATTTTGGTCTGCCGTACATGAACCTTATCCAGCTACTGCTTCATGGCTAGATCTCAACTTACTTCTCCTTATACTTTCAATAGGAATAAATTCTAACAATTTCGTGAAGCACCTGAATTAAAAAGCAGAACGGTGTTCCTCTGAAAAGAGAACTTTTTTTTTTTTTTTAAATTGAAATTGCCAATCATAAAAACGGCAATACAACAACCAAAGTCTCCAGCCACAATATTAACTTGTTCCTTTTTATTTTCTTGTGAACGTTTCTCTACGTCTTTCATCGTTCGTGTCGCCATCTCCATCACATTTGCCATTCGTCAATGCTCAAGGAAGCGAGAGAAGCTCGTTCAGAAAGCGAAAGGAAAACATAAATATTTTCCTTGCCATTTCGAATGATAGTCCTCTTCTCTTCAAGGATTTATAAGAAAATGAATTCAACCTAGGAACGTTTTTTACCCTTGTGATCAAGGAATTCACCGCAATCAAGATGCACAGGCACAGGCAAGATGGAGGCACGGCAGCGGCACGGCATGGCATGGCATACAACCATGCATGGTAAAATTAAGATTCAAATAAAGTACTTCAAGTTATGCGCCAGCCAGCAAATAATGTATGCAGCAAGCTGTTAGCGTCACATCAATGCCGAAACTGAACAGTTGGTTTGAGTTCCTCTCCCCGTTTTTTTTTTTTTTTTTATCGTGGGATTGGAAGGATTTCACAAAAAGAAAGGAATACAGGTGGTGGTGAATTAGAAAACTGCTGTCATTTCAAGCGTAAACTTGGTGTTATTTTTCGATAATGACTTCTTTTAAATATTTTTTTTTTTGCCACCAATGATATCTCCCCAGAAACCCATTTAAATATTTACCTGGGGAATAGTTTATTTTTCATAACATGATCTAGAAGAATTAAGACTTTGTGTAGTCATTTAGACTCACAAAAAAAAAAAAAAAAATTAAAATAACCTACCTGTCCTGATTAGGTAAGAAGGAATCGAAATACTGCAATTTTCGTCCTCTGCAGTTTTGCTACTTTGTTAAAAAAAAAAAAATATATCACATTCCAAATGTCGTTTTCAAAGCATCATGCAATCGATAAACTCTAAATAAGTCCGCGTGAAACAAAAATTATAACTGGATCCACTGTGGCGTATACGTACTATTTTCATTTATTTCTTACTCAGGAGCTTCAACCGACAATTAGGGAAGAATTCTCCACAGTAAAGTATTCTAAGTTAATTTATGTTTTTTCCCCTTGATTGCGCCATCTTAGACGAAGTCCCCCTCGTCGAGCCGGAGCGTTAACGTTCATCAGCTCCACATGTCCCAGCCATCATAGTCTCGCGATGCGTACTCTTTTTGCTATGTCCATGCTGCCGTCCAGCTCATAGAGGTCGTTGTTGAATATATTTTGAAATGACATTATTTTCACATAGATCAGTCAGAGCACTTTCTTCGGAAAGGACCAAGTCTTTCTCATTCGTTGATAAGGACCATGTTTCTGTGCTGGCACTTTTCAGGCTCATTTTATTTCTTAAATTAAAAACGCAGCAATTATCATGAGGGGTTCTCTGTTTGGAATCCGCACTGATTTTGATTTCCGTGTCTATAGTGGATCCTAAATAGAGGAAAGCCTCTGGTGTGGCGGTTTGAGGTTTGTACAAACTTTATTATAATTGTGTTAAAGTACTCGCATCACAGTTTATCGCATTGTTAAGAAAATTTTTCGACATCAGAAGACTCGGTAAGTTCATTTCCGACCTTGACTGAGCAGCAGGATTAACAGAGTTAGCAAAGGCGTGCCTATCACTACGGATAAGCTTATGTTAAAGTAAAATTTCATTAGGAAAACAAGCATTAAGTGAACAAATCCGTCAAATCTTATAAACTGTGTGTTGTCCTCAAGTAAATTGCCGCTGTAACCGAAAACAGTCTCACAGGCAGACATGTCGCAAAGATAAAAGTCCATTTATATGAATACTGCAGTAGCTGCATCAACGAAGAAGAGAAACCCGTACCGTATTCCTCTCTGATCATAGGCTGCTCACTCACAAGAGGTAAACATCATTTGGGAGAGTCCTTTTTTTCATGAACTCAAACATACACTGGCTTCATCGCTCTAAAGGAAGATCAAAATCGTTTTATTATTGAGGTACCTCTTCGCGTTCCTACCTACATTCTTAATAATACTAGGTCATAGTGCCTCGGCAGTTTTGGTTTGACATTAGCCTCAGCCGTCCACCAGAACAACCTCGAATTTAGGGTAACCTAGGAATAGCAAAAGTAGCTTAGTTTAGGATCTTAAATCGAAGCCAATTCCAGCCTATGCAATGAAATAATATTGAGAGGATTTTATTGATTCATTTGAATTAAAAGATGATGTACAAAATTCATAACAAAAAAGTAATGACAAAAGTTCGACATTGAAACTAAAGCTAGGCAAAACTACTGCAGCTTTTCAAACCCATTGCAGGTAGCTTTATATAAAGCTATACTAGTTGATCTATACGTAAAGGCGTAAGGCTCTGTGTAGTGTTCCACATCCTTCAAAAAAAGAGTTAACCTGAACCGCTTCAAATACAAATGCCCAAGCTATCTTGGGGTTGTTGTTAATTGTGGTTCCTCCAAACAATTTTGAAAAAGTAGAAATTTTTCTTTTTCATAAATTGCTACTGTATACTCGTAGAAACAATATAGAAATAATCCCGAAGGTCAGCAAGACCAAGAAGCAGTAATAAAAGAGTAAGGACCGCTGCTGTAAATCCGTATTTTTGTCCAAACCACGTTTTTTTGCATGGATGAAAATCTCATTTCAAAACTGCAGCACTTATCGATTGAACCAAACGGTATTTTACTCTAAAGATGTCTGGCTATGGCCTCAAGCAGAACCGAATTATTTCACTTTTAACTGTTTATAACTCTTTTAAATATTAATAACATTATTACTATTATTATACATATGTATAATAAGAGGCAGTTAAGAACATAGGGTTGAGATGGCTCACGATTCTCATCTCCAAACTTATAAGAGGTGACAGTTGGTCTAATCAATGGAGGGAAAGTTTTCCTCTTCCAATGTACAAAGGAAAGGGAGATACTAGAAGCTGTGACAACTATCGTTCAATCAAATTGATGTTCCACATTATGAAGATCGTTGAGCGGGTTTTGGAAAGCCGACTGCGGAAAATAATAAGGCTATCTGATGACCAATGCGGGTTTGTCGCGGGTAATTAAACTACAGACGCAATCCAAAGTATAAGGATCATTATGGTAAAACACCGAGATGCCTTAGAGGATTTGCATATTGTGTTGATTGACTTCGAAAAAGCATTCGATCGACAACCACGAGATCTGATATGGGTGGCCCTCTGAAACCGAGGAGTTCCTGAAGCCTATGTGCGAATAATTATGGACATTTACGAGGGAGCAGTTACAAAAGTGAGATGCCCAGCTGGAGTCACCGAAGAATTCCAAATAACAGTAGGTGTACATCAGGGAAGTGTCTTGAGTTCACTGATTTTTATTGCTGCTCTGGATTATTTGCCCGAAGGAAAGTAACGGACAGTAAAGTATAACAATTATTCTTTGCTGACGATGGAGCCATCATAAGCGAGGATCCTACATCTCTGCAACGAGCACTTGACGTTTGGATTGATGTTCTGAAAGGAAATGGGTACCGAATTAGCGCTAAAAAGACTGCATACCTATGCTGCCCTTTTTCTGATCCAGGCAAGCCTATTCCAGACATTTATTTGAATGGAAATGTGCTTCCCAAGTGTAAAAAGTTTAAATATCTGGGATCTATGATCAATAGTGAAGCAACTTCGGATGATGACATCAATCATCGAGTAAGCGTAGGGTGGATGAAGTGGCGAGAAAACTCCGCTATCTTCTGTGATCGAAAAATGCCCCCTAAGTTGAAGGGAAGACTCTACACAGCAGTTGTCCGTCCAGCTCTGACATACGGTTCACAATGTTGGACAATGTTTAAAAAGTATGAGAGCAAATTGACGGCAGCCGAAATGAAGATGCTTCGGATGACAGCAGGAGTAACAAAGCTTGATCGAATTAGAAGTACTAAGATCCGTGGAAGCCTTCATGTCAAAAGTACCATCTTGGACAAGATTCAGCACGACCGGCTCAGTTGGTATTGTCATGTTCAAAGGAGAGATCCGCAGAACCCCGTCCAAAATGCAATATCGTACAACGTTTCAACAAATTCGCGACGAAAAAGAAAAGGCAGGCCAAAACACTCCTGGTACAAGCAAATGCAAAAACAGCAGCATTTGGTTGGCCTCAGACATGGAGCAATCCAGAACCGGGAGGCTTGCCGACGCTTTCTGAGGTCAACGC
This sequence comes from Melanostoma mellinum, assembly GCA_914767635.1. Taxonomy (NCBI): domain Eukaryota; kingdom Metazoa; phylum Arthropoda; class Insecta; order Diptera; family Syrphidae; genus Melanostoma; species Melanostoma mellinum. The sequence goes on from OU612058.1 coordinate 171,504,079, forward strand.
GGCGTACCCCACAGGCGGGTCACTAGTGTGAAGCAGAAAAATGAAAAGAAGAAGAAAAATATTGTAAATATGTATTTATAAAATAATAAAAAAAAATTTAAGAGTCGGCCATTTTTTTTTTTTTTTTTTTCATTGAAAACCTTTCATTCGGCTTGAGCCATAGCCAATTCGATACAGAACATGAAACCATTTTGTTTTTTGCTTTCAGATAATTCTTTTTCAGGAAATGATATCATCCATCACGAATCAGATGAGATTCGGCAGTTTTCAGGACCAAAATTTTGAATTTTTTTTTTCAAGTTATTTCATATATGTGCTTTCATATGTAAAAAAATATGTAAAAGATTTCGATTACTCAACATGTTTTGATCTATAAATAAAACGTATTGAAAAAAATTACGTTTTTTGGAGTACTTTACCTGCGCTTAAGAACTTTTTGGCAAATTAATTGAATAACTTTAAGTTTCCCCTGTCTGCCAACATCCTGACCAACCGTTTATATAGGTGCAGTCTTAAGAATGGTGAACCCACTGTAATAAGAATCAAAGCTCTCAGAAAGTTTTTAGAAAAGACCATAGACCTCCTATTCGACGGTTTAGTATGTTAAGCGAAAAGATTCAATATTGATGAGCCACACAAGCCCACGTTAAATCTTGGTAGCACCGCTACACTCGTTCGAATGTATAGAAATTCCCTGTTCCATTAATGTTAGAAAAACTACACTTACCTTCTTTGATCTTTAGAAAGGCTTTAAGTATGTCGATGCGGTGCGTGTTGAGCAGGCTCTCGCCTCGCCAGCCGCAACAAGCGCATAACTAATAAATAATATTGGAAAGCCTCTTGTGTTATCCTATTTGAAGCATTGAATCAGGCCTTCCTTATTAACAACTCTGAAAAGAAATATTACCGTGGTCTTAATTTTTTATTTTGACGTGGTTCTTATTGTCGCTAGGCTTTTTGTACTTCTCCGCCCTTGATACGTGAAAATCACAAACTCCCCAGACAACCCAGTCAAAGGAAGAAATGAATCTATATAGAACGTGCACTTGGCTCAGGCTTACGCCCTAGCTTTAAGTCTTCCACTTTTACCCATTTCAAAATCATTTGAAATTTGAAAAAAAAAAATCCTCCTGAAGAAATTTTCATGTCTAACTGAATACTTGAGTTGATATATTTTTACTTTCTCTTCATTGAAAGGACGATGATCGACACCCTTCTAACAACACACTTGCAGTGAAGCGTAGCAAACGTGAACAGAAAGCATTCCCGTTATTCATATTTAAAAGATATTTGGTTGGGCTGAGAGATTATTGCGCATCAGAGGAACAGCTTATCAGCCACTGAACGGCAATGGCTGTTTCACCACGGGCAAATGCACCTGGTTCGAATTCTCGGATGATGCTATAGCTGATTTTCTTGAATCGTTTTGATGTACAACTTAAAAACCATTGCAGAGTCAAACACACAACGCGATACCGCAGTTGTGAGTTGGAAGTGCGTTAAGCTTTCCTCTTTTCATCATTCAACTGAAACATGATGCTCCAAAACACTCGACTGATGTTTAATTTTTCACATGACTTATGTGCACAAGGCTTCAAGTGATTCAGAGCAACATAAAAGGAGATGTTGCTAAATGTTCATGAATTAAATGAACACACAAGCAGGGAACGCAAACGGTTGCCGTTTGACATAATACTTATAGGTATGACAAATTTAATCCTGAAGCTGTCGCTTTGAGTGATCTTTTCATTCACAATTACCTCAGAGCCAATTTTGATTCAAAAGCGATTTCCCTTTTATGTCTGCTTTAGCTTAAATACTCTGCTTTTCGACTCTCAGCCACTTGAAACGGTGATACTATTTCTTTTTTGCCAATTGAAATCAAATTGAAGCAGTGGCATTAGCAAATACATGAAATAACACACACACGTTTACGTCAAAGAAATGCTTTTCAAAGGAGACAAAAGACTACCCACCAAAGAATGTTAGAAAAAATGTCTTTCTTTGAAAAAAGTTCAAGAACTCTTAAATGTTTGTCTTCAGGGCCTGAATTGGAAACAGGAAAAAGTCGCTTAAGCAACATCTGGTGAGCACTTTGGGCTGATGGAGTTTGTTTCTCCCGATAGAATAGCATAGGTGCGGAAAATTGAAAAACTTTTTTTGAACAATTTCACCAGTGGTTATTCAACGGGATATTTATTACTTTCGTCTGGTTTTATAAACCGAACTATCATTTTTAAAGGGTTCCATCAGTAGAAACTGAAGGATAAGCGTTTTGACTTTTGAATACCACACAGCACATTTGTAGTGCTGTTAAAAAGGTACATGTGGTTGTTGGGCAACCAGAAATCATTTAAATAATTTCCAAAATAGAACCTTCCTCTGGCCACAAACGAGCCAAACTACTTTACGTTGAGTCCTTTTGGTAGTTTAACTTTGGTCAAAGGGGTCCTTTTAGTGTTGTTTCATTTTATAAATTGTGGTTAAAGAAAATTCCAAAGTATGTATGAAAATACTCTTCAAAAACCATCAACAGATCAAACAAGAGTGCGGTTAAATTGAATTTTCGTCCAACCCACACTGTCAGGAATCTGGATAATGGATAAGTATACATAAGTAGGGTTGTTTGTAAGGAAATAGGGCATTTTATTAATAATTGTTGGAAAATTTACTTATATGAAGGATAACGGATCTAGGTACCTACTTGAAGAGAGAGAAATATATTTGTAAATTTCGTTTGAAAATTTAAAAGGCGACCACAATGGCGTCAGCATATTAAGTCAGCAATCAATCTAAGACGAAAGTGGTTGTTGCCAGATTGCTTTTAGTTACAGACGCAACTTTAGTTTCTTAAATAAGCTTAAAGGTTTTATTATTTTTAGATAAGTATTAAATGGAGGACGAAAAAAGAGTAGTATAGTGGCCAGCCTCGTTTTCAAACAAAACAGACTTGTGGAGTCTGCTGTGGTGTGACGGTAAGCATGTTTGCCTGTTGAGTGGGAGGTTCGTGGTTCGAATCCCAAAAACATCAAAGAAAACATGTTTTTCACGGGAATATCCTTTCATGCGGAGTTGGCAAATCCTCCGAGAATAATTATTATACACTGCGATGGAAGACAATTTCTAACTCACTCATTTGGAATCGTCATAAAATTGTAGATTCCTGAAGCGTGTTAGGTCCCGAGGTTTATTTATTTATTTCTTATTCTTTTCTCGAAAGAAGAAATATGAGGTGCTCGACGCGGTTAGATTGAAGTATGATGTGGAAAACCCTGGTACCGCATCACATTGAGACAATAACTTTGTTTGGTTTATAAAACAAGAAACTGATACGGTTCTTCACAGTCCGGTTAGTGTGAACACTAGGACTCACAACCTGAAGTCATCATTACCATTGGATATAGCGCACTGATTGAAAGAATATCATCAGCTTATCATGAGAGCTCATATGGGAAAAACAGCTCCTAGAGACAAAGGTTGACATCAACTCCCATTCAAGTTCTTTCGTTACTGAGACAGAGATTCTGGAGGAAGGGCTTGTAATGAGCCAACGCTTGCTCACTAAATGCGTCACCCCTTTCAGAACTTAATTTTCCTTTTTTGGGGTTGGTAACAGTCGATTTTGTTTTAATAACAGGAATTAATTTGAGCACAGAAACACAAAAACAAATGCAGTTTTTGATCAAATTCATGTTTTATTCACATAAGGTGTTATGCCCTCATGCATAAGATGCGACAAAAGCTCAGAATGGATGGGTTGGTTCAAGACAAGAAAAAAGATCGTATGGGAAGGGGAGGCTTCTCTAGGATTAGATTAGATTATATGGTGGTACCCGTGGTATAATGGATATCATGTCCGCCTGTTCATCCAGAGGTTCGTGGTTCGAATCCCAACAGAGCCAAAAATGTTTTTTCCACGGATATCGCCTTTCGCGAGGAAATGACAAGTTCTCCGTTAGTATGCATTTGCCATGAAAAGTGCTTTCTCGATTAGCTTCACAAGGCATGTGAGACATGCGCTAGGCACAAGGGCTCCTCGCTCTGTTGCGCCACCCTATTTTTTTTTTATATGGTGAATTGAACTTGCGCAGCTATGGGCACTGCGGTGTCTGAATGAAACATATTGTGCCAGCCCATGTGAAAATTCAGAACCGTTCTCCTGCTTCTGAGCTAAACCAGAAGATTTTTGCTTTCTCAGGCGGAAAAGTGCTGGAAATTCCGTAATGATGTGCAGATATATTTCTTCATTTTACTGGTGTGCAGGTGGGGTCGGCTAATATCCACATTTGGTGAAGATGTTTGAAGGTTCGTGTGTGAAAAAGCCAACAACATCGTCTCAACTTTTGGTGGGGTTATAGTCAAGTATCATGGCAGGTTTATTTCTCACAAATATGTTACCATTTGCTCGTTTATAGTTCAATCAGAAAAGATGGATGAGTGAACTGGACGATATTGCTTTTTTTGTTATTGACTTTTACAGGCTCATTATGGTCATCGAAAATCTCCAGCGTTGAAATATGATGGCATCAACGATATCACCACATCATATTCAAAACCAAGTATTAGGGGTCTGACCAGGGAAAAATTTGACAGGAGTAACTATTGTTGAATTGGCATTGCAATGACTGAAGACATCTTAAAATTGGCGCTAGCTGCAACAACGCCATGAGGTTTACTACCTCAAACGACTACAAGAACCTAGTTTTAGATTGATCAATTGTAAACGCAGTAACCTGTTTCACTATGAATGACAAATGGACAAGTTTTTCATATTCAAATATTTCAATGAATATATGTATAAGAGTATAGACTTGACTTGACCGCACTTTACATTCATTCCCACGATTTCTTTTGGACAGTGAACAATTGTTCATTATTCGCGATTTATCATCGAAAATCTCAACGAAATTGTAAAAGTTGAGTTTTATTAATTAGGGTCAACTTTATTTTATCTTCTTCTCGTTTTTGTTACTTTACTTCCTTTTACTTATATTCTACTGGCAAAGATTAAGTACAATTGTCTTTTTACATTTGAGGGGAGGGAATTTAAGACAAACACACTTTTATTGATTTTATTGCAAAGGACCTAATTTAGAATAGCTACAGTCAACGGACAAGAAGCACCCCTCTGTAGTTCTTTGGATGCTTGCGCAATGAATATTGATAACATTTACTGATTACAAATGATTTTTTATTGACTTTTATTGCGACGATGAAAATGTGAATGTCCAAATCATTTCAGAATACTTTTGATTGTTTCCAATCTTCCATGGGACGTCTTATTGGTTTTCAGTCGAGCGCTCAATCTTTTGCTTCAAGAAATTATTGTTCATTTTGTTCGGAAGCAATTTGGATGAGAATTGAAATTTTCAATCAAGTCACAATCAGACTTTATGGTCGTTTGAGCAAATCAGGATATAGTAAGGGCATCTTGTTATTCAAAGTGAGAGAGGAATAATCAGGGATAAAATTGTTGTTTAGAGTAAAAGCCTCTGACTGAACGGAGAAACTTTCAAAAAGAGACATTTGCTGCTCAAAGTCATTAACTATTCACCTCAGTTAGTGTTCATTTCTGAAACTCAAGTATGAGAAGAGCTTCAGCGGCATCCGATTGCATTTTTGCATCGTGTTGATTTGGATTTGGAACTAGATGAGCTTTGCTCACCTTTATTTAAATTTGTTCAATTCCGCATCTTCAAATCGTCTGTCAGCTCTTTTTTCTGTGATCTGTGATCTGCCGATAGTTATCTTTCATCTATCATCTTTCATATATCATCTTTCATCTATCACATGTCATCTGTGATCTGTGATCTGTCATCTGTGATCTGTGATCTGTCAACTATGACCTGTGATCTGTCATCTGTCATCTGTCATCTGTCATCTGCCATCTGTCATCTGTCATCTGACATCTGTCATCTGTCATCTGTCATCTGTCATCTATGATCTGTGACCTGTCATCTATCATCTGTCATCCCTCACATGTTCTATGGATTAGGTCGCAAAAGAGATTTAAATTGGTGAAACCGTCTCAGCTAAATAACAACGTTCAATAAAGGATGCATCATAATACTTTGTAGTTCCCATGACGTAATAGCTAGCCCATCTTCCTGTTACGTGAAAGGTTTGAGAAAACATAAAATGTTTTTTCACAGGTCTTATCTCTTGATTTGGCTCTCGGCCATGATAATTATTTTTGAGATGAAAAAAACCACAACAACGAGTGATTAGCAATGCTCTAAGGAAACTAGTTAAGTACGATATATAATACTGCGTCTTTAAAAAAGCTTTGAAATCAAATATGTAGTCAATAATCAAAGCAAATACAAAGGAGCATTTTTATAAACTCATCGACTTATAAATTCCTTTTCTCTTCTCACTCCTCAATTGACAAATTCCCCGTTTTTAAAAAGTTTGTAAAAAGTTGCTCTGAGTGGGCCTTTGGAGTTGGCCTGTCCCCTCTTTTCAGCACTTGAGAATACATTCCTTCTGATGATTAACACAAGCAACTCACCCTCCCCCCTTTCCCCTTGCAAATTTTCTTGAAATTAAGGATACATCAGCGACAGGAAAAAAAAATTAATAGTTTCTTCAAGCTTTGACCTTATGCCTGCATTTTGTTTCCGTTCCAAATACGACGGAAACACTTTTCCCTAACAAAAAAAAAAAAAAAAACGCCAAAGAGAGGCAATCACTATCAGCAAATTATACAGGACGGCAAATTGAGTCGTTTGGGGTGAATTTAAAATGATCAAGTGCTCACACAAAACGTTTTTGGCCAAATAGTGCACCAGACGAGGCAGTGGCTCCAGGATTCGCTTGGGTAGGTAGGTATATGGCAACGTGTACTTTAAAATTCTTAATCGCAATTTGCTATGCAGTTGCAATAATTTCTCGTAGCTACACACGAACACAAAATGAATATAAACTGTATACAGCTCAAACCAAAAATACGATGGCAAGAGGAGCACAGCGAACAAAAGAAAAATCGATTTCAATTAAGAGAGTTCCTCCCCTGTACACACGACTTTGAACAGAAGCATAGCTCAATAAACCATAAGGCAACATTTTGCAAGAACATAGTTTTAAGGAGACAACAGACAAAAGACCGTCCCAAACGACTGCTGTCAGTCAATTTGATTTTATTTCAATTTTTGCGTGACATTCCAAAATTTATCCAAGCCATTCCAATAACGAAAAAGGACGAAAATCATTCAAAAAAAAAGAAGAAGAATAAATAAAGAAGCCCAAACACGGTCCAAAAGACACACATTCATAAACTATCTGCTACGAATACATTTGACTCAAACACACAAAAAAGAAGGGAAATAAAGTTTGCCAACTTCCGGGCTGCTATTATCCTTAAACTTGAAATATAAAGGCGTCAGGAAGTCGACATGAACTTAGTTGCTACTTTTGCTTTTTGCAGCACAAATACTTTTCAACTTATTTCAATTTCATGTTTTGTTTTTTTTTTTTTGTTTTTTGATTGCACAACTTCTATCTCGAGAAGGGACGGATATCTGTGTCTTTGATTTGACCTAGAATTCGATATAGTAAAGGAGGAAATGCACCATCTAACTGTGGAGGTTTTTTCCTAAGCGGTAATTTATCGTGGCATCTGTGATTAGGAATTCTATTTGGAATGTCAAACTAATTACCTAACGAATGACACCTGTCAATTTGCAAAGAGGACAGTGAGTGAGTCATTAGAGAAGAGAGATTTTCTGAAGCTGCAAGCAGCCGGAAGGATGCAAAAACCGAAATCACTGGACGCAAATTAAAATTCTATAATTTGTATGCTTTCCAGTTCCGCACGAATACAAATCACGGACAAGAGAGCTCTTTCACTGTCCTTTCGTTTGAGTGTGAATGTGTGAGTGAGATGAAGGACACGGTGCCAATGCGATGCGACCATGGTGCGGTGTTGTGCGGTTGCCGACCAGAGAGGATCGTGTTTTGATTTGATAAAAGCTCCAAATGAAATTGAGGTGGACCGGATTTCTTTGGCACATGTCACAGAAAGCATTCGGAAAATGGAAAATGTGTTCATTTAGCATACGAAATCTTGACTGAGGTCAAATAAAACTGAGAATGAAATGTTTCCCAATCACCCATTCATCCATCCACCACTCAGTCCCCTTCCACTCCGTTTGGGAATTGATTTAGGACCAACAATTTCTTTCTTGAAATTCGGGTTCCTTTTGTTTACCCATTAAAATAGAGCGCTCGTCCATTTGTTTGTTCTTATTGGTTTCTGGTTTCGTTTCGCTTCATCCCTTTGTGCCCTTTAAACCAATAATTTACTCTCTTTTCCCTAAGGCTTGCAGAAAGTTGAAAAAGTTTTCCGTCTGATTGTTTGTGGGAAAAAAGTTTTCGGTTACGGGCGGCACGGCCGGCGGCGGCGTATCCGTATAGCAACAGACAGGAAAATGATTTTTTATTTCTTTTTAGCAAACATGAATTTAGAGGGAAATTCAATTTACCTCTATGTTATGGAGTTTTAAAATTGAAAAGAAATCGAACAAGAATAACTTGGCTACAGCAAATGATTCCTGAGAGGGTACCTTACCCTTTGGCAATGCAATGAATGTCCATTTGTTCATTGCCGGAGTAAAATTAAGAGGACTCTTTAGCCTCTTACAGGTCTTACCGGTTTTTTTTAGTTTTTCAATAAATGGGCTGTAAATTTTATTCAATGCATTTTATACGTACTTTTTTTTTTACCAAAAATATGGACCACTCTCACTTCATGTGGTAATGGAGTGCAAAGTGTATTAAGAGTCTGAAAAAGCAGGAACTTGTTTGTGCCATTTCTTGCAATGAATTGGTTTTTCTTTATGAATAGGTAGGTTACTTGTCGGTTGGCCTTATTTACATAATCTTTTTGGCCTCAGAAAAATGGCTCCCTGATGAGTTATCTTTTCTATAAAATAAATTCCCAGATTGGGGAGTAATTTGCTTTTGCGGAAGGGCCACTGATAAAAATTTATCAATGGATCCATCCCTCATTACTTTATTACCCTTTTGGGTTTCGTAAACGTAGAGTAGGCCATTTCTTTGCTTTTGTTGTCGTGTGTGTGTATGTGTGTGTGGGCTAAAGTTTAAGTTTGTGTTATTTATGTAGATCTGATGTAAATGGAATGATTTCATACAAAGTTTTATTTATGCAAGCCTTAAAACTTACATTACAACAGCAGAGATAATTTATTTGTTTTTAAAGTTCTGTGGTAAAGATCAGCTTATGAATGCAAAGGCTCCGTTTATTACTCTTTTCTTTTTTGTTGCTTGTATATGTACATCTGATTAATCTCATAAATATTTAAAAAGGTGCCTGTTAGTATACAAATACATGGTATTATTATGTAATATGTACCTTCCTAAAACCTCCGGTAGAAGATTGAGTTAGAATATATAAATAAAAAATTAAATTGAAATGGTCTATGTCCCGGTTTTTGAAAGGGAGGGATAAAATTTAATTATTTGAAATCAACGGAAGCAACAATATTGATGTCTTATGCTTCGTTGTAAAGTTGATATTCGTTACTTCAAATTTCTTCCCAAATCAAAGCACTTTTGCAGAAATATCGTTGGCAGGACTTCTGTCGTCGCGATAATTGTAAAATTAAGAACACTGTGCCGTTCCCGTTGCGTCAATTTGAGTACTCTTAAATATCGCTATGTAAACAAAATCAGGCAGCATAGTTGACCAATGCCGCAACTAAAAAATCGGTTTGGTTTGATACAACCATAAGTATTTTCGTAGATTGACTGTAATTGTTTTCTTTTTTGACCAAAAACGATTTTTTTTATATAATTAACGCGCACATCAAAGGGTTATAATCATGTTATAGAACACAGTGAGAGCATTTAGGAAAATAGGAGAGGATTTGAAAGGAGATAGCGATGCACGTTGCTTTTGAATTTTTGTGAATCCTAATGAAGGGGAAAAATAGGGTCAGGTAGAGCATTCCACATTCGCGTGGTGCGATTAAAATACGAATCTCTATACTTGACTTTACGGCCAAAGTTGGGCTCAAGGTAAAACTGATGAGCATTCATAGCGAGGCGGGTGTTGCGGCTAAATTGTTTCAGGGGAGGAATGCAACTGGATACTTCACTAGAGCACTGTTTGTGAAAAAAGTGATAAAAGAGACTGAGACAGGTAACGTTTCGACGATGTTCAAGAGATTCGATCGATTCTACGATGGAACGTTCACCTATCAATCTCAACGTTCTATTTTGTACCCTATCAAGTAGGCGCAGAGATGTTTGAGCGGCACCTGACCAGATATGAGAGTTATACTTTAGTTTTGGGCGGATGAAGGCCTTATAAATTGTAGCCGGATCAGAAGGGGTGAAGAACTTCCTGCGTTGTCTCAAAGAACCTTAGCATTAAGCAGCGTTTTTGGCGACTTCAAATATGTGGTCCTTCCAACGAAGATCATCGTTTATACACATTCAAAGTACTGACAGCTTTTCGGTTTCTTGGATGCAGATACCATTCATGGATAAGGCAATGAGTTTTCGAAGCATTGAATTCTACTCGGTTTTAAAGACCCCATGTAACAATGCTGCGAAGGTCAAAATTCAAAGAGCTTATCATACGCAACCGCTCCAGTTCCACATCCGAAGAGCAGGGACGTGAATTCGGAAACGAATAGGAAAAGCTGAGGGTCGAGTCGTCAGCAAAACAGTTAAGTGGATTAAAAGTTTCAGACAAGAGGTCATTTATGAAAATGAGGAAGAGAGTCGGAGACACAACACGAAACCCTGGGGCACACCAGCATTTATAAAGTGGATATCAGACTTAAAACCACCCAACATAACTTCTATTGTACGGTCGGAAAGGTAATTTCCAACTCAACAAAGAAGAAACTCAGACGATGAAAAATAACGTGTTTTTTCGGGGCTGTTGGAAAATCGTCTGCCATTTTGTTATTTTGAAATTCGAGAAAAGGTCGTATCACACGCGCATGTGGTAAGATTTTGGCAAAGTTCAGATCATCCAGTCCAGATATTTCATCAGCAGCGCACACCATTCTTTTTTTACCGGGATTTTTCCTTTTTTTTTTTTTTTTGACAAAAAGTGAGTAAAATAATTTAAAAGAAATTGATTTTTTTTATTTTAAGAGGGTATTTCTTAGTATGTAAATAAAAACAATAAACTTATTTGAATTTTTTAAAAAACAAAATTGTTAGATTTTTTATTGGTAAAGCTTCTTTGCTTAATTTCACAAATTATTTTTTTAAATGTATTAGGCGACGCGTTTCGGACTCTGTCCATCTTCGGGCGCAAGCTTCGTATGTTGTCGGTGTTGTTTTTCTTTTTTCGGGTGGCTGATCGTTGTCGCTTCTTTCGTTGAGTTGTTGTTGGTTTTTATCTGTGATTAATTTTATTTAGTGGTTCTTATTATTGTTGTCTTCTTTTATCTATATATTTCTTAATAGCGGTGTCATATAGTGGGTTTGTTTTTAATATTAGTTTGCCGTTTAAAATGTTGTCTTCATCTAACTTGTTCGCTTTATATATTTCATATTCTTCGGTGGCGTCTAGTATTTTCCCTTTTTTGCATATGTGTAATGGTTTTAGATTATTTGTTATGTTTGTGTAATTATGGTTCTGATCTATTAGGTGTTGGGCATATGTTGATCTAGTGTTTATTTTTGGTTTATGTTCTTTGAATCTTTCCTTGAATGTTCTTCCTGTTTGTCCTATATAGTATTTGTTACAGTCGTTGCATGTTAATTTGTATGCTCCTGAACAATTGTCAGTTTCTGTATTAGGTTTTTGTCTTAAGAGTTTTTGGATATTGTTGTTTGTTTTAAATGCTATGTGTATATTTTGTTTTTTAAATTCATATTGGAGTGTTTGTGGTAATATGTTAGTGTAGTTTATCGATGTGAATTTCTTTTCGTTGTTTTTTATAGTGTTTGTTTTGCTGTTTTTCTTTCTTATACTTTTGTAATGTAGGTTGTCTATTATTTTTGTGTTGTAGCCATTAGCTATAGCGATGTGTTTTATCGCCAAGTGTTTTAGCGAAAACAGTAAGGTAACTTCGACTTTCACATTCAATAGTATATTTCCTTGATTCGAATTTAGAACACGAACTCTTCGAATTAAGATAAAAAGGAAAACGTATCTATCTATCTATATATCGGGTACTTTTAAGAGATTTCAAATAGGGATAACAGTAACATCTCGTGGTCAAATCGGTCAACTCTAATGTCATTTATGTTCAATTTGGTTTGCTATGTTTGGATTATGTTCAATCTGCTATCATGAACATATTGGAAAAAGAACAACGCTTGCAAATTGTGCAAACTCGAAAATAATGGTTCAGTTCGAGAAGTTTACCGCAGGCTCCGTCCATTTTATGGTCGACATAATCGTCCATCAGAGCAATTAATTCGATTAACCATGGATCATTTTTGAATTACGTTTACTACATGTGCATCCGCAAAGACGTCGAACAGTGCTTGTGCAAGAATTAAGGCCTCGAGACCATCCAATGCGTCTTGATTTTGGTGTAGATAGATAGATAGATAGATAAGATAGATGAATTCTTTATTTCATTAAAGAGTTTACAAATAGAAAACTTAAGATTAAGGACATGGCAATTAGGCCATCTGCCTGATATGACATATCATGATGACTTAGATACATTTTTGTATAAAGTATTAGGATTGTAAAGTAACAATTTTAATGATTTGAAACATAAACAAGTAAATATAAAAATAAGAGCATACGATTCAAAATTTAGGCTAATTAATAATATTATTATTATAAATTATAATTTCGTAAAAAAAACCAATTTTAAGTGATTTGACACAAGAAAATTAATTAAATTAAATTGAAATAACTGACTCGTATAAGGAAAACTATTGCGATAAGAGAGCGCGTGCTGGCAATGCTGATAGAGATTAAGCCAACCTGCTGTTCCATTGAGTATCTTATATAAATGTTGCATCGTGAGAATATTTTGTTGGAAATAAAATCGCCGAATCTCTTGTAAAATAAGGCATACCGCAATGAAGTGATAGACATTTTCCGGATCCCTTCTATGACATAAGTCGCAAATTTGTGGTAGGTCTTCTCTGTGTGGCATGGAGTTCAAATTTAAAACTTCGACTTTAGCTCGGAAAATAACACTGATGACTTCGACGGAAAAATCTCTTCTGAAGTAGTTTTCATCAGACCTCAACTGGTGATTTAAGTTCTTGTATACACTTCTGGATAAAGAAGAAGCTGCTCTATCCAAACATTGCATACCTATACATTTTTTCATCCACTTTTTGGTTGTGGTTGGATTTTGGTGTATTTGCGGAGAATGTGAATGATATCGATGCTAATTTTTATCGCAAAATTTTGTACGGTGATGAGACTCATTTTTGGTTGAATGGTTACGTCAACAGGCAGAATTGCCGCTTTCGGAGTGAAGAGAATCCACATGAGTACCTTGAGACGCCATTACATCCACAAAACCTGGACGGAATGCCAATTTTTGGAATTGAGGTCAATGGATCTCTAGATCCTTCATGTCCTTATGACTTTTAATAAAAACTGACTGTTTGAAGTGCTCTATGGGCTAGTGGAGTCATTGGGCCATACTTCTTCCGAAATGATGCTGGGGAGCCAGTTACCATTAATGGAGTACGGTTTAAAGTTATTATAACAAAGTATTTTGTTCCCCTGAATTGGATGGCATGAATGTGGATGATATGTGGTTCCAGCAAGACGGCGCTAGATGCGACACAGCACAAATACAACCGTTTTATTTAAGGAAACATAAGATTAGCGCATCATTCCGCGGAATAGACTCGTAAGCTTCTAAAGGACTTTTTTTTGAAATTCTAAGAATAAGTATAGTTTAGTTAAGAGATGGTTCCTTTCAGGATTTGATCCCAATATTCCCACGGGGACGGGATTGGTAACGGAAACTAAGAAACTGATGGACAGATTTTAAAAATTCTTTCAGTATTAGGATGCTACAATCAGTAAGTTAGGCTACAGTTCATCCCCATATTCCTACGGAAACGGAAGAACGAGAACGGACATGACCAACGCTGCCGTTGGGTGGCTCAGAAAGTTTAAAGCCCAGGTTCATTAGAAACTATAATGCCCACCCAAGTGAGTAAGTAAGCTATTTGAAGTGTGTAGTATGCACATATGCACAACTTTTGGTTTCGGCAGCTGCAACACGAATGCATGATTAACTCTCCATCACATTGTTGTCATAGACAGGTCCTCACAATGTGAAAGGCACTTTCACGTTTTTTCATTCTTGGAACTGTGCTGTGTGTCAATTTGGCTGCGTTCAGTATCTGTCACGTTATTTCTGGAGAAGTGTTCTTAAAATTCAGTAATGGTTTCCGTCAAAATCAATTAAAAAAAAAAAAGATTTTAAAAAGAATTTCTCACTTAATTTTATTTCAGTTTAACTTACAACAGCCACTGGCAAACGTTAAAAATACAAAAGCTCTCTCGATGGTATACTTTCGCTAGCCCCTCGTTAAATCTCAACCTCTTTTATATGAACATTTAAGTTTCGCATTACATAAATTGTACGTGGTCATTGACCTCCTTGAGAATATTCTAATTTCAAATGGAAACACACTAACGAAGACCACTTTTGAACTGTGCACTGTGCTTTTGTTTTCCTTTCCGTTTCATCTTAAGGGTCTAGTAGACTTCCGTTCAGCTAATGACTTCCATGGCTATTCCATGGCTATTGGAACAATGAAAACCAAGTAAATAAAATTAGCTGAAAGATGTTGAAGTGGAAAAACTTATTTGGATTACTTGAAATGTACCCAAACGAGGATAAATGCGAAAATCCCTTCGCTTATGCATATAGCTATCTCCAAAGAAATGGGGACGGACAACAAAGGTGGGATGGCGCTGGAATACCTAGCCTAAGGATGTTTTGCTTACCTCTGTTCCTAATTTATAGCACTTGTGGCTATGTTTTCTTTTTCTTTTCTCCGCTCGTTAACTTTGGTAGTTCAATTTAATTTGACTGTTAAAGCAGTAAACAACTTCTTCTTGGAGTGATGGGGATGAAATTCATTAGCTTTGATCAACGACACTTCAGGGGATGCTGTCTGAGCGAGGGTGGCAATGCAGAACCTTGTCGTCTGAAAAGCCTTTATCACCGACTACCCTTTGTCTTTTCCAAAGCAAAAGTGTCGTTGTCTATGGACTAATTCCGATTCATGGGAACTGAAAAGTGGAAAAAGCTTCCTCTTTTTACGCAAAACTTGTGTTGAGCCATGAGCAATTATGATGATGCAGCTGAGGGTTGACCTGTTGCAGCATTCTGAAGGGGTAAATAGATAGTTTTTTTTATCAATTCTTTACGTTCACTAATGGAAACTGAAGAGACGATTTAAGTTCGCATAACTCTCTTCATCTTCTTATAATCACCATCACCACCAGTATATACCAGGACAAGACATCAGAACGATAGCGTCGTTAAGTTTGTCTTCGCTTTTAATTACGAAGGCACTTAGACATTAATTAAAAATGCAAATGAGATTTAACTAGTTTTTCGAAGCCTTCTTCAGGACTTTACTGAACTTTAATTTCGTTTCGTGTCTGATTTTTGCGTTCGCGTTTCGTCCTCACCTAAATGAAAAACATTAAGAAAAAAGAGAATATAAGAACTAAAAGCAGAGTTGTACGAAAGTTCGATAGCCACACCACAACCATTGCCGGTCGAGTCAGACAAGCAAAAGATATTGCCCATCTAAAATCGATTTCTGTGTAATTTGCATATTGTTTTAATTAAATTGATAATAGAAGGACTGAGGGGAAATGCTTCTTGTTGTCTTACTTTGTTCTGAATGACATGTATATCTAATAATTTTTAATGGTGATTGATTTCTAATCATCAACTTTCAGAAGTTGAGTTTTGCTTTGTGTTTTCCATTTATTAAGGATTGTCAATCAAGGACTAATGTTTATTTACAGATGCTACGTTAAATACACAGCTCTTTAGAGGAAACAAAAACAATGGTCTGTGTTGATTCGAGTCTCATTATCGTAGAAATGTCATCTTAGTTAAACATTATCTACTTAAAATTCACGTTGAAATAAAAACAACAATGTTATTGGAGAACATTTTATTTTGCACATCTCTGAGAACTTTGCACACAAACAAACGGTCTGTATAGTTCTTCTACGGGAAACCAATCACATCTTCTTTCCTTCTTATATCGTGTTTTCCAATAAGGACTTGACAACTTTTTTTCAATGAAACGCAAACCATATGAAATGTTTTAAAGAATTTAAAAATGACTTGAAGGACAATCAAATTATTTGTCAATAGAACTTGGCCTCGTTTATATGGCACCACGAGCATGTTGGACCATATTTTCGATGACTCGGCCACACATTTTGGTTGAAACAACTGCGTTCAATGTTGACTCTGAGCTCTTCCAACGCTGTCACCGCAGCGTCGCGTCGGCTTGTTGGCATAAACCAATAACTTAACGTAGCCCCCCAAAAAATAGTCTAGAAGCGTTGAATAGCTCGAACGAAGAACTCAATCGACTGGCCCATTTCTAGAGATTTCACGTTCATCAAATTTCTTCAATGAATCGATTTTTAAGTCTGCTGTGTGGATCGTGACACTATCCACATGTCGTCCAAGCTCATATCGACAATCTAGGCCAATAATAACGTGTCCATTCGCTGTACCTTGACGATTGTTATCGTGGATGAAAAAATATGGCTAAATAACGTCGCCACTTATGTTTTTTGAATGAAGTGATGATTCATGAAGCACATTTGGACTTTCACATAAATAATGATGCATATTTCACATTCATTTCCGTACGTCGCTTCAAATGGCCAATGAATTTTAATTTTGAGTTTGCTTCTTCTTAAACATGGTCCTTACTCAAAACACGCCATAATGTTAATGTGGACTGACCGATGGCTGATTCTTTAGAACGCCGTGGAATTGACCTGTGAATTTCGGTAGTAAATTTTTATAATTTGCAGACGCTGTTTGTTTGTGAATTTTACCCCGATGAAAATGTTGACTGACAATGACTGTTCGATGATGAGTTCGGAAATCAAATTCAAAGTCAAGACTATTTTGAAAAGGTATTTTTTCAAGTATCATAAAATGTAAGGGTTTTTGAGTGCACTTATTAATGAGATATTTTATTATTGCTTGGTTCATTTGTAAAAAATAACGAAACTAAGGCTGTTAGCCATATTATTGAGAATTCGTAAAAATAGGAATGAAACTAGTTTCGATTCAAGTTTTGCAAAAATTAATCAAAGCTAATATTAGAAAAAATCGATATTATTGATTTCTTGAAAAAAACTAGTTCAAGTTTTGAAAATGGTTTCTCGATTTGAATATCGAAACTAGTTTCAAAGCAAGAGCTGCTTTGGTTTTGAAAACAAAATAGAAAATTCAAACAAATTCTGGAATTTGCAAACGTTTGATTGTTTGTATAAATATATGAAAATAAAATAAAGGTAAGCGTTGAACTCACCATTCTCTTTCTCACGAATAAAAACACATAGGTGGTCGACGGTTCAAGATCATTAAAAGTAAAAAATTGACCCAAGCCAAAATGCAGACCCTGGCATCGCTTTGTTAACCAAATGGTAGAAGTGGTATTTGCTTCAAAGAGACAAGTAGACAAGCAAAGCGACTCAAACAAAAAAGATCATTCAATGGATTAATTACGCAACACATTAACGTAATTCAGTAGGTATAAAAATAGCACCTCTTTTAATCCTACATTAGATGCTATCCACCCATTTAATTCTACATTAGATCATATCCGCCCTTCTAAGAGGCTTTAAATTCATTTTGATGCATTTGCGGATAGTGCACGAGAACGCCATAATATGATAACAAAAGGGGGTTAAGGTTGATAAAATGCCGTTTCAGGTGACAGGCCCAAATGTTAGATCAGGTGGATGCTATTCATCTTTCGATTTAGATGGTTTTGGGTCAGATATACAAAATTTATTGACTGGCAAATACACCCTGCCAATTGCTTTGACTGTGGCAGATAAATATCCAACGGCAGCAGTAGCTTACTCTTTCCAATATTGCATCGCTGAGCAATGGGAAAATCTTTTGAATTCTGATTTCGAAGTCCGCAACACAGTGTCTGTGAACCTTGCCTAAAAAATCTTTGTCACAAGCGGAGTTGCCTTGCACAGAAATCGAAGAAATAAGTTCAATTAAAGTTGCCTTACCAGCGACTCCGATTCCTGGTCACATACAGTTTTTCCGTATCAGAAACCCGACAAATTACTTCCAATCGTTGTAGTTGGAGAAACACAACAAAGAAGTTATTTTTAATCAGTAAGTACAGTTGATTATAGCTGCACATTAGCTTGGCCTTCAAAATGCTTTGGTGCAATTATTAGTTTCTGAGCAGATGACAGTGCCATATTTCACCTACACTTATGGTCATACAATTAAGTCATTTTTATAAAATGAGGTCTACATATCCATATATTAAATACAAACTACCCAAAAAAAAAAAATTTGTTCAAATTCTAAATATTTACAATCACAATGATTAAAAAAAAACCAAAGAAAATAAATTCCACTATAACAATAGCCATTTCTTTAACTAAAAATCAGTAATATATAATATAAGTGTGGCCATATAATTAATCACCTGGAAAAATAAAAAAAAAAAATAAGAAAAATATGAAAAAAGCATAGTTTTTTCATCGCACCGTTGATATTTCGTAAGATAGCCTATCTGCTTTGATACGGCGGATATTCTCCTTGGCATGGAGTCCACAAAATCCTTGCATTGCTCTACACTAATATTTTTCCACTCTTTCTGCAAAGTACTGTTTTCCCGCAACTTTTTTTTTTAGAATGTCCCCAAATTCTCTATGGGGTTCAAGTCCGGTGACTGCGCTGGCCACCCCAAAACAGTCACTTTACGCTCTTCAAGGAAAGATTTCACAACTCTTTACGTGTGTTTGGGATCATTGTCGTTGTAAAAGATCCATCTTTGGGGTATTTGGTTCTGGTAGGCGCCGAGAAGATTTGTGTCCAGTATATCCCGGTAGTCAAAACCTGTCATTTTACCGTTTATTTGACACAGCGTACTGACACACCATTGCTTGTGAAACACCCCCAAACCATTATAGAATCGCCGCCATGCTTTAAGGTCTCTTTGGTGTACTTTGGGTTCAGCTCAGCATTTCTGGGACGTCTAACATACGGTTTGCCATCATTTCCATAAATGTTTACCTTCACCTCAAACAACATTAATTTAAATTTTAAATTTTAGTATTTATAATTAATACTAAAATTTAGTCTCTATCATCAGTATTGACAGAGAAATCGAATTTAACACACGTCAGGGTACACCAAAGTTAGTCTTTTTTTAAATTGTCAAAAAGTGATGTCAAAGTTGAGAAAGGGACTTTACTGTAAAACAATTTTTTTTCTTAAAATATGATCAAAAACACATCCCAAAGTATGTAACACGAATTACGGGACACCCTCTATTCAAATACAAGCAAAAAAAGCTTTGTCCGTCCGTTTTAATTTTTTTTGTTATCGGTTTGTTAATTCAGTTTTTCACTCACTTAGCAGTGCTTGAAAACTTTTTACTAGCTCTTGAGCAATAATAAATTGTATATTGAGATTTTTCAAACCATTCTCAGTAGATAAAAATTTTATGGCTTTCGTGGTTTTTATAGATGTTTTGAAATTTAAGACTTTAAATTTCAAAACACTCTCAGTAGGTTTGTTCGTTTAAGCCTTGGTGTTGCCTTGTGGCAATCACGAAGTTCTTTTGAAAACCATAGTGTCAAAAGAAGTGTTTTTTGACCCGTATAGGCTTTCCTCCTACGTAAAATTTCTGGATCGATTTAATTTTTGCTTCAATCCGCTGTGTAATCAGGGAAACCGAGTAAGAAAATTGGTCTTAATAACAAAACGGAAATTCATTTTTTCTGTGGGAAGAACATTTTGAAAGAGTTAGAAGAACCACAATCGGAAACATTATAGTTGGTGAGCATGGGAACTTATTGGATTGTGAAGTTTACGTTTTAAAATTAAATTTCTCAAAATTAAACGTTCTACAAAAATGTTCTTTTTGGCAAAGTCGTTACTAATACCAACTAGGTGGGACGGGCCCCTAAAATCAATTTTTTCATAAAACCCACGTTATTTCGCAATTATCTTGTAAATAACAAAAGCTACGGAGAAATTATAACTAACAAACTTGCAGAGAATTTAGTTTTCTACAAAAAAGTTCTTTTGGATCAAATTGCTAATATCAATATTAACCGAGATACTAACCATCATATATTATACCTGTTTTATTGACGATTTTACCTAAATTGCCCCAAGCAAAATGTCAGATTATAAATGTTCTCCGTAATCCTGATAAAATTACCTTTAAAATAAAAAAAATATTAATCATGCTCGAGTATTTGAAAATGTCAATTTTCTTACATCTTTGTGACTCGCTTACTCAAATTGTCAGATTATTGAAATATAAACTCTTCTGGATGTAATCAATCTACCATCTCTGAATCTGACGCGCTCAAGTATTTCCGAGGATCGACTTTTTTCTACTAATCTGACGGCCTGCCCTCAACGAACGCCCCAACATTAAGGTTTCATATATGGTACGAGTACATTACAGGGTGCAAGGTTTCTCCCCATATGATTTTCTGACGCGCTCGAGTAACGCGCTAAATCCCTTCCTGGGCTCCCCTACTATTAACATAGGCTGGCCTAGCTGCTTCCTATTGCAACGAATTGGTCGCAACCTTAAAAGAATAAAGAACAAGAGGGAAAACCATTACTTCTCTTGCCCCGCAATTTCTATTTGTTAACATTGTTGCTTTTGTAACACGAGATCTATCTATGACACACGTATTCAGCTGAATATAAAGTTGTGTAACACCACTTTATTTTTGGATTTCAAACTGATTTTGAAGTCCGAAAATAAAGTGGTGCTTGTAAAGTCAGCTTGTGGCCGGATGCAGTTGTGTGCGTGAGGCTTGCCCTCTTGTTCTTTATTCCTCTATGGCCGCAACCCAGGCCCTAGGTAATTTTTCGTCAACGTACACAGTCAACACGATTTAGTGTATTGTAGAATGTGTATGGTTGGTTACAAAACCATTGTTAAATCAAAATAATTGGATTGACAAATTAGATTTAGCAAACTTATTTTGTCTTAGGGTTAATACTGCTTGGGTTATTTTACTACTGTGAAGGACGTGTGTCCTCACCCGTTTAGATTGCAAAAGGCGGAAGTTTCTCATCGGCGTGAAGTTGCTAGCCGTCAATTTGGTAGCGTATGAAGTAAGAAGTGATCAAATACCGAACTGACCCCATCTATCGGCTGGTGTCACTAACAATTTGGTAGGGTGCGTTCGTCGCATCAACACTCCCTTTTTTTGTTTTAAAAGGTAAGTACAAAAAGAATTAATTTCGCACTTCCTGCTTTAAAGGGGAGAACAGAACTCCTATGATACAACCATCTTACTCTGGCCATTCAGTCCATCTTTTCCAAAGCACTCCTGATCGATATTGAAAATGTAAGAAAAAAAAGAATCTTTACGTCGTCCCTCCAGTGGAATCCTCGCCTGCATAAAAAAAAACTTGAGATGTTCCACTAAAATAAGTTTCATCGAATTGGAAGAAAACAAAAATAAGGCAGTAGACGTTCACTTTTCGTTGTTTTTGCCTTTTAGTAACGAGATCCTTCGTCGGCATCTCTCTCTCTTCCAACCCGAAATAGAATACCTACCTTTAAAAGTTACAACTTTTTGTTTAATTGAAAGACAACTTGATATTCTTCCATTCATTTCATACAATTTCTCATCTCTTTGCTTGTAGTTCGGTTGAATTCTATTTCGATTTTGCCACAGGCGAGACTGTATGCAGCGATGGGAATGATATTTTATTCTTTTATATTCAAAGCCTTCGCTCCTTCAATTTCCGTGTTGGAATTTATTTAATTCTTTCACAGTCAAAGAAACCTTGCCAGGAGGCGATGCGACGGGTCGTTAAGAGAACCTCACCACGATTGATAATTAGGGAGCGATGTTCTATGAATAAATTAAAACGTATCCAATGGATGGTACTTCTTGTTCTTAAGGTTGCTATCCTGGAACAGCCTTGGGTGGGACTCTGAACTGAAATTGAATGAATTAAGTTATCCAAACTGAGAGGACGCGCCAGCACAGGATCATGGATGAGAATGGAATTGATTATTTGTTTGCCGGCAAAACATGCTGCTGGTTACGTTGAAACTAATTTTTTGTCTTCGTTTTATTTTCGGTAACTATGAGGGCCTGTCTTAGGGAGTGGTCGCAAAACGAAAACGTTCGTTGTATACTCGAATGTCGAATTAATTACAAATTCAAGACGGTTCTGATGAGAAGATTGGGATTATTGGACGATGTGAGCAGAAAGTTGATTGCACCTTTAACTTTACTCTTCACAAGAAGTTTGGGTGATTTTGTAAATGGAACTGGCGTTTTGTAATTGTAATTCAACTTTGGGTTGAGAAGGTGGTGTATGCCGTTTTAGGGCATCAATGGAGATGATGTGATGATAAGAAAGTGTTGAACTTGTGGTGGATTTAATTAATGGCTTTCCATCTATTTGAGAAGATGAGCAGAGGGTTGTGAAATATTTGTATGTATAAATAAGACTGTAGAAGTTCGGAGTTCAATCCGGTGGCCAAAAATTTTAATTAACCCTAACATACGGGGGTGGATCAATAGCTACTATGTTTGTGACTTTTCAAATGGAAGGTGGTTAAATACTGCGGTTTAAATTGTTGTTTGAGTATCTTTAATGTGTAACTACATAGTGTCAAGTAATTACGTATTTCAAAATTGCTCAATGAATAAATGACGAGATGGGATTTGAAATTAGAAAAACGAACAACATGTTGGTTCGACTAAAAATTTTTATTTTTGTCACTGAAAAACTCTGTGCTGCTAAAGACCATGCAAAATACAATCGAATGTCGAGATAGAGAAAAATAGGTGTTTGGAAAGCAAAGATGAAAGATGTGTCAAATCGTTTAAGTTCATAAATGCATCATATTGCTTTTTTAAAGTGTATTTATGTATCACATATGCGAATTCATTTGTATTGGTCCTTATACGTCCTAGACAACTTTTACGAATTCCCTCTTTGAAGTCTTGAATCAAATGTGGGCTGTTGGCATATACCTTTTCTTTTACTCAGCCTCGAGTGAAAAAGTTTAAACGAGTCAAATCACTGGATTTCATTGGTCACTCTTCGTCAAAACCAACTTCGGGTTCCAAAAAATGCGTTGGTATCATTGTTTGTATGGCAGGCACTTAGTGCCTCTTTTACGTCATGTAATATATCATTCACTATAAGGTGCATTTACTTCAGCCCAGTTCTCTTAAAAGTCCAAACCAGAAATCGTTCCGAACAATCATACACGTTAAGGCTGAAGAGATCGTTTTCTACCACAATTCTTGCGTTTTCCAAGTCCCGGATGTTACAATTGTGCTTGTTAACATTGAATTGAAGATGTGATTCATCACTCGAAATGATTTTTCGGTGAAGTTCCGGGTCATTTTGATTCATTTCAATGGGCGTTGGGCATATCAGCAAAAACACGTTTTCGGTTGATGTCCGGAAGGCTTTAGTTTTTATGTCAACTGAATTCTTAAAACCATAAGAGTTAAATTTTCGTGCTGAATTCGGTATAATTGCTTTTGACGAAAGTCCAATTTCAAATATCGACGAGGATAAGACAAACCATAGTGTTCCTTCGCACTCTGGGCCGTATCAAGGGTCGGGTCAACCATACATGGAAGATATGCAAATTCGTAGAGCGCCTAGTTCTGGGAGCGCTTTTGTAAGAGTAAGAAAAACTGTTATTAACAAAAAAAAAACCATTCTACTTATTTGGGTGGGCATTAATGTTCGAGGTGAACCTGGCCTTCAACAACCCATTTTTTTTTATTTCGGAACATTGATATCCATTCGCTCTTTATGTTGTAGCCATCGTAGTCTCGCTATATGTACTTTTCTTTTCAATTCTCATACAGCTCGTCCGATCATTCGGAGTACATTTCTTCGAAACGACCAAGAGTTACTTCATGACAGTTACGCATGACAGATTGTCGACTTGCCTAAATCCTTTTGCGACATCAAAGTTCTCAATGAGTTCTTTACCGACCTTGACGGAGCAGCGTGATTTCTTCAAAGTCATCCTGCATAGTCGTAAGGGTTTTGCAAGGATGCCGAAACTAGACATGGCTCAAAGACAAAGACAAAAGAAGATGGTGTATATCGATATTTTATTCTTGGAATTTTTCCCAGATCTGCCGTAATGTGAAAAGTTGGTCTATTGTGGACTTTTCTGGTCTAGGACCTATCAGGTTATTGACGTGGGGCTTCAGATGTTCACATATTACAGCTGACATAGTCTTGTAAACGACGTTAAGGAGGCTTATTAGTCTCTGATATACGCAATTGTGAGGGTCTCCCTTTTTTAGGTGCGGGCATACCGTACCGAGGTTCCATTCATTGGGCATGTTTTCATCCGACTGAATGATATTCATGCTCCTTTCCAACTGATGTCTAGCTGCCTAAAAAAGTTCGGCATCAAGGACATGTGCACCTGCGTATTCATTTAATTTAAGCTTACACATATGACAACCTTGACTTCATCTAGGTCGGGGAGACGGCGCGTTCTTGATCATCGTCCAAGTTGAATGGGATATTTTGCCTGACAGCGGAATTAGTGTCTTCACCACCGCCGTTAAGCAGTCTGCAAATCCTCAACAGCGATTGCGTCCCTATTACTATTTTTACCCGCTGGTCTTTCCTGGGGTTGTTACCTTTTGGTTAAAATTTCAGAACCTTATTCGTGTCATGGCATCTCTCAACTTCCTCAAACGAGCGCTTCTCATGCTGCTTCTTTTTCTTTTTAAGTGGGTATTCTAGTCTAAAATTTTTAAGAAATCGATTTTTTTTTATCATAATTAGAGGGTTAAGATATTCAAAAATATCTCCCTAAAAGGATTTTTCAAAATTCAAGTTATTTTGACGTCCAAGCTTAGAATTTCACTTAACGCGAAATTTTATATGCGTTTTTCTCAGAACATGCTTTTTCAATATGAAACCCACGATTCCTCGAGTTCTGCTGGACCGATTCACTTGAAATTTTGAGGGAGTCTTCTTTATAGACCCCTCTCGAGCATGAACTCATCCTCAAATTTCAGTCTTAACTATTTTTAAAAAATTCGAAAAACTAAAAAAAAGTTGAAAAAATGGTTTTTTTTTCAAAAAGTCGCCATTTTCTCAAAAAAATTTTTTTTCCTTATCGCTAGTTCTTGCGATAGCGACATGATTACAGATTTAGAACGTTTATTTCTTTTTTAATTCGGATGACTAGGAGGGTTGAAATCATGGGTATGGTCATTTGTAAATTTTTTGAGATACCCCACTTCGTCACCTGATAGAATTCAAAGCTTTAATTTTTTTATTTAAAAAAATGTTTTCTATATTGTTTTAATATTAATAAATAACTGACAAAAAAATGTATACTAAAAATAATGATTGTCATTTTTAAAACGACACTTTAAAGATTACTTAATATTCATGTCTCTAGACTAGAATACCCCCTTAAGAATTCGATGCTCACCCTTCTTTTCTCCTTGTTTATATCGTTGTACTAGTCGAAAGCAGCCCTTGTTATATTTTGCATCAACAAATGTTTTTTTGTTCGGCTGTGAAACACCAGTTTCTTTTTGTGGGGCCAAAACATCAGAATTTGTGATTCTAGTGGTTTGTAAGCATTGCTGCCATAGTCGTGTATAGGGTTCAAGGAGAGTTGGACGGACGTTCTATTGATCGTTTGATATCTTTATTCGCTCCGAAGCTACAAGAAAGTAGTGGTACAACTCAAAGTTAGTCTCTCGGAAAGTTCCATTACGATTTTCAGGGCATCGAAAGATTGTTTCTATGAGCTCTTTGAAGAAACAAATTCCTTATATAATAATCGACTTTGGCGGATGGTCATTGTAGGTACAGTAATTTACTAGATTTTGATAAATATCCTTATACGCAGGGGTTCACCTCTAGCCCGCACGCAAAATGCATTTGCTATAGTAGATGCACCGAATTTCTTAAGTTATCTTAAACGTTCATTAGCGGTAAAATCATTTGTTGTCTGATGCTGTTAGTTGTTTCGAATTTATGGAGTTTCAAGTGCTTGGGTTGTCAACCCCATGCACAGCTCCCAACCTTGAAAGACAAGTTCTTTTGGATTAACTTTTGACAAAAAGGGTCCAACAATCCAGTGCGACCACCCTGGTACAGGTTAGTAAGATCTGCCACCACAGGAATTTAAACGCAGCCTTTCTCTCTACTTCAATGCCCTATACTTGTATTGAAAAGCCCTGAAAGGCATTGGATCCAGATATGTTGGAGTTCATTTCTTTCTCTCTCTGCATTTCTAACTCCTGTCATAGGCGATAGGATAGAAAGATGAAACTCGCTTTTTCGTGTGTCTGGAATTTTTATGTAGATTTTAAACTCAGTTGTCAATGAGCTAGAGACTTGAAGTGCATGAAAATGTGAATGAAGATAGCAAAAAAACCAAAAGTCAACTCCAAATGTTATTCATATGACAGAAACTAAAAATAAAACAAAACAAAAATTGAAGGCATAATGATATAGCGATCTCAAAAGTATAAATTGATAACACTCATAATATTATGAACGTTAAAACATTTTTTTTTTCACTTTATAATTTTTGAATATTTGATTCTAAAAATGTTTTCAAAGTGCCAAGGTCTTCTCTCCGAAACAAGTAAAACCACTTCAATGCAGCGAACGTCATTAGTTTCATTCAATTCTTCAACAACTTTTAATCACAACTTAAAAGTGAATGTAATCTCAAAGATATTTAGAAGTTGAAATCCTGAATTTTCTATTGAAGATTTTTCTCTAACTCTCTCCGGGATTTTTCACCAAAAACCAGATGAAATTTAATATTTAAATTGTATGCGTAGCCAAAGAAAAGTACTCTTTAGCTTTGAGAGTCTTTGCTATGCTTCTGAATATTACAGTGCTCATTTTAGTTCATTGGAAAAGTAATTGAATCAAGGAATAGAGGTGCTTTCCTTGGTTCCTACTCGATTATAAATTTGAATCCCTGCCGAGTCGTCTTTATTGTAATTGTACATAAGAAGCTGAGAGCTCTTATCCTTAAAGCCTCAAATAATGAAGACATCTATTCAAATAAAACTGCCAATAGTCCTGCCACGCACCATTCCCTAAGCCCAAGAGGCGCCGTTAGAAGTTTCAAATAAATTAATCGCTATAATGGCACCATAGTAGAATATTCTATTGCTTATCTAAACAGGCTCTTCTCATGCATTTGGCAATCGAATCATGAAACATTTCCATTTCTACCGGAATGACTTCGCTAGGAGTGATTTAATTTTTGGCAACGTTAATTGGAAGCGATCCGACTACAAATGTGCTCACGTCGCCTCGTCTTCGTTGTTGTTGTCATTGTCGTTGTCGTCCTCTTCCTTGAAAACTTTATTACACATCTTTCTTAATAGAGTTGCTAGCACATACAAAGATTCGTTAAAGCATCAGAAATTCCTATTGGCGACAGACGTCCTCCTACCCAAACGCACATTCAATAGTCGTCGGGAAACGGATTCCTGCACAAAACACCTGAATGTTGTTCGGAGGAAAGCGAGCTCTTATCGAACATAATGTTTAAGCGGAGGCATTAAGGTATAAGTAGGTTTTAGTTCATATAGGTGGTTGCTTTTGCATTCTGATGGTATCCTCTTTTCGATAGCACAACGGCATTCCTATGATGTTTTCCACTAAAGGAAGTAATTGTGCAACCATAGACAGGGAATTACAAATTCAAACTCTCAACTTCGTCGCCACCGATGTCGACGTTTAAATGCAGTTAAAGGGGATGCCAAGTGCAAATGTTTAGTTTAATACAAAAGTGATTTTTAAGATGGAGACACGATAGAGCTGCTAATAAAATAAAAACATGAATTTAAAAATGGCTGAGTCAATGAAACAAAGTTGCGTACATAGTTACTTTAGTTCTAGGGTTTTTTACATGGGTCTATGATGTTAAACAGCCTTCATTTTGTAATCAGACAGTAATTTGCAAGTTTTTGCCACGATTTTAGGCTTTAGTTTGAAAGACGTGGAATTTACTAAAAAATGTTTCTATCGCTAGAAACGATTTGTGTAGCATTCGTTAGTCAGTAAGTGAAATCAAGTAATTTGGTTAAGTAATATAAACGTAACGAAGCTAGAGGATCCTCGGGGCCTGACGCATTTCAAGGACCTACATTATCATTCCGATTCCGAATTGGCAATTTGGAAAACGCTTTTCATGACAGTGTAGTTATTAGCCGAGTTCACACTATACAATTAGATAGGCAGACTTTGTTTGACAGATGTTGGTGGTCGGATGTAGTTTGCGTTCAGACTTATCAAATTTGCCGTCCAACATTGTTTCATATGTTCCTCCGCTCCATCCAATTTCAAAGTTTTCAAAAATATTTTAAAACCATCCAACAAGTTGGACAAAAGAGGTCGTCTGAGGGTTCACATTATCCAACTTTGGTCGTTCAATGCAAAGTCTGTCTAACTAATTGTACAGTGTGAACGGCTCTATTTTCAGAAGGCTTGTCAGTTCCGCTGTAACAGGGACACGTGCCAGCCATTTTTACACGGACGCCATTAAAAGAAATCAAAATTGGTTGGTCGCTTGTCTTAGCCCCTTGAATCAAGGGACAACCGAAAGAAATCGTAAGAAAAGAAAAACGGAATTTATAAAAAAGAGTTCAAAACTTTTGGTAAAGAAAATAGAACTAACCTAATAGGCGCAACTAAGGACAGCTCGAATGAAATTGATCTCAGTAAAGTTAAATTTTGGATGAGGCTAATGTCATACAAAAGATCCTCACTCATACAAAAGATCCTTAGTCAGCCTTGTTTCTGTTTAAAGGAATGCTCTCTTATGACTAATAAATCATTCGTAAAATTTATAACCTCACTCCAAATCTATTCAAAGTTCTGCAAAGTTTCCTAACATCTTTCAGAATTCTCATTCTATTGAAATCAACATATCAAAAACGATTTTAAGGAAAAGTTTGAATGGCAACACTACCGCCATGCTCTCTAAAAAGAAAAGAAAAACTGAAAATATATGCTCGAAGTCGAGTCAAGTTTGCTTTCGAGTTCCACAGACACAAGACTGGCACGTGAATACGAATTGAAAGAAGGGAAAATGACAACCACCTCATAGACCCACCTACAAAACTAACGTGTAAATTGTATCCAGGGATAAGAGAGAGCGACAACTTCATTCCATTGAATGTCGATTTGATTGCAAAAATTCCAACCCACATTGACACGATGTTTTCAACTGCATGCAATGCCAAATTCGATTTTATCACAGAAACTTACAGAGTAGAAGGCTGGCTATACAAGTTGTTGCACGGATGTAATGGGAGGAAGAAATACACAGATTCTGATACCAAACCAGAGACGTAATGTTGTTTCTCATTTGTGATAAGAAAGAATCTCTTTGACAATTTCAGAATGAAGCAAATATGATCAGGTGTCATAAGAAATATTTCTCAGTGCCAAAAGCATGTCATGACTGCAATGACTGGAATATTAAGATGTATATGTGCATAAGTATAAGCCGACTTTTGATGATTTGTGTAACTATATTTAGCATGTACATATAGATAATATTCGAAGACTTCTTAAAAGTACAGCAGCTGTTGAAGAATACTTTCCGGAGAGATGTGTTGACATGATATAGATTCAATTCGGTGTATGTCTCTTCAAAAATATTGAATTTGATGAATCTCGACATATAGGAAGCGACTTCTGGTTCCTTTGATATGTTGTCAGTGAGGAGCTGACTTTTTCGTCATGAGAAGGAATAGTGATTTTAATGAACTATGTCACATGTGATTGCTTTTTTTTTTAAATAGAAGACTTTCTTTGACGTTTTTATACTTTGGACTTATTTCCGTGGAATACTTCAAAGGCTTCGAAAGTACCTTACGGTTTCAGTTAAAATCATAGTTTTAAAAAAGAAGACATTTGTGTGAAAGCTATGTTCTGACTGTGGAGCAACATATTTTAAACCATACATCAAACTGAAACTTCAGAGAAAATAAAGAAAGACATCAAATAAATCTTCTACATAAGGAAGAGTAATAGCAGTACAATGTGATCTTGATGGAGAATCTTATAAAAGGAAATGTTGTGTAAGCTTATACACATTGTAATTTTAACTAATTATATGATCATATAAATTGCATTAACTTTTAGTGTAAATCATCATTTTTGAATCGTTTTTGGCAGCACCTATGCATATTTGGCGGCTAATTGCCAAAGTTGCGCGTTTATGAGCATTGAGACGGAAGCGAAGAAGATGGGTTTAGTGGCAAATGAGGGCAAGACCAAGTATATGCTGTCATCAAGAAAGGACACCCAACACCGACGTCTTGGACAGAACGTCACGATTGACAGCTATAACTTTGAGGTAGTTAAGGACTTTGTCTACCTAGGCGCCGCTATTAATTCAGACAACGACACCAGAGGCTGAAATCAAACGAAGAATAACTCGTAGTAAAGTCCTCTCTCGAGCAACTAAAGTGTCCCTGTATAAGACACTTATCATCCCGGTTCTTATATATGGCGCAGAGGCATGGACCTTGTCAAAGGCAGACTAGAACGCTTTAGGATGCTTCGAGAGAAAAATTCTTCGGGTGGTATTTGGTCCCGTCTGCATAGATGGAGAATGGAGAAGAAGATTCAACGACGAATTGTACGGGCTGTACAGCGACACAGACCTTGTCAAACGAGTCAAGGTCCAGCGGCTTAGATGGCTGGGTCATGTAGAGCGAATGGACACCAACGCTCCGGCCCGGAAAGTCTTCGAATCCAATCCCGAGGGACGGCGCAGTAGAGGAAGACCGCGACTCAGGTGGCGCATGCAAGTAGGAGAGGACCTCAACCAACTTGGCGTGCAAAACTGGAGGCAGCTAGCTAGGGACCGAGTTGGCTGGAGAAGCATGTTGGTTGAGGCCCTAGTCCGACCCGGACTGTAGCGCCACCTTAAGTAAGTAAGTAATTGCCAAAGTTAAGAAAAAAAATTTAATTGATTTTTTCTTTCATATCGCTCGTCTTGGCAATCAAATAAACAATTTTTCTAATCGTCTATTTTATATAATTAATCATTGAATGCATTACTAGCTCGGTTAACAGTCATAATATAGACATTCGTCATTAAAAGAGACGCGGAATACTTTCATAATATCTTTTTGAGCAGCTAATGTTTTATTCGAGTATCGTGCGGTTTGACATTGAGTGCCAAAAAACAAAACTTACTTACTTGGCTGCTGGAGCAACCGTGATGTACTTTCTTTTATAATCAACGCGAACATTAAGTGGTTATGAATACCTTAATAATGTTTTAGAACACAGTGCGAGCATTTAGGAAAATAGGAGAGGATTTGAAAGTAGACACCGATCGCGCTGTTTTTGAATTTTTGTGAATTGTAAGGTAAAGCATTCCACATTCAGGTAGTACGACTTACATAAGAATCTCTATACTTGACTGTACGCCCGAAGTTGGGCTCAAGGTAAAACTGATGAGCATTCCTAGCGAGGCGTGTGTTGCGGCTAAATTGTTTCAGGGGAGGAATGCAGCTGGCTACTTCACTAGAGTACTGTTTATGAAAAAAGCGATGAAAGAGAGAGAGAGAGAGAGAGAGAGAAAGAAACATGTAACGTTTCAACGATGTTCAAGAGAATCAATCGATTCCACGATTGAAATCATCACCTGTCAATCTTAACGCTCTATTTTATACCATTTGAAGTAGGAGCAATGATGTTTGAGGAACACCTGACCAGATATGGGAGTTAAACTCCAGTTTTGGGTGGATGAAGGCCTTATAAATTCTAGCCAGATCAGAAGGGGTGAAGAACTTCCTGCATCGTCTAAAGAAGCATTAGCATTTAGCAGCGTTTTTGGCGACTTCAAATTTGTGGTCATTCCAACGAAGATCATCGTTTACACACATCCAAGTACTGACAGCTTTTCGGTTTCTTGGTTGCAGGTACTATTCATGGATAATGGCAATGGGGAATGTTAAGGTTCAACGACAAGAGGCAGGATTGCCCCATGTAATAATGCTGTCAAAATTAGAACTCAATGAGGTAGTCATACGCAACCGTTCCAGTTCCAAATCCGAAGAGCAGAGACTTGAATTTGGGAACGAATATGAGTAGATGAGGGTTGAGTCGTTAGCAAAACAATTGAGAGAATTAACAGTTTTAGACAAGAGGTCATGTCTCAACGTTCTTGACAAAAGACCAAAAGTTTTTACTTCATTTTGGATACAACAATATTTTTTACCATATTTTTTGGTCATGCAAAAACTTGGCCTTTTGTATATGAGCATTACAGATATTTCTGGCCCGTTTGAACAAATTTCGATTTTCTACTGTAGGGTTGTCTTTGAATGTTCGAAAACTTCTTTCTCTATCCCTAATCGCCTCCTTACAGCTTAAATCAAACCACGACTTCTCTTTGGGGATGCTACTTTTTGTTCTTTGAGGAACAAAATTTATCATGGCGTTGAAAATTACGTTAGATATCATATCAGCTGATGCGTCAACGTTTCCGTCGAGAAATCACAATGACCAAATAAAATTTGTTGTTTCGTTATCCGAAAAAAGCGCATGGCTAAGTACAATGATATTTTTTTTATATTATTAGAAAACGAAAAGGGATATTTCAATCTTTAAATTTCCTGACTTTCAATTTTATGGTTTTTAATAACAGTAGTATAACAGTATACCAGCTGTACATTCTTAAAGATTGAAAAACTTTGTAAACTAAATCAAAAGACAAGTAACAGATGACAGATGACAGGTCGCAGATGACAGGTGGCACGTGGCAGGCGACAGATAAAAGAAAACAGATGCCAAATGATAGCTGAAAGCTGACAGATGATATATGACAGATGATCGGAAAACCTCTACTATAGTAACAGGCTCATAATGAAACGTCGAAACATAAAAGTTTAAACATAACCACCCGATAGCTGCGATTCTGATAGCTGACAAATATTTTTTTATACGAAATACACAATAACGCTTTTTTAACCGCATTGCTTGATAAACGTAAAGAAAAATAAAGGATTTAGGTCACTCAACGCCTGTTTCATTCACTTTGAAAAGTATCCTCTTCCTAAGCTTTTGATTTAAGTTCAAAGACTATCATTATGATGAACAGATTTTATTTGTCTTTACTTAACTGTATCATTACTTTTTTTTCTTTTTCAATATACATACAAAATTAATTCTACTTTCGTTCATCTGACACTTATTTTTAGATTTCAAGTCATTTTATAAGTCAAACGACAAAGGGTGCTTCGAGAATTTCCGAAGGCAAACTGACAAAACCTTTCGTTGAAGTGTGATTATGTCTCAGCTTAAGTATAATCATGGTACTTATAAATGGCGAGTAATACGTCAAAGGTTAAGAAACTTTTTCCGCAGAGATGTCATGAAGACCTCATTTCTCTTCTTTCTTTCATTACTTACGCGGTTTAAGATTTGCAGAATAATTTATGCCAGTTTGCGGAAAACGCAGTACATCGAAGCCATCAAGATATTAAAAGGGATAATGAAAGAGTAAAGAGAAACAGGTCTTTGAAATTAAAAAACTGGCGAAGTTCACTGGAAACAAAGAAGGTGAACACCTTTGTTTAAATTTATTATTTCATCACCTTCTTGTTAAGAAGTTAGAAAATGAATTTCATAATTTTATAATTTCTTTATTTGCTCATATTTACTCAGTAAGATACAATACCTTATTAATTAGAGTAAATCGTAGTATAAGAATACTATTAGTACATTCATTGTGCTGTTTTGAGTGTGGTATTAAGAAAATTAAAATTGAAAAATTGAAAAATTGAAAAGCTTATCCATTCGGTCGTTTAATATTTAATATAAAATAAATTTTAATAGAAAAAAAGATTATATAAACAAGAACTAAAAGATAAATAAAAAAAAAAAATATTAAAATATAATTATAATTGTCATCATCACCATCAACATCCGCAAAATGTACTAAGAGTAAAATTTGTTAAGCATATTACAAAATTTAATTATCGAAGCTTTGGAAGCATCGCCATCGATTTTTCTAACGAGTTTCTACATTTCCGACTCCGAATGGCTTAGGTGGAAAGCATTTTTCATGGCAGAGTATCTGCTTTCGGTAGACTTGCCAATTCCTCGAAAAATGCGATACCCGTCTAAAAAATTACTGTAGGTGAGGCTGTGCTTGTTTAGTGGATGATGTTAAAGCATTAGAATCAGCAATCGTTAAAGAAGTCCGTCTTCTTTATTGGACAAAAAGTGGTATAAATCATAAACATGAGTATAAAAAAGTGTAAAAGCTACAAAAATGCACTCTTAAAATACACAAGAATTTATAAGACTTTTTCTTTGCAACAAAAAGAAGGGGTTCTCCAAAAACAAAAAGAAGCAAAATGTGTGTGCGCTTTGACAAAATATTGGGATTGGATGATCTGAACCTTGACAAAATTTGACCACATGTTCTTTATGACTAAAGTTATCCCTAAAAGAAACTAAGCTTTTTTTCTTAGTTTTAATGTTAGTTATAGTTTGAAATATACATATATATCTTGTAACTTTAGACCGAAAGGTATTGGCATTAAGTTATTCAATAATTAAGAGTACCCGCCCGGTTAATTAAGTTATTATGAGCTAGTTTAAAGATTTTTGTTAGCATGAAAGTAGTTATAAAATAAATAAAAATAAAAAATGAATTTAAAAACTAAAAACTCATTTAATAAAAAAATTTCAGAAATTACAAAATGGCTGCCATTTTTCGAAAACAACGAAAATGAACGTTTTTACTTCCGATTATTGGAACTATAATTAAATTTTTGCAATCGTGCAGAAAACAAATTTTGAGTGAACAATGAAACACGATATTACAATGATACGATGATATTGGGTCCTGCAATTCGGTCTTCTTTCTGTCTGTCCATATTTGGATCTACACTTCTACAGCCTGAACCGCTTGCCGATTTTTTTTTCAATATTTGTAATTAGCGTCCCTGGGCAGCAAAAGAGGGATTTTGGAATTAGGTCTCTAGATCTCGAACAACAGTACTTACCTTACAATCTATATTATAATACTTAATTTTCTCGAAAACCGCTTCATCGATTTCGATAAAATTATATGTGAAAGAATATTTCTTAAGCTATGTAATTCTTTTTTTAATTTAAGAAAGGACTCCTCCCCCACCATAGTAGGCGGGTTTTTTTAATATCGTTAATGGCTTACAGGATTTTAAGAAGTCCCAGGCTGCTTACGAAGTATTGCGCATCAACATTTGGAGAATTTTCAATTTTTGAAGTTTGTATTAATTTTTTAAGATTGTTTTTATTTTTCTGAATATGTATACATATATTCAAAACTTTGCCTTTGATTTTTTTTTTTTTTGAAACGTCTTGAATTTTAAGACTTGCATACAGGATATTCAAAAAAAAAGTTTTAAAAATGAGTGGGAATTAAAAAATAGCCTTTTGAAAATACTGCCAACGAGTTTAATGAAATTTTCAGCGTACAAGCATTTTTAAAAATATCACTTTTTTTTTTAATATTTTAATTATTTTACTCAATTTCCATAATTAATGTGTAGTTGGCAACCTTTTTTAAACCTTGTTAAGATATTGATATTGTTCTTAGCACACAATCTCAAGTTTGTGCGACATAGTCGTGCCCATTTTTTCATCGTATTTTGCCAACAACAAATACTTAGCAAAATGAAAATTGAAAATGATGATGAATGAATTGAAAATTCCAATAATATTCACTGAGTCGTCACAAGGAACATTTGGTCAAATTTTGGTAAAGTTCAGTTGAATATTTTCGTTCAAGCAGGGAAATGATGAAAAATAGAAATACAATGATGGCCACATTATTGTGGTGCTCTATTGAACGAAGAGTTTCCTGGTGAGCACTTTCTAGAAGCTCAACCGAACTTGACGGAATCCAAGAAGCTAGTGAGGTGGTTAAGAACTTCTAAAAAGGCTAAGATCCTCTGGGCCAGACGAGATACGATACCAAAAAAGTGGACAAAACGCGGTTAGATGGCTCACGTTGCTCATCTTCAAGCTCACATAAGGTGATATTCTGTCCAAGGAATTGAAGAAGTAACCTTCTTCCAATGAAAATTAAAGGAAGGCACCCAAAGTTGGGATAGCTACCGTTGGATCAAAATGATGTCTCCCACCATCGATTGCTTACGAGTAGATATTGATGAATACGTACATGTATAAGGAATTGAGGAATCAAAATTTCTTCCTCGTTGTTTATAAATTGATTTTTTTCGCCAAGCTCAGTAAAGTACCTATGCAGAGCCTTTGCTTCATCCTGTTGCCTGTAGGTAAACATCGTGTTACCTTGGCTAGCTTGTAGAATAGTTTCAATTTTCCTACAACTATCGATTCGAGTAAAGATTGCATAAGAGGTAGCAATTTGCATAATTGTTTCTCTTTTCTGTGTTATTTTTTTATCATTTCAGGTTTCTTACCACAAGGGTCTCTTGGAAAAATGTTCTTCTTACACTTATATTTGTTTGTAAAGTGGGAAAAGAAAGACAATTTACAAATATCCTTTCAATAATACCTATTACATTTAATGGCAACGTTTACCCTCATCTGAAAGTAATCGGTGTCCGTTTTACAACAATGAACTTCTTTCCAAGTTTTCCAACATAGAAGGTCCCTCCTCCACACAAATATGTTTGCAAGTTTTCATGCCATTTACCCTATTGCAATTGTTTTGTGACTTTTTTCCTAGACCAAGGAATGTGACCAACAAACACAAAAAAGGAAGGACATTGTTGGTAATCATAGACCAATGAACTAGAATTCATTAGAAAACATTGTGTTTGGAATAGTCATTCAGTTTAATAGTTAACTTCGGAAGGTTCACCAACCTCCGGGTGTTATGCTTTTGATAGTGAAACAGGAAACAGTATGAGTGGATTTCTTGTAAAGCTAAAAATCAAAGACATCTTTTTCACTTTTATGTCAGCTTTACTTGTCTTGTAGCTTTGGCTGGCTTTGGTCGAATGATTTCAATTGAAGATCTGTACATACTTAAGTTGCTTCGGTTCTAATTGATAAATATAGCTAAATAATTTCATACTCGAGTTCGCAGAAAAGTGTTCCAACCCAGCAAAGAACGTGGTGAGTAACCAGAGCGCGTGTGGTGATTCACTTGATACCGGTTTATTCAATTTTAACCGAAATCATCTTTTGAATAACACAGGGTTTTGTTTTTTTGAAGGATGAGAATGTTGGCTATCATCCTATGCATTTTCCTCTTTTCATCTCTGATATTTCTGCTGAATCTTTCAACCTGGAATCAGAGTTCCTGCGAACTCCCGTGCAACAAATACCAAATATGAGAGGTCGAAGTGTACATTTTCATAATGTCTCTGTCATCAAATCCCGCTATTAACTTGAAAATGAGATGCCAACAAGTTCCTATGTGAACGAGTTCTATTCAAAGGAGGAGTGAAATAACAAAAAGAAAAAATAAGAACTTAAAACTCCCATCAAAAACTTTTCACAAAATCATTGAATTTTTACGGTCCCGCATTAAAGTATTATGCGGTCTAGAGCCCCACACACAAAGTAAGAAATACCATTACTTTCTAATCCCCACCCGTTCTATATAACGCCACACCCGTTACCCATAATAGGATTTCGTTTTACTTTGCAAAGCAATTTCAGTAAAGAACATGCCCTTGAAAAATAGAATGGAAAATGTTTACCCAACTTCTTGTGTTGATTAATTTGAAAATAAAAACGTTTATGTTTTATGTACTCTGCGAGTAATTCCTGCATGCGCTCCAATGAGTTCTCTAATGCGCTTTGTTTTCAAAGTTTCTCGTTTGAATTCTTTTTTATGTTTCCAGTTATGAGTTGGTGGAGGAACTTTATTCAATTAAATCATCGGATCTGTGGCCTGTGCTCATTATTCTTTCACTCAAATAAATATTATTATTAATTTTCTGAAGAGAAGTTCGTATCATGTGTGTTTTTAGGGAGTCAAAGCCAAATATTCACATAATTTCAGGGAATCTGTCCCCGTCTCTGGTTTGAATCACAAAAAACTGCGTATGTTTATGTTTTTATCAAAATTTTAACAAGCAAATCGAGTGCGATGTATTTTTGGAAAAAATGAAAAACCGCGAATTCTAAAAAAGAAAAAAAGAACAGCTTGGGGAACGTGCTATTGGGGAAACTGAGAGATGTCGTGATATAGGAATGAGATTCGAAAGTTTTACCAGAAAGTGCAAAACTTGTTTTATGGTGACAAACCCGAACTCAGGACAGTGAAGGACAGCAGGAAAACATTCTGATGGAACTGAAGATCTGGAAAGACAACTCCTGCAAACTGCTTGGCGGCGATGAAGACAAATTCCGCTATCAGGAAGAATTAACACCGTTAAAGAAACTAACTCAGCTGTTAGTTAGAATGCCCTTCTTAACTTAAACAATGATCAAGAATATCGTCCTGCTAACCTAGAAGTAAGCCCAAATCAATAAATAAATAAATAAATAAATAAATACTTATCTACGCGCTACATCATTAATCCGAGTGTTAGTGGTTAGTAAAAAGCGCCAACACAAGCAGAAAAAGAACGTAACGAGGGAAAAATGAAAGAAATTACGAAGAAAAAAGTACATTAATAGAACAAACTAAAGTATCAATAAATAAATTGTAAACAAATTATAAATAATAAATATGAATCATGCAGGTGGAAAACCTTAGTTTTGATAACAAGCTTTTTTAACTGATATTGAAATCGGAAATAAGAGGATTGGAGTTGAATAACCCACTCATGTAAGTTAATGGCTCATACATGCCATAGTTAGTTCTGTGGTTGTAGCAATCCAAAAACTCCGTATTTGGTGAGATCATTCAGGATAATTGAGTCTAATTTGGGAGCGCAAGTCGGAAGCATCACTTAAACCGGTTGTTAATAGATGAAAAAACACTAAACATTGCTGATTCATCTCTGAAAGAAAGTTTAAAGGTTTAATAGTTTTTTAACAGTTTTTTTTAAGGTGGAAGAATGAAAGGATCTTCCTAAGGAAGATTTAAGAATGCGAAAGGTATGAATCTGTGTTGCACAGCCTTGATTTACGAATTTCAAATAGAGGGAACCAAACCTAAGAAGCATACTAGAGATGACGACAAACATGAAAGGTGTTTAAGGAAAGTGTAACAAAAATGTCCTTAAATTCTTTTGCCCATCTCTTAATAAACCAAAACCGTGAATTTGCTTTTCGTGCTCATTGAATTCGAGGAACCTTTTATAACGAGAAAGTTATACTCTGACAAATATAGTGATAGTTCAATAATTGTAGAATCAATTGATTCTCTGAAATGTTATTTTCCTCAATCGCTTCTTTTACAAACAGTGCTCTAGTTAAATAACCAGTTGCATTCCTCCCCTGAAACAATTCAGCCGCAATACCCTCCTCGCAAGGAATGCACATCAGTTCTCCTCTCAGTCCAACTTCGGTCGTACAATTAAGTATGGAGATTCATATTTAAGCCGCTCAACCCGGATGTGGAACGCCATACCCAACTCAATTTTCCCCTCACAATGTAATGAACAGAAATTCAAGAATAATGTGCATCGGCATCTCCTTTCTTATCCTTTCCTTATTTGGAAGTGTTCAAACTATAACCGTTTTTAGAAAACTAAACCACAAAACTGTCGATATCTTTTTAAAAATCTTTAAGTCGCCAGCAAATATCAGGCTGCCGCTGTATTAAACGCTCGCGTCATTTATGGCAATAATGAAAGCAAAGGACCAAGATAATGGGTGCGTTCATAGTAATTAAGATTTTAAGATTAACTGAAAAACTTATTCAGTTTTTGGACGGTCTTCTAAATTTTATGCCAAATTTGAATAGCAGTGCGATTCACCTTTCAATTCTTTTAGGAGAGATTTGATGAGAAATAAATAATTTCTTCCAGTTGGTTCAAAATAGTACTAAATATAGTCCAAAGCATTTCTCTTCAATATTTGTAATTAGAAATCTGCATGTACTACAATTTGAATGGACTTCGAGCGAAAATGTAACAAATAATTTTCTTAAAAATCTATTTCTTTTGAAGGGTTTTCATTAATAACTTTTAGTTATACGACAAATTGCCAAAAAATAAATTAGAGTTCAGTTTAATGAGAAAGTTCACGACAAAAATGTTTTCACAAAAAGCTAACCGAAAAATACAAAGCAAAGTTCAATTGTCATGTAGGCTATTTGTCGCATCTTACAGCTTAATAAACTAAATCTAGATTTTCAGCCTTCTTTTCCTGACCGAAAAACTGAATCTGTAAAAACTAACAGCTGATGAGTTGTCAACTGAAAAACTTAACGTCTGGCCAATCAGAAGCCGCGAAAAGTTAGTTAATCTGAAAACCTAATTTTTGATGAACGCGCCCAATTGCCTTGTGGCCCACCAAAAATATCATTTAATTTAATTTAATTTGACAAGACGGAAGCTTTACTTGATAAGACCTACGTTTTAAGCAGGAACTTATCCAAACAATAAATACTGGGGAGAACCAAATGTTTTAAGCTAAGTTACAAAATGTAATATTATAGGAAATTTTGTCCAAGGCCTCAGAGAAGCCAGTCTAAATGCAGTCTAATTCATGTCCCTTTTCAAGTGCATTGGAGCATTTATGGCCAAATGAAAGATGATTACTAGCCGTTGATCTTCTTTGCATAAATCCGTGCTGCTGATGGCAGATAACATTCCTTGTAAAGATGGATAAGCCTTCGCAGACTGTTCAAATAGCTTAGGTATACATGAGAGGTTTGAAATAGTTTTTTATATCGACTTTTTCACCATTTTTGAAAGTAAATGTTATTATTTTTTCCAAAGCGTGTTACAAATTCCAGATTTTAGAGAAAGCTGGAAAATATATTCAAGTGGAAAGTGAAGAACACTTTTTTTTTATCAATTGGTGAAATCGTGTCCGGACCAAACCAACGTCATTTTTTAAAGAAAGGTAGTGAGGAATTTTGTCTCTGTGGGACATTATTATTATTATTATTAAAATTTACCTGCGATCAGCGAGTTAAAGTAATTTCAATAAATTTCTTAATTTTAACTTCAGACAGAGCCTCAAATATGATTAGCAAAGGTTTTGTAAATGTCGGAAGTGCTTTTTGCTGTGTTTTTAGAAATTAAGTTGGCTGGATAGCCGTCTATTTTTTTTTTTTTTAGTAGAGCGCAGGTTTTGAAGTCTTAAAAAAAAAAAAAAATATGAATTATTTTTATTTATTTTGCTAAGCTACGGCTGATGGAAACCGGGACTTTTAAGGAACTTTTGGGGAATTGTTTTTTTGAAAATGGGTAAAAGTAAGCGATTGCGTCGTCAATATTTGCAAAAGTTGATATATTCAATATTGATATATTTCAATACCAGTCCCGCTTAATTCATTCGATTGCAAATCAGCAAATCGAAATTCGCTTCTCGAGAGTCAAGAGTGTATTCATTTCATTTTTAATTTATTCTTTATTCATTTTCACTTATAACTACTTACATGTTAAGGAGACTCTTCTCTACCTGAGAGCTATAGAGGAATATCGATTCTCAACTCCCTGAGAAAGATTTTTGCTAGAATTTTATACGAACGACTTTGTAGCTGGATTGAAGGAGCTAATCTACTTAGCGTTTTCCAAGCTGGCTTTCGACCAGGATTTACTACAATCGATCACATTTTCGCTTTGACCAGCATAGCTAAGAATCGCATTGAAAAAAACCAAAAACTGTATGTCTGTTTTGTTGATTTTAAGGCTGCATTCGATACAGTGAACAGACAGGCGTTGTTGTATAAATTATCAACTTTGGGAGTGTCACGAAAATTTCTACAACTATACTTCAAATTTCTCCAGACTTCAAACGAAGCGGTGTGGGATGGATCCAAGCTCTCGAACTGGTTTGAAACTACCGCAGGCGTTCCTCAAGGATGCATTTTAAGCCCGCTGTTATTCGCACTGTTTATCGATGACGTCTCAAACATCCTACCGGGTGGTGTAATCTTCGCGGGAACTCTCATCAAAGTTTTACTTTATGCAGATGATCTGGTCTTACTGGCTGACAATCCGTTTTCGTTACAGCTCCAAATAAATAAACTGCAAGAATATTGTCGAACATGGAACCTTCGCATTAACGTACAGAAGACAAAGGCCATGGTTTTCGAAAACAGACAAAGAAATAGAGCCCCAGAAGAAACGTGGCGGCTTGGTAGTGAGCTAATCAACACTGTACGTGAATTTAAGTACCTTGGAGTTCTCCTATCATACAATTTAAATTTTAATAAGCATATTAAGGAAAAAAGCAGTGAAGCTACGCTAGCACTGAATCTAATGTGGCCCACATTTTTTGCGAAACAAGACATTGATCATTCCTCTAAATTTAAAGTTTTTAATGCGACTATTAACAGTTGTATGTGCTATGGTATTCAGGCTTTCGGAGTTACCCCCATTGAAGAATTTGAGAAGGTGCAAAGAAATTTTCTTAAACGTATCTTTCGATTACCAAATTCCACTCCAACCTACGCCATACACGTCGAAACAGGGCTACCACCAATTTACATTAGGAACCTCAAAGCGGTTTCAAACTATATTACTAGAGTGATAAGAAGAAGTGACAACAGTCTCCATAAGAAAATAATGTTGAGACTGCTGCAAACAAATTAAACATGGGTAACGCAGCAAAAAATCGTGCGCTGATACACTAACTCAAGCGCAGTATACTGTATCAACGCAATGCGTTAACGCAATTGCGCTATGGCGCAATTTTTCTGAACTGAATATATCCAGTGTAAAATTGCAGCAACAGATAAAATAACTCTTTTATCCTTTCGGGACAAGAACTATACACATTACACAATAACGCAACACAACAAGTATTGACAAACTTCAAGTTTCAACACATACTTACTATGCTTACAAATTCAATCGTAATATAGGTACATCTTATAAAGCGTTCCTTTTCATAACGATTTTTTCATTGCACCCTTTCTTGGTAGCTTATTAGAGAAATAACAACCAAGAGGGTAAACCTCAAACACACCACACACAACTGCATCCGCCGCCCGCCGCCCAACGCCCATACAATTGACTTTAAAAACACCACTTTATATTCAGCTACATACGTTTATTAAAGATATATCTAGTTGTACAAAAACTATAAAATTAAGAGATTTTTCTGCGATACAATATACAAGATACAAGCATCCATTTCCATCAGCCAACCAACAGACCAACACCACTATTTTCAGTACTCATTATTCTTATCAAAAAAATATCTTGATTTCTCTTCTCTAAAGAAGAGAATATAGATAAGAGTAAAGAGTCTCAATTGCGCTGTGGTATCACAATCACTGCGCCATAAGTGTATCATTGCGCTATTGAGTTACAGCTGCGCTAGTGTATCATTGCGCTATTGAGTTACAAATGCGCTAGTGTATCATTGCGCCATTGAGTTACAACTGCGCTAGTGTATCATTGCGCCATTGAGTTACAACTGCGCTGTGTGTATCATTGCGCTAGTATTGACTCTTCTATAGCGCAAAGACACACTGGCGCAGTTGTAACTCAAATGCGCCTTTGGTTCTGTTCTCTTAATGCTGTGCTATCGAGTACACTACTGTAGTATTGTGTGTGAGCTAAGGGATGATTTTTGCCTGTAACTTGTGTGTGATGCTGTTGGAGTGTTGGCTATGGCTGTGCTGGGGCTGAGTATGTATGAAAGCGCTTGAAGTTTAATTTGCAATGCTTTTGGGTAAATTTTATGTTGTATATCGCATCTGGTTGTTGTGTTGCTATTGAGTTGCAATTGCGCCACTGAGTTATTGGCGCAGGCAAAAGTGTATCAGCGCACATAGCGCAGTTAGTGCGTCAACGCATTGCGCTAGCGCAGCGCTGAGTTACCCATGTTTAAAACAAATGCATCACCTTTCAGGGAATGGAATCAATATGCTCTATCCAATGATCTCACGTGTTCAGTAACCGAAGCAAATCTGTACGAATGGAATGACATTTTTGCAAACATTATTTCAAAAATAGACGGAAGTCTTTTTGATCAGCACCTTACCAGAGCATCATCGTCTTCTTCCAGAACTATCTACAGGAATCTAAATCACCGGTTGCCTACTGCAGAGAACTACTTCAATGATAAGAACTCATCAGAGCTGATAAGCATGGTTTTCAAAGCTAGGGTTGAAATTCTTAACCTTAATTTCATCCCTCACAGAATTGATCTTCCGCAAATTTGCAATCTTTGTAACAGACGTGAGTTAGAAGATG
Source organism: Melanostoma mellinum (assembly GCA_914767635.1). NCBI lineage: Eukaryota > Metazoa > Arthropoda > Insecta > Diptera > Syrphidae > Melanostoma > Melanostoma mellinum. Next base: position 171,548,579 of record OU612058.1, read on the forward strand.
TCTATCATTTTATCGCAGTTTGTCCAATTTTGCAAGAAATTCGTCGACTGTATTTCCAAGAAAGTTTTTTGTCCCTAAATAGTTTCCACGAATTACTTAATGGTGCTAGAGGCTGGTCTATATTTTACAAATTCTGCAAGCATGCCCTAACGTACCGAAATAGTTTTTAAAAATTGAAGAGTTTCCTTTATGCAATAACACACTTTTATGTTTTAAATCATTTCAAAATTATTACTTTTTGTGTTTCAAATCACTGTTAAAATTGATCTCTTGTTTATGTTGCAAATCATTAAAATTGTAGAGGAATCGAAAATATTCTCGCTTTCTCATTTGGAAAATGTAAAACCATAGTTGAATACATGTAGGTAGAAAATTTTTCTTTTTTTTAACCTTTTCTTTTTTTATATAACTTTTTTAAATTCTTGTATTTATATTTCCAAATTGTTATTTTTTATTAAATTACAATATTATAATGTCATATCCGGCAGACGGCAAATTAGCCATGTCCGTATTCTTTACGTCATATTGTACATTTTATTGAAAAAAATAAAGAATAATAATAATAATAATAATACTTACATGTTTAAAAAAAATGTATAAAACTAGCCTATATAATATCTTAACTAACTTACTGACCCTAATCAGGTACTCTAAATTAAGCAATATCTTAATTCTAATGCCTTTCGGCCTAAGGATAACTTATTAATTTACAACTTATAGATAATGGTTAAGACTAAGAAAAATTGAAAAACTTAGTATCCTAGATAATTTTTTTTGTATGTTCTTAAAAATTACTTAAATCTACTTAAAACTAGAGCAGTCACAGCAGCTTTTTTGTTTTTTTTTTTTGTAATACTTTTTTGGTTTTAATGATTTTTTTTTTTTGGTTTTAGACTTTTTTTTGTATTTTATTTGTTTTTTGTTTGTATTTTTTTTTTTTTGCACTGGTGCAATATAACTATCTAAAGGGGAATGGAGATTGTAATAAAATTTGGTTTTCTAAGTTATACAATTCAAAAACATGATCTTAAATTAGGGACAGTTCATCATAAGCTGAAGTTGAACTTAATTAGGAACTATACAAGCTTTTACCATAAAAATATTTTTGGACAGTGCAGAGGCTTTCACACAAACACCACCAATAGTCAGTTCGAACGGAAAGAGTATACGAGACGACATATAATGTGTTCCTAACCGAAATCAAAACTCCACCACCGACATCATCGGGTCTGTCAATGTGCCGGTTTTTATGGTAGACCGAGAATTCAGGGCTCAAAATTTTGATATTCAAATAACTTGCGTTTATTCAAGTTTGAGTCTAAAATACCAGTCATGTTTGAAAACATGAGGACTTACATATAAATCAGCACTTTTACTACGAAGATCTTTTACGTTGTGATAAAAGAAGGAAAGTCAACTTTGTTTTATGGAGCAGTATTGGTAGCCAATTTATTTTAAAATTCTTTAACGAGAGTACCAAAAGGCCAAGACTTTCTCTCACAGATGGAGTCAAATGACTACGGCGGGATAAGTAATTTGAACGAAGACCCAAAGCTGTCTGTTTTGCTTATCTTAGTACATTACAGATCGGTTAGAAAGGAGCATGCATCAGCTGATTTGAATTTAGTGGTTGGAACAAGGCCTGCCCGATGAGTACAACCTCATGATCTTAAAACAGGAAGACCCTCACTGAAGAAGTGAAAGAGACACGACAAGAATGCCTTGCTCCACTAGCAGATTTAACGTTTGCCAAAGCTGTTACGAGATAAATTTGCCTTGGTTTTAAATTGGTACAAGCTGCTGCGTACTGCGTTGACAGCCTAACCTTCTCCTCCTTGAGCTACCTGCTGCTGAAGAATTCGTTGCGTCTTTTGTATGATGAAGAAATGTATTTTATTTGCCGTTGCAAGTTTTTCACCGACATAAATACAGAGACCCAGCTCATTTCCCACAATCATGCCTGGAGCAGATGGAGGGGACCTACAATTTTCTGCTGCTTCCGAACGGTTGATCGAGAAAGCACTTTTCATGGCAATGAATTTTACTAATGGAGAAATTGCCAATTTCTCACAGAAGGTGATATCGGCGGAATAACATATTTGGTTTTCCTAGGATTCAAAACACGAACTTCCTTACCACGAGCACAGGAGTTACTAAAGTTCCTTAATTTTAGACAGTTTCAATTAACTTCATTGAGCAGATCTCTAGAGATCGAAAACTGATAGAGGTAAAAATATCTGCAGTTATAAATCCATTGATTTGTGGGTTATTTTCTCAAACTGAACTTAACACACCATTCTAGGATACACTCTCATTAGCCGACCACATTTTGCAAGTCTCCAATTCCTTGACAGGATAACGTCTTAGCAAAACCAATTAGAATAACAAAGACCTATAGCTCTTGGGATTATACCTAAGGGTCCCCGCCAACCACAAACTTTCTATCGGCCGATAGTTTGGTCAGTGCGAAGATGTGTGCAAGCATACTACAACGATTTGGTATCGGCCGAGAAAAAAGTGGGATTCACGATTACCTTCAAACTCAAACAACCCGACTCTTTAGTTGGCGAAGTGCGCACATTAACAGCCCACCCCGACCAAACTATCGGCCGATATAAAGTTTGTGGATTGCGGGAGCCGTAGGACTTATCAATTCTTATAGTTCGATTTTCAATGGCAACCAACCCAAACATTATTTATTAAAATCTAATACCTGCTAATAGTGCACAAGTTTGAACAAGTTTTGCTTTTTACTAATCAGAAAACCGTACTTATAAGCTCTGCTGTTCCCATCGGAGTCTCACATCATATTATCATCAAGCCTTTGTCTTTCCAATTTTTATAGGCTATTTTGCACCAGAAAGTTGTGTGTTGTTAGTTCGTTGTCCAGCAATTATTCCGAAAGGAAAAAAAAGGAAAAGAAACAGAGCCCTAAAAGTTACGACAGCCTTATCCCAGAGCCGTCCTTAATTATAAATTAAGTGGTATTGCCATTTTTCTCATCGCCGTATAGATACCCTATGCCAATGCTTGAATTCCCAATTCAATTTCAATTCGAGGATTTTCATTTGCTCGTGTGACGGCTTTCCCTATAGCCTAACATCACAAACAACACTTTAATTATCCAGTAAAATAATTGACAGGCGGAAGTCAATTAGGTGAAGCAACAAAATTGCTGAATATCAGGCACACAGAAAAAAACCATTTAACCTTCGACTCATTCAGTCACGCTCCTTCTGCCCTCGGGAAAACTCCAATGATAAACGGAGCTCTGGGTCAAATTTTCTTTTTCGCTGGATGAACATGAGCAAACACAAAAGTTCGCCAATAAGATTTTTATTCATTCTCATTAAAGGTTTTCTTTACTGCCAATGCGAACTGTAGAACCTACGTTCGCTGCTGTGTGCGGATTTGGGAGAAAGGTAAGGTAGGTATGTAGATGTAGATTGTTGAAATCACTAATTTACGCTAGAAATTTCCAATTTCGGGCATCTGTCTTCAATTTGCATATCCAATTTACTAAAGAACAGATTTTCTTTTTCTTCGATCTGAATTGAGTGATTGTGTAAGGAAGGTAATAGTTTTTTTTTATTGAGAAGAGTGAGTGAATAAATAATTACAACTTAATTATTTTATTTCTTCGTAATTGAAACGAATCTTAAATTGAAAGAGGAAGGAAAATCAAATTTTCTTTATAATTAATGAGCTCATTTACACAAATCAGACAAGTGCTTAAGATGAATAAATTTGCACTTTTAATGATTTTTGTGTTTGTTAATTACAATTTATTTTCAACTGAATTGAACTTCATTAATAAACCTACACGATTCTTTTAAAAACAGGAGACTTTTTGTGTTGATAATTTGGAGTGTATGTTAATGAGTTCGGTTATGGTAAGAACACGTTCACATTGGTTTTTTTTGTGGAAAATGTGCGATGAATGTTTATTTGAGTGGGATCACAGAAAATAAGAATTTTGGGTGAGTTTCAGGATGTTCTTCCGTGGCAGATTTGAGATGTCTGTCGCCCAGTTCTTCGAAGAAGTAGGTACTCTTCGATTACAGTTGTTTCTTGTATAAACAAGGCTTAGACCCTCATAGAAGAAATGATACATTCTTTGCCTCGTAGTCGTAGCATCCCCTACATAAACAAGATGTGCTTATGCCCAGTGTTTGTGACTTATGACTTTCGAAGATGGAAAACAACAACAAGAAAGCCGAGGCGTACTAAATGGAAATAAAAACTCTGTGTTCTTTGAAATATTGGGCCGTTACGTCCTTAGAAATGGGACAGGGTCATATTGATGGTCACTTATCGTTGGACTGTTTTTGAAAGCTTCCGTGATTTCTGTGCTTTACTGTCCTTTTCTTGCTCTAGTGGATTTATTATTTAGAAGTTTTTGTATTACTGAGTTCCGTTGATTACCTGATTTTGGCCATTTCATTTCATTTTCATAAGTCATCATGAGCCGAACATCTATAGGTACTTTTCTTTCGGTTTCCCGGTTTCATCTGAACACTGCCCTTGAGGTTGTAAGTAAAACTACAGCCACCTCATTCAATTCCACTGCACCACAAAGAAGGGGAAAGTTGCCACCCTGTAACACAATGGAACTGCAATTAGTCTAAGTACTCTGCCTCGTCATCTGAAAACTTAAGAAAAAAGCTTGAGGTCTGGGAGATATGGGGGATAATCATTTTATCGTCCTGTCATCAATAAAAGTGTACTGCAAGGTGAGTCTTTTTTAAGCCAATGTTAGGGTGATTCATTATGTAAATCGATCTCTTCTCTAGCAATTAAAGTCAATGTTTTTAAAATATGTTTTTCCTTAAAATATACGCATGAAAATAAATATAAGTAAATAAGAGCCCCTAGGCCAAGCGCATTTCTCACAACCATGCCATGTGAGGGAATGGAGGGGACCTACAATTTCTGACGGTTCCAAACGGCTAATTGAGACAGCGCTTTTCATGGCAGTGAATTTACTAACGGAGGACTTGCCAATTCCTCGCGAAAGGAGATACCCGTGGAAAAATATTTTTGCCTCTGCTTTGATTCGAACCTCGAACATGCTAACCGCATCACGGCACGGGTACCACGCATACACATACCTTATGAAAAAATAAACTTAACATAAAGCAAAGAAGGCACTCCAAAACAATCGATTATTGATCTCAAGAAACTGACTGTCAGACTTAGTCCAAATGCTCAAACCAAAAGGCTCGTTTCTCCAATTTCGAAGCAAGAAACTAACATTTCTCGCCAGCAATTTCATTTTCTGAAGAATTCTTTAAAGTTTTGTATTCTTAGTCGGTTGAGATTTTTTTCTCGTTGTTGTATTTTCTTCTCCGCAGATTGTCTTCACTTCCGGAACCGAAGATCATTCGGAGTATTTTTCTTTTGAAGGGGGTTTCCCAATTTCGATATGGTAAATGCTCATGCACCATGTCCGCCCTAAGGCAGGGTTGGAATGATCAAGATTCTATAAAGTGTTTTCTAAGTTTTTCTAGAGAGAGAAATACTTCTCCACTTCCTTCTTAACCTAAAGAAGTAGCGGTTGGCAAGAGATATTCTCCGTTTGATCTTTGTAGTCTGCAATGATGCTGTTTTCCGTGTCTATAGCGGAATCTGGGTAGACGCAGTCCTGTAACGCGTCGGAGTTATGTCTGTCTAATGTGGCGATATGTCGAATTCGTAGATCTTCGGTATCCTTCTTTGATGACAACATATACTTCGTCTAAGGCCTTTCAAATTGCTGACGTAGTGTTTTAGACGTTCACATATTACAGCAGACTAGGTCTTATAGGCGACACTATGGGTGGTCTTCCTTTTCTAGAATCAGGCACACGATACAGAGGTTCCATTCATCGAGCATATTTTCTTCCGACCATATTATGTAGATCAGCAGGTGCATACTCCTTTAAAACTGTTCTCCTGGTGCCTTGAAAAGTAAGACAGCAAAGCCATCTGAACCTGCAGTCTTATTTGATCTAAGTTTGCTTATGGCAGGCTTAACTTCTTCTTTCTCGAGAGGACGCCGTTTTTGACCTTTATCCAAGTTGAATGGGGCATTCTGCCTGACAGCGTAGCTAATGTCTTCATCGCCGTTAAGTTGTCTGCAGAAGAGGTCTTTCCAGACCCTCTGTAGCGGCTGCGTCTCTTTTACTACGTTTCCCTGCTGGTACTTACAGGATTGAGTTCGGTGTTTGCGACCCTGGCAAGATCTTTTGACGTTTTGGAAAAACTTACGAATATCATTCATTTCGTGGCATCTCGCTCAATTTACTCAAACAAACGCTTCTCATGTCGCTTTTTTTCTTTTTGAAATATCTGTGTTCTTTCCTTCTTTTCTCCTTGTAGAACTCGTTATACTGAAAGCAGCGGATTTTGCTGATACTCTTATCACTTAGCCTACCTCTAACTAGAAATCAAACCCTTTCGCTAATTCTCCGGCTGCACGTACTTCGTTAAGGAGTCTTTAATTCCAAATGTAGATCCGAAGCTCTTTCTCCTTTTTTCATTTGTTTTGGTCGTCAACGGTGAATTGTTATTATTATTATGTTTCGTAACCAACCCTTAACACACCCCCAACCTATGAGTGAAAGGTCCATGGCTGTTCATCATTAGCAATTCTTTTCATCTTAACGAAAAGTTATAAACTATACGCAAGGCTTCACAGAAAAAGTTTATTTTAATTTAAATGGTAAAAATGTTTTCTAAAACGTCTACTCATACACCAAGTGATTGATGAACGTTGTACTTAACCCGATAAGACAGTGTGACCCTCTCACACATATCAAATTTTCTATAAAAGTTTTCTTGACCATGTGCCTTCATTATCCTTTTATGTCTAGACTTCGAAACGGCGAACTCATATTATATGCATATTTAAGCAATAGTAAAGTTCAATATCTCTTTCGAATATCTCATAGTAACTGTACCTAAAACATTTTTATCAATCATGGTTAAAGTGTGCTAACAGATCTAAGCTTACATAAAAATGTTCAGCACTGTTCTTCCATCGTCACCCACTTGGTTTCCACATTTTAAGGAGAGAAGAACATCCTTTTTGTTTCGGATTTTTAAAACTTTTTCTCGGCTAGTTTAGCCTTTTACCACCATTTTGAAGACAATAAACGATACAAATGCAATAAATTTATCTTTGCAACTTGTTCAGTCTATAAAAGCAGAACTTTTTACAAAAAAAAAAAGAGTCGCACTCACACACACCACATATCTTATTCCCAATGCGTTGCCATAATAAGTTAAACATCATAAGCCACTTTAAAACTTTTATAGCTTCGTTAGGAAACTCTTTTCTGCCACAAACCATACCTCAAAAAGAGCAGCGCACTATTGAAGGTCCAACCAACGCCACCTCTCAAAAGGATTCGTGTTGATAAGTTGTTCAGGAGCTATACCAAACTACAGCACGTCTACATTACTTATCATGTTGGCTTTTACAGGTCCAAGTGAACAAAATCATGTGGCGAAACACATTTTCTCAATTACTATAATAGTCTTGACAGTGTTCCCATTTGAACTCGCTTAGTGGGTGAGAGTGACTATTAATGTACCCACATTATGTTTCCTTTTCAAATCACCACACAGTTCAGCTTGTTCGAGAAGTTAATTTATTGTAAAAACCAAACGGAGTGGTGAGACATAACTGAAACTTTCTGCTGTGTCCTATGTGGAGTTGACATGTCCTTAAGGGACTAGAGAAGGTCTCCCGCCGGGCAGCTATACAGTATAGTGAATTTTCACAAAATTCGATCAAAAATTTGAAACACACACAAAATCTAAAGAGAAGAATTTTACACAAAATAAAAATTGCACACACATCCATTTACTATGTCGACGTGGCTCGATTTGATGGCAGTGTGGAGCTACAAAAAAAGTGAAGAACTGGATGAAACAGCCTCCGGGGAAATTGAAACCTCTCTATTAGTAATGAAACAAAAATCGATCGAAGGAATGTTGCAGCTGCTGGGAGCCAGAGCATCTACGTCGTTGTCGTTGATGCAATTAATCGATTCACAACGAATTGAATCGATGTGGAAAATTTGCTATAGTCCCTACTCACTTGAGTATTCTAGAAAGTTAGAAATGAATCCAAAGAACGAAGACTATTACGGACATAAATATAAAAGTATGGAATCAGATGTGACATGGTCGATACGAGGAGATGTTTTGCAGGGAAGGAATTGTTGTTTGTTTTTCATGGTTTCGTGCACTTAATGGTGTGGGATCAAACAGGATTTTCGCAAGTCCTTGAAGGGTGATAAGATCTAAATAGAAGTGTTTACAATACCAAGATTCTTGGTTGAGAGTTAAATTTTTAGAAACATGAAAAAAGGATGTGATGTGCAGGGTGAATTTCATGTATCCTTTTGAGTGGTTTTCGTGGTATAGGAGTTAGCATGTCTATTGTAACGAGGGAGTTCGATGTTAGAGTTCAAGATACATCCATTTGTTTTTCAATGGAATTGCTAATCGAGAAGAACAATTGAAAGCACCTTCAGAAATAATCACCACAAATACAGCGCTCTCTCACTTATTTTTTCAGAACTAGCGAAAATCTGTGGGTCCTCAGCACTTAACATGCAGTTTATTTGTTTTTTAGAATACTATTCCACTTAATACCCTCTTGACTAGCCCTTTGCTTAAGGTGTAACCGATAACTCTTTAGGATATCTTGAATAATTATTTGGCAAGCGTTTTTCATAAAGACACTCTGCAAGACTTATTGAAAACCTCTTAAAGTAGCTTTTGCTTGTAAGTTGTTGAATACTCACTCACTTTTTCTAAAAAAAAAGTTTTAAAGTGATTTTGAACATACTTTTTGAGTTGCTTCGGAAAATTGTGTCAAAAACCAAGTAAATTTATATGCTAATACAAAATATCGTGCAGCATTATCAATGATATCAACACAGCCATTTTGTATGCTGTAAGCATTGCATTTGATTGCTTATGGTCTGCTAAGTGGCAGCAGAAAGCACATGACGTGCATTGTTCCGTAATTTATTCTATCAATATTCGTTCAATAGACGAAGATAGAGTGTGTAGCAGTGGCGAAGCGTCCATATAAGTCGATTATTTCCGACTTACCTTTTGAAATTCACATCCGAAACATCTTAGACTTCTGGCAACATGAATCAAACTTTATCATACACATGAACTCGCTGCCAACATTTTTTTAACAACTACCACTCTGCTTTCCGTTTTATTCTACACACATGTTGGCTCTTCAATTCACTTCATAAACAAACACAAAACTTTAGCAACATACAAGGTAACCCCAAATATTACGTCTTAGAAAACTTGTTGCTGGATAGAACAAATTTGTGTTCTCTCCTCTTTTTTCTTTTACCAAAAAATATGACGGTAGAACATCGTCTTATTTTCTTCCATAAGAAAGCATGTATTGAACAGAGAAGAGCTTAGCGCTAGGCACCTCTCTGTTCAATACATGCTTTTTTATGGAAGAAAATAACCCGGTGTTCTAGCGTCATATTTTTTGGTAAATCTGTTGTTTGTTATCCCTTTGTGCTCTGAGCACGTGAATATAGCGCCGGCGCAGTAGCCCAGTACTCATTTGCAGCATTGCTTCTGCACACTTCGGTGTTTGCATGATATTGGTTTTATAAAAGAAAAAAACGCTTTCCTTCGTATTTCTTCCCATGGACACATGCTTATAAACAAAAATGTATGTTGCAGCTTGCAGCTTGAGGTAGGTCTCTACTTGAAGAACAAGAAAATAACCACGGTTGCCAGTTTGGTCATTTATGTCCAAATCTGGTCATTATTTTTTCACTTGGTCATATGGTCACTTTTTATTCCATTTGGTCATTTTTTCAACGAAATGAAATAAGAGAAACACTTCAGTTTATAGGTCCTTAAAATTGAAATTTATACGTAAAGCAGTTGTTTATAAAATCATGTAAAAAGTGCATCAATAAGTTCGTTCATTCAAGCCCAACGATTGTACTGAGGTAGCCGCAATGAGTTCTCTTGAAAAACTTCACATTTTTTTAGTTCTGCGCTCGCAGCCTTGAAGTAGAGCTAAGATTTTGCAGGTAGCAAAGACTGATATCAAATCTCAAATGGCACGTGCTTTTCTTCAAATGACAGGCATGTGTGGTAATTTCGTGATAAAATCTGTTGTAAGAACTGAAAGCTAAGGTTTTTTGGCAACAAGATATAACGCTTACGCTTCACAGCTTGTTTCTGTCAATACAGTCATACGCAGGTTTTTTCTAAGATCTCCTGTGTGCTGTACGAATTTGTTAACGTAGGGCGTTTCCAAAGTAGGACGTTCTCAAAGACAAGACATCGCATCTGATGTTAAGGAAGAGTATTCCTCTATAATTGGTGCAATTGTATGATTTTCCATTCATTAAACATGCTTTCTCCCGACTAAATCATGCAGCTGGTGGACTGTCCTCTCAAGCTAATCACTAGCTTCCTTGAAAATTTCGGCGTCGAGACCGTCTCCAAATCCAGTTTTATTTCCTCTTTAGAGTATGGCATTTTTGTAATCGTCTAAGTTGAGTCTGCATAATTAACTTTTCAAGATCCTCAGAGATGAATGCGGTTCTTCAGCTATGTTTGCTTGGTGGTCTTTACGGGCTTGGTTCTTGGTTTTCCACCCTGGTATGATTTTTTAACTTTTGGTGCAAACTTTGAAGCTCAAACTTTCATGAAATTTCTATATTTCCTTAATCAAGCGCTTCTCTCTTCTTTCTTCATCGGAAGCAATCATAGTTTTGGTCATTTCAAGCTATGTTTGGTCATTTTTATTTTCATTTTTGGACACATGTTTTTTTGGCAAGTGGCAACCGTGAAAATAACACGCTGCTCTCCGACTTATTTTATGAATTTGTATGTGTCTCTGCACTGGACTCATGTGTCAAAGCTCAAAGGTTGCCACTTTGATAACAAATATGCGTGGATATTGGATCTCATAGCATAAAGCATTTTTTTGGGAGAAAATGCAAAAAATAATGGGAATTTTTCTAAAGTGGCACAAGTGGCCTAAATCAATTCAGTTCCCAATGAGCCGTATTTTATTTGAAAAACGCTGTTTACCAGCAGAACGCAGTGCAATACTTATTTAAATTGATTTAGTGCTTTTGGTGATTTTTTTAAATATTACAAATTTAGGCTTTAAAAATTGAAAAGTGCAAAAAGTCTGAAAAGTTTTCCGATAGTAAGTTTCAGTGGTTTGATTATGACCTTAATATCTGTTGACTGTTGCTTAACTGATTTTCACTTAGAGGAAACAAATAGTTTTAATAATTAGCTTAGTTTTATAAAAAAAAAAGTAATGAAGCTATACCTTATAGCAAAGTTGGTTTGAAATACTTGACTTTTTGGCTTGATGCCAAGACAAACATTCCACAAAAAAAATTTCAAGTAAACTTTTTTTGTTGGTGACTAAGTTTCCTTCGAGTTACCATTTGGAATTATTCACCCCTCGCCACTGGTGTGTAGAATGGAGTGCATCAGAACTGCATTCATTAGTGTATGCAGCTTTTGCAAAGGTAGATATTTCTGAATAATTTTAATTTTATGAATCATAGATGAGTTCATCATCGTCATTGGATAGTCATCAGTATCTGTTTCGCACAATGCACAACTGAAAAATTTTATGGTTTCAAGTTTTACTTTAAAGTGATGCAGAATATCAAATGTCATTCACTGTTGAAGCTTCTTTAGTTACGTTAGTTGGTCGTTTCGCAAAAAACAATGAGCTTAATTCTTATGCAAATGAAATTGATTGCGAAGTTATGAATTCTGAATTTCGTCCTGTTGGTAGGTACATGTACATTCTATATGAACTATGTAGATACAAATCGATACAGTTCGAGGTTGGGCTCGGTATTTTAAATGAAAAAAGAGTGAACGTTAGTAAAAATGTGACTCTGACGATTGCCAGAACCAATTTCCTATTTTATTTAAAGTCGGTGGGTGCAATACAGTGATACAATCAAAATACAAATATATGTAGTTTTTATTGAAAAAAGCTTCGTTAGATTCTTCTAGCAGCATTTTCTTGGCTGTGTGCTTGAATTAGTTTTAATTTACTTTACAGAATAGCTCATAGCCGATCAATAGTTTAGTGGCACCGACTTTTGCTAAGATGTCAGCAGTCACGTCCCCATCATAGCCCTTGTGCGCTGGAATCCAGTTTAGGGTGACAGAGTTTTAGCTAGCCATGAGCTTATTACTCTCGTACATTGACTGATAGCAAAGGCCTGAAATATAGAGCAATGGCTACCAAGGCTTACTGAAAAGCTCGTTTTATGAGAGTCGCTGAAAATTCGGAAACGTGTGACTGATTGCATTTTTCAACCTTCAATATACCAGACCAAATCTTGCTTTGAAGGACCTGATTTTGCATTCTCCCAGTCTTCCCTGGGAGTTGATAACAGATGTTAGGTTGAGCAAGCGAATAAATATATCCAACCACATAATAAAGGTTAATAGTTTTTCTAATCTGACAACCATCATCGATAGGTGACTTTTCGGGTTCGGATTCAAGATAAGGTTTTTTTAATGGAATAAACTGTGAATTGTGAGTTATGCTTCCATTTTTATGGTGGAAAAAGGTGGAAAGGTGGTAGTCCTAGAATGACGTAAGCATGCAACCAGTAATGCATATCGTTGCTAAACTTTGAAAATTTTCCAGCTTTTGAATTGCTTTCATTTCATTTGTTTTTGCCACCTTGTCTCAGCTGCAGGCGTCACAATTGGTCTGACTGCCAGCGAATGGAGGACGTACAACATTTTAGGTTTCAGGCCCCAGTTTTTTCTGCATGTGCTGCGGCAAGACCGTAGAGACTTGGTCTCTCTGTTGCAGGTGCGTTCTAATTGGGGTTCCACTAAAGTTGACTGTAAAGTATGATCCTCAGGTATTTGTATTCTTTGGAGTTTGGTATTGTTTCACCATAGTGAAAAAGGGGGATCAGCGACCTGATTTTCTTCTTTTTGTGACCGGGACAACAACTGTCTTATTACGGTTGTCGGATAGGTCTTTGTCTGAAAGTTTATTTAGTGAGTACCTGTGGCGTAATGGTGACATGGTTATTATGTTCAGACTTCACGGTTTGAATCTCTCTTTACAGATTTGCCCTAACTTGCACCTAAGAACATCAACATTTCCTTCTTAAGTGAAGTTTCTTGATGTTGTCCTAGATAACAAGTTTCTTTGGCCCAAATAAAAAAATTGCTGAGGGGCTGTCAGTCTTTTGCAAAGAAGCTTTTCGCAAAACATGCGGTCTATCCAAAAGGTTCCTTTGGGCCACAATAGGACCAATCATCTCCTATGTCTCAGTTATTTGTTAGAACAAGCCGTCACGTAAATACCTTCTTCTTTTACCAAACTTCTAGAGTTGTTTTCCATGGCTGTATTCTGGTCGTCACCTTAAGACCGAGTCCTGATCTCGACTGTATAAACTCTCAAAAGCATTCCTCGTTTAAAAATAAGTGGTATTTGCACAGTTTCCAATGGCGATGGTGCTTCGAAGAACTTCTTTAGGCAGAATATCATTTCATTCAAGTCTATAGCAGATGTGTCGTTCGATACGATGATCCCAAGGCTCGGTTTAGGACTGGTTCACTCAGATTATGAACCAGTAAAGGATTGCTTTCGGATTGTCAGTGATTTCTCCAAAACAGACGGTGCATCTGGCGATGTTTCCTTTGTAGAGATCGATGACATACGACTACTTAAACGTAAATGGCTATAAGCTATGTAACAGACAATGGCCAAATAGGAAGAAGCATATGTGATCTTAGAGGCAGCCAACCTGTGCTTAAAACTCTATTCAACCCTCTAACCACTACGAAAGTGATTCTTGAATGCAAGGCCTCTCTGAATGTTTAGCCATTACAGTATATTTCTAGAAACTAAATTGTCAAAAAGCTGCAAGACAAGGAACTCGAACAGCTTTCTTAGTACATGAGCCTTGGTTTGGTCTGCCGGGGTCTTCAGTAAGAGCTTTCATAAACGATTGCTTCCTCAAGAGCACAATCGGAAATGGCAACCCTTCCTTGGATACACACAGATAAGACTTCCATGAGAAAGCTAAAGGATTTTTTGATGTTCCCTAGCAGAAAAGAAAAAAAGTAAAAAACTTCTTGACGTCCGTTGCCGCCACGTTAAACTTCTAATACCACACTCAGTGGATTATGTGGAGAAAATGACGATATTTTCTATGAATGTCGTGCATTTTCTTGGATCAGATTACAGATGCTCAGCGCAGACATTTCGAGAGCTAAGTAATTTCGCTAAAATAAAAGTTCAAAGAATTGTTTTGTCTTGAGTATATTTTTTTACTTGAATTTTTTTCGGTGCATTTTCTTTATAAGGAAAAAATAAAATCAAGAGTTCATAATTTTAATGCCAAGGATCCATAAGTTTATTTGGAACGCACAAAGTATTCAGAAGGCCTCGACAAGAATTTTTGTTTTCGATCACTAAATGATTTTGTTACTGTTGGATGTTTCGAATTTGTTTGTTCCCAGACTCGGGATGGTGCCGTTTAAGGAGGATTTTACAGATATCTCTTTTGAACGGCACAATAACTACCAAGTGAACCAACTGTGCTCTATTTCCTACAAAAACATGATTTTGATGTGACTGTAAGAACGTACTGTAGCCTACATCCGGAGCATCTTTATTTCAGCACGATCAACTTATTTTCTTACTTTTTAATCACTATCCAACATTGTGAACTGTATGTGATTGCTGGACGCCTAACCGCGGCTTAGAATTTTCACATCGGCCTAGGGGCCATTTTTCTATCATAGAAGAAAGCGCTGTTTTTTCATTATTTCTCACCCAGCGGTTCTCCGATAATGGATGTCGTCATCATAAGTTCCTTTACTATATTCAAAGATACCAGATATTTAAGACATATTATTAACTTTTGCTTATTATAAACTTTTTGTTGACGTAGAAGTCAGAAAAACAAGACGGTTGTACTTCAAATTTTTCCAAAAAATGGAACACATTTACACATTGAAGCATCCCCTACACCTACAACGTCACCGATCCAACACAATGCCTTCCAAAACCTGGATGTAAAACATGGTGATAGTTCGGTGATGTGTGTTTTTCATCAGTTGGAGCTTTTTAGCGGAAGCAGTCTGCATTGATGTCCAGAAGACTTATTTTAAACACAGTGCTGCAAATGGTCACATAGAGGTTTTACTTTTTATCAAGAGAGCGACCAAAAGCGGGTTGGGGTCAAAATTCTGCCGGGGTCAAAATTCTGCTTTTTAAAATTCTGCTTTTAAAATTCTGGTTTTCATAATTCTGCTTTTCAAAATTCTGCTTATCAATATTTTGCCAATTATAAAGAAAAAGAAGGTTTGGAAAATGTTAAAAGGCGCGCCCTTTTAAACATTTTCCAAACCTTATTTTTCTTTATAATTGGCAGAATATTGATATTAATTGCAAACTCTTTCTTTCTAAAGAATTTCAAAGTAGAGAAGTAGTTTTTTGATTTCCTCACTTTCGCTCTCAAAACAATGTGAAGCTTGGCACGCAGGTGACTATAAATTATTTGGAGACCTACGAAAGGAACTTATCAGTGCCAAAACAGAAATTGAGCGCACGAAGCATGCATTTCTACACCATATTTTTCTTTATGATTGGCAGAATATTTGTTCTTCTGCAAATAAAAAATAATATGAAAAAAGTAGAATTTTTTCTTTTTAAAAAGCCTGAATTTTGCAAAGCAGAATTTTGGAAAGCAGATTTTTGTCAGCCAGAATGAAAAAAAGCAGAATTTTGAAGCCAGAATTCTGACCCGCTCCCACCAAAAGCATAAAGCTAACGCAACTCAACTGAGGCTTCTTTAAGGAAGCTTTTGAAACACCCCCACAATCTTCTGACGTTAATCGGATAAAGAGTTTATTGGGCGAATTGTCTCACAGTATCCAAAAATAAGTGCTCAAAGCCCTTCTCAATCCTCTAACTATTTTGAAAGTTATCAAGGAACTCAAGAGCTCTCTGAATGCGGTTTGAAGACTAAATTGCTTGAGTCTCATTTGGGTTTCACTTCTGACGGCGGGCGCAGGCACGTCGAAAACTGGTAACTTAGGCTCCTTATCATGGCAGCGTCTTTTGGTTTTTCTCCGAACATCTGGAAAGCTAAAACAAAAGAAGGTTGCTATCTGGTGGTACAAAGGAACAGTATTAAAGCGCTCCAACTGGTATTTGGAAAACCTAAAACAGAAAAAAAATAACTATGAAGAACCAGCAACTACCTCAACCAAGAAACTGCATGAATTTACACAAATAACATCTGAGATAACTGCAAAATTGGTTTGGTCAATGCGGAAGCCTTAATTACGTCCAAAAATCATCCTAGAAAGTATTAAAGTCAGGTTTTGGTTTTTATTAAATTGAACAGTGTACTAATATGAAACTGCGGTCTTTCCTTTTGTTTGCTTTTTCCTAGTAAAATGATTGTGGTTGCTAACTATGAAATTTTGATAAAATAGATTAGCTATAGCGATATACTGAAACTGCATTTCATTTTTTGTTTTTATCTCAAGGATTTGGAGATGATTCAAACTATTGAAACAAGGTGTACGAATATGAAATTGGTACACTTAACATGAACTGAATACTATACGATGTCCAGAACTGGCCAAAACTTATGCTCCTTTCAGTAGTAAAACAATTAAGTTTTGATAAACTTTTCCATTCCGAGTACTGATCCATTTGAACCAACAAAGTATGCTCATGGCACAATATCGTCCTTACGACCTCATCTTGTTAATTACATTTTCCCTTCTAATGCATTAAAATAGTATCCTCTTCTCTCTGTGGCAGCTTATCAAAGCAATTACAAATTTTACTATACAAATGAATTGAAATTAAATTATTACGAAATTCATAAACTTCAAGTTTCGTTTCCATAAGTTTGAACTTCCTTCATTGAAATGCAAAAGCAAAACATTCACACTCACACACTGCACTGGATATGAGCCACACACTCACACGAGCAACGACAGAAAAGTGAAACCCTTCTCGAGAAAAAGTCGTCCATCCAGAACGAGAAACATTTTCCACTCAACTCTTCCCAAACTTTATTTTTTGTTTCTTCTGTTTTTATATTTTTATTATTATTGCATAAGACCCCGTGGGGCAACTGCTGCTACTGCTGCTGCAAGACCGAATAACTTTATTCAGGTGAATGAAAACAAAAAACTGACTGCAACAGTGCAACTGAGACAAATCACTTGTGCGCTTCTGTTTTTCAAATTTCGTATCCTGCCATTCATTCAGAGCAAGCAAAACACAGTACCTACTTATGAGTTTGGAGACTTCCTGAGGACTGAACTTATCATTTGACTTCAATCATTTTTGTGCAACAAATTTGAATTATTTAAATGGAAAAGAAAACTGCACTCAAGCAGGTCCACTTGTATAAGTTACCTAGGGGAATGAATGTTCAACGAATCATGGCACAAACAAATAATAAACCACTACCACGTTGCGTTGTTGTATGAATGATAACAAAACCAGAAGTGGAAACAGAATCAGACGAATCATAACGATTTAACTTGGGTTATTAAAGTTCTTAACAAAATTGCAACTCAGCTAAGTGGACAATGAATTTGAAAGTGCTTTAGCTGGGGCTGGCCACAGTTGGTTGGCTTGGATATGCTGTACAAACTTTTATATATTTTTTGATACCCAGAAACAGATACACAGACATAATAGTTGGTTGCCTTCGAGTGTTTTAACAATATTCAGATACTTTTTCTTGGCTGGAAAATTTGTTGCTTGTTTTATGGTTATTTATGGGATTCGTTTTTTTTTCTGTGCTGTTTGTTGTTTCCAATCCAAAACAGAATTATGCCAGAACTAAGGGCAGTTTATGCAAATAATTTGTGCTTTTTGAGAGATATTCGTTGAATGGACACTTGATGGTTAGAGGCTGATCCAAGGAGAATAGATTAATGAGTTGATGGTTGATGCTGTTACCGCCACATTTGGATCAATGCAGATCTGCAGTGATGCCCTGGAGAGTGAGCTTTGCACAACGAAGACCAGAAATGAAGAAAAAAACAAAGAAAAGTAACTATTCCATGGAGTTTAAGGCTATATACAGAGTCATTTGTGAATTTCAAGAAGTTGCATAGAGATCTTCGAAAAGTGGTCTTCCTTGAATTCTCATTCTCGGGTGATGCCGTGTCGGTCAGTTTAAGTTGAAGATAGTTGAATTGAATTAAATGTAACGAAATCAGCTGACGGACGTTGCATCAGAACAATCAACCATCGAAAACGCTAACCGCCATCATTGAATTGAAACTTTTCGATGTTAATGTACTCGCATGCATAGGCAGGCAAGTAAGGGCCGAATAAGACTTTTCATTGCTCTTTATTCGCTGCATTTTGATTCGTTCTCGTTTCCCCACAAAATGGTGTCTAAAGAAGCAAATGAAATCGGAGAAATTAAACCATTGAAAGGTAAATTCTTATTTTCTCAATAAGAGAGTCATAACAAGTATATACCCAAAGACTTCAAGGCTGAACGTATTCACTGAATGAACAGCACCTGCAACACAGATGGAAATGCGATTGCGAACAGGTTAAACTGCAGTAATAGAGATCAAAAATGAAAGGCTCGATGGTAACGAGAAGGCCGATTTCTTAGCTTTAGCTTAAGATGGCCCATCTAAACCATTCGACCACCCAGAAACCTTCTGCGGTGTAAGCATAAGCACCTTCAAAAACACAGCTAAGAACATTCTACTGGAAGGATCAACTGAAGCTTGGTGTAAACTCATCTAGTCAAACCTGCTCAGAACTCTTTTTGTCAGAATATACTGAAGACACATCAATATCACTACTGAATCTCAACAGGATATCCCTCTAAGCTTGCACAGGACTATTAATCGGTCACTGTTGTCACTGAAGCACTACCTTCACCAAATGAGGTTAGTTAGAACCTCGAGATGTGGCACTCGAGGATCTGGAAACGGCCGGCCGTGGTGAGTGCCGTGGTAAGCCAAAAACATCCATGGACATGTCTGGGCACCTCTTAGGCTGCATTTAGAACCTGAGGAACAGTTGGAAAAGCATTAAGAAACGAGAGCTGAATGTTGATATTTCCAATGAGTTGAATCCCACAAAATTAAAATTTAGGCACGTAGTCCAGCACCGCACGAACATGCAGTTTCAAAAAACCCGGCACAACAAAAGGCAGACTGCTTCAGAAACTGTTACCTCTAAAGCTTTTGAGGCTATCGAAGATATTGGCCATACCGAAAGGAGGTATTGATACATTGTTTCAAGATGTTCGCTAATTTCGGTGCTATTAACATAAACAAAGTACGAAAATACTGGAGGAATTTGATCTTGGAAGACTGAAGGCATTATTCAGCGAAAGCATTACCAAGTAGTAGTTTGGATTCCGGGAAGACAATCCTCGCTTGAACTACTCCTAAAGCTACAACGAACGTTATTAAGGTGTTCATGAAGCCGCGGTTGGAGTTCGACAGTGTTCCGATAAACGGATCAATACACACGCATTGTACATGTACAGTAATCTAATTTGTTTTAAGTCAAAACTTTTCTAGGGAAGAAAATCTGACAATGCTAAGCCTATAAAAGCCCAATTGAAATACAGTTTTAAAGATTTTTATTTCTTAAAAAAATTAAGCCTAAGACTAGGTCACTACCATCAATATTGACAGAGAAATCAAATTTAACACCTAGTTCAGGGTACACCAAAGTTAGCCTTTTTACTTGCGATTGATTATAGGTAATATAAGGCAAGTCTTGCAATCGTGCAGAAAAAATTTTTCATATAACAATTAAATATGACGTTACGATGATAGAAAATACGAAAAAAGTGGGCCCTAAAATTCTGCCTGTCTGTCTGTGTGTCTGTCTGTATGTCCGTATATGGATCTACAGCCAGAACCGCTGGACCTATTTTCTTCAAAATTTTCAGATATGGTCTCTGGAGTAGCCTACAGAGGGGAATTGGGTCTCTAGGTCTTGAAATAACGGTACCTGCAATACAACCGATATGACAATCCTATTATTCTCGAAAACGGCTCTAACGATTTTGATAAAAATTAAAATGAGGTATTATTTTTAAATAACTGTTCTTAGGTGTAAAAAATTTATTTAGAAAGTGTCTAATAACGGTATTTCAAAAAAAATTTGTTTTTTCGAATACAGTCGACTCTCGTTAATTCAAACTTGCGATAATTCGAACCTCTCAATAATTCAATGTTATCACGAGTTAAAAGTTAGATATTTCGAACTAAATCAGTACATTTTTATACACTTGGTAATTCGAACGAAAAAGTCATTGCTATATAATAAAACGACGCGGTAATTCGATCTCATCAGCGTCCAACACTCGACAATTCGAAGTTGCAGAGAAAAAGAGGTCGAATGATTGTAATGTTAAGTACATTTTGCGACAAGTTCAAACTTGTATCAACGTACACAAGCCTTTGTTTTTGCGACCGATACTAATGAAAAAAGCAACGGTGAAGATGATGACCGTACATCAGAACCTTTAACAGAGATGTCAGTAAACGAAGTACGATCCTCATTCGATACCTTACAACGTTTCTGGCTACAAAACGAAAGTTATGAAAACGCATTTCAGGCACTTTTTCTCTTAAAAAAGTTTTTGAGCAGTCTGCGCAGCAGCAATGTGTTTTGACTTTTGAAGCAAACGAGTATTACAGAGTTCTTTCAAAACATTAATTAATTCACATTATGAATAGGTTTATATATGTTTACGAATGTACATGTATACTCTTATTTTTCATAGCTATAGAATAGCAGTTAATTAATAACCGCCGTATTAATAAACTTGGAATAGCTGGGCTAAGTCTTATTCCATGAACTGTATTATCTTTTGCCATAGCATTTTCCACTTAATCCATGGAAAAATACTTAACCCAGCTATTCCGCGTTTATTAATACGGCGGTAATAATTTATTGATCAATATGTACCCAGTAATTCGAAGCTTTATTTATTTTCTCTCACAAATTTCGAACCATTTGATAATTCAAACATTCGATAATTCGTAGTATTTTAAGAGTCCCTTCAGTTTCGAATTAACGAGAGTCAACTGTATTTTCAAAATGGTATCTTTGATTTATTTTTTCAATATACATCTTGCAGCAAGATTTTAAAATTTGTGTATTTGAATATTTAAAACCTCATTTTTAAGAAAATAAAAAATAAAAAAACGATTTTTCAAAAAAATGGCCCTAGCGATTGTGATTAAGTTTGTAGAGTTTATATATATATTAGCAATTGCAAAAAAATTGCGTTTTTAGATTCTCGCTTGAAACTTATCTTAATTAAATTTTCATAACTAATGTGTAGTTGGCAGCCCCGTACCACCCAATACATCCCAATACATTAAGAAAGAATATTTAAACCTTCTATTCAGCCTTAAGATTTTGGTATTGTAAACAAGTAATTTGTTCAACTGGCTGCAGCAACCTAGCTGCTTCAATCAACTATGTTTCCTAATGCACGCCAAGCCTAAGTGCCCATACCTCTATCTCTCTGTGTAGATGTTATAGTCTCAACTCCTTCCTCTGTATATATAAACTTTATTAGCACCACGGAGGAAAAACGCTTTTGTCGTCAGCTGTAGTCTCCTTATTCCTTATTATGATTTGGGGGGAAAACCGCCATTTATTAGCAATAGTTTTTTACAGGAAAAGAGCGCTATGGTGAATTTCCTGATTCTTTCCTGTATATTAGATTTCCAGTTAAGCTTTTTGTCTAGGATTATACCTAGATATTTAGCTTCGTCTAAAAGTTAAAGTGCGATTCTATTGATTGATGGAGTTATTAGCTGAAGAGTTTTGTATTTCCTGGTAAAGAGAACGAGTTCAGTTTTCAGAGGATTGATCCTTAGATCACTTTTTCCCGCCCATTTTACTAGTTTGTTTAGATCGGTTTGCATCAGGTCCGTAAGGATGTGAGCATGTTTACCTAGGATACCGCAATGAAGACGTCATCTGCATATGCAATCAATTTGAATCCCTCATCTTCTAAACCAACTAGAAGTTCGTGAATAACTGGGTTCAATAGAAAATGTGCGCGTTTATTAAAAAAAAAAATGAGGGGATAGGACTCCGCCTTGCGGTGTTCCCCTACTGACAGTTCTCTTTGCAGAGAAGTCCCCTAGAGTTGAGTTGATTCTTCTACTTTTTAATGACGTTATTATATTATATATTATTATATATCTATTACGGAGGAAGAAATTTGTAATGTTTTGAAAAAACTTCAAGATGGGAAGGCACCTGGAGCCGATCGCATACCAATTGAATTTTTTAAGTATGCGACAAGCAATTTTATTGTTAAAATAGCGGAGCTTTTCAATGGAATGCTGGAAACAGCCAACATACCACCACTGTTAAAACAAGCCCTAATATATCCGATCCACAAAAAAGGTAATATAGATGATCCCGCAAACTATCGTGGAATATCTTTCCTTAACTCATCATACAAGATTTTCACAAAACTTTTAATGGAGCGTATGTCAATTTGGATCAAGAACAACAATCTGATCAAAGAATTCCAAGCAGGTTTTCGGAGTGGTTATCTGGTTATTCAACCGTAGACAACATTTTCGTACTGCAAAATATTGCTGGAACATTCCTTGAACAGAAAAAGAAATTATTCGCCTTTTTCGTTGATTTCAAGGCAGCCTTTGATAATGTCGATCGAAAAGCTTTGATATTCAAACATTATAACGCTGGAATGAGCCAAAAGTTTGGCAGAGTTATCGAAAACCTATACGAGGATAACCAATCGAGTGTATGGAGCCGGACCGAAGCATCGGAATGGTTTGAAACAAATATGGGAGTAAGACAGGGGTGTACACTAAGCCCATATCTCTTTGCTTTGTACATCGATGACCTCATCGACTTTTTACCTGGAGGAATAGAGATTGCAGGACATTTAATAAAAGCACTTTTATTTGCAGACGATGTGGTTCTGTTTGCCTATTCACCAGAGTCCTTACAATTAATGATTAACCGTCTCGATTTGTACTGCCGATTATGGAATCTTACGGTTAACCTTACAAAATCAAAAATTATGATTTTTAAGAAGGGAGCTGGTAGAGAGTGCAGAAATGAAAATGAAAATGGCACCTCAACGGAAAGTCCATTGAAGTTGTGAAAACATATAAATACCTCGGGGTAAAAATAGCTAGTAATCTCAGCATGGAACCTCATCTAAAGGAAAGACTGATACAAGCGAAAAGTGCCATAGCGGCTACATGGAAAAAATGTTTTTCAAATATATTGATTAACCACAGCGTAAAATACAAGGTGTTCCAAGCTGTAGCAGAATCTGTTATGATGTAAGCAGCGCAATCGTGGGGATATTGCAAGTATGAAACAGTAGAGAAACTCCTTACATACTACATAAAACGTTGCTTTAGCTTACCAAGCACAACACCTAACTATATGATTTTTTTTTTTAACCATCCACCTCTCCAATCCTCCCATTTCCTCATCCTATGATTTCCCGGGGAGCACAATGGATCCTCGAGATCCGAGTGAGGTGTTGCCACTTGTGGCTGCACCTCCCATTCAACCTAACCTAACTATATGATTTATATTGAAACAGGACTGTCACCACTTCATATTAAATCATTAAAGTTGCATGTAGATTATGTAGTGAAAGTTTTACATATGCCGGACGATAGACTTCCGAAAATAATTGCGAAGATGGTAATTGAAAGGAATACGCTCTGGTATAAGAAACTTGAAGAGCTAGCAACGAACTGCGGACTAGAAGGCAATATGGTTTTTGGAAACGAAAGATACCGCAAGGATGTGCTTGTCAATCTTATTGCCAAACTCGATGATCAATACAGAGCGGATTACTTAAATATGGCTTCAGCGTCCATACACCGAGCTTCATACAGCATTTTAAGTCATAATCTGTGCGAAAAAAATTATTTCCGCAATGACAACAGCAAGGAACTAATTTCGGCCGTTTTTAAAATAAGAGGCGAGCTAACACGCCTTAATTATATCCCACATCGTCCCGATCTACCAATTTATTGTAGTCTTTGCAATTTAGCTGAGAGAGAAGATGTTATACATTTCATTGGAAGATGCCCCATCCTTAAAGAAATAAGAAGATATTTTCTAGGAACCGACACAAAATCTAAGGAAGAAGTTATAGCCTATTTAAACTGCGAAAGCGAAAGCGAAACTAAACAACTTTTTTACTTCAAAAAAAAAAAAAAAAAAATTACGTTATTAAAGGCACCCTTTTTGTCGAGGAATGCGGCCAGAGCGTATTCTTTGTGATGGAGGGAATATTCTATAGTACGAACCAGGGAATGTACTATGTTTCTACTGATTTCCCCTTGCAGTAGGCAGGTTGTGGTGTAGATAAAAGTTTTGGATCTATATTCGTTCGTCGACGGATATCAGTCAGTCGTTCTAAAGTTTTAAGAAGGAAAGATGATAGACTTATTGGCCGGAGATTTTTTGAGTTTACGTGGGATTATTTACCAGCCTTAGGTATAAACACAACCTTGACCTCTCTCCACTGTATGGGTCAAAGCTTTTAAAGGTCCAAAATAGCTTTTCCCTTGTAATCAGATCGGGGTTGTTTGTTATTAGGCTACCAGATTTTGTAGAGTTAGAGTTACAAAAATCTCTTAGACCTGCCTGGAAAAAAGAATGTGTAATGTGACGTTCTTGGATGAATTTTTCAACATTATCCAATGTTAACAAATCCAAAAAAATCGAAGACACGTTGGAATTTTAAAATTTATTTCAATCCAACCGATTCCAAGTCGAGTCCATAAACTGTAAAACGACGCCTCACTCAAGAGAAGATTAAAACCTTGTTATATTTTGCAAAAGCAATCCTTGAATACAAAAGTTTTCAATAATTTCGTTCAAACGACTTCGACTGCTTTGAAGACTATCAATCTCCCTGCAAACTACTAACAACAACCTCGATAATATGTGGACTACCTTGAGTACGACGTTATCTGCATTCTTCCTCCGCAAGATGAGCTCTCATGCCAACTCAGTGTTAGTGTCTCTATGGCTGATAAAGCTATGTAACTCAGCAGCACTGAACGACGCCTGAACATGTCCCGTCGAGCACAACGGTCCACATTTATGGAACACTTTGCATCTTAACTAACTCAATCATGGAATCACTTCGCTATACAATCATTTTGAAAAATCTCAAGACTTTCTAGCATTCGCCCTATCTTGGAGCTTTTGTCTCGCATATTGTTGTTGAAATTTTCCAAATTTCTCTTGTTTAATTTATTAAAAACTGCTCACCATCTTAATTGCTTATGACTCTCTACTGAAAACCAAGTGTTGATTACGAGGTTTTCCATTCCAATAAAAGGACTTACTTGTTTTCGTAACATTTCTTAATCCACTTTTGCTTATCCCTAAGTTGGTTGTTTCATTTGTCACAGATAAGATAAAATCTCGTTTCAGTATAACTCCTGTATGCTTAAGAACTTCTCCTAAATTACCGTCTTAGTTGCCATAAATAACCGACAGTAATAAATTTTACACAAAGCATTGTCAGTTACGAAAAACGAGATACACAGTTGCTCCTCTCAACCATCTACAAAATTTATAGATCCCTTTCCATTTCCAAACGAATATGTAGGCACCTATATTTCTTATTTGTCCATTGTCACATCAAATCAAGCCATCTTTTGATCTAATTTTGGGCAACAGAACCAGTTAAAATAATAGATTGGCTGTTTCACACTCCAATCTAACATTTTCAGATAAAGTGAAATTATACGTTTGTGTTAAAAAGAAACCCAGAAAAAGAAAAGAAAGCCTTCGATGGCATGAGGTGAAGGACAATAATATTAAGTTTATCTGAAAAACAAGAAGATTGTGTTTACGGATTTACACAATAAACGACCAGATGGCTTTTAGAGCTTCTGAATTGAAGAGACGACCAAACGACAAGTTTCTTGTAGAATCCCATTAAATTTTATTGGCAAAGATTATTATTTCCATTGCTTTATCTTGCCTCGGCCTGGGCGGGAAAAATAACGAAACGACCACTTAAAAAAGACCGTGCGAAAACTCTGTATGGATTACGAGTACTTTTGCACTTTATGAATCATAAAGAAGTTTTGCTTTGCCGCTCGCTTAAAATGGCGAAGCGAGTGAAAATCAAAAAGCTACTACCAAATATGTTTTACCGTCTTAAGTCATTTTAATGAGAAATGTGTCTTTGGGAGGTTCTTTTGAGACTTTCTAGGTCTACATTCTGGCGAAATGGTGGGATTCGCTTTGCGTTTAACGAGTGAGCATCATTTAATTAAATGAAATATTCACAAACAAAGATAAAATATTATTTTATAATTTACACGATAAGACAAGTTTACAAAATCTTCAAGCTAAAGATGATGATGGTTGTTGAAGCAGAGAGGTAAATAGATTTAAAACA
Source organism: Melanostoma mellinum (assembly GCA_914767635.1). Taxonomy (NCBI): domain Eukaryota; kingdom Metazoa; phylum Arthropoda; class Insecta; order Diptera; family Syrphidae; genus Melanostoma; species Melanostoma mellinum. Next base: position 171,575,071 of record OU612058.1, read on the forward strand.
CACTTTTGTGGGCTTAACGGTTTGTGTATGTAAGCATGAAATGTAAATGAAAATGAGGAAAACATACATAAGAGGAGTTATCGCTGTGGGCGTGAAACTTTACAAGCAACGAGCAACATTATTTGAATGACGAAGGTCGTTCAAGGGAAGAGTTTTGTTAACATGACTATGGGAAAGAGCTACAACTTTTAACTAATTTTCAAGGAGCTGGGGCATTGTGTAAAAGCATTTAATCGTTGGAGTTTGTTGGCAGTTTGAACGCAGCATCCTGTATAAATGTGCTTATTTTACAGGAAAAGCATTTAAGATAAATCAAATTGTTCTCCATAATTTCTTTTCGTTTCTTTCTCGGAATATGGAGAATTAAGAATGTTTTTACATCCCATTCATTCTTGACAAATTTGATCTCTGTGAATTGAAAGATGTCTAAACATGAGAAAAATCCAGCTTCGAAGTTTTGTTCAGAGGAATTTTCAATTCTTTTAGATAGTGAAAAATTTGTTAATATTTGTTGGCAACTTTGATATGTAGACAAGAAAATCTGTTGAATGTTTGGGTTTCTTTTGTGTAGACATTTTATAAAGCAGTGAAGAAGGAGGAACTTACCTCGATCTATTAGCTTCAAATGGACTTGTTTCCTTTATCAAATAAATTACTATACCGAAATTATGGGCCAAATTACCGCACACGTGATCGAGTAATACGTGACTGAATTATGTGTTTTTGGCAATACTTCTCGCGTTATTTAGCATTTTAGTACGACGTTTTGCCATTTTTTCATTAGTATTTAAACAAATTAAATCGATAAATGAAGAGGATACTGATGTTGTGTGATATGGAGCTAATTTTGAAAGAAAAATAGTAATCACTCACTCGATCACTGATGCGGTAATTCGACTCCTGGTAAATGTCTTGGTCATATTTATAAAGTCGCTTTGCTTGTGTTTTTGAACTAAGAATCAGGGATCATTTTGTTAATTGCATTTTGATGGATGTATGATTTAATAAAACTAGTTTCGATTCTAATAGTTCTGACAAAATAGTAACAAAGATTGATTTCGATAATTTTAATTATTACCTATCATTTGAAATATGGGAAGAAGTGTTTGTGCAGAAAGTGATCAAGTGATCTTTTTGCCATTTTTTCATTAGTATTTAAACAAATTAAATCGATAAATGAAGAGGATACTGATGTTGTGTAATATGGAGCTAATTTTTGAACAAATCAATCGAAATCGTTTGACATTTTTTCTAGCGCTTTGTGTAGATACATGGTGCGCCATTTAAAAGGGACCCATTGAAATGTTGAATAGCTCCGCCGCGCCGTCTTTCAACCGGTTTTGACAAGTAAGCCGAATTCTGAAACGTCAGCCTATGCCATTTTATACATGAATCGACTCACAGCAAAAAGTCGGGTAGAAATTGTAGCGCAGTACCTCGAAAGCAATCTGATTTGTGGGACCGAATCCAATGAACCAACCAACACATCATCATTCACGAAACACCATTGCACGACGTAGAAGTGTGTTACGGTCACTCGAAAACGATTATTGGACCTTTTTTTTCAAAGTTGGAGAAACCGTCGCGTCGACGGTGCACCCTATCGTTGGATGTTGGCGCACTTTATGCGTAAACATGGTCTGACGAACGTCTATTTTTAAAAAGACGAGGCACCTTGTCAAACCGCAGTTGTTACTATGAAGCTTTTGCAGAGCAAGATCCCGGGACGCGTTGTGTTAATAAAGGGTGATTTTAATTGGCCCCCTCGTTCGCTGGACTTGACGGCACCGGACATTTTTCTGTAAAGCTACTTAAAGGGTAAGTTGAATGCCAGCAAACCGAAGACTATTGATCAACTAAAAGCTAATATCAAAGCGGAAATTGCTGCTAATACGCCCGAAATGTTGTCAGATACAATCCGAAATGCCCAAAAAAGGGTCGCATTTTGTGTTTCTAATGAAGGTGGTCATTTGATCGATATTGTATTATGAGTCGATTGTCAAAACATGGTATTCTATACCCTAAATAAATCTTGTTTATTTACCAAAATCGAAAGAAAAATGGCGGAGTTTTTCAACATTTCAATATGTACTGTCTAGATGACGCACCCTGTACATATCTGTGAATGTTCTTCTTCATTTTCATGTAAGAAAGTTGAAAAGCGACTTAAGCCCTGCACAACTCATACTCTTCTCAAAAAAGTTAAATGCGAAAACCTAAAAAACAAATATAAAAGAAAATGTGTCCAACTAAAGAAAGAAATCCCCACTTGTCGCGCCAAACACAAATCTAAATAAACTTAACTTTAAAGTTGAATAGCATTTTGCTTATAGTGTTTTTAAAAACCACAACCTCTGGGAAATTACCTCCTTATATTTCTCATCTAGATATTGTTAAATCAGATTAAATTGGAATTGCACACGGTTTTAATGATTTCTTTTCAACGGTTTCAAACAATGAACAAGTTTCCTCTGGCAACCATGCAAGTAGATTTTGCTATCTCGCTTTTGATTGCAAACATGAACTTTCCCAAAGACAGAGTATTATATTTTAAACTATTTTTGAAATTTGAAATTCTAAAAATAATTGGTAATTTGAAAAATTTGATCTAAAGCAGTTTTAGTTTTTGTTTCAAAGTGGAAAATGCCTTTTTGCGCTTCTGTTCTCAAATATTTGTAAGCCTCGTGGGTAAAAAGTGAACTGCTGTTTTATTTGTCGATTTTTCAAAAGTTTTTGGTATGGTGGATGATTCAATACTTCGCAGAAAACTTTGAAAATGCTGATTTCCGAGGTTTTATTTGTGATTGGTAAGAGTCATAGTTAAAAGACAGAAAGCATAGATTGTAATTTGAAGAAAAGTTATGGGGAGTATGAAACTTATTGAATTAAGAGTTCCACAAAGGTCAGTCTTTTCACTGTTTAGACTTCCTTTCAAATTTTCATTGACGGCTTTTGCAGATGACAGTGGTTGTAGCTTTAGTGCCAACATCTAACTTAATGTAACAAAATAATTTATTATTACAAAATAAAAATCAACATCGATATCAATCTCATTTTCGACCCATATACGCCAAAATCACGACGCATTGCATGGTCTCGCGGTATTGATTCTTGACGTAAGTGTAAATTGAATGGCAATTAGAAGAGGAAGAAGATTGGTCGTTTATGGGAACGGGCTGGACAAATGCATTCCATCTGCTCGGGAAGAGCTAAGAAGGACTTTCCATGGTGATACCCATACAAAAACAGTTTGGTGTTCCTGGTTTGTTCCATTGAGACCCAAATAAACTCGATGATTTGCTTTTTGTTGAGAGAAAAGAAGCCGGTCGATGTCTTTATTTCCAGCTTGAGCCAGATTTCTTGTGCTGCGTTACAAATTGAACAAGTTAAGCAAGTTATTGTATGCACTGTGCCGCTATTGTTATGTCGACTCTCCCAAATTCAGTCGAGATGGGTATCTTTTCCAATGATGTTCCCTTCTTAAATTGACTAAATTCTTACTCTTCAATTTTCTCATACAAAACCCGTCAACAGTAATCACTTGAAGAGGTATGACAAAACTGTTTATTTTTGTCTCCCACAAAAATACCTTTATGCTTCACAGTTCTCTTACGCACGGGCAATCATTTGACACTTTTTTGCATACTTAAATTTTTTGTCGACAGGATCTCACTTCGACCGAATCCATTGAAAATTGAAACACACGACTGAGTATATACTTATTCTGTGGCTGCTGATATTTATTGGGTTAGAAACATTTTACTTCCAAGCACTCGTTTGTTCTTTTTCAGTGTGTATGTCAGAAATTTTACAACAGAAAGAATGTTTGCCATTTTCATAAAAACAGTCGTTAAAGGTTTATTTCAGCTTTCTATCCCCTAAAACAGCAAAGTAGCTGTTTTGCTGAAATTTTTGTATATTTACATCTGTTTTCAAATAAATAAAGAAATCTAAAGAAAATGGCATTAATGTAAGTACCAGTTGAACGGAAGAAGAAGATATTATTAGAAGAACATATACCCGAAAAAAAGTTCAGCTGTAATTTTTAAAAGCTGATCGCTGAGGAAAGAGTCATACAGTGATATGCAATATGTGTCACATTTTTATAGCTTTCCAAAAATGTATGGTTTGAAGTTCGACAGCAGTTTTTAAAACCAATTTTTTAACTTTTTTGAAAACAATGGGCAGGGCTAAAATAGTTTTTGAAGTGAATCAAATTAATGTGAAAAACAATTTTTTAAAACAATTGACAGAATCATTTCCAGCCCAGAAGAATCTTCATACCTTAGAGAAGAAAATTAGAGTGAAGTGTTCTTATTATGTGATTTGGGATGCTATTTAAATTCTCTTGTATGCATTAAATATGATTATGATATCATAATTTCTATTATTTCAAATTGGTAGCTGTGTGAAATTCGTTCTTTCAAATTACATTTTAAGAGAGTTGCAGTTACGAACTTTTTTTCATTGATTAATGTTTTGTTCATTTTTTAAGGAAAAATGATACTCATGCATTTTGTCAAGTATAAATTTTTTGCACTCAACTTCTTATTCTTATTAACTTCAGGAATATATGTATGTTTTGTTTTGTAAAACTTTTTCGTTATGTCATGCATTATATAAAAAACTAGGTAGGTATTAAATATTTTCTTTTATTTCATTTGAGGAGAAAAGAAAACACAACACTACTTTCAATGAAGCAATCGAAATTAATTTTGCAAGCCCATACACAATTTTCACACACACGGCACAAATTGAAAAACTTTTTGGAAGAATTTAATGAGATCTTGAGATTTTTCTTAAGAAATTTATTACAAATATATTAAACACTTTAAAAAAAAGAAAGAACTAGTTTCAATTTGATTTTCTCCGAAAATAATGCAAACTTCCAACGAAAAACACATTTCAATACAATAAAATCGTCTGGCTGAACGACGACTTGCAAGCAGTGCCGATGAGTATGCAGTTGATAACCCGAGTTAAACGTGTAACGCATTCATGTTTGCAAGTCGCATGAGAAGTTTCACTTCAAAAATAAGTAAATATGAAGCCTCTCGCTATCTATCTAAAATATATTTCATATCACACAGATAAAAACGTACATGTGGTAATACTGTTGTTATTGGAAATAGTGGAAATGATACCAACGTTTTCAATGGAAAATCTCCTCTTTTGTGAAATAGAAGAACTAATTTTTGGATCACAAAAATAGATCCAACCAAAAAGCAGGATCTCGCTTTATTGTTTCAATGCAAGTAAATCAATGATCCGATCTGGATCATTGTGATAATAAAATACGGCTAATAAAACGCGGCTATATACAAACTCAACTCAAACTTTGGTTCGCATAGCGGTGTATGAAAGTAGCCACCCCAACCCGTTAAGAACTAGATTGACAGAAATCCTGTTAACAGTCTATCAGACGGTGAAGCACCTGAAAAATCACTTTGGTTTGTGGGAACCTTAAAACAAGCAGTCTGCGAAAATTTATTTTATAAATCCTTACATAGTAAAAACCAAAGAAAGTAATTTGGAACAAGAATGGTTCAGAACCTGAAAATGACATGGGCTGTTTATTCTTTCCATCGGGAACGAAAACACAACCGCGAACTTGGCAAATACTGGACCGATTCCAAAAATGTTCATTTAATTTCTTTGCCGTGTTCCCACTCGAATAGAAACTTGGAAACTACTGTAAGGAACATAATATCCTTTCATTAATATCTAAAGTGATTTATCCGTCAACCTCCTAGATCCGTACACCTGTGTTCGTTTATGTATTTTATAAGAAATAACTGATCGTATTTTATGTACATACATTCTCTAATCCATCGATCGCACGATGGTACAGTTCTTGTTCTTTATATAAACTACTCAATGTTACATTATACACTAAGATATCAAAAGAGGTCAGTTGCAATAAAGCGTTTAAAAGAGAAACATCGCCCAGTCTTTCATTTAGTTCGGACCATTACAACTATCAGAAGTGGGATTACCGTACAAGAAGTCTGTTTTTTTTTTATGTAAAGTCAATGCTAGTTTAAGTTATTGTTCCTGAATTTTATGTTATGTGTTTTTAAGTGCTTGCAAGTGTACGCAAAGCTAAAGATAAATTAAAAAAAAAAAAAAAAAAAAAACGAAGGAAAATCAACCGCAAAGACGAACAAGATGATTGAACGTGCAACGAGATTTTTGCAGATGGCTACCGTACCTCAATTGAAAGACAAACTTGGCGAGTTAGATTTGCAAACAAATGGATTGAAACCAGCGCTCAAAATTCGATTGGAACAGGCAATCGAGCAACTCACAGATGCCCAGGTTGAGAACTATTTCCCCGCCAGCGTTCTTGACGATATTAGTACCGACGACGATGGCTCATCAGAGCTTGAAACAGAGAATAGACTAGTTTCACAGCAACTTGAAACTTTACGAGAAGTTGTGAAGAGGAAGGAAGAGATTTTTCAACTACAGCAAAGACTTGCCGAGCTAAACAGTCCATATGAATTAACACCTAGGACTGAAAGTGTGAGCTTTATAGAAGTAGAGGACTCATTACCAACATTTTCCGGTGATGATAATTTTCACATCAAGCGTTGGATTAAAGCATTTGAAGACTCCAAACACATTTATAAGTTTGAAGAATCAAAATGTTTAATTTACGCCCAACGATTGCTTCGAGGCACAGCGAAACTTTTTCTGAGGTCAACACAATGCCAATCATGGACGAGTTAAAATCAGCCCTATTAAAAGAATTTCATCATCATTCAACAGCTTCTGACGTACATAATGCGTTAAGGAACCGAAAAAAACAAAAAGAAGAGAACTACCAACAATATGTACTTAAGATGCAGGAGATCGCCAGCGCAGCAGATTTAGAAGAACAAGATCTCATCAACTACGTCATCAAAGGTATCCCCTATTCTATGTCTAATAAACAACTTCTTCTTACAGCAAATACTTTATGTGAGTTGAAAGTCGCTCTCAGAAAATATGAGAATATGAAATCAGAGTTTCAACCTACAACAGACCATACCAAATCAACATACATGGTAAAATCATCTCAACAAGTGCGAAGCAAACCCATAATCAAGTGCTTCAACTGCAATGACGTTGGGCATATCGGCACCAATTGCCCCAAGCCGCGCAGAGAGAGGGGGACTTGTTTTCGCTGCGGAAAGACGGGTCATCTTATCAAAGAATGTCCACAGTCACAAGCAGTACACGTGCTACAACAAAACGTGCGTATCAAAGTCACACAATCATCGTTCCTCAAAGATTTTCATGGTATTTTTGAGTTCACATTCGTAAACAAGGATTGTAAAGCAGCTAGTTTGACAATGACAGCGATGACGATAATAGACACTGGCAGTCCCATAAGCACCATACAGGAGAAATACATTCCAGCTTATTTGATTACAGCTTTAGATCATTCTCATCAAGAATTCAGTGGCATCAACAACAGCAAAGTAGTTATGTTTGGTAAAGTATTTTCTAAAATTAAATTTAATAACATGCATGTGAATTTATATATTTACGTTGTGAAAAACGATACAATGAAAAATGTAGTAATTTTGGGAAGGGATTTTTTGCAAAAAAGCAATATAAGATTAACTATAGAAAATGATAAGCCTAGTTTTACAAAAGAAAATGATAATGTGTTAGAAGATATAGAGTCAGAAATTAGTGAAATTCTAAACATTGATACGTGTGGTGACCGTGATTATATTGATTTGCAGATTAATGAGAACTTGAGCTATGAAGATAAAGTAAAAATAACAGATATAGTGACTGGAAGCTTTTCAAACAATAATATTTCAATTTCAATAGTGATGATTATGCAATGAAAATAAGGCTAACAAATGCGAATAAATTTTTTAATTGTGCTCCCAGACGGCTACCATACGCGCATAAGCAAGAACTACAGACGATTTTAGACGATTTACTTCTAAATAAAGTAATTCGTGAAAGTGATTCTCCATTCGCGTCGCCTATTGTTTTAGTGAGGAAGAAATCTGGGGAATTAAGGTTATGTATCGATTATAGGGAATTGAATAAGATTACCTTGAAAGATAACTTTCCACTTCCAGTAATTGAAGATCTTTTAGACACGTTGCGTGGTAAGAAGTATTTCTCGCTCCTCGATTTAAAAAGTGCATTTCACCATGTGAAGATGTCACCTGAATCAGTGAAATATACGTCATTTGTGACTCCACTAGGTCAATTTGAGTTTTTGCGTATGCCTTTTGGCCTCAAAAATATCCGTCAGTTTTTCAAAGGTACATCAACTTAATCTTTAAAGACCTTATTAAATCAGGAAAATTGTTGATTTACATCGATGATCTTTTTATTGCTTCCGAAACAAAGGAGGAACATATTCAAGTCCTAAAAGAGGTAATGAAAGTTGCAGGGATGCATAGCTTGCAATTACGCTTAGATAAGTGCTTGTTTATGTTAGAGAAAATAACTTATTTGGGGTATGAGGTATCAGCGAAAGGAATTGGTCCGAATGCAGATGGTTTGAAGGCAGTAAGAGATTTTCCAACCCCGACAGATACTAAGAGTCTTCATTCATTTTTGGGCTTATGCTCTTATTTTCGCAAATTCATTAAGAATTTTTCCATCATTTCCAAGCCTCTTTATGATCTTTTAAAGAATGAAGCGAAATTTTTACTCAATGAGGAATGCTTATCCACTTTTGAAATGCTTAAAAAAGTACTTTTAGACGCACCCTTGCTCAGCATATACAATCCACATGCTGAAACAGAGATGCATTGCGATGCTAGCAGTTTAGGATTTGGAGCAGTATTATTACAGCGCCAACAGGACAAATTGTTACATCCAATCTTTTTCTTTTCCAAGCTAGCTTCATCCCAAGAATCAAAGTATCATTCCTACGAACTTGAGACACTTGCAATAGTGTATGCGCTCAGAAGATTTAAGATTTATTTAGCTGGTATCAAGTTTAAAATCATAACTGACTGTAAGTCATTAACACTCACGCTAAGTAAAAAGCTTTTGAACCCTAGGATTTCAAGGTGGGCCTTGGAGCTCCAAGAATTCGAGTATACCATTGAACATAGGGATGGAAAAAGAATGGGCCATGTAGATGCGCTCAGTAGGTGTTACAACATCTTTATAGTCGAACCTGAGTCATTTGAGTTTGCACTTGCAGCTTCGCAACAAAGGGATGAGCATATTAGGCGAATTGCTAACATGCTGGAAGAGAGAGAAAGTTCTTGCTATGAGCTTATAAATGGTCTCGTTTATCGAAAGCTGAACAATAAAGTTTTGTTTTATGTTCCAAGCAAAATGGAGGTGAATGTCATACAGACTCACCATGATGCCTTGTGCCATATGGGTGTGGAGAAGTGCTATGACTTCTTAAAGAAAACCTATTGGTTCCCGTTTATGAAGGCCAAAATTAAGAATTATATTAGCAGTTGCCTACGGTGTATACATTTCTCACCACATACTGGCAAGAAGGAGGGCGTATTGCATAATATTCCCAAAGGTGAAAAGCCATTTGAAACTGTTCACATCGATCACTACGGTCCTCTACCTTCCTCAATCCGAAATTTAAAAAAATATGTGTTCTTAGTAGTTGACGGGCTTACGAAGTTTACGAAGCTGTATGCTGTTAAGACCACCAGTACCAATGATGTTTTGAAGTGTTTAGAATCTTATTTTGCAAATTACGGCAGACCTACTAGAATAGTTTCAGACAGGGAAAGCTGTTTTACGTCTGAAGACTTTTCAACTTTTTGTAGTGAACATAATGTTTGCCATGTAAAAATAGCCACAAATTCTCCTCAGTCTAATGGACAAGTAGAGCGAATAAATAGAACTCTCACCCCAATGTTAGCAAAAGAAAGTGAGATGGAACCAGGTGAATGGACAAAATACCTTAGCAAAGTTGAATTTGCCTTAAACAACGTAGAGCAGAAAAGTACAGGGTTTAGTCCTAGCGTATTGCTGTTTGGTGTAAGCCAGAAGGGTGTAGTTTCTGACAAAGTTAGAGAATATTTGGAGGAGCATATTATCGTTCAGGATCATAGAAATTTAGAAGCAGTCAGAGAGGAAGCACAAGAAAAAATTATTCGTAGTCAGAATGCCAGTAAAAAACACTTTGACAACCGACATAAAGCTCCACACACTTATAATCAAGGTGATTATGTCATGATAAGAAATGTGTTGAATACTCCCGGTGTAAATAAAAAGCTTTTAGCGAAATATAAAGGTCCATATCGAATTATTAAATGTTTGGGAAACGAAAGATACCTTATCAGAGATCTAGAAAATCTACAAGTCGCAAGGATACCTTATGAAGGGGTAGCTTCTCCCGAAAATATGAAACCGTATAAGACTTTTTAATGTAGTAAAGATACACACATATCGATGTTTTGTTTTCACCTATTTCATGTTTTGTATCAAATGTATTCAATTGAATTTCATTGTTGTTAATGTTAAATGTATTTAATCTCGTATTACCATTTACGATTCGTTAAATTTTGCGATCATGCTAAACTTTGAAATGTAACCAATGAATCAAATCAAAAGAAATGTCAAATGAATCAAATCAAAAGAAATGTCAAATGAATCAAATCAAATGAAATGTCAAATAAGCAAATACAAGTGTATGCGATAAATCGAGGGCGATTTATTTAAAGGATGGTCGATCTGTAAGGAACATAATATCCTTTCATTAATATCTAAAGTGATTTACCAGTCAACCTCCTAGATCCGTACACCTGTGTTCGTTTATGTATTTTATAAGAAATAACTGATCGTATTTTATGTACATATATTCTCTAATCCATCGATCGCACGATGGTACAGTTCTTGTTCTTTATATAAACTACTCAATGTTACATTATACACTAAGATATCAAAAGAGGTCAGTTGCAATAAAGCGTTTAAAAGAGAAACATCGCCCAGTCTTTCATTTAGTTCGGACCATTACACTACTTTGATTAATTTACTCAATTCGACCTAGTCAGATGAAAGATAACAGATGACAAATGACAAGATGACATGTGACAGTTGACAGATGACAAATTATAGATGACAGATGACAGATGACAGATGAAGGATCACAGTTCACAAGTCATAGTGGCAAATTCAGCTATTAAAATATTGCTCGCATGTAGTTTCGAATTTTCGAAGTTCAGTCTGTCAGTTCAAGAATGCGATTTAAGCTCTGTTTCAGATATAAAATGGTACTGTGATTCACCTCTCGGTTCTACATAGTTAGTGGTAAAAGTAATTGGAAAATATACAGGTTTTCACAGTTTGAGATTAGGGAATTCGATTTCCAAGTATTTGTGTAAGGTAGTATGCAAATTAAATTCACTTCAATTAATTTTGATAAAAAAAAATATATATTTTCGTTACTGATAAATTTACTTTCAATATCAATTTACAAAACAGAATATCCGAACTTCAATAATAAATAATCAATTTCAATTCAACAAGTAAACGAAAACTATAGTAAAGCAAAAAAGTAAAGTCCGATTGTCATGTACGTTGTTTTCCTTGTTTTCAAAACTAGATATTTTCTTAAGAATTTTCAGACTTTTTTTTCCATCTGAAAATCTATGTTCGAAAATCTGAAAAATCTAACTGTCAGCTAAAGCTGAAACTTCTGACACTTTTGACCAATCAGAGCGACGAAAACTGATAGTAGTTTTCGAAGTTTGGGTGCGGAGAATGCGAGCATTGTTTACATAGCGATATCTCAGAGTACTTACACCAAGGTGACAAGAACTCAGTAGCCACTCAGTATCAAAAACCTAAACTATCAGCGGGGCAAAAGACTTTTAGATTAGGAGTTTCCAAAAAAAGCCAATCAAACTCTCAGCTGACTACATGATGTACCTATAATTGTATATGCGTGTTTATATATTATATATTATTTTAAGCTGAGGAGGTTTGTGGTAGATATGTATCGGTTTACTGTAAGAGGCTGTCAGAGAGTATTTTTGTTTTATATGAGAGATTTGCCAAGATGATCAAAAAGCGGAGCAAAGCACGTTCTCACAACCATACCTAACGAGAAATGGAAGTGGCCTACAATTGTTTGCTCATTCCGAACGGCTAATCCAGAAGGCACTTGCGAAAGGCAATTCCCGTGGAATAACAATACGAGATATTTTCTTTCAAAGTGGTAATTATATCGCGTTGTTTTTTCGTTTTGATGGGATATGCAGCTTAACTCTTCTCTGTGATTTTGTTTTGACATCGATGACAAACAAAAAATTTGAGGAATGTGTTATTATTTTGGTTTCCTGGTTTACGCTCTGTTAATAAAGTAAAACTTGCGCAACGTACAATACCAAAACAAAATTATTTGGGTACTTTTAAGGGGCGTATATGTCAAACCTTAAGAAACTTCGCAGGCCTTTATGGATTTTCTTAAATCTTTAATAAATAATTTTATATTTATTTTTAAAGCCTTAAAACTTAAATCTTTTATTTAAAACGGGCTTTGTAATTGGTACTATATCACTTATTATTTGTTGACTCCATATATTCCACTTTTGTCTCTCAACTCACCCACACTTTGTCCATTGACACTATTTGAAAACTATTTTTCTGAAACACTTAATCGTGAATATCAGTCCACTATTCTACCAGAAATCATGCCAAGCAAAGTGAAAAGCTTTGTGTTATTGAAATTTGTTCTTACCTTTTTTTTCGTCGACATCACTATTAAAACACAATCCACTAAATTAAATTCGCGGCTATCTCTTTATTTAAATTGTAAACCTTTTGAACTTATTCATGGTGTTGTGGCCTTGTTATGGTTTTTAAAGACCAACATTCCTCCTTCTCGCCAAGAACAAGCAGGTCAGCATACAAAGGCATAATTTTCTTTAATCTTCCTTTCCCTAAACCAACATCTTACTCACTCAGGCCACAGCACAAAGTTGCCTTCGTCTTCTTATAGCCGCTCCGAGGTTATTTAAATTTTCAAGCAACAAGCTTCAGTGGAAAAGATAAATCTTATTGTTTTTTTCATGGTTCTTTTACTTATCACACAATAACTCACTCCGTAAATTCTAAATCCTCCCCGAACATAAAGATGTCTCATTCAACGCAGCAAAAACAAAGTCGAAAGCCTATGAATGAAGACGACTGATGCCTCTTCCTTGCAAGTAGACAAGCGATGCTACGCAAATTTTATTCAAAGGCAAGGCGGCTCCATTAACTTATCCGTACAAATTAAATTTTCTTCAGTTTCCCAAAGAATGCTGCTTCATTTTCATTTTCCGTCCATTTGAATGATTCATTCCTTTGAAACTCCTGCTTTCGCTCGAAAATCAGCAAAATGACTTTGTCTTGAATGATGCTAAACTTCATTTCTCATCGCCCCTTCCCTTCCGTCAGTCACCGCAGTCGTTGTCAGTTATCATTACGAATGATAACGCAAGTAGGACCAATTCCTGCTTCCCCGGAGAGTGTGATTTGTATCCTTCTTAGATAATAACTGACATTTGAAAATATTTCATGAAAGGAGATTTAAGTTCGTTTGTTTTCTCTGAAGTTGGCAGAGAGCATAAAACAAAATCCGCAAAAAGAGTGCACGATGCCGCTTTACGTTCAACGTTGTGCTTTAAGGTGCTCTGTAACGTTGTCATGGGTAAACAATTTATATTTCCATTATCCCTTCTTTAAATGGATTTTAGAACCAGAAAGAGAAAAAAACGAACTCTAACCTAAGACGCTGCGAAAGCTGATCCTGCTAACAAATTCAGAGAAAGATGATGCACACCATGCAAAGTGCCACGTTCCAACAATTTTGGTTCATTTTTCTGGGGAGTTCGCAAAAGAGTACATTAACGAAACACACACACACACATCTACACTAAGTGGTCCTGTCTGGCATATCCTACCTGCGAAGTTCACCTCCAACATGCCGCGCACTTTGAGAAAACAAATAAGATAATGCGGGCACATACCTACAACATATATTAGATAGGTTTCTTGCGTGCTATACTCTTGGTCTTGCTTGTGCATCTCTAAGTTACCACGTTTCAATCTACTCCATTCATCATTCGAGGCATGCCCGCTGCGCCGTTTTGTTGGAAGAAAAATGATCCTGGTACGTGAGAAGACTTCTTTTAACCAACAATTAATATACACCTACTTAAAAAAGTTTCAAGTTAAGATTTTTGTAAAACACGTTTAAGGTGTGAACATTTATTATAGGAATTCAGCTTTTTTTTCTTAAGAGGGACTTCCGTCTAGCTAAAGGTCGAGTTGAGACAACTTGTGATGTGGGTCTTTTGGACAAAGGAAATGCCTTTTTGAGCTGTGGTTTAACATAGGAGATGGCACTGATTTAACATCAGGATGGACCTTCGCTCTTTCTTTTTTTTTTCTTCTTTTTTATTTTTTAATCCTGATGAAGGCATTTCAAGAAGTTGGACTTCCCTAATGACCAGTTAATCTTCTTGAAAGCTAATCTCTTCGTCTTCCCTTTTTGGTGTTGGATTTTTGGGTGGATTATATCGTTTTTGATTTTCATTTTCTCTGGTGTCTGCCTTTTTTCTTAATGCTTGATTCAAAGTTGAAATAAGAATAATTTAAAGTTGTCAAACTTTACATAGAAGTTTTTTGTTCGAACACACAATTCAAAAATGCAGAAAACAGCTCTTCAACTGACAACGTAATTGAGACGGTAATGAAAACGAACGAGGCAGCTGGGAATAACTTTGCTCTCAGTTTCATAAGCCTTAGGGGGCTTTAAGTTTTGAAGAAATTAGAGATGAGATGAGCAACTGAAAACCATTCCAGAATTCAGAAGAGTACATAATTAGGCTGATTAACAAGAGGCGCGATTAGTTTCATCATCACTGTTTTTGGTTTCAAAGCAGAGTGTTGGTGTGAGTTTACACGAAGTTGTTTTTGCTTATAAGAGTTGACTGTTGAAAGCTTAGTCTTGTATCATGTTACTTTGTCGTATTAATTCCTTGATTATCCGCGTTGTACAGACAGAGTCAGAGGATAACTTGGCAAAGACCAATTAGGCGTGTACTTTGGCAAATGATTTGTTTTATTGGGAAATTTCGATATTTTTTACCAATGTTTCCATTTCAAGTGATTTATCTTTCTTGAATATTTTAATTTCTTTGATTTTATTTTTTAAACACGAAGGGGCTAATACTTATTTGGAGCACTTACACTAATTGCCTGTTCATTGTGTTATCAGGGTAGCTATCCTCCCTTTTTTTGTACTGCGATAGATGCAAATAAGTTGGTAACTTGACATATGACCTCAATTTGTTTGATTAGGTTTGTAGGTAATTAAAATGTTTTGTCTTTCCAAAATATTTCCAAAAATAAGAGGAAAACTGTTAGCAGTAGTTAGCTTTTCTTTGAGGTGATTGCTTTTTGATTTTGATATTGGAAGAGAGGTTCATTCAGCGGTATTGTGTGTAGCACCTCTGTAAATCTCTTGTTAAAATAATGTATTTAATGCTCTCTAAGGTTGAAGTTATGTTGCATAAATACTCGTTGTTTTACCGTGGATAAGCTTGATTTTTTGTTAAACATGTTTTATTCATTACTGGGAAGTGATTATATCTCTAACAGAGAGAAATATAGCATACATCAGTAGCTTAAAAAAAACGTATCGAAAGAATCATTTCAGTAGAAGTTTATTACAATGCCTCTGAGCATTTTCATTGTCCGCCCATTCGATGGAAATTGAGAGTATTTCAGAGGTGAATAATGTTGCTACGAAACCTATTTTCAGTGTTATTTAGAATCGGACCAAAAATTTTCTCTCTTGAACCTCTTTTTTCGGCATTTGGCTTTGGCAGTTCTCAGTCTCATGTGAACAATTATGATACTTTGCAGCGACTTTTGATTCAGATTTTTTTTTTTTTTGGTACGGACAGTTGTGTTGAGCAACTACAACTATAAAATGATAATGAAATCCTGGAAATGCCAGGAATTCTTTTGCCACTCGTTTTGATCCTTAGTTTTCTCTGAGTCTCCTGGAATTCATTATTGTTTCCGATATTTTGAATGCTTTGAACAATTACCTATGGTTGGTAAATTTGATTTTGTGTGTCTACTGTTTAATCTTTTTAGTTGAGAGACTTAAGGGCTACGAATAGCTGTTGCTGGTTTCTCCTAGAATTTATATCGTAATTTTTTTGACTGTGAACGCAACATTTATTTTTTTCCAATCATTCGGTTTTAAATTGTTTGATTGACATCTACCTCTAAAAGCTGTTAAGAACGGAACAAGCGGAACGTAGCTCACACCGGATTTTTTGGAAAATCATACTCCAAATGAAAGCGAAATTCTTCAGTTGCGAATTGGTAGCTTGTCTGTCTTTCTGAAAATAAATCTATGTGCATATTAGAGTGTGTCATTTTTAGGTAACTTTTTTTTCAACAACAAAGCAGGTTTAATACTTTCTTGAAGGTATAAAAAGCACCCTCTTATAATTTGAGCATTTATTATTAATATTAAGTGGAGCTTGTTCTTAACTTTCAATTTTCCATAATGAACTAATAAGAACATTGAATATTAAAAAAAGTGACCCCAAGTATGAAAAAAAATTATTTAAAGAAAAAAAAATTGATTTTGTCCTCAACGTACTATTTGATGATTTTTACGATAAGATTTATGCACTTTTTGTATGGACACAATGTGTTTAAGTTTCAGGGCTTTCGGTTTTCCTACACACACACATGTCATTAGAATTGACAGAGATATCGAATTTAACATAGGTCAGGTTACACCAAAGTTAGCCTTTTTTTAAATTGTCAAAAAGTGATGTCAAAGTTAAGAAACGAGCTTTACTGTAAAACAATTTTTTTCTTAGAATATGACCAAGAATTACACCCCAAAGGATAACACACGAAGTACGGGTTACCCTGTATTGTCCAGATTTGTTACTACCTTTAAAAAAGGGTAATATTTCGTAACATCTTTTTAAGTGTACCGCAAGGCAGTCAGCTTTGGCCTTTGTTTTTCACTATTACAATCAATGACGTTGTTTCGTTCATTTCGTTTAGTGAAATTCTTATTTTTGTAGACGATATGAATATTTTGAAATGCATTCTAAACACTTATGATCGCAAACTTTTTCAAAGAGATATCGTAAGCTTTGGAACAGGGTATGATAAGAACAATCGCAGTCTCAACCCCTCAAAGTGTAGAACTATGACTTTCTCGAAAAAAAAAAACGGGAAGCTAGTAAAGCAATGTATTCAATGTCTGATCACTTATTATCTAATGTTTCAAGTCTTAGAGACCTTGGTGTTTACTTCAATGTTAATCTCGAAATTAATGAGAAACTCAATTATGATTTTATGATTAATAAACAGGTACAGGACAATGGACTCTATGCTATGAGGTGGAAAAAAAACTCTAGAGCCCTTAGTAATACCATAATTGCATAGCTGATATGTTCGCCCTCACCTCGAGTACGTCTCTTAAGTTTGGTCTTCTTTTTATGGAATTCATAACTGTCGTATTGAGGCAATACAACTCAAAATGATGCGCCTTGCTCTGAAGAGTCTTTCTTTAAAAAAAAAAAAAAAAAAAAATGCCTTTAACAATCAACAACAGGTTGAGTAAGAACATCAAATCTGATACTTGTGAACAAAAAAGAGTTAGAGTTCCATTTAGTTTTCTAAAAAAGATTCTGTGACATGGCTCCAATTCTTGAACAAACTCGTTTAATTTGTGTATACCTACCGTCATTATTGTTTCCTGAATAATAACAGTGGCTCCAGAACCCAAAAACTGTCTCTATCTTTGATTTACTGACTATAAGTAGTCTGTGACTTCTAAGGAAATTCTGATTTTTGTTTGTTAACAGTTTGGTCTCGACTCTCGACTTGTCAAATAAGAGAACGAAAACTTGACTGCAAATGCAAAGCCTAAAAAAAGCTGATATAAGAACTTTTGGAAAAATGGGGTCTTTTACCATATCAAAGGCTTTCGAGATTAAATGTCAATTTTAAAATAAAACATATTCACGCTGAGCAACAAGCTTTTCTTCTTTCAAAATCCTGATTGCTTAACAGCAATCATTCAACCCACCTGGTATGTAAAGTATGGTGACCCGTAAGGGTCTATCCTTTACCATTTGTTATTTTCAATGTTGAAGTTGAAGTTGAAAAAAATTTATTTAAAAAACTGCTTTAAAATGTACAATGTTAAAACCTTAAGTTTTAAATGGATTGGTCAATTGCCGTCTACCAGACGGTAGAAGAATCATCGGAGTTAGTTGCATATTGTTCGGTTAGCATATACGGCGGAGCTCGCCGATGATAAACGATAGTCTGTTTGAATGAAGACGTGGACATTTTTGATCGATGGTCTACTCAAAACTTCCTTCAGTCGAACCCAGAGAAATGCTAAGGTCTCGTTATCTCCAAAAGTTTGACTTGACTCGTCAAACTTTCCTTAAAAAATCCTTAAAAATGGTACTGTTGAACCGGGCTATAACTAGGGAGCTTCTTATAAATTTTTCTTTAATTTACTCATAGCCCGCTAACTTGGGAATCTTTTTAATGAAAACAGTTTTTTTCAGTTCTTATCAATCGTCAAATGTCTTCATAGCACATAGTAAGGCATCTGAACGTCAGTTTATTGTAAAGTCTGCCGAATTTAAGACTCAGTGCCGAGAGAAATAAGTTTTTTGAGTTGCACGAGATCCTTTAGTAACTTATAATTTATAATGCTATTGCACTTGTTAGATAAAATAGTTCTTACGTAGATCAAAAACACTTTGCTCATATTCACTTGCTATAAATTATTTAATTTTGATCAAATCAATGCACCTTCATTTTCTGTCTTCTGTGTTTTTATGATACGACATACGATGTCTGTAATACTTTTTAGTCAATAAAATTTCTTTGTTCAGTAAACGTTGAAGTAAGAGTCTTACTTCTAAAAGGTTATGGGTCCAGGCTTCCTGAATTGGAAAGTTCCAGAAAATTAGTTGAAATATTTTTTCTTTTCAAGTAAAATAAAAATATTTTTCGTTTAGTTTGGCTGCGTCGATGTAGAGCATTGAAAAGCCGATGGAAACAATTACTTAAGCTGGAAAATTTATATGTGGAGCATTTTGATTTTTCAAGAATTATGGTCGTACGTTTTTGGGGAAAAGATGAAGCCTGATGATGAAGCTGAAGCTGTAAAATGGTCCAATTTGGATGAAAAGGAGCTTTCTTTGATTTTTCTTAGCATGAAATCGACCGAACTGATTCATAATGAAAAACTTCAAGACTTCTTTAATGAAGTTTTTCAACCCGCAGGACCTTCAAGCAAAATAAGTTTATTTTAGAAACTATTAACAGTTGAAATGACAGGAACTATGTCAATGTCAGACTATTTGAAGGATTTTTACAGCATTTCGGAAAAGTTAAGGGAAATTCAAGTTGATGTTCTGGAGGAAATTTTATCAATTACATTCTTTGTAGTCTGCCGGACGACTACGAAAGTTTTGTTGTTGCTATGGAGAGTAGAGACGAGATGCCATCACTTTCAGTGTTTTATTCCAAAAGCACTCTTATTTTCAAATAAGAAATATGTTATAGTTTTTGCAACTTAAATGTATGTAACGTTACGGAGCTTTCGAGAACAACACAAATTAGAAAAGAACCACTCAATGAAAAGTGTTTTTTGACCTCCGAAACTTTAGGTTTTTTTTTGCGTCAACTCTAATGAACAAATCTGATTCCCGTTCGCAACATTAGATTTTTATCGCTCTCAAAGACATGGTCAGATACGTGTATAGATATTG
The DNA here is from genome assembly GCA_914767635.1 of Melanostoma mellinum. Taxonomy (NCBI): domain Eukaryota; kingdom Metazoa; phylum Arthropoda; class Insecta; order Diptera; family Syrphidae; genus Melanostoma; species Melanostoma mellinum. The sequence goes on from OU612058.1 coordinate 171,594,846, forward strand.
TAGATGCGAATACACGTTACATCATCCTCGGCTTGTCCTTGGACGTTCACCTCGAAAAAGCTTTATGCCAGGTGCTGTATTTCTTACACAAAATAATATTTATCACTTTTTTCCAGAAACTAGCGGAATATATATGTATTTATTGACCGAATTATGGATCATGAACATACGACAAAATAGCCCGTAAAGAACACCAGCTTTAACCTTTCTGACTCTTAAGTGAAATAAAGCAACTAATAGATAAATTGATGAATGAAGCATAAACTTCGATATAAAATGTATTTTTAACTTAGCATTACAATAACAATTGTAAAAATTTCTTAGTATGACAAACTAATTTTAAACAATTCGAGACTCCTGTTTAACATTTCTTCTTGGAAAAAAATAGTGTCCTGGATTGTGTCAAAAAGAAGAAGCTCGATTTAAAAAAGGCTTCACTCCTCACTGATGAAAGAAGTAGAGTAGTTTTTTCCAATTCACTGTGTATATTCTTCAAAAGTTGTTGCCTTTAAAGAAAACTCCAAAACGCTTTACCGCATTTTTCTGACATTGAAAATAGTTTGCGTGTCGACCATTAATTTTTGATTCTTTTCTATAGGTACTTCATCGTAGTAAAATGTGGGGCATCTTGTATGTAGTACCTATGTACCTACATCGAAAGCGTCATATTAAATCGACCATTTTCCTTCTGTGAACCTTCTTTAAACTTAGACTAGATTATTTAATTATTCCTATTTCAAGCACTCTTCTCTTAACACTACAGATGTGACTTTTGATATACCAACCCATGTGGTTTCATCGGACAAATTTGTGGCTGTGGTTGAACATTACTCTCAGGGGTTGCTGAAGGCATCCATTTGCTTAAGAATTTGCGAACATGAATGCTTACAGCTTGAGCATTGTTTAGGTGCAAGTGGTGAGTTCCATCAACAATGTATAATTCAAAATATGGATTGGTTTTTTGAACCACATCAAGTACAGGACCTTTTAAATCCACAAAATTAGACCTAGTCGCTTTAATTAATAGGTGTGGAATTTTTATACGTCTAGCCATAGCAACTAAGAGCTCCACGGAGGCGTGAAATCCCATGTAGCACATTAATCTTGGATCAAGTGAGAAATAATATTTGTCTGGATAGAGTTTAGACTTTGTCACATGTGCTCGTGTTGTGTGTATACACTTGTCCAAGTCAATGGACTTACCTGAGCCTACATGAACTCGTTGAAGTACTTCGTCCATCGGATATGCAGGTGGTTCCAAGCGGGACTGTTCTCGCATGAGTTTCTCCTTCGACAGAAACTTTCCATAATATATGTTGACTTCCTTTATGATTACATCCAGCGAAAGGGTATACGGATGTAGAGCGTCAATTTGTATGAGCATATCGACTCGGTTTGGGTATAATGCAGCAAAGACGAAAGCACACATCGAGGACATCGAATGTGCCATTATTGAAACCTTATCCCACTCGAACGCTTGCATGACTCGGATGATGTCTCCCACATAATTGTCTGCATGGTAAAACACTCCTTCTGGCCGACGAGATGATTTTCCGTGGCCCGGCATATCGATGGCAAGGATACCAATGTGCGGTGGCAATAATGGAATGAGGGTGTCCCAAGTACCGTAGTTGTTTAGCCAGCCGTGCATTGCTAGTATAGGTCGAACGTTCTTTTTGCCATACCATCGACCAGCAATATGACCCCATGGAACTGGAATGGCAATATCCTCGAACTGCAATGACAAGAAAATAAACCGCGGAGGTTTTATTAATGGAAAGAAAATTGAATTGCGGCTGAAGTGGACAAAGTCAAGCGGTTTGCTGTGAAATGAGTACATATTTGAGTGGTCATCTGTTCAAACAGGATATTTGATAGTTTCAAACAAGGATCATTTGCTGAAGAAAATGAAGAACGGTTAATATTTCAACTGAGAGCTTTTCAAGTCTAGCGAAAATATTGAAGTTGAAGATTATACAAAATACTGTATTTAATGTGCCCTGATTTTTCTAACCTTAGTTTAGAGCAATTGCTTGTGTGTATGCAAATATTTTAATGTAATTGACCGTGTTGTGCTTTTAAGTAATTATCATATTCACGGTTAATTTTCGAGTAGCAGGAATAGTTGCGAAAAGAATGAAACGTTTTTGTTGATTTTCTCTTATCTTAAACCAAAAATATCATTTGCCACCGGTGTCATGAATTCAAACATCGACGACTGGCGGTAACAAACCTACTATCTTTTATTAATAGCTGACTAGCCCAACGTTACTCTGGTGTAATTTACTCAAAGGGTTGCTCAACGCTCATAACTCCGTATAATAATATGATCTAATAATAAAACAAAAATTGTTAAAAACACAAACTGGGCTAAGCTGAAAAGTTTTTGAAAGTTTTTTTTATTTTCCGTGATCGTTCCCGTAGAAATAAGGGCAAATTGAAAAAAAAAAGAGTGGCGCAACAAAACGAGCGCCCCAGGGCCTAGAGCATTTTTCACAGCCACGTCTTTTCTGCCGGTTCCGAACGGCTAATCGAGAAAGCGCTTTCAATGGCAATGATTTTACAAACGGATTCAAACATCGACGACGTTTGGCAAAAGGCGAAACCTGTGAAAAAAATGGATGCCTCTGCTGGGACTCGAACTACAAACCTCTTGGTTAACAGGCGGACATGCTAACCACCACGCCATGGTAATTAACTATGCCTGCGTTATAATGTAGCATCCTCAAGTTGAAAGAATTATTCAACCCGGTCGATTCTTACTCTACTATTCGGGAAGGAGGTAGATGCAGCAAATCAAAAACAATCAAAATCAGTCCAGCTGTTGTCTAGTTGAAAGTGTTTGAATAAATCCGACTTTGTTTTATGAATATGTATGTACAAATGTTCCAACTATGTGAAAGATCGATATGAACTCGACTGCATTTACACCGACAATTCCAAAACATAGGATAAACTCTCCCACGATTTTGTTCAGCCTTTGCTTTTTACAGTCGCAATAAATAACGATGTTATTGTTTTGTCTTTTACCAAGTGAAATTCGGACGATATGAAAATGTCTTAGTTTGTGGAAGTAAAACTGATCTCAAATTTCTTCAAATTTATTTCGATGGCTTTGTAACATTGTAACGCGGATCGTCCTCCAGAGGCGGATCACTTTAGACGAGAAGATAAGTTAAGAGCTGAGATCCCTGCTAGATCATTTTTTTGGTTACATGTGATAAGAAAAAAGTTATCAATACTTTAATTTGAAATGTGCGTTTAAAAAAATGTTAAAGTGCATCTGGCAAGCAGTAGGCTGAAACTAAATCATCTGAAATACATTTTTTTTAAATCAGGGTAAATTTTCTTATTTTTTGGCTTACCACTTTCTTGGTTATATGTAATAGGAAAAAAGTTATTAGTGCTTTAAGCTGAAAAATGCACTTCAAAAGTGTTAAAATGCGTCTGGCAAGCAGTAGGCTGAAACCAAATTGTCTGGGACCGAGTTTTTTGTAATCAGGGAAATTTTTCTGATTTTTTGATTTATCATTTATGTGGTTATCACTTCGAACTTAAAATCTGAAAAATTACCATTTTCAAACGCCCACCCCCGCCCACGGCTGAAAAAGAAACCTGCCAGACGGTTGAATCTGATATAATAGTACGTGTATCTACACATACATGAGCAATATTTTTGGTTATCACTCCACTCCAAAAATTTGCTTCCAGCTCTTGGTATATTATTATTGCTATTATAAATTGATTTTTTGTCAATAAATGAATTTCTGTGAAATGAACACTTTTACGCTTCAAATTACTTTAAGTTTATTTACTAGCTGAGCCGCCCGGCGTTGCTCGGGTCTATAGTTTTGAGGTTCCTTTTCTCGTTCTTGCACTTCCGTGGGAATATGGGGATGAAATTTATATTTTTTTTACTGTGGGATTATGTGACATCTCAATGGCTAAAGAATTTTTGAAATCTTTCCTGTAGTTTATAGGTTTAGGTCTATACTGGACATACAAACATAATTATGCAGTCGGCAAATTCTTAAGACTAGTCGGCATTTCATAAAAATTCCCCCCCCCCCCCCCCCCCCCCTTGGCTTGGACCCTCGCTACGCCCCTAGCTTTCCATAATTATTTATCCTTTAAATTTTTATATTGTCGTCGTTTGCATTTTGTAAGAGAAAACCTCACTCTTATTGCTCGACGAAATAAAACAATGAATTCATTCAATGTATCAAACTACACCGTCGCAATTTGGCTTTCTAGTTGAAAACGCGATAGCAAAATGTGACAAACTTCAGATGTTATTCTCATGTCTCATCGCCCGCTAATAAATTTCACATAAAAAAAATTTTCTCTTGGCTAAAAGACTCCCATGTCCCATACTTCGAGTGTCTTAAGAGCGCTTTAAATATTTCAAGTATCTTATTGAATATCCATATCTGCTTGTGCTTCTTTATTTTGAACCCTTTCAACGGATGCTGAAACACGCTACCAATGTGTTTACTATTTCGAACGAATCATATCGAAAATTGTTTTTAATGCTCTGGCAGCAGATCTCACTAATTTACAAATCCTCACAATTTCACTTATTCACATTGTTTTGCTGTCTTAACACAGTGTGTACGGTAAATTTATTATTTTTCCCTTCAACACAGAGAGAAGCGATAACATTAGTCAAAGTAAAGGCTATTTTTTATTGTTTGAGTGATGACGACAAGTCACTAAAGTTGAATGAACGACTTACTTGATTATTTTGTATTTTGACTGAGATATATTGCTTAGGTTTGATAAGATGATTCAGAATCAATAAACATTATATATAATTCCTGAAGGTAGCTCAACTGAATTATGTGGAAATATACTTCAAAACACTTGCTGATAAGAATGATTTTTCTGAACAATGCACTCAATTTTTCATGACTCAAAGTCGCACTATGACCGCACTGGAATAAATTATAAATCTTCTATCGAATCCGTTATGATTAACAGGTATTTAGTTTTTGACTTACTTCTCTTGGATTTGTATCCATATTCTTGGTATTGATTAAAACCTCTTCGAACTAAAGTAAGCGTGACAATAACAAACTTCGGAATTCGTATTTTCTTTCAATTGCTGCTGAACAGCTACCAATCTACACTCACTTTCATCTGTTGACTGCACCTGTTTCAAGTAAGCAATGTATCTACCTCAAAAAGTATAAACAATCAACACAGCTGTTTTGGTTTCGCCTCACAAAATATTTATAGCGCAAACAGGGCTGCCAAGTAACGACAAATTTCTTTTTAACATTTTTAATATTTGGCTTTGGAAAATATCTGTCATTTTAGTCTTGTTCGGTGCTTTAGTTGTTGTAATTTTTTTGTGGAATGATTTCGGTCGATAGTCTGTTTACAGCCACTGAAATAAAAAACACTCATTGAATAAGACAAAAACCGTAATATTTTCATAATACGTCAAACGCTATCCATCAGATTTTTTATGTCGTCTCCAAGATGGGCTAACTTTGGGCCGCGTTGTGGAAACTTATAGCTTATGAAAACACTTTCAGCAAAATACATCTTTTGTTTTCAAATGGTCTACCAAATATAAGATACCGAGCTTTGAGAAATGTCTAAATGTTCGAAAACTGTGGTTTTGCGATCAGCTTTTGAAAAGATTTGAATAAGTTGTAAGATTGGTAACAAAACAAAATTGAGTTATGTCGTTAGACACCCGCATAGTCCCCCTCAAATGCCCCGAATTATTAAAGCTGAAACACAATTACTCATTGTAACATCATCTAGACAATAAAGTAATATTTATTTTTGGAGCTGTCTAACTCTTAAATTAGTTTAGATTTAAGCTATCAGTACTGAAAATCTTGTTCTATGAGATTACCTTGTTCAATCGTTTTTTAAAGTAATTAAGTATCAAATAAAGATTTGTGGCAACCCACTGTGGAAACGTAAATTCCGATAGTAGTCTCATGAGTCATGATCGCTTCAACTTGAGCGCAAATGCAACGTAACAGGTCTCGCTTCTTTCGTTCAACCACTTATACAAACAACTTGCTATCCATGGCCTGCCGGCAATCAGAGATTCCCATGGGAGTACTAGGCAAATGTGACATAGAAGCTTTTGCTATGAAAAAGCTTTGAGTCGTTTCAGCACCAAATTCAAGAATATAAGATGTTTAAATTTTTTTCTCTTCATTGAAGAGAATATTGATCTTTTGTTGTGCACTGATAATAATAAGTGGTTTAAAGCGAAACGATATTTTTTGTTGCTTTTATTTAATAATGAGAAATTTTTTCTCTTTGTTATCGTCTTTCTTTTCTGGCATTGCGAGCTTTGTGATCACAAAGCGATCACAGCTCTCCCACTAAACTACATATTATGGGCTTCATACAAGTGACCCGCTCGTGGGGATAACCTCAGAATGCGTTGGTATACTTTCCGGTTTTGGATTGTTCCATGTCAGAGATCTTACTAATGCAGAGATCGTTGCGATTGCTTGTACCAGAAGAATTTTGGTCTGCCGTTTGCCTTTTCGATTGTGTCAAAACGTTGCAACCTATTGACGGGGTTCTCCAAATCTCTCATTTGAATATGGCAACACCAACTGAACCGGTCTTCTCTTACTCCATTTTTACTTGCGACTATGGCAGACTTTGCAATCGTTCATAAATAAATTTTGAGATAACAATTAAACATGGCCTTACGATCATAGAGAATGCGAAAAAAAGGATCCTGCAACTCTGTCTGTCTGTCTCTATTTCTGTCTGTCAATATGGATATGATGAATGGATCTGAACCGCTTGACCGATCTTCTTCAAAATCTGCAGTTGGGGCCTAAGAGGCAGCCTACAGAGGGGTTTTTAAAATAAGGTCTCAAGGTTTTGAGATAACGGTACCTCCCATACAACCTGAACGATAATACTTTCTTCCAAAACGGCTCTTACGATTTCGATAAAGTTTATGTGAGAGATATAATTTATAAATTGTTTTTGTAAAGATGTGGAAAAAATTAAAAATGCCTGTGCCTCCCATAGTACCGTCGTACTATGGTAATGTCGATTTATTTACTTGGTTACATCTATCGATGTCTTAACGCAAGCTAGCATGGTTCCTCTATGATCTATGTATACAAACTCAAAGATAAAAGAAACTGTGGAATTCATAGAACCTCTAAGCTTTACTGCAAATGGTTTGAGGATTATTACACTTGCAAGAAGTTTAAGTTTTCACTAAGAATATATAACCAATTACAACTTGGATAAAGTGTCATGATAAACTGATGTAACTCCGACGTATTTAAAAAATTCAAAATCCAAACACGACAATATCAAAATTACTCGAATCCATAAATCACTCAGTTTGTTAAATGACATCATCCTGCGATGCAAAGACGTCCACGAAATGGCAAAAAGTGTTTTCATCTCAATTTCATAACATAAAAAGCCAAATGATGTCATCCGGCGCGGCGTTACAAAGACTTCCACAAAATCGCATCACAATAAGTTCTTACAACTAAATTTGATGTCAGGTATCATAATAAGTCAATTAGAGCGGCAACTCTCTTAAAACGAAAACGGCGCTTCAATCCCTTCAACACTTGTACCACTTTGGATAAAAAATAGCATCTGCAGAAAAAATCCTCTTAACTGGGCTTTTTTACCTTTCTTTGACAATGGAGTGGTATCCGGAATTCAGTTCATCATCTCAATAAATTGAAATGGACGAAGGACCTTATAGCTTATGCCTTACTCTTTGAATGCTCAGGGTAAAAACTGGGATTTTCTCTGGTGCACAGAATTTTTATAAGCTGTTTTACTCTGTTTTTATTTTTATTTTAAATTTAATCCGACCGAAAGAAAGGAAACAACCGCTACTTTATTTTGTCTGTATGAATCTATGTATACAATTTATTCAACATTATTAATGAACCTTACCAATAAAGGTAATATTTTATCCTTAAATCCGATTAATTATTATTTAATTTTAAAGCTTGCCATCACTTTGAGTCCTTACCATAAAAGCTCTGTGTAGTTCATTAAGTAGACATGCTCGTTTTCCATACGCGTATGCAAACACCTGTCTTTTCTGTTTCGACATACGATGACAGTAATTTTTCAATTTTTCTTTTATCTTTTATCTTACAGATGGCGAGTGCCGGAGGTATACGTACGATGCGTACGTGCGTTGGAAAAAATTCAATATTAATGAACCAATGATTTTCATTCTTCGGTGAGTATGCTAAAAAAGAGATTATAAGTTGGTGAAGGTGTACAGGTTGTCCCATAACGTTAACGGTTTCCTGACATAAGCCAGACTTTTAACTACCAAAGTTTTTTTTCCATTACCATGAGTGGAAAGGTATAAAAGTACTCGTATTAAAATACTGCAAATGACAACAAAGGGATTCATAAAGGAAACCGTCCGTCGGCAGTCTGCAGAGAATAGTAAATGAATTTAAATCTCGTTTGTTCTTTTTCTTTTCTTTTTTTTATGGGTGGCTGTCGCCTCGAGCATCGTGTTTATTTATTTTTATGTAATAATAACATACAGTGGTTAAACTCAGTTTTTAAATAAATCAATGCTCTTATAAGTTTCGAGTCAAACATAGCAAACCGAACGAAAATTTTTTTCTAAATTTTTGATAAATAAAAAAAGTGGTATTTCGTTTAAATGTTTTGCAAAAGAGAAGTCTTCTTATTTACGTTGGGGAGCATACGTTGGGCTCTTAAGTCTTAACAGATCCAATCGTTGATTGAGGACCTTAGCAGATTATGCCGGTTTCAACCCTGAGAAAGCTATCTGAGATCCTTGCCTTGCAAGATCATTTTGGCGATCTCGTTACCAGTTATTCCTCGATGGATTCAAGACTCAAAGAATTCAATCTTCCGACCGCATTCATAGAGTTTTTGCATTCCTGAATCACTTTCGAAGTAGTTCGAGTTTTGAGTAGAGCCTCAAGCACAGCTCGGTTGTCGCTACAAACACAAAATTTCTCCCGTAATTTTTCGTATAGTAGCTTAAACCCATTAAATTAATCATAGTAATTTTCTCTCCGATAATAGTCACTATCACTCTTAAAAATGTCATAAAACATAAGGAATCTTCTCGTTTTCCTCACAATACAAAATTTCAAGTCAAAATAGTCTAGGAACTTTTAAGGGGCAAACAATTTCTTAGGTGCTTTTTTGTTGCATTTCAGCAATCACATATTTTCCACAAATGAACATTTTCGAGACAGATTTATCTGGGTGGCGAAGCGATGTCGCCTGTGAGCTGTGTGAAGTACATGCTCTCTATTATTGTCTTACACCTCTGGTGTCGATGCATTTACCCATTAGTCAAAAGTAAATTGTAAAATCACCTCCTCGCATAAACAAGTATTTTTGTGGAATTAATTTGTTCCCTCCTTATTTTTCGGGTGGTGCACGTAGCGTATTAGTTAGCATGTCAGGTTCAAGTCCCAACAGAAAACAAAAAATGTTTTTTTTTTCACGGGTATCGCCTAGCAAGTCATGCTATAGTAAACTCATAGCAACGAAAAGCGTTTTCTCGATTGGTCATTCTGAATCTGCAGAAAATTATTAGTCCGATCCATTCCTTTACAAGGCATAGTTGTGAGAGCCCGAGGCCTTTCGCTCTGTTGCGCAAACCATATTTATTTTTATTTAATGCTTATTTTTCGATTTAGTAATTACGAAATATTATTTAGCACTTATATTTTACTATAGTGCCACCTACATTCGGTCTCAGCAATTTGCTGAGATCAATTTTGAACTTTGACATGTTCTCTGCATTTTTATTCAGTGGTAAAGTGCATGCTGGTATCATTTCACTGCTCAGAATAGCTGAGTTGTGAAAAACGCACCGGGTGCGGTGGTTTTACAAAAACTGGACTTTTAAACTTATTTAAAAAACCAGTTTTTTTTAAGTGAAAAATTAATTTTTGGCGTTAATATGTTGTAGCAACTTCAGTTTTTTAATTTACGCTTAGAGCCTTTTCTAATTTTTGTTGTTATTTTTTAATATTTTATATAAATTTTTTTTTTATCTTTAAATATTTTATGTGATTATATTCAACTTTAGCGGAAGAATAAAGAAACTTTCGTTAAAGAAATCCTACCAATTTTTCTTAAAAGAATTGACTTTCAGGATTTGAACATCAAACGGCTAAGTGAAGAAGTCGCTCTTAAAAAACAATGATGGACAGAACACTAAAAATTGGAACATGGAATGCAAAAGCATTCAGATTAAAAAATCTTCTTTATCAGAATTAAAAATCTTCTTAGACATCGAACACATAGATATTTGTCTGGTGTCCGAAACTCATTTCTCAAGTGGACTGGTTCTTGATGATTTAATATCAAACTATATATGCTACCACGATCCTCATTCAGCTGATAGGGCTAGAGGTGGATCGGCAATCCTGATAAAAAAGATCTTAAAACACCATGCAGAAGCTATGTTTACAAACGAGAATATGCAAGTAACAATAATAAGTATTGGTATGAAAAAGAAAGACTTCAAGTTGGCATCAATATACTCCCCGCCAAGGCGTTCCCCGACTGAAGATGATTATACAGAACTGCTAAATCGACTAGGACATAACTTCGTTGTTGGCGGCGACTTTAATGCTAAGCATACCTACCCATTAGGGATCCAGACTAGACTTTTAACAACGAAGGGCAGAAGGCCTTACAAAGCATGCCTTAAATACAATTGCGAGTTTTATTCATCCAGATCACCAACATACTGGCCATCGGATTCTAGTAAAATACCAGACCTTGTTGACTTTTTCATAGTTAAAGGTATCAAACGAAACCATATAAGAGTCGAAGGTAATTATGACTTATCATCAAATCGACTTATCATCAAATCATACAGCGGTGATTTTATCACTTAATGAATCGGAGATAATGGAAAAAAGTAATCCCAAGCTAGTAAATAATAAAACAAACTGGAGCGAATTCAGAGAAAAGCTTGAAAGCTATATAAATCTCAGATCCCCTATGGAAACAAAAGAGCAAATCGACCTTGAAGTAGAACAATTTATTGCCGATGTTCAACAAGCTGCAGAAGAAAGTACACCAACTTACTCGAGTAGGAAGCAAACTGAAACGAAATACCCTGCCGAGATAAGAGAGTTGATATTGAAGAATAGAAGAGCTCGAAGAAAATGGCAAAATACTAGATTTCCAGACGACAAAACAGCGTTTAACCGAACTGTAAAAACAAATCTACGAATTCAAAAATGATTCATTAAGTAGATTCCTTTAACGACTGATGCTTCAACCGATTATTCGCTCTGGAAAGCAGCTAAGCGCCTGAAAAGACCGCAGTTACAAAACCCACCAATAAAATCTCTAATCTCGGGAATTGAATCGGAAATCCGAAAGATAAAGCTAACTTGTTTGCAGAACATGTTGCGAATGTTTTTAAGCCATTCCCAGCAAATACATCTGAAAACAGCTTACAGTTTATTGATAAAGTCGATCAAGTTGACGTACCAATTGTCACACTCAAAGAAATAAAAAGTGTGTGTCGAAATCAACTATCGAACAAAAAATCACCTGGGTACGATCTAATAACTGCTCAGGTTATGAAAGAAATGCCATCAAAAGCCTTCATAAAACTCCAATTCATAATAAATGCATGCCTAAGGACCCAATATGTCCACATCATTGGAAAATTGCTGAAGTAATTGTTATACCAAAGCAAGGTAAGCCACCAACAGAAGTGACGTCTTACAGACCAATATCGCTTATACCAATAATGGCAAAAGTCTTTGAAAAATTGCTACTGAAAAGACTGAGCAAAGTCATAGAAGAAAAAAATCTAATCCCAAATCATCAGTTTGGATTTATAAATAAACATTCCACGATAGACCAAGTTCATAGAATAACGAATGCAGTTGAAAAAGCATTAGAAGAAAAAGAAGTATGTTCGGCTATATTTTTAGATGTTGCTCAAGCATTCGACAAGGTATGGCATGAGGGGCTAGCGTACAAACTGCAAAGGGACCTACCCAGGCAGTACTACGAAATACTAAAATCTTATATCTCAAACCGGCTCTTCAGAGTACGGTATGATCAAGAATATTTAAAGCTATGTAATATACAAGCCGGTGTTCCACAAGGAAGCGTCCTAGGACCTACCCTGTATTTGCTATATACAAGGGATATTCCAGTGGATAACAACACCATTATGGCTACTTTTGCAGATGATACCGCAATTTTGGCATCCAGTAAGTGCGTCGTCAAGGCTGCTGAGAAATTGCAAAATGCCGTCGACACCGTTAGTGATTGGACCAAAAAATGGCGTATCAAGCTCAATGAAGCTAAATCTGCACATATAAACTTTACAAATAAAAAGTTAAGCTACGTTCAAATATTCATCAACAATCAAGCTGTACCCTACGCCAATACGGCCAAATACCTTGGGATGAATTTGGATGCATAGCTAAAGTGGAAAAGCACATTAGAAAAGAAATGGGAAGAGCTCAACTTGAAATATAGAAAAATGTACTGGTTACTCGGCAGAAATTCGGACTTATCTGTCGAAAATAAAATAATGCTTTATAAACAAGTACTTAGACCTGTTTGGACCTATGGAATCCAATTATGGGGCTGTACAAAGAAAACAAATACTGAAATCATCCAAAAGTTCCGAAACAAAGTCCTTCGTGGAATAGTAAATGCACCATGGTATATCAGAAATAGCGATTTACTTCGTGACCTACAAATAGAAATGGTTACAGAAGTTATAATCATATAATCACATCACATCAGTGGCTGCATAGTCATATCAACTCTGAAACGGAGTCCGTATTAAATACACGAGCTAATGGTCTAAAAGTCATGGGAAGCATTAAAAGCTTAAGTTTCCCCTTAAGCGGTTATATTATTAAAAAAGTAAAATCTGTTGTCGATCGTTCACAGATGGGTTCTGATTCCGAGGAGTTTTTAGTGAGGTAAGAATCAAACACTACTTGGTGTCGAATACTGCCAAGTGTCTTTTGAAGATTTCCTCCTGCAAAAAAAAAAAAAAAATTCGTGTAAAACTGCCAACCCTGTACTACTTAATATATTATGAAGATCGAATACTAAAACCGTTTACTCAGCCTTAAGATTTTTATTTTGTATTAAACACAAAATCGAAAGAACGTGTTATCCAGTCGTGTCCATTTTTGTAATGAAGTAACTCAGCAAATTTCTACGTAGAATAAATACCAGCAACAAAAACCTCGAAGGAAATCAAAATTAAATTTCCTTTATTACTTCCGCACAAAACAGTCACTATTGCGACAGTCATATTTGTTTCTATTAATACTACCGATTTATGTGTTGACATGTTGTATACCTTGGCCATCGATCCAATAAGTTATAATGTGCTAATAAGTACCATCCAACAAGCTTTGGTTGCCACATTCTTCGTGTATTTTGTTAAAGCTAAAGATTTTTCTAGGTTAGGTTAGGTTAGGTTAAAATGGCTGTCAGGAAAACAAACTGACACACTTAGACCAATATTAGGTCCATTGTGATACCATAGTTATTTTGCGAGGGAGTACCTCACTTAACAAAACCATTTGGAGCTTTTAATAAAGCGAAGGATATGCAAGGGATCTGTGTGTGCCAGATCGCTTGGATCATCAAGAAAATATTTTCCTAGATGCCGCTTTCTTTTAGAAGAGAGTGCCGGACATGAGCAGAGGAGGTGTGGGATTGTCTCCTCCTCCTCCTCATCTAAGCAACTTCTGCAGAAGTCATTTGAGGGAACGCCAAGTCTTATGGCGTGTCTTCCTATCAGACAATGTCCGGTGATGACATTGATTACGGAGCTAATTTGCAATCTGGCAATAGATAACAAATGTCTTGTGCGTTTTGGATCTAGACCTGGCCATATCCGTTTTGTTGCCGCGCACGTGGTGATATTGTACCACCTATGATTTGTTTTATCCATAGCCTCTTGCTTTAGCATAAGTTTACATGTAGCGATTGGTATACCAATATTCAACCTGCTGGTTGAGATCGGTAGAACGGTTCCTTCTCTGGCGAGTTCATCGGCTTTGCAGTTACCCACGATATCTCTGTGCCCCGGCACCCAAATAAGGTGAATATTGAACTGTTCAGCCATCTCCCTAAGAGATAGGCGACAGTTAAGGGCGGTTACTGAGTTTGTAGAAACAGCGCCGAGTGATTTGAGGGCTGCTTGACTATCTGAGAAAATCCGGATATTCGTTGAGGATATCACGTTTTCTCTTAGCCATGATAGGACCTCTTTGATCGCCAGAATTTCCGCTTGGAACACGCTACAATGGTTTGGAAGGCGGAACGAGAGACTTACGTTAAGTCGATTTGAGTACACCCCACAGCCTACCCCTTCTTCGGTTTTTGAACCATCTGTATAGAAATGAATTGAATCATCTCTCAAAAATTCTTCGTCGTCCCAGGTCGTTCTCGGTGGGATTGAGACTTGGAACTTATTATCAAAAACCAATTGGGGGATGGTGTAGTCGGAGTGACAAGGGATTGATCCGAATGAATTCAGGATTGTAACGTGACCGATGTTGTTTTCGGTCCATTGGGAGATAGCTCTCATACGAGTGGCTGCACTGGCGGCCATTTGTTTGCTGAAGATATCTAGTGGTGTGAGGTTAAGGAGTGTATTTAGTGCAGCTGAGGGTGTTGATCTCAGTGCTCCACTTATACACAGACAGGCTGTTCGTTGGACCTTGCTTAAATTGTCGCAGTAGGTCCTTTTATCAAGAGCGGTCCACCAGACCACTACTCCGTATGTGAGTATTGGTCTGATGACTGCGGTATAGAGCCAGTGGGTGATTTGGGGGGAGAAGCCCCATTTAGTGCCAATGGCTTTTTTGCAGGAAAACAGGGCTACGGTTGATTTCCTGATTCTTTCCTCTATATTGGCTTTCCAGTTTAGCTTTTTATCTAGGATAATACCTAGATATTTGGCTTCGTTTGAAAGTACAAGTGAGATTCCATTTATTTTTGGAGTAATTAGTTGAGGAATTTTATATTTCCTGGTGAAGAGAACGAGTTCAGTTTTCTGAGGGTTGACCCCTAGATCACATTTTCCCGCCCATTTTACAAGTTTATTTAGAGCGGTCTGCATCAGGTCCGTAAGGACGTGAGCATGTTTACCGGACACCGCAATGGAGACGTCATCTGCATATGCAATCACTTTGAATCCCTCAGCTTCTAAGTCAACTAGAAGTTCATTGACGACTATATTCCATAGAAGGGGGGATAGGACTCCGCCTTGCGGTGTTCCTCTACTGACAGATCTCTTTGCAGAGAAGTTTCCTAGAGTAGAGTTGATTCTTCTGCTTTTTAGCATTAGATTTATCAACTCCACTATGGAATTATCTACTTTGAGCTTCGTCAGAGCCTTTGTAATTGCAAAGTTGCTGACGTTGTTGAAGGCGCCCTCTATGTCGAGGAAGGCGGCCAGAGTAAATTCTTTGTGATGGAGGGAATATTCTATAGTACGTACCAGGGTGTGTAGGGCCGTTTCTACAGATTTTCCCTTGCAGTAGGCGTGTTGTGCTGTAGATATCAATTTTGGATCTATAGCTGTACGCAGGTGGATATCAATCAGTCGTTCTAAAGTTTTAAGAAGGAAAGATGATAGACTTATTGGTCGGAGATCTTTTGGGCTTACGTGGGATGATTTCCCAGCCTTAGGTATAAACACCACCTTGACTTCTCTCCACTGAGTGGGGATATAGTTCAAGTTGGTACAGCCGATGAGAATTACTTCGAGGACAGGGATAATAATGTCCGCGGCCTTTTGAAGTTCGGCTGGAATTATACCATCAGGTCCAGGGGATTTGTATGGGTCAAAGCTATTAATGGCCCAAACTAGTTTTTCCCTTGTAATCAGATCGTGGTTGTTTGTTATCATGCTACCTGGTTCCGTGGAATCATAGTTGCATAAGTTCTTAGAGCTTCCTGGAAAGTGTGTGTCCAGAAGCAAATTGAGCGTTTCTTCGCAGGATTCTGTCCAGCCGTCAGCTGTTTTCAAACTGCTAGGCATGGTCGGACTCTTTGAGAGGATTTTTCTTAATCTAGAAGCTTCTGAAGTATCTTCTATTTTTCCACAGAAGTTTCTCCAGGAAGTTCTTTTATTTTTCCTCAGTTGATATTTATAAGTTTTGAGGGATTCCTTGTAGGAGTCCCAGTCTATTAAAGTTTTTGATTGTTTAGCTCGGTTGAAAAGTTTTCTACATTCCTTCCTGAGCGGTTCTAGCCCCGAGCTCCACCACAGTGGTTTCTGTTTTCCTCTTATTTTTATAAGAGGACACGATTTCTGCAGTGAATGGTTAAGGGCAGTTGTAAGATCATTGACTTTTTTGTCTAGATCATGTTTGTTTGTAGGGTTTTGTAAAAGTTCAGGTTTAATAAACTTTTTCAAAATTACCCGATATTTTTGCCAGTCAGTTTTCCGATAGTTTCGGAAGACTGGTTGCTTGAGAGGTTCCTCATTTAGATCAAATTGAATGTATCTATGATCAGCAAAGGAGTGTTCAGTAGATACTTTCCAATTTGTAATCCTATGATGAACCGAATCGGAGACAAGAGTGATATCTAAGACTTCCTGTCTGTTTTTGGTGATGAATGTTGGTTCATTGCCAATATTACTTACTATAAGGTTAGTACTTAAAATAAAATCAAAAAGTGACTCACCCCTTTCATTTATGTCAGTACTACCCCATACTGAGTGATGCGCATTAGCATCGCATCCAATGATGAGGCAGATCTTCTGCCGTTCTGCTGCAGCGACAATCCTTTTAAATAAGTCGCATGGAGGAGGGCCAGGATGGTCATGGCCGAGGTAAGCTGATACCAGCCAGTAGATGTTGTCACTGGTCTGGTATCTTATTGTGGTTACATCACGATTGCTGTAATGAGGGAGTAAAAATACGTTAGTGCTACTTCTTACCAATATGCAGGATCTGGGTTCACCTTTGTCCTTCATATACAGTAGAGTATATCCAGGAGTCCTTAATCCTTGAACGATGGACTTGATGATCCAGGGCTCCTGAATCAGGACAATATCTTCCCCTCTCTTGTTGAGGCGGAGAAGAAGGGAGGCCGAAGCCTGCTTGGAGTGTTGGAGGTTAATCTGAGTTAGCTGCACCATCTTGGGAACAACTAAGTAGACTAACCCCCACCACGGTCTGGTTGAGGTCGTCGTCTGTTTCGCTCTCAGAGTTTGACCTAAGAAGGTCATCCTCGCTGAGCGAAACCTCGTTAGCGGAGTCGTCAGTCTCCAAGTCGGAGAATTTGACGACGGTTTGGGCATCGGAGTCATCAGTCTCCAAGTCGGAGAATTTGACGACGTTTTGGGCATCCAAGTCGGATGTGGAGGGTTTTTTGTCATACGTTTCAGCAGAGGATGTGCCGAGCTCGTCTATCTCCATGGGTGGAGGGTCGACTTGCCCTGCGGGTTCTTCCACTGAAGACGCACTTTGTGTTGCCGGAGATGGAGCGATGTTATGCTCCTCATCTTTTTTATATATTTTCAAGGCAATATTTGACCAGCCGAACCGAATCATGCCTTTTGTCTCAGCCAGGGGAGCTAGGGAGTCCTTATTGATGACTATTATAGCCGATCTATAGTGACCCTCCGGCTCTTCCAGCTTCGCGACTTTCCAGTCATGGGTAGGAAGGGTTGGATTGCCGAATTGAATCATTTTCATGATGGTTTCTTTGCAGGAGAGTTCTGCTGGTAATCTGGCGCGAGCTCTAGGCCTGCAGGGGATATCCTCCCTTGACACGACTTCAAGCTTAGCACCAGGCCAGAGTCCCTCTAACCTGCTTATCGCAAGCTTATACAGATCGCGCGATCTCTCTCCATCAAACGCGATTAACCTGACTCGCCCCTGATACCATCCTGCGTCCTCAAAGATGGCAGGTTCCCCTGGGTTTTCCATCATAAGAGTCCAGTAGGAGGCCTGGAGCTTGTTCATGATGATCGCCCATTGATCGAAAGAGATCGCACCATCCGCGTTACTCCTGTCAATGACAGCGAAAATGGGTTTGTCCTTCAGTGCGTCACTGTACGACATGTCTTTTTTGGAGCTGAGGGTGCTTGGTTTTTGCACCTTAGGCCTTTTGGCGTTCGGGGTTGACTGCTCGAACGAGCGTTGGCGCTTAGACGTTGAGTCTTTGCTGTTTTTCTCATTTATTGCAATGATTTTCATTGCCCACTCAAGTTTGGCAGATTGCGTTGAATCCAGCTTAGGTTTAGGTACCGCACCTAACACCTTCGCAATTTTCTCCGCGTTCCGCCTTTCTTTGTGGTTTGGGAATGTAGGTATGTTGGGACGCCCTTCGTTGTCCGTTCCACTGTAAGACACAGTTTCACCTTCAACTTGGGGGTTAGGAGGATTGGGAACCCTTTCGTTTTCAGTTCCACTGTAAGTCACAGTTTCACCTTCAACTAGGGAGTTAGGGGGATTAGAGACCCTTTTGTTATCAGTTCCACTGTAAGTCACAGTTTCGCCTTCAACTTTGGGGTTAGGGGGATTGGACTCCCTTTCGTTGTTTGCCCCACTGTAAGTCACAGTTACGCCTACAACTTGGGGAAGGGAAGGAGTGTTTCCGGAGCTCGAAGGAGGTCCTCCCCTTTCAGCCACGGAGCCGATAGTCTCGGCACCCGTACCGTCCGGGTTGGTCGACCTTGAGTCCTTTGACATAGGATGGGATGAGGTGGGAGGTTGGGGCAGTGGTTTTGATGAGGGTAGCCCTTTCGTCAACTTATCACAGTTCGCGTTGGAACCGAAAGTCTCGGCCCCTCTACTTACTGCAACAGTCTTCTCCGGGGTCCCTTCAATACGGGCAGTATGAGTGGAAGTGCTACAGAAAGTCTCTGCAACTCTCCCACTGGTTTGGGCATCCTCCTTAGGAGGGGCGTTAGAACCAGAGGGCTCTCCACATTTCTTGGTTAGCTTGTGAGGCCTTCCTTGAACTGCAGTCGGCTCCCCAGCCCTTCCGCAAATCGCTTTTTTCGTTTTCGTAAATAAATTTGTCACTGGCGACTTATCCTCTTTCGAGGCCAAGCCATCGCCGGCAGTCGCGACACCTGCCGACTTTTGAACGTATATCCCCGTTCGTTTTTTATTCCTTTTATTTACTTTTTCCATGTTTTTTCAGTCAAGTTTTCCAACATTGAGGTTTTGTTTTTGAGTTATGTTGGTTGGTCAGGTTCTGCAGCTGGATTGCTGGAGAAGATGTCCATAAGCACCCCCACCACGACAAGGTCAACTCATAGGGGGTGAAGATTTTTCTAAGAACCAAAACACTTTTGTTCCTACAACGATTGTTTTGGTATTCGCATACGCATATAACTATTATATATACATATATAGGTACTACGTTTTGTTCCTTTATTGCAAAGCAATCCAAATTTGAAGAAGTTCTCTTTAAATAAGACATCTGTTATTTTCTGCTTCATGGTTGAAAAACATATTTTTTAGAGCAATTTCAATGTTAATTCACAAAAATACTGAGAAAATAAAGCAAAACAAAAACAAAAAAACAAAACAGCAGACATGTAACATCAAATGTCTATTTATTCTGCAATTGAAAAGGGTCTCTTTGTTATTTAATTTTATCCTGTAATTTGGAAAATTGAAAAAAAAGAAGACAAAAATACAGATGCTTTCAATTGAATGTAAATAAAGACGAAATAAGTGATGAAGCATCATTGAGCACACCTACAATTGGGCTTATTGTTATGCACAACAATTCCTTGAAGTAAGGTATTTACAGGTGAAAATAAATCCGAATCGACTTTCATTTCCAAAAACTTTATAAGTAAAGTCGAATTTTGCCTCTTAACTTCCAAAATGAGAAAATGTTAAAATAAATTTAACGTATTTACAGTTACTCGCAGTCATATTCGTACAGTAGGGTTGAATTCAATAAAATTTTAAGCAAAGCCGACGAAAGATTCAATTTGCGTTAAATAAATAAAAATCCGAAGGTGAGTGCTCCCAAGTTGGCTGAAATGGTGAAAACTGACCCATACAAAAAAAAAGCCCAGAAACTGTTAGATGAGCAATCTGAAAAAGTGAAAGAAAAAGCTTGAAAAAAGTAGTGGATCACAGAGGTCAATCGAAAAAAACGTTTGCACTTTGCAAAAAAGGACCAAAATTAGACGGTAGAGTTTTGAAAAAAAAAAAGTTATGATCACTGATGAAAGTAAATTTAACTTGTTTGAATCAGATGGTTGCCAGAGAGTTTGGAGAAAACCAAACACAGAAATGAATTTAAAACATTTTACACGCACAGTAAAACACGGGGGTGGGTCTGTTATGGTGTGGTGTAGTAACCGACTGTATGCCCGTCAATTTTGGGAACAAAGCTTGGATCATAAAAAATTCTTTAGCCTTTATAAAAATTTAACTCAGACATTTTTATTCAGCCCCAAATAGGCCGATGTTCTATTGAGGTTTTTTCGTAATTTTTTGAATCAAATGCTGAAAGAAAAGGAGGTTCAAAATTGTTGTCTTAAATGTCTCTAATTGAGGGATCAATCTTTACCGTCCTTATTGCATGTTTAATTATTTCAATTTGCGTCCAAAAAATAGGGAAAAATGGTAAAAAAGCATAATCGTTTCGATTAGAATAATAAAAATCACCAAATACACAAGAAATCGCCATTTTCGAGCTAGGTCAAACCGATTTTCTTGGCGCCAAATGAAACTAGAAATTTTCAGTTTGGCGACGAAATTCGATTTCTTTCTGAGCTTACTATTTCTCTTCTACAAATTTCATCTTCACAAAAACGTTTCCAACGAAATCAATTCACAAAATCTCTCAAAATTTCCAAAAATATACAATTTTTCGGCCTTAAGGACTCACGATTTCTGAATAACTTTTATTAATGTTACAGTTTGCTGAAAAATTGAGCCTCAAGATGGGACGACGCTCACTGCCTCGGAAGTTGGAGCCAGTGAGCTTCGCGTCGTCGTGCAGAAGCCTTCATTTGAATCGATTATACGGTCGATATAGTTAAATGATTGAAAATTATTTAAAAGCGGCTGCGCTTCAAAATGTTAATCCGATTAGTCCGGTTGTGGCATATTGTTTCCAAGATTTCGGCAGGTATCTTACGAGTAAATGCTTCGGTGTTGATTTCCAGTTTGTCAGTCGAAGCGAGCTTGTTCCTATAGACATGACCCTTAACATAGCCCCACAAAAATTAATCTAGATGTAGCTGAGGTGATGATTTAGGCCTAGGCGGCCAATTGACCGGTCTCAAACGTGAAATAAACTGTTCACCGAACTTGTCTGAAAATTGGTCGATTGTAAAGCGTGCTGTGTGGCGTTTTGTTGAAACCATATTATATCAAGCGAGTAAAGTTCTTCCATTTTGTGCAAAAAAAGTACGGTAGCCCCCAATTGCTGGACGCCAATAATTCACGATCATCATGAAAACTGGCCAATACATCTGCGATATTTTCCATGTACTCTTCTTAAGAGTTTTGGTGGAATAATATACAACAATATAGGTAAGTTTGGTACAAAATTTTGTCATAGTATCCCGAATAGCCCGAAGAATCGCTAGGTAAACTTTCTCAACAGAGCACGCATTTTGATAAGATCGAGTGCAATAATTAGCTATTTGCTCGTTTGTAAGACGATTTAGTGTTAAATTTAGACCAAACTGAAAATGTTTGACAGTGACACAAAATACGAAACGTGTTAAGGTTGTCAAAACCATACTTAGGTACTCACTTTGATGGGTATTACAGTTCGGGGTGATAATGAGCCTCAACCAACATCTTATGCCAACAGTTTCGAATTTTGGCGAGCAAAATTGAGGTCTTCATCTACTTGATTGCGCCATCTAAGATGAGGTCTTCCCTTTCACGATTTCCCTGCAATCAGCTTTCGAAAACCCGTCGAGCCGGAGTGTTGATGTCCATCCACTCTACATGTCCCAGCTATCGTAGTCTCGTGGTGCGTACTCTTCTGGCTATGCACATGTCGCAGTACAGCTCATGCAGCTCGTTGTTGTATCATCTTCTCCACACACTGTCCTCACATGCGGGACCACAGATCATTCGGAGAATTTTTCTTACGAAACGACCAAGGGTTCCTCCATTCGCTTTTTGGTGCCGTAAAGCAGGACTTGGATAGCTTAGGTCTTATACACGGTTACCTTGGTTTTTCAAGAGTGGGCTTTGCTTCCCAATTGGCAATTGCCTTTTTAACCCAAAGAAGCAACGGCTAGCGAGAGTTATTCTCCGTTTGATCTCCGCGCTGATGTTGTTTCCCGTATCTATATGGCAACCTAAGTGCGGATGGAGTCCTGTAGTACGCCAAAGTTATGTCTGTCTATTTGGCCGTTCTGTCCAATTCGTCGATGTGCGGTGTCCTTGTTTGATGACAACATATACCTCGTTTTTCCCTCATTACACATCAAACCCATTTTTGCCGCTTCTGTTTCAATTCTCGCAAAAGCAAAAGCTATCTAAAGCCCTGCGCAAACCAGCGCGATAACGTCGTGCGATGCGATTTCTTTCAAAATGAAATACATGTTATCTTATGGAGGTTTGATTAACACAATGGTTTGCGCAGGACTTAAACCAGTTTATTAGCCCGATAATACTGAGTAAAATGTACGTCTAAATAACAACCTACTTTGGTTTTTCTCAAAAAACCATTTACATTCAGGCTACAAAATCTCTTATGACCAGTTTCACATTTCTACTTTTGGTTTAAACTACAGTTTGACAATCAATTCGGTGTAACTGTCTTCTTTGGAACCCTGATTTTACTTCAATTGACGTCATTTTGCCGTTTAAATCTAGGTCTAGATTATTTTGTCATTAACCTAAGTCACTTTGTAAAGCCTTATTGATGAAATGTCGACCATTTCTACACAAAAGCCCATTATGACAAGACTTTAGTGTTATATATATGGTGTATGTATTCTTCAAGTTCTCGTCTCATAAGATATTAATTTATTAAAATCCAACTCAACAAAAAAAAGTAAGTCCAAGTTTCAATCGAAGGCTACACCCATTGTATTGCAGAACCCAGTGCTTAAAAGTTTTTAAATCTCATACCATTCTTCTTATTTTCGTGCTCTTTTGTTGTTAGAGATGGCCATTATTAGGTACCACATCATATTTCATAAGATTTCTGAGAGGATTATAATATTATATCTTATAAAGCAAACAATAAAAGCCCAACATTTTATCAATACTTACAAGAATGTGTAGGAATTCTCCTGCAACTGCTCATGTGTGCTGTAAAATATAATATCCTGTATATAATCCTTCAAAAATACCAGTCACAGAATCAAGATTTATGTAGGTTAGGTATATGTACGGAATTTATTATCAAACGGAAGTGAAACTATGTAATCAAACGAGAAACTTAGTCTTTTCCACTTGCCTTCTTCAAAAGAATTTCAATGTGAAGGTTAACTCATTTCTCATTAGAGTATTCAAGATTAAAGAAAATAAAATTACCCCAAAGTCATACATGAGACATGATGAAGGGGTCCCTCGACACCATCTGCTTTGGATGGAAAATATAAATATGAATAATACAGCAGATTATGACGTACTCACTGCGTTTTGTTGACTTTTCTGTCCAAAAACAGAACACAAAATTGTCTTTTTGACGTTCATTCAAATGTAAACAGGGTTTGCTGCCGATGAAATGTATTCACACACCGGGGGAATATCTTTTAAAACAAAGTGCTAAAAATCGATGCAATAAGCAAAGAACGTTCATGAGAAAAAAAGATCTTCATTTTTATTGCCGCTTTATCAATCAGTGAATCGCTATGACTTATTAGTTTTTTTTTTACAGCAAGCGCGAGAAGTTCTCTTCTTCTTTGTCCTGAATGTCTTTATTGTGTACCAGCTGATTCACCCGGGGGCGCCGGAAACTGGTTTTTATGTTTCCGTTCCGTGGGGAAAATGGGGATAAAATAAAGTCTATGTTACTCAGCAATGAAGCACACCAATGGTGACAGAATTTTTGGAATCGGTGTAGTATTTTCCAGGTTCCATATTAAGTTACCGTTCCCGTAGGAATAAATAAATAAATATAATATAAATAGAGTGTCGCAAGAAAGCGAGGAGCCCCAGTGACTAGCGCATTTCTCATAACTATGCCTTGAAAGGGAATGGATGGGATCAAGAATTTTCTGCCGATTCCAAGCGACTAATCGAGAAAGTGCTTTTCATGACAATGAATCAACACTAGACCGGTTCAAAAAAAGTGACTTTTTTCTTTTTCTCGATGCACATCGATTTTTGCCTTCGAGTAGGTGTAAAAACAAGCCTATTAAAATTTGAGCTCGAAAAATTTATATATAGAGGTCGCTCATCTCAGATTTCCATTTCCCATACAAATTGTATGGGAAAAAAAACATATATTTTTTGGAATTTTATATTTCGGTCTAGAAGCAAAGTGCCGTAATGAGCGATACAAATTCTTATAAAAAATTTGTTGTTCTACAAAAACGATTTCTTATCATTTTTCAACAAATTCACTCCTTCAAAAGTTAACCCGATTTTCTCGAAAAGTGAAAAACGTTGTTTTTGATTCTAGGAGACATATACATATAGTCTCTCCTATACTAAAGGGCAATGCACTTTAATGGTGTAGAATTTTTGATCGGTCCAGTGCCTTCTTTCCAGGTTCCCGGCTATGCTACCATTCGCGTCTCCGTTCCTCAGGGAATAAGGAAAAGAAATATAACCTGTGCCTTTTCTCAGGTTCAAGACCATTGTCGATCCAAATATCATTAAAACTGGCTCCGTAGTTTTTGCGCTTTTTCAATAAAAAAAACTAAAATCTCTTTATAAGTTCCCGTTAAGTTTTCCGTTTGAATATGGAAATGAAATATATATGTAAAGTGTATCACTCTATCTTTTGAAAAAAAAAAAACACACACACACATCAAAATCATCCGCGTAGTTTTAAAGATCTAAGCAAAAAGACAGCGAAAGGGACATAAAGTGTCCGCCATCTAAGGTTTTTTTTTCAACTAGTGATTATTTCGTGAATGGTAACACTTAGCTCATGTCTGATTTAACAGTCGCTGAACGACTATGGTTATATATACGCTTGAACAACGCTGGGAAATTGAAAATCATGGCAATGTTGCAGAATGTGTGCGAAAATTGCGTACGATTTTTGAAAAGAAGCGAAGCACCGTCAGCTCATTATGTTCGTTATCTTGTGAAAAAAGTGAAGAAACTCATCGATAAACCAAAGCGTGAAAAGCCAAAAACAGTGCGAGAATATTGCTGCTGTTGCAGAAAGTCTGCGTGAAGCGATATCAACTCAATTCACGATCGTTCTCAACAATTGAACATTTTGGAGACATCATTGCGACGAATTTTTATAAAGGCCTTGGTATGACGCCATACAAAGTTCAATTGATTCAGGAGTTGAAGCCAACTACTGACCATCCAATGCGTTTTCGATTCGCGAAGTGGCCGTTACAGTCAATTGCGATCGTTATTTGGCAAACCCTTTACTATGAAAAGATTGCTTAAGGCCCTTCTCAACCCTCTAACCACTTCGAAAGTGATCCAGGAATGCAAGAGCTCTCTGAATGCGGTCGGAAGATTGAATTCCTTGAGTCTCATTTTGGTTCCGGGCCATCACGGCATAACTGGAAATGAGATCGCCGATGAACTTGCTAGGCAGGGATCTCAGTGAGGGCTTCAAGCAACGATTGGATCTGTGAAGAGCTCAACCGTAGATGGCATGCCTCCATTGGATGCAGACAAACCAAGCGTATGCTCCCCAACGTTAGTAAGAAGACTGCAACATTTTTGATAGCTCGTAGCAGAAAAGACTTGAAAGCTTATTGGCGTTGCCAGCGGGCACTTCTCTTTTGCCAAGCATTTAAATGTGTTAGGCTTAAGTGATATCACACTCTGTGAATCTTGTGGAGAATTTGAGGACACCGCAGAGCAGAGAGCACTTCCTCTGTGAATGTCCTGCTTTTTCTCGCATAAGGTAACAGATACTCGGCGCAGACATGGTGAGAGCTGGTAACTTAGGCTCCTTATCATGGCAGCGTCTTTTGGCTTTTCTCCGATCATCTGGAAAGCTATAACAAATAGAAGATTGCTAACTGGAAGTACAATGGACCGGTATTTAGGTCTGAGTGCTCCAGCTGGTATTTTAAAAACCTACAACGAAAAAAAAAATGAAAAGATAAGGATAAGGAAAGTCCAATATGGCACTTATTCGCGGCAAACTAAAAGTCAATTGAGTTTTTGAAACATCACGAGCAAAAAAATTGGTGATAGTGGCGTAAAAGTTCTCATGTCTGCCCTTTAAGACTGAAGTTTGAGGTTTGAATCTCAGAAACAGCAGGAAAATCGTCTTTTGTAACTATTTTTGTAGCCCTCCGAGAGCAATGACACCCTGCCATCAAAAGTGATTTTTCTTACAGTTCGGAATTGGTATGAAATTGTAGGCCCCTGAAATACAAAAAGGCCCGAATTTAAATATATTTTTTTTGTTGATGTGCTGAAATTTAGGTCAATCCTAGAATAAGATGAAATAGTTAAACTCATTCGATGTTCTCAATCCATTGCAACCTAAAGATTATGATTTTCCCATAAAAGTTTTACGTCTATGGGCAAAAAATCAAATAGTCGTAAAAAATGCGATTTTTTGGAAGCCAGCCACCGTAACCCAACAAGCGCTGAATTGTGCCGTATCCATCAAACTTGAGATTGCGACATCATTTCGTGAGCCATTATGATTTTTTTTTGTTTAAATCCTGCACCACGATTAATTTTTAGTGCGCCAACTTGATGAAGTCTCGCGAAAACCTCCCAAAACTGAATTTTCTTTAAAGATAAATCTTTCATATGATGTGAAAAGTCGTTATTGGATTCGATGAAAAATTTCTATCCCTCCACTTGTGGGGCTCATAAATTTCTATTTAAATTTTCACACTTCCTTGCCGAAACCATCAAAAATTCTTTACATTGTCATAATTCCCACAGTTGACTCGAGTGTAATTTTCTCAACATAACAAAAAAAGGAAAATAAATAAAAAAAAAACCAACGAACGATCCCATCTAAAGAAAGCAGAACGAAAAAGTTCTCTTGAGAAACACTTGCAATCAACTCGATACCCACAAGCTAAAGAAAGAACAGCCACCACCGCAACAGAGGTTAAAAAAGCACAACAGAACCACCATCTACGGTTCTTTAAGAACTTGCATGTTGCTCTTTTCTCCGTTCTTTTCATCCTGCTTCTTATCCTGGATATGCACTTTAAGATATTTTTTTTCCTTCCACTTCTTTACAAGTTACAAACCACCAAGTTAGAGCAATACCGACTTGAAAAAAAGGCATTTCCGCCAGAAGCTAAATACAAAATCAAGTTTGAAACTATAACGACTGAAGCCATTCACTTTGCATAGAATCATCATCAGCATCAGAGCAGCAGCAGTAGAGTAGGAGTAGCAATATATCTACCACCCACTGATGGCGGGCAGAGATACTTTCTTTCTATAGAACGAAAACAGTATCTACAACATGAAAATTTAACATCCATTCAATTATGGAGAATGCTATTCGCTTTAAAAGGGTCACGCTCCAGCTCCCAGCTGGTAGTGCCTTACAAGTTTTAACGATTGTTTAGGAAAGGAGCACAAGGACAAACTCTCCATTTATCTCACAGGAGCTTTTTTAGTGGCACACATTTGGCCAGTTGACCAAGGGACTGTAGGAGCTGTTTCATTCATATTTTTATTTTGGTACAAAATTGAAACTAGGACAAGACATCTGTTAGTGTTATCCTGTTTTAGTTCGCGACGACGGCGTTGTCGACGAGCGACTACGACGACGATGGTGGAGGTGCTTATTTTTTTTTTCTTTTTTTTAGTGCACTTCTGGAGTACATGTATCTGTTAATGAGTTTTAGGTGAAAACGGAAAATTTAAGGATCATAGTGAGTGTTACAGATACGGGAGAGAAGTCTATCCAGTTGACTAGGGGCTCTTATGAATAGGTGCCAGAAAAATAAAGGGCCATTGCATTCAAAACAATTAAGTAGAATGATGTTTACATGAGCACTAAAACTGTGTTACCTTGGGGACCCATAGGACCTGGGGGGATGCTTCAAGTTGATCATACTTAAAAATTCTTTAGTAATTCTTAAGTTTGTTTTATGACGTTGGGCTTCATCTTAAGAGATGATTTTTGAGAGACTTTCTGAATGGAGGAAGCTCTGGCACACTTCGCCGTTGCTTTTTTGATTGCTTGACAAAGTTTGGAATTCAGTGTTGGTTTAAGTAAATGAATATCATAATACTTCAGCTTCACATCGGTAGAGTTCAAAAAATCGACTAAAAGACACAAGATGTGAAGATTTAAGCTTAACAACATCACTAAAATGGTTCTGCACTTTACTTGTTTGACTAAGAAGATTACTAGATGTTCTAAGAGAAGAGCATAAGATAATCAAGTATTTTCGTTTTTTGAGTTGAGAAGAGAGCACCGAACCGGAAGACTGCAATTTGTTACTAATGCATGACCTCACTATCAAGACTCTAGGGTCTAGGGGAAAGCAGAAGTACCCAGTACCTGAGAGGTATTTTGTCTGTATATGTCTGTCTTTTTGTCGTATACGGATCTGTAGCCTGAACCGCTTGACCTATTTCCAAAATTTCCAGTAAGGGACTGTGTGGCAGCCTACAGAAGTTTGGAACTAGGTCTCTAGGAATTCAATTAAAATACTAAAAAGACTCCAACGATTTCGATTAAATTTTATGTGAATTTTTTTTTTTGGGAAAATTCTAGAAACGGTACCCCATAGTACCACCGTTTCTTTTAACAAGATCTTATTACACATTTTTGAAATCTTAACCCATGTGATAAGGACTGCATCGCAACATTTATGTAAAATTTTTATCTTAATTTTTTTTTTTTTTTTTTAACTTTTTGTCGAAATTTTTTGATTTTAAAACTAACATACTATAGGCTCGTAAAAAACTTGTTTAAAAAAAGGGGAACAATAAAAAACCGGAAGCTGACATAAAGTGTGTTTTTATAAAGAATGTTTTTTTAAAGGCATAATACTTCGAATCGAATTGAAGCACAAGAAAATCGTTTAATGTCCATCAATTGTTACAATTGTTGAAATTAATTCCAAATACCGCGAGCAAAAAAAAAAAAAAAAACTAAATTGGGATGTCAACAATCCTCTCCACTGCTGCAAGCTGCAAAGAGTTGAATGCACGGTAATTGAGATAACTCACGCTTAAGGACTTTTTTCAATTCCAGCTAAGGGATTACCCAAAGTTAAGTTCAGCTTTGGTTTTACAAAGCAAGCGTTTTCAGCCCTCAACTCAAAGATTATCACTAGTATAGCGACGACCCAACAACAGCTGAAAGGGCCTCGTTGATAAAAATCTATTATCATAATGCAAGTGGAATTCCAACTAAACTACCTGCCTTATATCATTCATCTACCCACGTAGACTACGATATTATTGTTATTGTGGAAACCTGGCTTTGGAGTAGAATCTCCGATTCTGAAATTGTGAACGGCCGTTCATAGTTATATTGTCTTCCGACGAGATCGATTTATTACTGCTGAAGATCGCGGAGGTGGTCTACTATCGGCGGTTCGTTCATGCTTCCATATAATATCGCTGCCAATCATCGACATCGAACAATTATGCGTGTCACTTCATCTTGGAACAGGTATTTCCGTGTATATCATCACCAGCTACATGCCACCTAGAAGTCCCATTAATTTTGTAAGTAATTTGAATGACTGCCCGCAGAAGGTTTTTGTAATCGGTGATTTTAATCTATAACTGATGTGAAATGGTCTTATTCTTCAAATGAAAATATGCTTATTCCCTCTTCTTCTTCTTCTTCATTTTCGGCGTTACGAGTAGTGATCTTGAAGCGATCACAACTCTCCCACTTTGCTGCTTCACACTAGTGATCCGCCTGTGGGGTACGCCGCGTTGACCTCAGAAATCGTCGGCAAGCCTCCCGGTTTTGGATTGTTCCATGTCTGAGGCCAACCAAATGCTGCTGTTTTTGCATTTGCTTGTACCAGGAGTGTTTTGGCCTGCCTTTTCTTTTTCGTCGCGAATTTGTTGAAACGTTGTACGATATTGCCTTTTTGACGGGGTTCTGCGGATCTCTCCTTTGAACATGACAATACCAACTGAGCCGGTCGTGCTGAATTTTGTCCAAGATGGTACTTTTGACATGAAGGCTTCCACGGATCTTAGTACTTCTAATTCGATCAAGCTTTGTTACTCCTGCTGTCATCCGAAGCATCTTCATTTCGGCTGCCGTCAATTTGCTCTCATACTTTTTGTACATTGTCCAACATTGTGAACCGTATGTCAGAGCTGGACGGACAACTGCTGTGTAGAGTCTTCCCTTCAGCTTAGGGGGCATTTTTCGATCACAGAAGATAGCGGAGTTTTCTCGCCACTTCATCCACCCTACGCTTACTCGATGATTGATGTCGTCATCACAAGATGCTTCACTATTGATCATAGATCCCAGATATTTAAACTTTTCACACTTGGGAAGCACATTTCCATTCAAATAAATGTCTGGAATAGGCTTGTCTGGATCAGAAAAAGGGCAGCACAGGTATTCAGTCTTTTTAGCGCTAATACGGTACCCATTTCCTTCCAGAACATCAATCCAAACGTCAAGTGCTCGTTGCAGGGATGTAGGATCCTCGCTTATGATGGCTCCATCGTCAGCAAAGAATAATTGTTGTACTTTATTGTCCGTTACTTTTCCTTCGAGCAAATAATCCAGAACAGCAATAAAGAGCAGTGGACTCAAGACACTTCCCTGATGTACACCTACTGTTATTTGGAATTCTTCGGTGACTCCAGCTGGGCATCTCACTTTTGTAACTGCTCCCTCGTACATGTCCATAATTATTTGCACATAGGCTTCAGGAACTCCTCGGTGTCTGAGGGCCACCCATATCAGATCTCGTGGTTGTCGATCGAATGCCTTTTCGAAGTCAACCAACACAATATGCAAATCCTCTAAGGCATCTCGGTGTTTTTCCATAATGATCCTTATGCTTTGGATTGCGTCTGTAGTTGACTTACCCGCGACAAACCCGCATTGGTCATCAGACAGCCTTATTATTTTCCGCAGTCGGCTATCCAAAACCCGCTCAACGATCTTCATAGTGTGGGACATCAACTTATATATATGCAATATGCTTATTCCCTGTAACTTAAAAAGTGCTATCGAAATAACTTTTGTTGGCCATTTATTTGCTCTTAACTTATGCCAAATCAGTAGCGTTGTCAATAGTTTGAATAATATTCTTGATCTTGTTTTCATACCACATAATGAATTCAAGGGTTCTGTGTATGATGCGCTTCCTTTTTCATTATTAAATGTTTCTATCAATCATAAGGAACTGTATATTGAAATTCAATTGTACACTTATTTAAAAATTAATAGTAACAATTCATTAACATTTAACTTTTTAAAGGCAAGTTTTATTGAATTTGATAATTATCTTGAAAGTATTGACGACTGGAAAACTTAATTTTTAAACTTAGATTTACAAAATATGTTTGATCGCTTTTCGCAAACTTTAAATAATGCTTCAAATCAATTAGTGCCACACAAAACGAATATTTCCAAACCTCCATGGTATAATAACAGGCTGACACACCTTAAAAATTTAAAAAACAAATCTTTCGCTAAGTTTAAGAAATCAAATGATTTGGCTGACCAAATACAGTTTTGTAATTTTCGCAGGGAGTTCAATGTGTTAAGTAAATTCTCGGGTAGTCATCTAGGTCCTCTAATTGTTATCATATTTATTAATGACATTGTTAACTGTGTCAACTTCAGCAAATGCCTCATATACGCAGACGATCTGAAACTTTTTCTGAAAGTAACCTCTATTAGTGATTGCCAAAAACTCCAATTGGATCTTGATAATAATCTATCTCGCTGGTGTGTGTTAAACCGCTTGAATCTTAACGCCAAAAAATGTTTTGTGATTTCTCTCTCAAGAAAGATTCATATGCAATGGTTTTCATATTATCTTGATTGCAACCCTCTTCAGAGAACTGAAAAATTTAAGGATTTAGGCGTACTTTTTGACTCCAAATTCACTTTTACACCACATATAGAACACTATTGTATCAAAAGCTAACTCAATTCATCAAAAGAAATTCAACAGACTTTACTAACCCCTACACCCTTGTGTCTCTTTATACCTCACTTGTATGACCAAACCTAGAGTATGCATCTTTCCGATCGGATTCAGAAAGTTCAGAATAGGTTTACGAAGTATGCATTTTACAAAATGCGATTGTACTTTCATCCAAATTCCACAGCTAGGCAGAGACTTCTAGGTTTGCAGTCGCTCAAATCACGTAGAACTAGTCATGACATATTTTTTGTGCGATACATTTTATGTTATCATATAAAGAGTCCTTCCTTGTTGTCCTTAATTTGTATTTATGCTCCAGAGAGGCTGTTGAGGGATAGAAATCTTCTTTTTCAATCAAAGCACAGAACTAATTATGGCATGAGTGAACCAATTTCAAGATCAATTAGAGAATTTGATGAATTTCGAAATAAATTGTATGTACTACTTATTTTAGTAGACTTCAGCCCTAAGTGGATCCCTATTATAGCAATCCGATTCAAAAATGTAGCCAATGAATATGTTACCTGTTTTATTATTTCGACATCAACTTCTAAAATCCTTCCCGAGTTTACAATTCGCCGACATAAAAGCCTTCATGGCAAAAAAAAGTGTCTATCCTTGTCTGAAAGTAATGACACGCATTTTATTTTATGCCAATTTATAGAATCCTTTCCCTTTAAGCTTTCTAGAACCAAGAACCCTTTTCTCATTTAAAGCAATGATAATCCATATAAACCATTCACATTGTTGAACACTTCACTTGTAAAAGGGATAAAATCATCCCGATGTGGCAGCATCAATCTGGGAAACTTTTAATCTTATTCTTCTCGTAATTACTTTCGCAATTGTTCGCGAAGGCTTATCATTTTCACGACTTCAAAATAAAAATAAAATCAGAATACTCAAAAATTGCCGAAACCAGAGGCTGTGTGTTTATAATTTCAAACTTATGAAGCATGCCTCCACTTTACACATGATGAGCTTAAGTACGCACCACTCACTTACTGGCAGCTTACAAAAAAAAAATCAGCTAGCGATTACACCACATACCTAACTCAGCGTCGGATTACGACGTTAATCGGCAATCAGCATTTTTTTTACGTTGCTGTTGGTAGAATATTACTTCCAACCAAATTACTTTTTCACTCTCTAATGGAACTGAAAAATCACGAAGGCCAAAAAGGACTTAAACAAAAATAAATTAACGCCAAGTAAAAAAAAAAAAAAACGATTTAATATGTACGTTTCTGACAGCCAAAAAAAAGGATAACAAATGGCAACGAAGAAGGCATTAACAGCCCATCATCATAATAATTATCCGTTCTCTCCCACGTTCCACTGCTTCCATCCAAGGTTCAGGGAGGTAATTTACATTTACGGCTGTGCGGACGACACGGTTATGGTAATGACAAAAGTGTGCAATTGAAAGCTTATGATGGATGAATTGGTAAAAAACGAGATATCCTTATGCAAGGACCTACTCCTCATCGCAGTGATTTTCGTTTTCCTCTTTTTTTCAGAATCTTATCCTTAGCACCAAATAAGAGTTATCCTGAGCAAATAAATTTATCAAAATTCAGTCAATACGAGTGAAGCAGCCATAAATGCTGATTTGTAAGTGAAGCAGCTGCAACGAGAGTCTTTTGATCCTTTCTTCAAGTAGTGCTTCGTGGCTTAGAGGTTCGCTTGTGCATCAGCAATGCAAAGTTTTATCAAACTCTGACGTCTCTATGTCCTCGTTCTCGTCTTGTGTATAAAAAAAAACGGGTGAATTTACCTCTCTGAGGTATTATTACATGAACACAGCATGGCTATATACGTATGCATAATATGTTGGTCCTTGGTGGGTTACAACAGCAAGGGATGAAAGTTGAAATCTTTTGGCGGATAGAAAAACTTTGCAGTTCTCTTCAAAATGTTTTCTATTAGCCTTGATACTCAGGCCATATAGAGGGGGAGAAACGGCTATGCAAGTGCATGCAAAGGTGACCTTTAATCCTGAGTGTGACATTGTATAGTCTCTCATTTGTATTTGTAAGCATCGTTATTATCATTTTTCATTATAAAATAAAGCGTATAGTGTAGTTGAGCTTTGTAGAATCAACGTTAGCTGTCGGTCGTTGGTCGTTCCGGTGCGATGAGCACCAATGTTAGCATTTTTTGGCGAAAATCCAATTGTTAAAATAATAATATAATTTCCAGGAACATGAACATTTGCAGTGCAGTTCATGCAAAGGACTCGTGTGAGTGTTTTGTATAACATGGTGCTACCTCTGTAGAAAGCTGCATGCATCGGCTGCCAAAAAAGTGCCAACAAATGAAATATGTATGCAGATGATGTGTGTTTGGACACGATGTGTGCACTGGGGCCGACAGGTATGAATAATAATGAATTAAGAGTATGAACACACAAGACATGGGAGCTGAATGGTTTTAAAGAATATGTGTGCATATTTAGGTGTAGATAGGTATTTAGGAATTACTTTAATTTAGGAATTTCTCTATTGTCTGTGGGATAAGTCTTGTTAAATCCACTCTCGTTTCGTGCAATACAAGGTCCTTCCGCACATGGAATTTAAGTGCTTCGTTGAAAAAAAAAGAATTTTATTTCTCTTTTAATACCTCAGCTCAGCGCTCAGGGTGCAAAGCTAAACCGACTACCTACCTGCTCGTTTTGATTTCGCTGTTGTTTTTTATTTTATCTCTGCCATGAAGACTCAAAATGACTTTTCGCAACTGTGCTAAAAATGCTGACGTGCTGGGTATTCACGAATCACGATCACTCATGAACAACGAATTTTAAAATTTGTTTTAACTCGCACCATTTGCCTGTCCTCGTATCTAGGAACAATTGGCTGCACACGTTATCGAGTGATACGTGACTGAATTATATGAGTATGGCATTAAAAAATAAAATTAAATAAATAGCAGAGCGAGGAGCCCCTGGGCCCAGCGCATTTCTCACAACCATGTGAGGAAATGGAGGGGACCTGCGATTTTCTGCCGGTTCCAAACTCGAACGGCTAAATGAGAAACCGTTTTTCATACCAATGAGTTTACTAACGGAGGACCAGCCAATTCCATTGTTGCCTCTGCTGGGATTCGAACCTCGAACCTCTGGGCTAGCAGGTGGACATTATAACCATCACGCCACGGGTATCACATGAGTGTGGCATTACGTTACCGTAATCGAAAAGAATTTTATCCGATAGAAATAGATGAACAGCCGACTGGAATTGTGTAATTTATGTCAATTTTTGAATGAAAAATGCCACTGTCTCATTCGATCAGTGATGCCGTAACTCGGACACTGGTGAAGCTATAAAACGAGCTTAATCACTACCGAGCTATCGAGTTTTGCACTTGGAGTTTGTTGAGGTTCTTTTCCGGTCCAGTGTGGCATCTTCAATTTCTGGCGATCTCCGTGCCGTGTACCTACGTGTTTTCAAAAACTCATCAAGCTCGAGAATTTTAAGTGCGAAATTTGTGCATCCTTTTACCCTCTTCTACTTCGTTTAGTCTTCATTCTTTAGCTTGGGTAAGACCAAAGATTATTTTGAACATTTTTCATATTCATTTCACAACGACGCAGAACTATACGATGTTCAAGGATAAAAGACTTCATTTTCTTTTTCGGAGAGTGTTTATTGCAACTTTGATATGCCAAGCCCTACGTTTTCAAAGTACAGAAGACCGTCATTGTTGAATAGTATCTCGGTTGATTTTTCTGGCTTCATCGCTGACACGTTAGACAATCTGCAGAACTTGTCTATCCAGTACATACTCCGATTTAACAACCTTCTGCAGTCGCATACAAAATGAAAGCTAAGGTTTCCAAAGCAGCAGGAAATCAGTTGGAAATAGCTGATCTGCATTATAAAGTCGAACGAAAAGTGCCCAAGAATTAAAATTAAACCTCATTGTATGCCCGAGCTTAGCAATGGGAAACCATCACAACTGCACCAATTACAGAGGAATTAGTCTCCATTACGTCGCATAAAAGATATTGTCTGCTCGGCGTAATATGTGAAAGTCTGAGACCCTACGTCAACAATTTGATAGGTCCTAACCAATTTCACAATCGACTAAATTTTAACATAGCAAGAGATGTTGGAAAAACTCCTTTATATACGACAACGATATACTCGTGTTTATAGAGACGAGGTATACGGACTCATGTCAAATTTTGGCGTCTCTAAAAGACAACTTTGCATCAGGTTGACTTTATAGAAGTCATGCTGCCTCATCAAGGTCAGTAAAGAACGAACTTTCTTGTAAAAAAAAAAAAAAAAACAATTCGAAGAAAATACCAGTCCAGACGTTGAATTTTCGACGGTTTTCGAGCATAAATCGGCCGATATTGCTGCAATTTCACATTCGATATTCGTACGAAGTTCATCAACCGTCGCTGGGTTGTTAACATAGACCATATACTTGACGTAGCCACACAGGAAATAGTCTAACGACATCAAATCGCACGACCGAGGCGGTCAAGCGACTGGGCCATTTCGTGAAACTACACGTTCTCCAAACTTGGTTTCCAATAAATTGATTGTGACATTCGCTGTGTGGCTTGTATCGCCGCCGGCGCCGTCCTGTTTGAACCATATATCCTCCAAGTCCATATCATCCAATCGGGGCCAAAAATATTCGGTTATCATTGAACGGTAGCGATCTCCATTCACAGTCACGTGCCGGTCTTGATCATCACGGAAGAACCGTAATTTTTCCGGTATGAAATGAGGACTCATGGAGTACTTGTGGAATGCTGCCTGACCAATACGACATATTTTGTTTATTGACGAAGCCATTCAGCCAGAAATGAGCCTCATCGCTGAAGATGATTTTTCGATGAAAATGCGAATAATTTTCAAGTTGTTGCTCAGCCCAATTTACGAACATACGACGCTTCTGGTGGTCAAGGGGCTTCAGTTCTTGCGTCAGTTTAATCTTGTAGGGATGTAGGCTCAGATCTTTTCCCAAAATTTTTCACAACGGCTGACGTCACAGAGATGCCCAACGCTTGAGAACGACGTGTGAGAGACACATTTGAGCTTTCTGCAACTGAAGCTTCAGCGGCAGCAATATTCTCGACACTACGGGCACTTATTTTTCTCACTGTTGACCTGCCAGGACGATTATGACGACCATAAATTGGATGTAGAGCTCTTAATGTTGAGGCCACTGACTTCAAATTTCGTTAGCAAATTTTAATAATTTTGACTCGTTGTCTCGTATATCTTTCCATCATGAAATAGCAAACCTTACTGAAGAAAAATGTCAAAAGAGCAGCAAGAAATATGTCGTCGTTTGCTGTCCCTGTCGCTCTACTTTTGAAGCGTCCCAGTAGAAAAACCCTTACAAAACTTCGAGGTATTGCAGGACTTTGTCCAATAAGATTCACAAAATAACATCAGTGCGGCGTTCAAACGAAAAATTACTTTTACAAATCGGGGCTGTTTTAGCTTAAAAATTAAATTGAGATATAGAAATAGAAAAACCAAAGTAATCCTAAATAACTTTTGATCTTTGATCATCTCAGTCCTGCTTTATGACGCAGAAGCGATTTCCTTGTCAAAACTAAGTGATCAAACCCTTGGCCATTTTAAAACTCGATGTGTGTAGAAGAAAATTTAAACAACTAATTCCCATTACGTTTTATACCAGTTTCCTCAGACGAGCTATTCGTTTGCTTGTTCCTTTGCTTACTAAAAAAATATGATGACCTTCCTTTCTTTTCTCCCTGTAGAAGCTCACTGATCACACTGGTTTTCCATTGCTGGAACCTTTGACTGCAGTTATGTTACCTTCATTTTTCATCGACCATTGGTTTATTTTTTTGTAGCCAAGTGAAAGCCATAGAACTTCAGAGGCTGCGGCTCTGATGGCTTGTTGGTCTCGTCTGTATGTTTTCGTTTTTGGCTACCAGGGTTTTGCCTTTCTAGAACCTTTGACTTCAATTGCCCCCTGAATTGGTGCTCTTGTTGTAATGGTTGACATATATGCCTGTTATGTCTTTCGCGAGGAATCGGCAAGTCCTCCGGTAATAACAAGCAAACCTTGTATATATATTTATTTTTCTTTTTCTTTTTGTAACTTGCATTCTTCATCGACCATACGGTTTCGTTTTGTGGGCAGAGTGAAACCCAGAACCTCAAGGCTTGTAGGCCTTGCTTACTAGTTTTCGATTTATTATGTTGGTGGTAAGGAACTGAGGGACACTTATACAATAAAGGCAGTTTCTCTCTAGCGGTGTGATATATAGCACTTCGACTCCATATTATTTCACAGCATTTGTTTCGTTGTGAGGTAAACAGAATGTCCTCACTCGTACCTACCATGGCTCAAACAAGGCTGTGGTCCGAGTGAATTGTGAAATGCTTGAAAATTCTAACTTCCATAATATTGCCTAGAGTCGATCGCAATATTGTCAATTTGGTTGAAAATTAAAAGATCCATGATCCTTTATTTTATTTTATGATTTTCAAAATGCAGGACGCTTCTAAAGCTACTAAAAACCCGATTCAACTGTGAGCTACGTTATCGGGAGACTCATCCTGCAGACAAAATATGCGGACAGTGTTATTGTCCTCTTTACCGAGTCATCACCAAGGATGACTTTGGGGCACGACAGAAAATCGCACAAATATTTCTGGAGGAGTTTAAGGAAAATATCTACGTGTTATCGATTGCTCATTATGAACTCTTCCACAGTTGATTCTCAATGTCAATTTACAGTCACTCACTACTTGCAGAGTATTATGAAGCTGCTATTTTGCAATAGCGCTGAATAGTTCTGCATTGAGAAGCTAATTTAGGTTTGGTCACCACAAATTTCTCTCTTTACACTTTTGCCTTAATATTGGCTTTAAAGCTCGGTTGCACAGTGTTACTACCACATAATTTTACCTGCCCGAGCTGAAAACCACTCCACCAACACAAAGCATGGTGTTGACTTATCCTTGCTTTCATTTACAATATACAAACTCAAACACCCGGAAATAGACTTTTCTCAGAATATTAGAAAACCTTGTATCTAATCATCTCCAATCAATCATCCTCTTGCTACCTTAATCAGTCTTAATATAAAATATTAACAAAAATTAACCCAGAATTGAACGTACCGCAAATTTCTCACTGAACCGCACTAAATTATTGTCTCAATAAGTCACCAGCGTGTGAAAAATCTTACTTCCCTTTGAAATAATTGAATCAGGTAGAGACGTTTGTCTGTATATTGGAGCATCCTTTGTAGTAGGCTACCTACAACGTTCATTGGATGACTAAATTTATTATTAGTTCAAAGCTAAACAATGCATGGAATGTTCATGTTGCATAGTAGAGCAAGATTTGTTTGCAACAACAGAACCTAAATTGCATTGTCTTCGCCTCACAGAAACCACATTCATGTCGCTTCATTATTCCAACTACCGAACTTGCACACTGCAAGAATATAGCAACAAGAAAGATGATCTACCTGCTATAAGTGAAATCGGTATGCACAATTGAGTTTGCCATTCTCAAACACTGCACATCAACAACTTCCCCCTACCATCCGACCATCCTTTCATTGAATCCAAATCTAAATCTGAAATCCTGCAATATCCGACCCCATAATGAACCGCTTGCTTAAATACACAACAAAGTGCTTTTCCTTACCCTTGCCCCCAACCCCCAACCCCACCCTCACCCACCGACGACCCCAGCCCCGACCCCAATGAGGAGCACAGAATGCGAACTGCTGTCACTTTAGAATGCAATATAATAATAAACTCACTTGCGATTGCATCAGTTGGCCCAGCATAGCACAGCACAGAACAGAAGTAGCAACAGCAGGAGGTAGCTTAAATCAAATATGTATATTGTATCCCTCTAGTAACTGTACTAAGGCAACGTGAATGAGTTTAAAGGAAATCTTAAAGCTCAAAAGCATTATCACTTGTGTGCTTATGTGTGTGTTTTTGCACGCGCTCGTGTTCGTGTGTGTGGATGAAGACTAATATTTGAGTTCGAACAAGAAAATACGTACAATGGCCAGAGTACAATAGATGCCAACTTATGGAATTAAGGACAAAAGCTGATTGCACATATTTAAATAATTCATAAGGATAAAGTTAAAGCAAAGACAACCCCATCCTTCGAAACAAAGTAGTTGTTGTTGGTGTGATGGAAATCGAGAAGATTTTTGTCCAAATAAAAGCTTATGGTGATAGTTAGGATAATGTAGCTAAGATTGGAATATTATATACATAGCCTACCGTTACACGTTCGTTCTATGGAATCGAATGAAGACCTTCCCTAGTTTAATTTTCATTCCGAAACGGTTTGATATTATAAAATGTGCAAATTTTGGTTTGAATAGAATCCTTGAGTCCTATGGTTTCCATTTCTAGTCACGATGTTTGCAATAAACGAAGGATTTGCGCAGTCGAGACTAGGGAAAAGTTTAATCTAATCAAATGAAAGAAAATTTATTGGTCTTATGCGTTTTTGTTAGGTGAACCGTATTCATTTATTTGCATAAACTAACACACCAAGTTTACTTGGATTTAAGGAACTTAAATAATTTGGAATGAAATTTGATGTCCTTTGCATTGCAAACTAGGGAAATGGACTTGAGTAGATGATGCACATCTTTATCAATTTTGGGGAAGAGATTTTGGAATTTCAAAATCTGAGAATTTTCTTGTTCTTAAGAATGTAAGAATCTTGCACTTTAAACTTCGTTTGGCTTATAAAGAAATTCGTCCTGAACTATTTGCTCATCCTTAAAAAAACTGTGTTTGTACGTTTTATACACACGTGAGAAAAAAAAAAAAATATTTCCCTGGCGTAACAGATCTATAATAGGATTACAACAAAAAGGTGCTATGGTTACTTTCTGGCCTTCATTGTGCCTTTACCATGTCGCCTTTTAGCCGTCGGTGAACTTTCACAATGTCATGTTGGTGTGTCTTCATCATGTCGCTTTTTTACTGTTGGTGTGTCTTCATCATGTTACTTTTGTACTGGCATTGTGCCTTCATCATGCCGCTTTTCAGTTGTTAGTTGCGTCTTCACCATGTCACTTTTCGGCTGTCGG
Source organism: Melanostoma mellinum (assembly GCA_914767635.1). Lineage (NCBI taxonomy): Eukaryota > Metazoa > Arthropoda > Insecta > Diptera > Syrphidae > Melanostoma > Melanostoma mellinum. The sequence continues at coordinate 171,636,122 of OU612058.1, forward strand.
GTTTCATCATGACACTTTGTAGATGTTGGTTTGCTCTCATAATGTCTCTTTTCAGCTTCTATTCTATGTCGTTTTTTTGGTTGTCTGGGGACACCATGTCGCTTATTGGCTGCCGGTGTATCTTCATCATGCTACTTTCTGGCTGTTACTTTGCCATCATCTTTCGGGTATCGGTGAGCGCATATCGTAAAAATCTTACCTTAACAACTTGACACCCAGGAGCCAGGAGTTACAAAGTTGGGATATCAGCCGTTTTGAAAGTAGCACTTGGTGATGAGATTCATATTAAGTACTTACTTACTTACTTAAGTGAGCATTACAATTCGGGGTGAACCTGGGCCTCAACCAACATCCTTCTATAACGACTTCGATATCGGGCGAGCTCTCTCCAGTTTAGCACTCCAAGTCGGTTGAGGTGTTCATCCACTTGATTGCACCACCTAAGACGAGGTCTTCCCCTTCCTCGATTTCCCTGCAATGTGCTTTCGAACACCCGACGAGCCACAGCGTTTGGGTCCATCCGCTCTACATGACCCAACCATCGTAGCCTCGCGATGCGTACTCTTCTGGCTATGCCCATGTCGCAGTACAGCTCATGCAGCTCGTTGTTGTAGCTTCTTCTCCATTCTCCACACATTGTCTTCGCTTACGGGACCAAAGATCATTCGGAGGATTTTTCTTTCGAAACGACCAAGGGTTTCCTCGTCCGCTTTCGGTAAGGTCAATGCTTCCGCGCCGTAAAGCAGGACTGGGATGATCAAGGTCTTATTCAAGGTTACTTTGGTTTTTCTGGAGAGGGTTTTGTTGTCGAATGATGTTAATTGACCTTCAGGTTCCCCGGAACTGCAATGTCCAGTAAAATAAGTAAGCATAAGTAAATCTATAAATCTATATAACGCAATTTCTTGCGTTGGCCGACCCAATTGTTAAGACAAGGACCGTCAAAGCTTACATTCAACGCGTTGTTGCCTTGAACTTTTCAGCATGCAACAACTGCAGAGTGGAAGCACTGTTTCTTCACCATCAGGGAATCTGCTTCCAATGCTTTTGGGTCTCCCTAGCTGACCGCAACCAAACCATTTGTTTTCAGGCTTACCATCAGAGGCGGAGAACCATATCAGGGTTGCTGAGCTGAGAATGATGTTTTTAGCTTTAGAGTTATAAAAGAAGGGATTATAACATAATGTGAATTGTGTGGTTCAGTTTATTGAGGAGTGCTAACAGACAATATTAGATTTCGAACGCCTAAAAGAATTTCCCATTATTACAAGGAACCTTACAGATATCGATAGTGGAATAATGTAGGCAATTTACAGTAGGTTCTAAGTACATCTCAGGAGAACGTTCCTTTAGATTTGAACAAAATGGTGAATGTAGCTACCGCTCACCGGAACAATAAAATAAGTTATAGGACTACTGTATTGATGTGACAAATCTGCTGAAGCGCACAGCCCTTTGAAATGGCTTCCTAAATCAGCTGGAGTTTGCTTGGCTAAGAAAATACACCGACTCGTTTCCTAATTCCGCCAAGCGAATAGACTACGTTGTGACGTGATGATATATCAATAAAATAAAAAACAGATACCGAATATGCTAGTGTGAACTGACCGGCTAAAGAAATTTTGGTTTCGTACACGTCGCTTTTAAAATCATTTTTTCCTTTCCGTTTGAACTCCAGCCTATTTGCCATTAAGGTGCTCATTGATCACTACCTATTGGTTGTGGTGATTTTTACATAATTTCGAGTAATCTCCTAGATCTAACGACATATCACCGTTGGACTACTTTTTGAGGGGTTAAGAAAAGTCATTTGCTACGCAGATAAGACCGAGACGATTGACGATTGAAGAGAATATTCGGCGCACTATTGCTAACATTTATGACAACAAGCGCTGCAAAAAGTGGTCGAAAGTTGGACCCCTCGGCTGGAATTTATTCGATCTAACATTGGCGGCAGCTTGTCCGAAGTATAATTGCAAATGGCAAACCTTTTTCCTTCTTGCGTCTGACATTAAATTATAAATGCGCTTTATTCCTGCTCAAATACAACACGTTTAAGAATAAATACCCTTCATTTAGAAGCCCTCTGGTATATAATATATATGAAGAGTATCTTTTGAAGTCAGTAAGAAAAAAAAGATTCCTTTAGCAGATGCTTTCTCGCTATCTCTTCAATATCGTTCTTGAAAAACTTATAAGTAATTCAAGAAGTTCACGCAGCACCAGCGGTGTACTATTTCTAAAGTCAATTCAGCTACATGTTTTAACAAATGACAAAAACATTACCTATCGAAAGAATAAAGTGAGTTGTCAATGGAACATTTCATAGTCTGCCTCTCAATGAAGATAAAACGAATAAACTACATATTCTCCTCAAGATTACTTCCTCAAAACAGAAGACTTAGGCGGGATTTCATCATAGATACAAACAGATATAGCTTACAAATAATTGAAGACTCTATCTGCACTCCGCTATTACATCGGGAATAAAAATCAGGGTAGTGATCTATTGCTTTGCTTCTATTCACTATGTGCCTTTCCTCAACTACAAACCTCTTTAGGATATCGTAAAAGGTTTCGCAAGTCGAATTTGTTTCGGGCAAAGTAACTGATCTCTAATACTACACCTAATAAGAGTAGTCTTTAAAGTAAAAGGTTGAACTTTGATTTCATCATGCGAAAAGAGTTTATTAAAATAATTTCAAGGCTTTATACAACATTTCTTCTAACTGAGGCATTGGGGATATGTTCGTCTGAGCTGAATGCTGTCAGGTTTATTGACCTTAAATAAATTAAAGGTGAAAATTTGTATTGAACATAGTTTTTCAACGACCAGATTCGAAAGCATTGTCAATCCCTATTCCTTTTTGCAAAAAAGGCGTCTTTGTTAATCCCCCCTCAAAGAAGCAAGCAGGTTTAATACTGTATTGTGCTTTTTGCTTTCCAGCCGAGGTTTTGCTCTTCGGATAAGCCAGGGTCTTTCTGAAGAAAAACACGAAACTTCTGGAAAAGGTCTTTACGTAAAATTTACAAACTCTTTATTTCAAACCCAAATAATTACTCTTAGCACGGCATAACGTGTAAACTTTAAACTAGCTACGCGACGTACAGTCCGTACGGTTAGTCCTCGATCGTAATAACTTACGGTTTGACGCCTTACTGTCGATACCTCCTTGACTGAAACAAATAGAGAAGTTCAGGTATATTTACGGCCCCTTGGTGGCACGGAGAAACAGCAGGTCACAGCTCTCGTGGATCGACAGGCTTACATATGCACGGCCCCTGGTGGCACGGAGGACATAAAGAACCTGCGAACTGACGTTTCTTTTGCAGAAATTCTATAGTACGATATGTTCTTACGGTTTACAGTCGGAAAAAAAGTAAAGGAATCGAAAGAGTTTCTTACCGAGTTTCTCTATGTTTATGGCTGCTTGTTTTAGTTTTGCACGGCGGGAAAATGCTTTATCCGTTCTTATAACTTAATTGTTAATTCGTTTTGAACAATTTAACGATTTTTATTGACATGGATATTTATAATTGATACTTAATTATATAATGGTAAATTTTTGGTGTGTTGGCACATAAGGGGCCTATCAATATACATTGTAAGATATTTCGATTATGAATAAAACTTGAGTAAATGAATATTATAGAATAGAATAGATTGTTAGTGTTTACTAACTGTACGAGTGTTCAGTTCCTGTTGTACTTGGAGTTAGTTGCGGTTAAGGATGCGGGAGGTCGGTGGTCCAGGAGAGGGAGTTGGGGGAGGGGGTGATGTGGTGATGGAGCAGCTAGCATCGATGGTGGGTTGACGCTGCCTCAGCGTAGAAGGCCATTGCTTCATCGTTGTTGAATGTGTCGTCTCCCATCGATGTCATAGCATCGACGTATCTCGGGTTCGGGTGTCGGTCTTCTTCCATTATCCTTCATACTAAGGGGTTCGGATGGTTGGCCAGGTTTTCCAGTAGGCGTCTTCCACATTGCACCATCTATGGGGATGACCCTTGCTTCTTCATAGAGCTCTCTATTGCTGACGTGTTTCCTGCGTATCGGATCGTAGCCAAGCCCTGTGCATATGATCAGAACCTTCTTCTCGAATATAGCCAGTTTTTGCATTCTATTCTTGGATATTGTAAACCAGACGGGGAAGCAGTATGAGTATGTGATCACGGGTCGTATTAGCTGCTTGTGCAACAATTTTGTGTTTTGGCTGATTACACTTCTTTTGCGCACCAGCGGATGGACGTAATGGAAGGCAAAGTTAGTTTTTTGACGACTGCAGTGGCGTGCGGGTTGGAACGCATCAGTTCATTGAAGTGGACTCCTATAGATACTTGACCTGCTTTTTCGGCCTGAGCCATGTAGGTACCGTCGGGAAGGTTTACGCAGATGTTGTGGCAGATCTGGAACGTCTTCCTCTCCGTCCATACGTGGGTCTACTCGGATTTCGCTAAATTAATTTTACTCGACGAGCTTCTTTATGTGGTCCTCGACTCTATGAGCAGCGATCACAAGTGATCGTGAGTGCGCGTAGGTCAATGAGTCATCCGCAAAGAGAAGGTTGATGGTGTTTTCTTGTTGAGGGAGGTTGGTTCGAGGTGAAGATGCTATACAGGAAGGGACCTAGTTTCAATCCTTGAGCAACCCCTGCTCGGATAAATTTGGTTGAAGACACGGTGTTGTCTACTTGCACGTAAAAAGATCTGAAATGAAGAAAATTAAACAAAGTTTTTATTAAAGAACTGGGAAAGCGTAAAATGTTTAGTTTATGGATAAGTCCGTTTATACAGACACTATCAAATGCCTTCTCAACGTCCAAGAAACATCCAACTGTTGTCTGGCTGTTGCTGAGTTTTCTTATAACGTCCCCTTGGAGCTTCAGGAGTGGATGAATAGTAGAATGTTTCTCCCGATTTTTCCTTGAACCTTAGGCTGCCTATATAAATGTTACGGAAGGAACCATGTATGAATTATACTCGGCGAGTAAACACTCTACTGTTCCATGCATTCTTATTGCTGTTGTGTGGGTGGTATGTCCATGATACATTGATTGTACATTCGTGGTTCAGTGCTGTCGACCTCGGATGTGTATTATGGTATCAAAAGCAACAGGTTGCATGAACGATTCGTTACAATACAAGACCCTAATCATTTTGATATCCGTGCGGACGGTTCGTATCCAGACAAAAAATAAAAATGTCTCTCCACGGGTATCACTTTTCGTGAGCAATTCGTAAGCTATCTGGTAGTTAAGGAAGTGCTTTCTCGACTGGCCGTTCGGAATCAGCGAAAATTGTAGAACCCGTCCATTCCTCAAAAGGTATGGTTGTGAGAAAAGCGCTAGGCCCCGGGGCCTTGTGGTTTGTTGCGTTACCCTTTGTACTTATTCATTCATTTATTTATCGTTTTGAATTCACTCTTAGGGGAACAAACATGGTCATTGCAACAAGCGGGTAAATAATTCATGGGTTTGTTTAACCTTCCGTTAGTCGCGCCCTTTTCAACCATCGATAGTCGCCCTGCACCTGTCAGGTGCTTTATGTATTCTTACACAATAAACCGTTTGTTAAGTGTCTCAGCCCATTAAAAGTGCATAAATTAAAAAATAATAAGCACAATTTAAGAATATATAATTATATATATATATATATAATTATATATATATATATATATATATTTTATTGCAACTAATATAAAAAAGTAAGTAAGAAGTATCAAAAAAAAAAAGAAGTAAAATAGTTGTAATGGAAACAAACAAAAAAACTAGAAATTCACTAAAGCAAAACAAACTAGCACAAAAACTTATGGAAATTAACAAAAACTAAACAATTATTATACATTAATGCATTTGAAAAGAAGAAATAATAAGTAACAAGTAACAAGGAACAATTAACAAGTAAACATTAATAAGTAACAAGTAAAAAAAAAACTTACCTTAATAGTCGCACTGCACCACTGAGGTGTAATTATGTCCTTTATACCACTGAACGGATCAGGACGAAGGTCGCAGTGGAACTGATCTTTAGAACGACGGATGTTAGGAGGGTTAACGAAAGAACGGGGCGCTAAAGTAATGTGTATTACTTTAGCGTGGAAAAGAAAAAATGTATGCACCTGTGAGGAAGGTTAAGCAAAAGACTCTTCGAGTGATATCCAGCCTTGTTTGAATGGAAGGAATATGAAGAAAAATCATAGAGGAAGAACTTCACGTGCCTAAAAACGACATTAACATCTTTAAAGCTAAAACCCAACAATCAAGTACCGGGCTACTGAGAAGTCCCCACTCGATTACGAATCTATTTTGAGCCTGTCTGTGAAAAAAAAAAACAACCAATGCATTTAATCAAAATAAATGAAAATATTGCAAAATTTAAAACATAAAGTATTGTAATGGACATGTTAGTTATTTTCAAATTAGACACAAGGTTCGACTTTTAATAAATATACTTATAACTGAATTCAAGCTCTTTCGACTTCCCTTTGAAAGAACAAACTTACCATTCTCCCGTCCTGCCTGCCTTTAATCTCTCCAAAGATTTAATAGCCTTAATGACTTTTCAAAAGTAAACTTTCTTATAATCTTCTTTAACTCAACCATCATGGGTATTTATTTTACTCTTGACTTATTGTTTATCGTTGATTTCATTAAGCCGCACACCCCTATTTTACTACTTGGTCCTTTTGATTCAAGAGCATGGCTACCAACAACTGTTTTTGCCAATCCAAATTCCAAGAAAAAAATGAAAGCAAAGTGAGTTTTAATTACGAAAACAACTTGGCATTACGGGTTCGGACGGTAGGTATAGAACGTATTTTGCACAGTTCTTTCAACAGGCTTTAACAAAACCCTAAAGCCTTTAAAGCATTTCCATCCCCCCTAAATAATAAAGCTCTTCCAGCGTACATATAATCTACCTTTCTTAATTAAAGAAGAAGAAATTTGTGTTTCATTCTTAATTCGAACGAACTGTAAATAGAACCCTAAATCTTCATAGATTTTACAAATCCCTAACAACAAATGACAATTTAAATTCCTTGAATGCCTCTGAGCAAAGCAGGGAAAATCATTGTATCCAATATGTACGTAGCCTGGTTTCAAGTATTATGGAATGGTTTGTCGTGCCATGCCAACTGGGTCAGAGTTATTCGAAAATCACCAGTGCCAAGAATCATCGTCCCACCTTCGTTTTTCCAACACCAAATCCCGTTGCGATTGTTCTTCTGCTTGGAAAAATCTAAAATGCGAAAGTTTTGTAACTAGAAACGTTATCCAAGAGCCATGACACCCACAATTCAGCTCTAGTGCCAATGCCATCGATAATTTTACTTCTTTGTTCGTTGTTGGTTTGTATACAATTTTATTTTTTCTTGTTGCCAAGCAGAACTCTTAAATTTACAGAAGTTTCATGTTTCACTTTTGTTTTATTTCTTGAAGCAACGTTTTGTTTCGTTAGCAACTTCCGACTTTTAGAATCTGAAGTCAGTATAGGTAGTTGTGGGTTTATGGATGGAGGGAGTGCAAACAAACAGACATCAGCAAAAGAAACCAATTCTCAATCTTCGGGGATATCCTGACTATTGCGAGGAGTAGGTAGGTAGGTACAAGAAATCAAAGGAAGCCTCTTTCAGCAATCTCCCGCAATAAATCCAAAATAAAATGTTTGCACTTTGCTACGTGCCTTTTCTTCACTGCACCCAATAGACCGCCCTTTCTATACACAAACTATATAGTTTCGACAATTCGAGTACACAAAAGGACATTGTGGACCCCTATACGAGCGACGACGAGTACGACGACGACGACGACATTTCGCAATTGAGTCGTCCTAGTTTTATTGTGTAAATGAAACAGTCCACCTTACCCAGTTGTGATTGTGATACAAAAGTGGCAGTTGCAATATGTGCGAGCGAATAGGATGGCAGATAACAAATTGAACACAAGGACGTTTAAAAGGATGTCCGGAAACATACTAAGCTATCTCACACAATCTATTGTGTGGCCGAAAGAATGCAATGAATGTGTGTTCTTTTGGTGGGGGGAGAGAGAGAGGTGACATGAGTGATACAACACAAGAGGATAACATAAAACTCTAAACCAAACAAAAGCATACAATAGCTATTTTGCTGGGACACGTTTCCGCATTTGGAATCGGGGGATGGGGCTGGAGCTTCATCGCACACTACTTAACTACACATCTCGCTGGTTTTTCCATCGAAAAACAATTGCTTGCGAAATGAGAGAGCTATTCAAGCATCCTTCTCAAGTGATTCTTTTGTCAAGCGTATAATTGATTTGGCTTGGGGTGAGTGGACTTCAGTCTATTGGTTAGCACTTAAATACCCATAGCTAAAGCCTACTTATGAGGTGCCACGTTCGTGATGTTTGCCAAAATATCCAAAGAAAATTCAATGAAGCAACATCTGCTTATGGATGTTTAATTGAATGAAAGGAATCCTTATATAGTAGCAAGTTTCTCCTGCCAACAGACCTACAGCTCGACTCGACTGCCCTTCCTTCACCTGTTGAGAGAAGATTTGTCGATTATGCCAGCCAAAAAAAAGTTCCCTCTCTGTCTACAGAGTATCAGTGTATGCGAAGTGAACATAAACAAGCACAAGAACTAAAAGAGGCTTTATTTCAGCATCTAATGAGATCCTTGGAACGGTTTTGTTTTATTGCCTGAACCTAACGAAAGTGAGAACATAAATTTTATTTTCGCCCAAGTTTTCATGGCAATGACTTAATCAGAATATCCCAGAACGGTGCTGCTGCTGTTAGCAGTGAGTGTTTCGGCCTTAGTGTTTATCCTCTTTGGAAAGTTGAAATGGATTTCATCGATTTCGGCAGAGTTGTAAAAAAGTAAAAGGTATGGATTTAAAATTGGACAGATAATATACTTGTTCTGTGGAGGACTCTGGATTTACTGCAGTTTTATTTTTATTTCAGTTATTTGCTGCTGAGGTAATAAATAAAACCAATATAATGGAATACCTTGCCATGAATAAATTAGTCCCAAATCATGCTGGACGCAAATAACTCGTAATTCTAAATGTGAATGGGTAGGGAAAGTTTTTAAGGCGCACTTCAAATGGACAACAACATGCATTACTGCGATTAAATATTCAGGGTCTGTTGAATGGGATGTGATGCTGTCTATTCAACATAAATCGTAAATTCTCGTATCTATTGATTGACTTGCTTTTATAACAACACAGTTAGGTACTACATTTTGTACGCAGTGTACAAGATCCAGTCAGCGGTTTGCCCCAAAGGCCAAGCGGATCTTTAGTGTGAAGCAGATAAGTATGGGAAAGTTGTGCTCATTTCGAGATCACGATGCCCGCATATTTCCGGTAAAGATAAAGTGACGTTACTAGTAATTACTTTTTTTTCGGTAAATGTGTAGATAATTACCCCTCCCAGGAGGGGGTAAGGTGAAGTCGGGGGTGGTAAGGGCTGCCACCCACAACAACTTCCAAGTGCCCCCAGTAAAATTTACACCCCCCATTTCCTGAAATTTGATGTATTTGATGGATTCTATAAAATTTACAGGAGTTCCTTGCGCGTGGGAAAAAGTTGTAGAGGGTAGGGGATGTCCCCCACAATATCCTCAAAGTGCAAACACGTTGCAGTTACCCACCCCCTTTGAAAAAGTTATACCCCCCATGTCTGAAAAATTGCTGAATTCGCGCGAATTTTTGGTTATTATTATTAAAATAAAAAAAAAGTTTGAAGGGGCGCCACCTGTTTTCGATTTGAAGTTGTTGGAAGGCACCCTCCAGCCTCCAACACCACCATGTTTATCCAATCCCCAAACAAAACCTGTGCTGACCTCCGAGGGTTGGGGTCATTATCTACACCTTTACTTTTTTTTCTTATAAACTATCAATATCTATTCATCACAGTGACACAGGCCTACACGGCCTCTGGTAGGTACATATAAAGGAAAATACGGTCCACAGTCACAGCCTGCGCTGTTTTGCGAGTTGCTAAAAGCGGTAGTCTCATGGAACCACTTCGAAGCTTTTTGTCATATATCGATAGTAAGGTCCATTGAAAATATGCTTTGAAAAAACCAGACCGGAATTCCTGGTATTGAAAAAGTAACAACTCATAATCGCCGTGCACCTAATTAAACTCGTTGTCCTCCAAACGTCATTTTCGGAATCGGTAATGGTACTAGAGAGAAAACTATTCAACCGATTGCTGTTAAATTTGCAGTTTATGTTCTTCTACTCATTGATGGCTACCGTCCATACCAAAATTTTAATATTTTCGAAAATATCATCATATTTTTTTAAACGATTTCTGACAAAATATTTATCATAAAAAATTTTTTTTTCGTTTTAGCATTCCGGCTAACAGAAGGCAGAAATCAAAACGTCTTTGAAATCAGGAGAGTTTTTCTAATTTGTTGACTGTCGCTATCACTTTGACTTAGAAACCTGAAAAATTACCTTTTTGGAAGCACACATTAGCTGACGGTTGAATTTGATATTAAAGTACATACGTGTGCATGTACATGAATTTTGGTTATCTCTCCACTCCAGAAATGTGCTTCCAAGTTTTGCACTATATGTAGAACGAAGCATTTAGGTAATATACTCCCCCTCCCCCCATCACATCGTTACTTTTGGAAATTACGGATGAATGTTAAGATCAAAAAATTACTGTCAAACTAATAACAAAAAAAATTTAGTTTTTTTGTACGTTAAATATTTGAAAAAATAAAAATTAGAACAAACCCACGTTCTAAAATATACGACCGTTAGGTTTTTCAAACTGCCAGCAATTGAGATAAATGTAGAAGACATGTTTAGTTGAACTTCCAACTTTATTCATTCCCGATTCAGATGTTTTCATTTAAAATCTAGTTTTAGAAAATTTGGATCATGTAATGAATAATTTTAATGTTCATGCTAACTGTCTTTATGTATATGAAGTTAATAAAACGGCGCGGCGTAGGTGCACACCAAGGAAGTATCTTGAGGTTCCTTCTACTTTTTATAATCCTTGACTTGAACTTTTGGTATAAGAAAATTTTTTAACTAGAAATATGTTTCCTATTGATGTGAATTGACAATCTACTATCAATATGAAGCAATTCGCAATCACGATATCAAACACCGCCATCTTCTGAGATATAAGATGGACCCCAAGTTTAATGGACTTACATACAACGCAACGTTCAGACAGATTTACAAAAAAATGAAAGAAAGGCAGGTCAAAGCACCCCTGGCGCAAACAAGAGCAACGGCATCAACATTTGACTGGATTCCGACATACTTACTAACTTACTAAGGTTGACGTTACAGTTCGGGGTGAACCTGGACCTCAACCAACATCATTTGCAAACAATTTTGATATCAGGCGAGCTGTCTCTAGTTTTGAACTCTTGAAATGTTTTGTTGTGGTACGCATGGCGGAGGTTTGTGGTTCGAATTCCAACAGAAGCAAAAATGTTTTGCACAGGTAACGCCATTCGCGAGGAATTGGCAAAGTCCTCCAATAGTTAATTCAATGCCAAAAGCGCTTTCTCGATTAGCCGTTTGGAACCGGCAAAAAACTATAGGTCCTCTCCATTCCCTCACAAAACCTCGCACTGTTACGAAACCCTACATATCAATTTATTTTAAAATTTTTCCGCTGTATCGCTTTCCAGCTCAAACCGATCTGAGTCCGTTGAGATCTTCTAACTCTTGACTACGAATTAAAGGAAAATGCTTCCCCTCACGCAATTACCCTGTACCTAATATCTGTCGAAAAACCTCTTGAGACGGAGCGTTGGTTCCACTTTGCTTTACATATCCCAAACATCGTAGCCTCGCGATGCGTACTTATTTTGTGTCCATGTCGTGGTACAGCTGTAACACTTCGTTGTTGTATCTTCTTCTCAATACATTGTCCTTACATGTGGGACCATTCATAGTATTTTTCTTTCGAAACGGCCAAGTGTTTCCTCATCTGCTTTAGATAGGATACATGCTTAAAGGTCGTATAGTGACTGTGATGATCGAAAGCAAAAAACGGGCTGCTTTATTGATACTAGAGTTTTGTTTTGTTTGATCTTCGCACTGATATTATTTTCCATGTGTAGAGCAGATCCTAAGTAAAAAAACTCATGTATTAATTCGAATTCTTGCGGCTTCTTTTCAAAGCTCGCAAAGCACGTAGGTATGACTTAACGCTAACTACTTCTCTTTACATCAATATCCTTTACGTAAGCGAATAATTTTGCACCCTAAGTTTACTTTTGAGTTTTGTTCAGTTTTTTCAAGTACGATGTCAAAGAAATCTTTTATAGCCTTGTCGAAAGCCTTCTCCTACACTGAAAAGGCCTCGCGCCATGGTTAGCTCTTTACTGACGTTGACAGAGCAGCATGGACTATCTAAAATTAAACTGAACAATCGTGCGCGATTCTTAAACTATGATTTAAAAGAAATTCAAACCACTTTTACCCGTTTCACATTTTTAGAAGCTGGCAACCCTTTATTGCTAATAAAAATTTTAAGATGCGTGTTTTCTCTGCTGGAGGTTTTTAAAATATCATCTGGCGCAATCACACCTAACGGGTCCGTTGTACTACCAGATAGCAACCCTCTTTATGTTATAGCTTTCCAGATGTTCGTAGAAAAGCCAAAAGACGCTGCCATGGTTAGGAGCCCAAGTTACCAGCTCTCACCTTGTCTGAGCCGAGTATCTTTAACTTCATGCGAGAAAAAAACAGGACATTCACAAAGGAAGTGCTCAGCGGTGTCCTTATCTTCTCTATACAAAATTCACAGAGTGTGGTATTATTTAAGCCTGACACGATTAAGTGCTTAGCTAGAGAGAAGCGCCCGTTGGCAACGCCAATAAGCTTTACGCATTCTTCTCTGCTACGAGATAGCAAAAATTTTGCAATCTTCTTATCAACGTTGGGGAGCATACCTTTGGTCTATTTGGCCTGAAGCCCAAACGAGACTTAAGGAATTTAGTCTTCCGACCGCATTCAGAGAGCTCTTGCATTCCTGGATCACTTTCGAAGTAGTTAGTAGTTAGGTTGAGAAGGACCATAAGCGCAGGTGCGAAGCATGCATTTCACATTTTTGAAACTTGTACTTCTGAACGAGTTCGTGCCACACAGTCGCCCATATTATTCATGTTCATTCATCACCTACTTGGCCAATTCATACGTTGAATGAAGCATTAATTCTGAGACAGAAAAAGGTTTGCAAACCACTCGAAAAAGAACTTTGAAACTTCTTGGGAATCAAACCTCGATCTGCCTCATAATAGCTTCACACTTTAATTATGGTACCATAGTTACTCGTACCACAGTGCCAATACGTAGAAACAATAAAAAATAAAATGAATTGATTGCAAAGTCTTCTAAGAAGTAATGCTCTCGAAATGTCTCCCTCATAGAACAGTTACTTTACAAGTTCCTTGTAAAACGTTTATGTGCCTCTCTCATAAAAGTTTAAAATCAACCTCTTGTCTCAATTTTAAAACCTTTTATTGACTCACAGGTCTAGATGGGCTCTCATTTTGTATCGAACCTGAAACTGAAGAAACTTATACCTAAAGAGTTTCTGAGTTGCAACTCACGATAATCAAACAAACACACTGTGGTATTTGTTTTCCAGAGCAAAGCGAATAGTGACTCACTTCCCGGGTCGTCATCTAAACTTTCGTAAATTTCACGTCTCATTTTCTTTGATGAGCAAACTGAATCAATTTGATTAGGGGTGGGCTTAGTCATGGTTGAAAGTTTTGTCAAATTGATTTACCAATGATCCAGCAAAATACTACAAATTACTACAACAGCCAATTCAACCTCGTCCGCATTGATCGTAAATAAGGATGTTTTCTAACCTAATTGAACACAAAATAATTCAGAAGGTCTTATGAAGTTTTGTGCGGTTAGTTTACAAAACTAAAACTTTGTCCTTCCTCCATTCCCAGAGATAGATAAAAACCAATTTATTGAGACATATACTTAAGTCAAGAGCTGAAAGGAGATATTTTATCATTTCGCATGAATACGAAAACATTCCATAAAAAGCTAAAGCACTTAACTATAAAACGGAGCAAAACAATGCGCATCGTCACCATATATTCATCATCATCATCATCATCTTCATCGTCGCTCATGGTGGTTCTTCCCAATTAAGGAACAGCAGCAACTCACTTTCTCCCACTCTCCCGCATTATTCAAGTGAGTGAAAGTGCTTCAGTTTATTTATGTAAAATGCATTTAGCACACCATTTGTATGGAGGCACCTTATGTCATCACAATGGCAGCCTGAATACAGCAAATAAAAGTATATATTCTCTTTTATATTGTTTTACGTCCTTGTGCTATTTTTTCTCCTTTTTTTACTGGTGCTGTGAGTGTTTTTGTCAAATTTATACACGCAGCGTCTTCATCTTCGTTAGAGTTGTCTCTTAATCTAAAGAACAGAAAGCAAATATAAGAAAAAAGAAACCATTCCATCGTGGGTCTTGGACACACCGACACCATAGCGACAGATAATGGAGGACGGTGTAAGAAAAACCCTTTTGGAGCTCTCGACACATTCTGTACATTTCATGAAAAGGACTGACATAAAAAATGTATCTTAAGCTAAAAATCCACAAAATGAACAATGGACCAGAATTCTCATCCAATCGGACATGGTAGCCCGGACTCTATGGAGCCATTCACAATTTTCTAAAAACAAACGACTATATATACTGTAGGGTGGGGCTGGAACACTCTATCTCCCATTAAACATATATCCCTTTGGCTCAAGTCCAAAAGCACAGTGGTGGTATTAGACATTTGGGGAAGGCAAACGAAACGAACGAACGAAATCCTGCACACCGAACTCTTCTCCGGTCTGCTTAAACGAAAGGCTTACGCGCTGGATATCAAAAGTCATGAAGCAAAATTACAAAGGTTGTCAGATTTATCTTTGGAAAGTAACCAGCCAACAGAGTTATAGCAGCAAGTATCTAGAGCTATAGCACACCGCAACCCCATAAGAGCGCACACCTCCTTAATCTAATGAACGAGAGCCCTTTGCCTTTGCTTCGTTTCCCTCACCTAAACTCAGCCTCGATGGAGCTCGTCCTTTTATCGTCATAATTCATCGTTGCACACGAAAGGATTTCAATGTTATCCCTTTGCCTTTTCACAGTCTCATCAGTCTCTCTGCCTACAAAAAGGAGACGTGATGACCTGATAGTCGTGAGCAATCTCCTCTAGTAAAAGTTTTTTTTTGTTTTATTTTTGTGTGTGACCGTTTAATCGACATATTTACTGCAGTGATGTTAAGAGCTACGAAACTTATTTACCTTAATTTACAACCCACCCACAATTCAGAATTTAAATTCTAAATTTACAACAACTAAAGGCAGCTCTCTGTCTCTCCGTCTTTTGGGGGCAAACGATATGGCTATGGGTGTCATTGGCTGGGTTTTACTTTTACTCACACACATTAGGGTAAAAGGGCGTAAGATAAAACCCTTCTCAAGTTAAAGCCGATTTCAGCTTTTGAAAAGTCCAACAGTGACAACCAAAAAGCCTGAGGATGGAACAAAGGCATGGTGAGTTTGTGGCGAGTCTATAAACTATTCAAGAGAGAACCGAACCGACATACTGAGTGAGAGAATGATCTATTCTGAAATTTTTAATGGGTAGTAATTTATTTTTGTGAATTTCTGATTTTACTGTGTCCTCCCACAAGCTGCTGGACAAGAAAATTCATGATTTCTATAAGGACTTAAAATGAAGATATTCTCCCTCGACACCCACACATTGAATTGTAGAAGGTAAGAAGGGTAATTGTAATATAAGTACATCCTTCTTTAGAATTATTGAGATGCTTCAACGTTATCTTGCGATGGCAGACACTCTGGTCCTGGCAGAGGATCTTAATGGGACTTGTTCTTCTTTCTTTTATTTTTTAATTGTTTTTTTTCTTTCTTGGGTATTCTGTTCTGTCGTTATAATTGGAGCTTAATTTTAACACTCTCCAAAGACAGAAAATTTTAATTCCTACGCTGATTTTAAGGGAACTTACAGTTTGGTGAAGAGGAGTTCGCAATTTGATCAGAGTGATTTATTTATTTATTTTTTAAGAGTCAAACCATTACATATAAATTAGAAGCTCTCGTATTTTGGAAGAAGTTTGAGAGAATGATCAGATTGAAAGATTACGCGGGAAACAATTATTTGGTTGTCATCAATTTAAAGCGGACCTGCAAATGGAGATAAATACAAATTAAAAAAAATTTTTTCTAAATACCAAAGAATATTTTGGTACATACCAGATTTGAAGAAAAAAAATAATAATAGACTTCATTTTGAGTTTTATAAAGCAGAGTCTCTACATTCATTTCAATAACTACGAGTGTTGAGGTGTGGAGTATTGAGGTAGAGTGAATTTCGAAACTATTAAGATCTCTTGCAAGCTGTTTCCAGTTTTGCACTGCAACCTAACTACTTAACTACTGTGAGGTAAAACCACGGACTCAGTCAGAACATTTAAAAACCAAACATGAGACAATTTTTTTCCACTGATTTGTATTAGAAAGGACGAAAGGGATATTTTCTTATTTGGCTGGCAGTATAAGGATTGTGTGGTACCCGTGACCTGATGGTTAGCATGTCCGCCTGTTACCCCAAAGGTTCGTGGTTCGATTCTCAGCAGAGGGAAAAAAGCTTTGCTACGGGTATCGTCTTTCGCGAAGAATTGGGAAGCCCTGAGAAATTGAAAGTCTCCTTCATTCCCTCACAGGGCAATGGTTGTGAGAAATGCGCTAGGTCCCGGGGCTCTTTGCTCTGTTGCACCATCCTATGAATGTATGAATGTATGTATGAGGATTTTGGAATGTAAATTTAAATCTAAGGTTTTCCCTGAAGATCACAAAGCGTCACACAATGTAAGCCAAAATAATGATTTTTGGTAGAAGAAAAAGACAGAGGAATGGGAACTACAACTGGAAACGGGAGAGGGAAGTTGTGGAAGTAGTCGATAATTATAAATATCTTGGTATAATACTAACAAAATAAAATGAAACTTCACTTAGCAGAAAAATTAAACACTGCGAAAATTGCCATAAACAAAACCTGGTCAGCATGTATGAAGAATAAAAATAAATTTAGGACTCCGAGTGAAATACCAAATCTTCGATGCTACAGCGAGGTCGGTTATGTTGCACACAGCCCAAATTTGGGGATACCTTCAAAATCAGAGTGTGGAGCAGCTGCTTTGATTCTTTTTAAAAAGAGTATTGCACCATCCCTTGACCACGCCCACTTATATATTGCACATCGAAACAGGGCTGCCATTAATGTAATCTCTACACTCTGTGCTAAGGCTCCATTTTGATTACGTCCTTAAAGTATTTATTATGGAAGAAGCTCGCTTTTAGGTAGCAAATGCTGGCTATTCAGCAATTTAATTGAACCATTTAGTAAACTACCCTCCTGTCGCAGCCGATTATAAAAGTCCGTTAAATGCTATTTGTGCATATGTTTATTTATTTATTTATTTATTTATTTATTTAAAAAAAGGAACAGCTCAACAACGGGCGGGTTAGCTAGTGAGATTTTGAATTACTTGTGGAAATCCAGGGAATATATGAAAAATTGCCTGGATTATAAGTAAAGTAACACTTTAAATAAACAAAAAATCAAATATTTGTTCTTACCACACCAGTCAAAAATTAAATTAAAAGAATTCTTAGAAACAAACAATCCAACAATTATATTATTTGTTATTTATTTTTTTAATTTCTCATTTTCAAAACAAAAAACTAAATTATTGTTTTAATTAAATTTTTTATTCATTACAGTTAGGATTAAAAAAATTCTTACTCTTAATTTATTTCAATTCATTTTTTCATATAAACTTACCTCTTAAACGAACATTTCAAGACCAAGATAAGATAAATCCGTTCAACCGTTTTCGAGTCTAACCCTGTCTAACGAACAGCAATTCATTTATATTATGTATATAGATTAAAAAAAAAAAAAAAAAAAAAAAAAAAAAAAAAAAAAAAAAAAAAAAAAAAAAACAATTTAACGCATCAAGCAGGACAAAGCATACAAAATCATCTGAAGGAATTAAAAGACATCAAAATATATAAACATAGGTGCGCTTACCTTTCTCGAAATTAGCATTGTTAATGTTTTTGAGGGCGTCAACCGTTCTCTCAAAATTGATATTTTGTTTTATAAATTCTACTGGTTTTTCAAATAAATTTTCAGGAAGAGAAAGAATTGATCGGCATTCTGCATACCGCACAGAAAAGTCCTTATCGATCTAAGCAAAAAGAAAAGGATCAAATTAGATGGAATGAAAATTCAATATTCAATTACATATAAGTTTTTTTTTTTTTAATTTAAGGCAATAAATTAAAGACGGCATATAAAGCACTCCATTTCACGCAAAAATCGGGTAAAATAAACACTTGACACCACAAATAATATTTTAATACACATTCATGAAAATGAATTAAGAAATAGCTATAGTTGCTCACCTGATTATTTATTATTGAATCACAAATACTAACTAACATTATCCCACTTAAATTTCTTTTAAACGGATTGTGCGATGATAATGTTTCTTATAAACTTGACTTATTATTCTGAAATGCGATGCGCAGAAAATTAGTAATGCGACACGACGAAGTGACTACCAGGACTTTTACTAATCGAATGTCGCGCTTTACTCAAATTATAGATTAAAACAACATTTTTTAACGTATAATTTTTTCTGGATTTTCAATTGATGATTCTTATTTTCAATGCGAAAACTGCTGAAATGAAATCATCATATTAACAACCACGATTGTCAATATGACAACCGCAAAGTGACGATCATCACATTGATAACCAAAGTTTAAATACGAAAACTTTTAAGCGGACTGTGTTTGTCTTAAGATTTACCATTTTGTTTCCGTCTTTCGCAACAACAACAGCAAGGAGGTGATCATCATATTAGCAACTTTTGATCGTCAATAGGACAACAGCAAAGCAACGATCATCGTAGTGATCATACTGAAAATAGCGATCATCATATTGACAATCGCAAATTGATAACCGACATTGACGACTGCAATCATCAAATGCGCAAAACAGGTTTTCATATTGATTATTTTATAAAAAAATATGAAAATTTTCAATTAACAACCACCGATTATCAATATGACAACCAATATTTTTTTCAGTGTAGTCTAAAACAAACCAAAGAAGAGCTTTACAATGTACTGAAGGCTCTTGATGACAAAGTGCTTTAAACCTTTATTGAACAAGCACAATCATTAATATACAGAATTTAATACTCAAAACTGGAGCATGACCATTAGCACGATAAATTTCTTCGAAGATAATGTGGATGCAGACAAAATCTCAACAATATTCAAAGCTAGCGTAGAGCTTCTGCCATTAGATTATATACTTCACCGCCCCGTACTTCACTGCCCATAATCTTCAGCTTGTGTAATTTGAAAGATCGTGAAGATAAAGCATTTTATTGGAGTCTGTCTCATTCACCATTAGTAAGAAAACTACACTTAGGAAAATCGAACGGTTGAGACTGGCCTGCTCTTATCATTTTTGTAAAAACTGCGCTACGATATCGAAACCAAATATTAAATTAAGAGTTTTGATATTTATAAATATGTAACTTAGTGCACCATTTATACTATTTTGTTTTATTTTGAACTTGTCATTCTGGGAGACGGCTTTTGCCATGTCGTAAGAGATTTGTGAACTGAATTTGTAAACCATTAGCATTTCTAATAAATCTCACTACTTACTTACAGTGTGTGTTTTTGAGTCCAGGAGCCAAACTACTGCACTCGAGTAATAGGGGACTGAATTATGAGTTCTTGGTACTACTTCTCAAGTTATCGAGCACTTTATTACCAATCAAAGATTATATATTCAAAAAAATTTTTAATAGATTCAACTCAACTCAATTGTAATTTTATTAAGAAACATTTTTGTTTTTTTTTTTTATATATGTATTTTTGACAAATTAATTTAATGGAATTTAAAATCTCACTGAAATGCGCATCTGAGGAAATATTAAAAGTGTCTTAACTGTTATAAATTCTACTAATCTTTTCAGTCACTTTATATTACCACAATTTCACATTCTTGCATCACTAATTCAATATTTGAACGAAATGAAGTCCATAAATGAACAGCAAACAGGACAAAACAGGTTTTGCCATCGCTTTAAAGTAGAACTAGATTTAAGCTGAAAAAACTTGACACACAAGTCGTCAAATAGCACTTGTTCTTCATCAACAAGAGAACAAAAGTGTTTTGACAACTCATGAGTCATGAGCTACCAATGAAGCCTGGGTTAACCCTGGGTAAAATTCAACGAACGACGATATTGAAATTGGACGATAAGGCAGCCCTTCTCCTGGCAAAATCCACTCGACACCATTTTCCTTTAACACTGCGATCGGGAGACATAACTTTCCAGCCTGCGTTTCTATGCATCGTAGTTTCAATAGCAACACTAAAGTTATGCCTTTCCCTCTGAAAAATGTTTGGCAAAAATTACATTTTCAAGTTTACACAGTATGCGCTCATATAGTTTCTTGAAAGCAAACAGTTTTAGAGAACGAGCTAACTAATTCCCCTGAACAGCAGAAGGATGCAATGATTTCATTTAATTGAATTTCCTTAAAACTTTATCCTCAAAGTTTATCATTTCGTCGCTGACCCATGTAGTTTTAGAAAGTTGTACCCCTGAGGGGGAGACAAATCAAAAGTTCTCATGCTCATATTTAGGGTCAGAAACTAACATTCGTTTATTAAATAAATCTTTAAGAACTGAATTTGGTCATAAATGTGGTTCATGTTCGGTGAACACGTTTTCGCACTCTATCTGTCTGCATCATACTAAAAGCTCATACAATTGCAGGAAGGAAGTCATGCAGCTGTATATGAGAAAACTTCATGAAAAACGAATGTTGCACCTTATTCCGGATGAATTTGGTTTAATACGAGTATGTATATGTACCGGATGCTGTTAAACTATTAAATTTAAGAAGTTTTTATCGTCTCTGTAGTCGAATAGTCTTCTTTTAGGGGATGGAACGTAACATCACCACGATAAGTGAACAGTGTTAACTAAAAAAGTTTTTATTATTGTTTCAACAGTTTGCTTATCGAAGGACACCACAGTACACACTTGAATTCTTTTGTCCATAGAATATTGTGCATCATGATGTTGTGAAGGGAGACTGTTGAATTTTAATAAAAATTTTTCATCTAGATTGGATTTTGAAAATCGCTGGCATACACACTCAATGAAATTGTGATTTGATTTGATGTTTTTTTTTTTCCTCGGAACTAACCTGCGATGTAGAAAATAAATTTAGGGTTTTCATAAAATTGCATTCGACTTTATTGACCTCTTGAAAATTGATGTTGATTTTGTACCAGAGCTCTGACGAAACATTTTGTAAAATTAATCAAATATTGCATTTCGTAAAAGTAACTTCCATTTTTTATACCCAAATGTGAATGTATTCAACGTTGGTAGTTTGCTAAGTGTGGTACACTTTGGGCTTAAAAAGAAAAAATTGTGTGGCGTTAGTCAATATTAAATATTGAGCTGAATAGCAACGAGTTATTGTTCCTATTTTTTTTTTTTGGTTTTATTTCATTTACTTCTTTTTTTCAACTGGTATTTTCAACTCACAGAAAAGCTATTCTAGGGTATATCTCCACAAAAACAGCAAAATTTGCAATACTCATGGGAATTTTAAATAAAATAGTGAAAAGCTAGCAGTTTCAGAATATTTATTTAGGAAATATTAATATCCCAATTTTGTACTTCATTCAACAGAGTACAACTCACAGTGAGCTTGCCTCAAAATGGTAACATACAGGCAGAAGAGATTAAACAAAATGAATTGCCACCAACAGAGGAGAAGTATCATCATCTGAGGACAAAGCTGAAGGATTTCTTGTTAACTCCGCATTCTGACCATGTATTCCTAATCCAGCAGATTGAAGAACACACATTCTTGACTATGAAAACCCTTCATGAGATCCCAGTGGAGGCACCATTTCCTCAAATCCAGAAGGCATACTGGAATTGATCCAAAGTGGGCGCCCCAAAAAATCAGCTTGATCAGACAAAATCTCAAAACTTATTCTGAAAACACTTCCTCAGACGGTGATGATCTTTTTGGCTATTGTTATGAAGAATTGCCTCAACTACTGCCACTTTCCTGAGAGGTGGACGAAAGCGAAGATCGTGACGATGTTACAGGCTCATATCACTACTCAGTAACAGCAGCAAAATTCTGGAGGACCTCGTTCTTCGAAGGCTCAAGGTAATCTGCAACGACAACATCATCATTCCGAATATGCAGTTTGGATTCAGGGAGAAGCACTCCATTCTTCATCCACTCTTGAAGCTTAAAGTGGACCTTATAAGGTAGCTCAATAACCGCCAAACAACAGTTGGATTTCTTTTTAACGTTGAGACGGTATTCGATACATTAACCAGAAAACCCGTCCGACCTTATCTCTGCGGATGATTCTTTGACCCACGTGCACTCACTCTCACCTGTTATCGCAATTCGTAGGGTTGAAGACTACGTAAAGAAGGTCTTCGAGTACTACCAGTTATGGGGAATCAAAATTAACTCAGCAAACACCGAACTTATTTGCATACGAAGACTCACACAAGGACGATGACGTTTGCGATCAGCCACAAACAGGCAAACTGCTACAACATCATCTGCATCAATCTTTCTAACGGAACACAGTTCAGGCCAAAGAAGCAGGTCAAGTATCTAGGAGTCCACTTCAACGAACCGATGAACCGATTCATCCCACACGCAAAGATTAAGTTTTGTTAAGAACTTATGATTTGGATGGTTCTGACGGATAGGAACTCAATTTGTATGCCCTAAGAAGAAAAATTGAAATCGCTCAGGAAAGAAGAAAAAAAAGAGGAGGCGTAATTGCATGGGGGATATGGCTCGGTTCATAAAGCCCAAGGCTGAAATCAGAAAACCATACATCCGTGTTTGCAAACGTGTCTTCCTTAATCTTGTGTTTGAGCTACATATTTGGTTGAAATGACTACCAGAGCAACAAATTTTGGAGGATCAGGGGGATAGATCCTCCCCTTCATTGGGATCGAACCATGAAAGTTAAAAAAAAAAACACACTGTGAAACTTAGTACCTACTTCCTATGTGAATTAAGTCTTATTAGTACTCACAGGATTGTACATTCTATAGGTACTTTCATTCTACGCGGGAAAATGCAAAGTCAACTTCATCTGAAAGAAATTATTATTTCAGCAAATAACCTAATCATTTGAATTCCTTTTTTATATCGATTTCCCACGACAGGTATGAATAAATTTTTTTGTCTTAAAATCTCTAATACAGCAGTCTACCAAACATTACTGTATTAACAATCCAGGTGAAGCTCTTTCAAAGCTTATAGTGGAAAATCTTCGAAATTGTGATCTGGACGTTTCTTTTTTGATCGACCAAGTGTACGACAACGACGGAGCAAGCAATATGCCTTGCCGAAACAATGGCGTTCAGGCAATTATTCGCCAATAATTCAATAAATAAAATACCAGCCGTTAGAGACTGTTAGAGACTGCCTAAACACAATTGATGCAGTTGACAATTATTTCAATACACCGAAAGACATGTTGCAAAATACAGTAAGGGAAACCAAGAAACGTCACAAAAAAAGACGTTACAAAGGCTGAATCTGCCGCGATGGATCTTAAAATATCAAGCAGTTGAAGATTTTAAGGTACTCTTGGTGTGATGGTTAGCATGTCCACCTGCTTATCTAGAGGTACGAGGTTCGAGTCCCAGCAGACACAAAAATGTTTTTCCACGGGTGTCGCCTTTCGCGAGGAATTAGCAGGTCCTCCGTTAGTAAATTCATTGCCATGAAAAGCGCTTTCTCGATTAGCCGTTCGGAACCTGCAGAAAATTGTAGGTCCCCTCCATTCCCTCACAAGGCATGGTTGTGAGAAATGCGCTAGGCCCAAGGGCTCCTCGCTCTGCTGCGCAACCCTATTTATTTATTTTTATTTTTTGAAGATTTTGAGGAGCTTTTTCCGTTTGTGCTCGAGACTTTTGACCAAATATAAGCATGGAAAGTGACGTAAGGAACTTAAAAAATGCTATGGATTTAGAGTTTTTGATTAGCTCAAAGGTTATAACTTATAAGTATGATTTACCAATTCTCGTTGTCATTAAGTCGTGATTTTCAAAGAGTGAATTTAGACTTGGTCCGAGCTATGGATCTCGCCAAAGACTTAAGGGGTCTACTTAAAATCAAACAAAAAATTCGTTCGATCCCTTCGGTTCAAAGTACAGAAGAATATTTTCGTGTTACTGTTTTCAATCCTTTTCTCCATTTTCTTTCCTTGGAGAGAAATTTACAAATATGTAAACATACTTGAAGAGTTTTCGGTCCTTTTCAAGGATTCTTCGTCAGAAATAGACAAAGCAGCTAAAAAATTTTATGAAAATGTTGAGTTTTACCAAACATATTTGGCTGCCGAACCATCATCTGTTCTTGAAGAAATAAAAACTTGGAAGAGATATTTGATCTGAAAGAATAATACTTCCTCTAACAATTCATTGGAAGCGCTCGATAGCTGCCCCGAAGAAAAATATATTAACATATATATTTTATTCAAGATATTAGCTACACTGCCCGTTTCAACGAAAGAAAGAACTTTATCCTACTCAAAGAGAGTAAAAAGCGAGTATTTGCAAGATCGTTTGAATGGTTTGACTGCTCTAGCTATTTATCGCGAAATTCTTGTCATTAATATGAGTATTATTTTAGTTTTATTTTCACAATTCAAACAGATGAAATGAAGTACAAAACAGAAATTCTCAAGAAGAGAAATTTTTCCTAAAATCGTGATTTCTAATGATTAAAAATAAAATGTTTAGAATAATTGAAGACAAATTTTGATAATTGTGAAAATAAAATTCAAATAATACTCATATTAATGACAAGAATTGAAATTCATATAAAATTCATAAATTAAATTGAAATTTTTCGAATACCTCATCAAGAACTTTAAAAATCCGTACACAAGAGAGTTTGATGATGAATAACTTTTGAACGGTTAATTTTAGCGCTAAAACATAAAACACAATTTTTATAAAGCAGTCAATTTCCATTAAAAATTTCTATTGCGCATTTTGTAAAAGTCATTTATTGTCGAGTTATAAAATTCGTAAGCAAAAATGAAATTTATCTTAAAATAATCAAAATTAAATCCTTAATATCTTTCAAATGGTGAGGTTTACGGAAAAAACACAAGATACCTTTTTTGAAGATCGTTAAATTTCCTAAAATATTTTCTTGAAACACTTTTCTGTTCAATCGATAAATGATGAGGTGTGAATTTTTTTCTATTGGACTGAGAAAAATATACAAAACTGCGATGCGGAAGATCTAAATATTAAAATTAAGAGCTCATACTTTTGAGATTTTTTTTAAGGTGTCTAGCAACCCATTTTTCCGTAGCATTTGTAAAAAAAAAAATAATCCACTTTTTTGACCCACTCTCTAATGTTACATGCTAACGCCAGCTTAGAATACACCTATCCACATCGTGGGTTACAACCGTGACCACAACACGCCATCTATAGAACCGTAGCCTGCAAACCGATGTACTCGTGACACCAACCTCATACCACCTACTGGCTACCAACCGAGCATCCTAAACAATAACCTGCGCATTTGCTTGTCGTTGCCGAAACGTGGCAGCGCTACGTAGAAAACATACATATGTTTCACTGTTAATAAATAACACATGAAGAAATAAATAACAAGATCAATGCAGTAGTACAAGCATTGTATATGGAATCTATAGTACTATCGAAAACGAAAATGGTCCCTGAAAGCCACCTATGTATCCACTGGCGTACTAACATTCCCCTGTAATTTTTAGAGCGCCGGCGGATACATAGATGTCTTTGATCGATCATTTTTGTTTTCGATAGTACTATAGAATCCATATACAATGGTACAAGTTCACTCAACTTCAACTTTTGCGTGCACTGCTGTGCTACATTTTGACGTTTCACATTCACACAAAAAAAAAGAACAAAACAAACACCATTGTGGTTTGTGGACGAGTTTTACTTCATTTCTCAGCTGCTTTCTGATTTTTTATTTGACAATACGGCGAACTACTACTACAGCAACGCCATTCTGTTCAGGCAGTAAGTCTCATTTTAATTATATTAGCCGCGTTTTATTATCACAATGATCCAATCCGGATCAGATCTTGATAATAAAACAGCTTTATGCTATGTCCGCACCTGAGAGTTAAACTTGGTTATCTCAAAACAATCCCAAACCAACATGATAACCAAGTGGTTTGCCATACAAAATGAAACCATTTTAGTCACTGGGTTTCGAGATAACCTACACGAAACCAAGCGCGCTGAACGCACTATTTCCAATATTCCATTGAATTTGACATTTAAGAGAGTGGAAGTGAGTGGAGAGAATGAATTCTCTCACACGTCGTTGACTTTCTGCTCACACTTTATATCTATCTGTCTCTTTTTAACTTAAGACAAAAAGATAAACTTAAAATTTTTTGGCATATGCGGACACTACTTGGTTAACTCAAACCAAACTGGAACGAAACCCAGGTTAACTTCAGGTGCGGACATAGCATTAGATCATCATATTTCCAGTTGGAAGTTGTGAAAGACTCGCTCTCTCAACTGACATTTCAAAAGAGTTGCAGAGTTGCCCTACGAACTTTTTTTTCAATGGTTAATTTTTTGTTCTATTTTTTAGGGAAAAATGATACTCGTGCATTTTGTCAAATATACATTTTTTTGCACTAATTCTTATTAATTTCACGAATATATGTTTTGTTTTGCAAAACTTTCTCATTATGTCATGTATTACACAAAAATGAATAAATGTGAAGTTTCTCGCTATCTATCTAAAATATATTTCATTTCACCCAGATAAAAATGTTCATGTGGCAATACTGTTGTTATTGGAAATATTGGAAATGATACCAACGTTTCAATGGAAAGTCTCCTCTTGTGTGAAATAGAAGAACTAATTGTTAGATCACAAAAATAGATCCAACTAAAAAGCAGGATTTCGCTTTGTTGTTGTAACGCTAATAAACCCATGATCTGATCCGGATCTGATCAATAATAAAACGCGGCTATTGTTGATTTAAAATATAATATTTCGTGCCACCATGGGGCCGTAATAATACCTGTGATCTGTCAGAACTAAAAGTCTTGGCGTTTGTTGATGGCAAGGGCATTAAACAATACCTGTCACTAATCCCGACCTTCTTTCGTGGTAAGAGCACATTCATTTAGTTGTTTAAAATGAATTACTAAACTGAATTAATTCCCCCAGATCTTCTATCCGACGCCGTAGTAACAACAAAAACCGCTCAGAAGACTGCACTTCTTGTTTCGGAAACTAAAGCCAACAGCACAGCAATCATCACCGCCGACCTACTAGAGGTGTATCTGTTATCTTACCGCACAGGGCCTTAGGGCGCTTGTGATTTTTGCCGTAGGGCATTTATTAATACTCAACCGTTACCGCCGACCAACCAGGGGTATACGGTATACCTGCGATCTTATCACACTGGGTTGAATAGCGCCTGTGATCTCCGCTGGAGGGTATTCAATAATGCTCTAACCGCTAATCTCTCTCTTCCCGCGTATACTGCTGATTCAATACCGCCAGACTTTGAGAAGCGCCGACAGCTGAAGATAGATTACCGACACCGACATTCAAATTTGTCTTCAAAAGCGTATAGCGCCATATTACCGCATAGTTGAAAATTAACATATTTTAAATAAATTACGAATATGTTGAATTAGAAAAATTTGAACATAATAAAGAGTTTCTGACCTTCCATGCGAAGTTTTAGTGTTTTATTCGCCGACCCTGGACAGCCCCGACTGAAAAATAAAAAGCACATCACAATGCTTAGCTTTTCATGAGATGATGCAGGAAATCCTTCATCCGTTCTGATCTGGCTACAATTTATTAAGCTTACATCCAACCAAAACATGAGTTAAATTCCCATATCTGGTCAGTTACTCCTCAAACATCTTTACGCCGTCAAGATAAGGTACCAAATAAAGCGTTGCGTTTAAAAAGTGATAGTTCAATCGCAGAATCCAATGATTCAATTGAACATCGAAGAAACGTTACCTGTCTCAGTCTCTATTATCGCTTTTTCATTCCTCCTCTGAAACAGGCCTCAACAGCCTCCTAAACACACACCTCGAACCCACCTTCGGGTGTACAGTAAAGTAAAAGGATTCATATTTTAGCCGCACTACCCGAATGTTGAGTGCTAAACCAGACTCCTTTTTCCCCATATTACCACTCTAAAAAGCTCAAAAGCTATGTACATCGGTGTCCACTATAAAATTTAGGGTAAGTATTCATAATTCCTTGATGTGTGCGCTGATTAAAAATAAAAAAAATATTATTATTATTATTATTATTATTATTGAAATATACATGAATGTACAAAACAATACTTCAAAGCTATGTATTAGCTACCAGGGCTTACAAAACAAATGTTAAATATTATGATAAAAGTTAAAAAATATTAGGATTTTAAAAACATTTTTTCTTTTGTGTTCGGAAGGAACTAAAAGGTTTTTTAAATTGTTATTAGAAGTCTATTACAAGTTTCGTTGATTTTCGTGCAATACGTTGTTATGTGGTTGATGGAAAGCTGGAGGTTACATTGGCAAAGGTGACATGTGGGTGGCGGGTCCTTGTTAAGTAGGTGGCTGTGGGTGAGCTGGCAGCTGCGTGTGTCCAATTCTCAACATGATGAAGAATTTGTTCATGATTGAAGATTTAGTAGTTGGATAGATAGCTAGGTTGCGATTTTGATTGATGGAAGAGTAGTGGTGGTGATATTGGGACCAAACTAATAGCTTCCGATTGTTCAAGTATGAGCTAGTCAGTTTGAAGACATCTTGTTTTGTGGGCTGATATTTAAAGATAGCTTGGTTATTGTTCTTAGCACTCAATTTGAATTCTCGATCTGCGTGCTCGTTTTCCTCTTCGCCGATGTTCCTTAGTACTCAAAAATTCTTAAGTAGTTCTCCAAGTTTGATGACGTTGTAGTTGATTCTGCAAATGAAGGACGATCGGTTGTATATGTTTTTGATGGCAGCTAAGGTTGAGACTTGAGAGGCTGTCCGTGTATATTACTGAGTCTTAGATCTATACGCATTTTGTGTGGCTTCAAAAATGCCTAAGGCTTCAGCAGAGAAGATTGAGAAAAATTATGGTAGTTTTTCTGCTGATAGGAGATTCTTGTTAGAGTCATCAACAGTGAAAGAAGTAACTTCCTCACACTTAGAGCCGTCATTGAATAGGATGCTCCAATTGTTTTCAATGAAGGGGCGCAGTAGTTCATTAAAATATTGACGATATACCACACTAGGAGTAGAAACTTTTTCAAATCGGGTGAGGTCCGCATTAAAAGATTCCTTTCAGAATAGCCAAGAAGGGTGATTACTAAGATCTTCTTTTTTAATTTTGGGTTCGAGGACAATTTTTCTCGCAAACATTTGAGTTATATAGAGAGGTGATGGTTTTTTTTCTGTCTTGAACCATTGTAAGATTTTGGCTGAGTCGGAGAAGATCGAGGAGTCATATGAGTCATGAATTTTTCCTCCAAGTCTTGCAGTAAGGATCTCTTTTCTTTCTTCGATTGATGAAAAACCTCCCTTCGAGGATATTGTTTATTGGGCTGGTTTTGAAAGCTTTGAAGTTGGTTCTGTGATAGGATGTTTGAATTGGTTCGATGTAAGATTTTGCACATTTGCCATAAATGATGAAGCCATAATCTATTTTTGGTGTGTTTTGTGATTTTGTTTTCGATGGATTTTGTGATGTTGGTCAAAGAGTTGGTATACGTCAAACTATTTTTCTGAAGCTTAATATCTTACGCTGTTAAGCCTGGCAGCTAGGTCTACACTTAATGCTAGACAATGTTCCTTAAAGCTAAATTTACAATTAAATCAAAAAGTAGTTCCGAGTATGCTTAAATTAATTTACAGAAGGGATTCGGAAATTATTTATCTTAATAATAGGACAAGAACATGTACATTTTCTAACAATAATCTTTTGCCTTGGCCGCGCACAGTATTCACAGAATTGATATTTTGTACAGGCAGTGTACGGAAGTGTATTGAAGATTACATAAATAAACAGAACTACGAAAACGAATACAGTTTACACATTTATCAAATATTGTTAGCAAACCTAGAATGTTAATATAGTAATTAATGAGGTTAGTTTAATATAAAAATCAATAAAAAAAGAAGCTTTAAATCAAAGTGTCTAAAAGTGGTTACAGTGTTTCATTAGTATAAAGATATTTTTCTTACGTATAATTTCTTAAAGTTAATTATTCTAACAAATAAAAAAAAAATAGACAATATCATTTGATACCGTTTTATGAAAAAAAAAAACATTAAAAACAATTAAAGCGTCTAAAAAGAGTGTGTGTGCTCGGAATTAAAAAGATCCAATTTACGATTATCTATATAAATAAAGATTACAAATATATAAAAACTAGTGAGATACATTTTTGTAAAATCGTGTTTTGTTTTCAGTAAATTAGCTTCGCGTAATTTACAAAAGACTTAAATCAAACTTAAAAACAATCTTAGAGCTAAAACTAATTCTATGAATAAACAACGTCCAAGCGGAGGCTCCTGTGAACATCTTAACGTATAAATACAGACGGCAGCAGATCCGGAAAAAGCAGTAAGTCTTACTTGCTGCATGTTGTAAGCTTTTTGATCACTTTTATTGCTATAAAATAAAGAAAACAATATTTAAACATGGCTCAAAATAAGAATTTTAAGTACTTTGAGTTGTAAAAAATGCTCTTTAAAAAGATAATCAAGGATCTTACAAATTATAAAAAGTCGCCAAAAGATCGCAAGGGGACAGCATATGTGTCAGGTACAGGTCGTTTGTCCATGCTGGAAGCACATATGGCTTCTGCAAAGTCATACCATGAGGCGATTTTCGGTGCTGGGATGTTAGAAGATGGTCTGAAAAAGGAAGAAATAATGGTGATGTATGAACAAATCAATGAAAAATATTTTGAGTACCGTGCTGAGTTGGTCGATACGCCGGGCAAGTGTGCTACAGTGAAGGCAGCACAAGTAAATACTGTACACCACGCGAGAATTTGTTCTTGCGCTTGAAAACATGGATTTGCCGGTTTCTGAATGGGATACGGAGACGAGGTTACGGGCACTTGAGGTTGGAGGTTAGCAGGAGCTTAGTGCAGCATCTAGGAACAAAGAAGAGCCAACCCTCAACAAAGGGCTACGCGTTCCAGCCAGCAAACCAAAGGTGTATCACAGCAAACAGGTCAACAAGCAGCCGTACAAACAAGCGAGGACGAGTTTCGTTGAGCAATCATCAAGGATGAATTCCAGCGAGCAGTTCGCATGTAAATTGTGCAACCAAGGCAAATACACGTTGCGAAAGTGCCAGCGCAGGTTCGCTGGTTGAAGGTTTGTGAGAAATGCTTGTCCTACGGCCACTTTCTCCGAGACTACCAGAATTTGTTTCCGTATGAGAAAAGTTTGGGGAGATCGAGAACCGTTTCATAACCTGGAAACAGAAGAAAACTTAGCATGTGACGACAATTTTTATCGGTGTACAAAACGCTTACCTGATGGGCGATATGAGGTAAAGCGGCTTTTCAAAGACAACGGCTTCCTTGCGATTCGATTGAGTCGTCTTTCTCCATCATGAGAAACGGCTGGATGCAGATCCAAAACTTTGTATGGAGTACACAAAGTGTATACGGAAATATGAAGAACTCCACCGCATATGGAAGAAATTGATGCGAATAATGCAGTTTTGCAGACCCCATGTAATTATTTTTTGCCACATCAAGCGGTGTTTAAGGTAGCTAGCTCCACTACGTAGCTGAGAGTAGTGTTTGACGCAGCGGCGTGGGCTTCGTATGGGAAATCCCTCAACGATCGTCTTCTTGTGGGTCCAAAGTTGCAGCCGAGTGTTATAGATTTTGTATTAAAAAGACGGACTCCTCGTGTCACATTCACGACCGGTATGAAAAGTTGAATCGGCAAGGGAAGGAATAGGGACGGTTGAGGATAGGAATTCTGAGCGAGACTGGTTGAGCAATATTGCAAAAAGTGAGATGGAGAGAGTGTTGGGGCTTATAAAAAGTGTGACGGTTGGTGATGGTTTGAATTTTGAATAGTTGAGTATGTTTGAATTTATTAACAGTTTTTAATTTGTGTGACGGTTGTTGGTTTTTTTCTTGTTTTGCTTTGAGATAGAGAATTTTTCACGATTGATTTTTGGTTGTAAGATAACTTGTCATTTTACAGCTTATCATGAGGTTTCTTTGGTACGAACTTTGTCTTGCAACACATCTGAAGCAGGCATACACACAGTTAGTTGTTGTAGTTTTAGATTTTGTTGAAGGAAATTGTGACTTGGGAGTATCGTTTTGCGTATTGTGTTTGCTGGACTGGGAAAGGTTATGATGAAAATGTATGTAGGGTATTTTTTTGTTGTGAATTTCGATGGCTTGATATGGTAGCCAGAATGTGTAGGTAGAAAAATTCGAGCGATATTCGATTGTGCATAGATTGCGTATGATCAAAAAGATGCTCTACAACTTATCTTGACCTTGAATTGCATACAAACAGCGAGTGGCCGTTGGTTGCGGATTTTTATTTTTTTCTTTGGGGGTTAAATTTCAGAACTGAAAATTTGAATTTGAAACGTAGTTTGTCTGCTGTTGGTTTTTCTATTTCTAGATTTTGTTGAAGGGAATTGTGACAAAGACATGCTGCTGAGGTGTAAAATGTCATGCTCATGCTCATGCACAATGTTCAACGTTATAAAAAGTTTGTGTGACGTTTGGTAATGGTTTGAATTTTGAATGGTTGACTATGTTTGAATAATCACAAAAGTCGGTTGGTGGTGGCTGCTTACTCTCTTAAATTTTGAATTGTAGATTTTATGAAAGAGGATCTGGTCAGGTTGTTGTATTTGAGCGTTGATGGTGGATCTGGCATTTCAATGGAGCTGATGAGGCTGATAAATAAAAAAATTAAAACATAGCATAAACAAAAAAAAAAAAATGTAATTGTTACTAAAAAACTTATTAAAAATGAAAAAATTACATATTCTATTTTTGGTTCTTATGATGTTAATGAAATAATTATTGGGAAGATATCCAGGAATTGTGTTCCGCGGGAAATCCCAACCATTTCACAAGCATTTTTTTTTTTCATTTTTATGGAAGCACCTTTTCAACTTAATAAGTATTTGAGAACTTCGTTCTTTCCAGTTTAAGCTCATAGAATCGTCCTTTGACCGGACAACCTTGGAAGTCTTCTAAAATATAAGTATCAGGGTTTGTGTGTTGAACTTTCGTTACTCGAAATATTTGTTTTCTAATTTGGTGTTTATCCTTTATCAAATACATGTTTATGCTTGCTTATTCTGACAAAGTCGCCTAGATTGCATTTGGGATTAATATGAATTTTGATGTGATCATAAATATTGTTGAGAGTAATTGGCTTTCGTTAGCAGCATTTACTTCAGATGGCTTCATTTTTATTGTGCTATGTTTGGAATTAAGTAAGCTTTTCTATTAATTTTTTCTATCGAAAACTTAAAACTAGAGCAGCCACATAAAAGAATGTCTTTTATTGTTTATGTTGTTTTTATTTTTTGTGTTTTATAATTTTTATTTGTTGTTTACCTATAAATAATATATAGGTGTATTTTGTAAATTTTTTTTTTGGTTGCCAGGTTTCATGATAACCCGGAATATAAATTCTACGTAACCAACTTCCCGCCCTATATGATATCACTCTTTCGGTTTCAGTCGAATATGCATATTCTGTTACCTTTACCTGACCTTCCTACTCCTGCCTTTAACTTGTGTTTCTGCACCCTATTTTTGGCTAATGAAAAATATAAGAAACGAGACCCTATGTCATCATAATATTTGTACTGTACACTCTTTTACACTACACATTCAGTCAACAAACTATATGCATCTTTTCACTATCAAAACACTCTCCCGGTCCGGTTGGTTCGCTGAAACGCACAAAAAAATATTTGCACAAACTATTTTAATGGCAATATAAATTCTAATACCCAAGGTTCTACGATGCATTACACAACAAAAACAAAATATTAAAAAAAAAAACAGGATAAAAATATATATGTGTACCTCTACTATGACTTCACTATTCACACTCCTTCACTTACCCCCTACCCGTCTCCTATCTTTCACTCTCTTGATTTGCACTTTCCACTATTTGTGATAATTTTTTTTGTTAGTTTTAAATTCATTTTTATTTTGTATCACTTATGACTACTTATTTGTTAACAAAAATTGAAACTAGCTTACATAATACCTTTATCAACTTACTGACCCTGGGCGGGTACTCTAAATTACTCAATAACTTATTTCTGATGGCTTTCGGCCTTATGATACAATGCAATATATCTATTTCAACTTAGAACTAATATTAGAACTATTTTTAACTATAACTAGTATTAAAAACTAAGAACATTTAAAAAACTTAGTTTCATTGATCATGATTTGGATTTTCCTAAAACAACTTGAAACTAATAAAAAGTACTTAAAACTATCTGTCATATTATTCTTATTGCTACGCTAACGCTTACTTCTTCGTTTTCTTTAAATACTTTAAAAATAACTCCTTCTTCCTTTTCGCTTATCTCATTACTCATTAACCCAAAAAGGAAACTGTATGTGTTGTTCTTCGCTATAGCTGTACATTATTACCATATGCTTACTATCACCACCACTCTCGACTCGAGTACCTACTCGAAGGGTCGCATTCGCTTGCAGCTTGCACGGCTATGACTCTATCTTCTATGGTCACGTAGGCCATCGATCGTTTGCTATATTATAACATGCAGCATCTTGCCAGTTATGTATAACTCTAACATAGAAGGCTCTCCAGAAGTAGATAACAAGGAAGCATCCTCAGTGGATCTTCCGCTTTTTGTTTTCAAAACATAAAATAGACAATGATCGTTGCCATTGTGCAACGATCAGCAAATCTATATCTATATCTATATTATATTACTATATAATTGAGCTTTTTTGTTTGACACAAAATTCCTAAGAAAAAGCAAAACTTCAAACTTAACTATTTAATTGGCCCGACAAAATATCCCATACGGTAGCCTATAACCATGGTTTGGTTATAGGCTCTACAGAAAACCTAAAAAATAACAATTATCTAAGATATCTTACAGTTTAAAAAATTTTTCGTACTTACCAACCTTTGTTTTCATTTCAAATGACGTTTAGAATAATAATAATTTATCAGAATTGCAGCCCATACTCTGTTTCCATGGTGGGTTGAACCAAGGTTGACTTTGCCAACTCCATGGAAACAGGAATAATAAGTGAAAAGTAAAATGGGTGCGTTCAAGAAAGTATCTAAGGCGATATAGATCCCTTTCGTGACATTTTTTGTTGTTTGTGAAATCCCATGTTAAAGAACAGATGACTGCAAAACATCTGTTGACTCATTTTGTTTTGCTTTCTGGGTTGAAGTTTGTTGGGTTTTTGTTGGAAATAAAGTACTTAGAAGTTTGAAAAAAAATAGTTCACAGAAAATTATGTTTTTTCAGCTGTTTATGATTAGACAGATATCTACTTTTAGTCTTTCGAAAACTCACCTCTGGTCTCAGCCAACATCACATCTACCGAAAGTCCGACAGAGACCAAAAATTCCATGTCCTTCAAATTACATGTCGGTGAAATTAATTAATTATGGAGCGATCGAAGATGAAGTAATCGCAATGTAAGAGTTGTGGTGAGTCCACATATAGAGGGGTGAGTAATAATTTTTCAATCAGCGCCGTAAGTAAGTGCAATGATATGTTTCCTTTTGCCATTTCCTAAGGGCCAGTTCTTCAGTGAAGAGTTATCCTGTGGTAAGGAGTTAGCTCTGACATAACTCATGATCGTGTTAACTCGAAAATTCTCACCACAGGACAACTCTGCACTGAAAAACTGGCTCTAAATGACAAATGAGCTAATTTGAAGTAATTCAGAAAAATGTCAATGGCAAATTGCTGAGACTCATGGTGAGCAAACATTGAATGGTGAGTTAAAATTTTTCATTCTGTCTTTCATATTTTTTCATCCTATGGTGAGGAGTTAGCTCTGACATAACTCATGATCGTCTGGGTTAACTCGAAAATTCTCACCACAGGACAACTCTGCACTGAAAAACTGACTTTAAATGACAAATGAGCTTATTTGACGTAATTCAGAAAAATGTAAAATTGCTGAGACTCATGGTGAGTTAAAATTTTTCAGTCTGTTTTTCATATTTTTCTATCCTATGGTGAGGAGTCAACTCTGACATAACTCATGATCACCACAGGACAACTCTGCAATGAAAAACTGGCTCTAAATGACAAATGAGCTAATTTGCTAAGCTGAGGAGCTCTAATTTGTTGCTTATTGTTTCTTCCATTGGGTTTCCTTGAGACGCTTCCTGGAAATCTTTAAATTCTTTTTGATGTTATTGCAATAAAACAATTGTACAGAGAACAGAAATTAATAAGAGGTAAAGATAAAAAAAATTGGATTTTTCGTCTTTGGATACTTCCAGCTTTGTGATAAGAAGGAACCCGGGCAACGCCGGGTATTTTCGGCTAGTTCATGATATTTATACTCTTTCTATAAATTTTTAAGAAATATGTTGTCGATATGTATGATCACCTGATCGATCATAATGATCCTTGTGGTTTGACTTATGGTTAACTGCAGTGTGGGCAGCTATCCTATCACGTGATCTTGATGTGTGATCATCTGAGCTGTGAGTAGTTGAGCGAGAGGGTAATCCCTGTGGATGAGCAGCAGTTTTGTGATCAATTGTAGTATGACTATTTTTTTGATGAGGTACCCCTACAACATGATCAGGCGTGGTGAATAAGTAAAAAGATATCATTATTACACTTGCTTTTTCTCTTAGCTGCTCTATAATTTTACCTAAAAGTTTCAGTTTGACATGTTGCAATGATTGAAACATTGCTTTAAAGTTGAAAAGATGGGAAGATGTTTCACCATTTCTCAAATGAAATAAAACACACTCATACCCGTACTCAGGTTGTACAAATAGCTTTACAGAGTCACTGTAAAATACCACATCTGAAAACCTTATTTCTTTCCAACCACCTTCGCAAACACAAAATGTGTCTCCTTCTTTTAACCGTGTACACCAAAACATTGTTTCCAGGACAACTGATCAATTAATAATGAATATCGTCTTACAAATAAAATATTATATACATATTGAGTTGATGTTGAGATCATAAAATGATTCGATTCTCTATCTGCTCACCTTCACGCTTCACTCATTTAAAACCAACTCACTGAAATGTTGAAAAAGTTGACAGTACAACTGCAATTTGATAAAAAATTATCGCCAAAGAGCTGTCAGCACAAATGCAGTTTGACAAAAAATTATCATCAAAGATGAAAATATATAAAAACAGTAGGAAATTAACAACTCCAAAAGAAAAAACCAACAAGAAAATAAGACAGTAAATAGAAACAGTAAAATTTTTGATTATAAAATTTTTATTTAAAACTGTAAATCTAATTTACATTTACATTATCTAATACTTATAAAAAAAAAAAAAAAAAAAAAAATACCTCGTGAGGTATAGCGGGGACATCGTCGAACCCCAACTCACAAGCTCTTGTGTTGAGAATTTTGATGAGATTTGTATACAGGCTAAGCTGGAGTTCTGTCTGGCTATCAACAGCTCCTCTGCTACGGCTACGGTTTGAAGATGGTGAAGCTCCCAACACTTATCTTTGAATTCATCTAGGTAGTTCTGCATTATGGCGAAGATGTTCTGGTTCTTAGTGTACATTTCGGTTTTTACTTTTAACGTAGCGCGTTGGTTACATTTTAATGTTTGATGATGAAAACCCAGAAACAGTTGGTATTTATACGATTTCACTACCCATATGTCTAAGAATGTATTTAGATATGGACAACAAGTAACCACTAACCTATTTGATAAAATTAGAGGAGTCTTTTGTAAAACATGTGTCTTCTCACCACATATGATTAGCGCACCGAAATTGTTTTTGAGATAGTTTTAGGTACGGACAGTAAGTAACCACTAAGTCATTAGAAAAAATTAAAAGGCGTCTTTTGTGAAACATGTGTCTCATGATAAGTATACCAAAACTGTTTTTGACATTATTTAAGCTATTACTGAAAAGTAACCACTAGGTCATTAGAAAAAAATTAAAAGGCGTTTTTTTCTTTTTGTGAAACATGAGTCTTCACTCCAGATATGATAAGTATACCAAAACTTGTTTTGACAATATTTTAGCTATGGGTGAAAAAGTAGCCACTAACTCTATAAAAAATAAAAGGCGTTTTTGTGAAGCAAGTGTCTTCACACCGCAAATGATAAGAATACCAAATTTGTATTATCATTATTTTAAGTATAGAGAAAAAGTAACCGCTTAATGACATGATTGAACATGCAGAATTTAGTAGATAAAAAGGAATAGATTATAGGTTTTCAACAGCGCTTAGAGGGTATAAAAACTGAGTGTGTTTTGGCTTTCGTGATCAGTTAAGTTCTTGATACTCAGATGCGTATAGAAACATTTAAAGTGTAATTTTTCTTTTCTTTAAGTTTTTGAAATACACCGTCATAATGTCTTTTATCGATTTGAACAGTATAGCGAAAACTAACCTAACTAAGCCTGTAAAAAGCCTGAAAGACCGTCAATTGAAGGAGAAATATAACATTATTGAAGCGCACAGAGTAAAAACCATGTTTGGAGAACAGATTTTGGTGGAGCTAAAATATGCTAAAGTTTATCTGCCGAAGCGTTTTGTAAAACTGTTTACCGATGAATATCTGAAGAAAATGGAAGATTGTAGTATGGAGATAGTGAAACCTGTAAACCAAACTTTCGAAATAGCGTTCCATGAAAAGCAACCGGAGACTGATGACGAAAGTAAAGAAAATGAGGACGAAGAAGAAGAAGAACACTTTCGAGCGCAAGTCAGTCATTTACAACGGGGTATACTTACAGAGCCTCAGGTAAATCGCTTACCGAAAAATTTACTCGAAAACCAAAACAGATCATTTTATAGAAATTGAGATATAAAAAATAAAAAATAAAAAAATTTTAAAATTTAAAAAATCTCTCGTTTTATTACTGAATAAGGGAATTTCTCTCATTTTGCCTTTTTCGAAACTTTTTAGAATATACGTATAGGGAGCGATGTACAAGTATCGAGTTACACGAATCGATGTACACGAATCGAGTTCAATATAATACCCGTACCCAGTAATATTGAACCAACTAACTGGATAAAAAAGGCTGTAGAAGACATGCTTGAATATGCAGTTCTGAACTTAGCCCTACAGATAAAGTATAGGTATTACTTTTTGTGGTAAGAGTTTTAATACCGAGCGA
This sequence comes from Melanostoma mellinum, assembly GCA_914767635.1. NCBI lineage: Eukaryota > Metazoa > Arthropoda > Insecta > Diptera > Syrphidae > Melanostoma > Melanostoma mellinum. The sequence goes on from OU612058.1 coordinate 171,675,704, forward strand.
GGAAGTGGCTTGATAAAATATCAAGATTGTGCAAATTTAAAATTCGCGGATGTTTGGGAAATGATTTGTAAAATATTTCAAAGTAACTCTCAAGGTTTGAGTACAGATAATTTTTGCCTATCGGTGACATCAGTGAAAGTACCATTAGGGTTAGGGAAAAGAAAAAGACAACCTTCATTTATGTATAATTCATTTGAAGAAGAATGTATTAAGCGAAGAGGGATTATATCAATAGAAAACAGAGATAACTTATGTCTTCCTCGTGCGTTGATTGAAGCTAAAGCATTTGCAGACAAAGAAATGAATTTTGATCGTATTAAAAAAGGTGATTCTGAGATACAGATTCAAAGAGCTTTGAAACTCATAGAAGATGCGAAAATATCTATCCCCCTTGAAGGTTCCGGAATTTTAGAGTTGAGAGCATTCCAAAATCAAATCAAATTATGTGTTAATATAAAATCAATCAATGTCTATGAATACGATACAAAAGGAAGAAATGTTATTTTTGAAGGATCTACCGATACAGTCGAACAAAAAAATATAAACTTAGTGTGCAATAACCATCATTACAACGTTATAACTTCGTTAACTGCAGCATTTTGCTGTTCATATTTTTGTGAATTGTGTCACACACCATACAATTCGAAAAATGCTCATAGATGTGAACTGACATGTCCTCAATGTCTACAAGCCCCGAAATGTGGTAACACTTTTAATCCAATTTTATGTAAAGATTGCAATCGAAGTTTTAGAGGAATTCTATGTTTTAACAATCATAAGGCAGCTGGATCTTCCAATGGAAATTCTATTTGCGAAAACATAAAAATATGTGAAAAATGTTTGAAAACATTTACTACGAAACTATATCGAAATCATGTTTGCGGCACATATTACTGTAAAGTGTGTAAGCTGTATGCTGCAGATAATCATTTATGTTACATTCAACCTGATAAAAGAATACCAAGATGTGAAAGTTATTTGTACATATTCTATGATTTGGACAGTCGTCAAGAGAAGATAATAGGAGAAAAAATATTTGAGAATGAAACAGAACTTTATCCTATTAAAATACATGAACCAAACTTGTGTGTGTATCAACATAAATGTGTTAAATGTATACATTCACCCAATACGTATTTCTGTCGACAGTGTAAAGTAACCATGAATGTAATAAGGAAAAAATACGAAAGAGATGAAGATGTTGTGCACAAATTTGTGAAGCATATACTCAACATACGAAAATTGTTCAAGACAGTTATTGTAATTGCTCATAACAGCCAGTCGTACGATCATCAATTCATTTTAAGCTATATATTGGAAAAAACTAAGTTCTGAATTGATCATGCGTGGAACAAAAATAATATTAATGCAAATTGGAAAAGTTAAATTCATAGACTCTTTAAATTACTTTCCTATGGCACCCTCTAAACTTCGAAAGGCATTCGAACTGTTTCCAGTTTTGAAGAAGGGTTATTTTCCCCATTTGTTTAACACTAAAGAAAATGCCAACTATATTGGAAAACTACCTCCTGTGGAATACTACAGTCCAGATACCATGAAGATTGAAAACTGCGACATATTTTTAAAATGGTATAATGAACATAAAAATGATCATTTTGATCTATAGAGCGAACTTGAGGAATATTGTATAAGCGATGTTAAAATTTTGACTGTATGTAATGAAGAACCATTTTTGGAAGCTGTTACTATCGCCTCCGCATGTAATCTTCTATTCAGACGTAGGTTTCTTATAATAATAAACAATAGGAATAATTTCAAAAAGAGGGTATAAATGTGTAGATAATCAATCACAAGATGCTATCAAATGGATGCTATGGGAGGAAAAACAACGAAAAATTGATATATGGCACGCATTTAAAGGAAGAGAAGCGATTATTAAAGGCGCGAAAGTTGATGGTTTCTGTAAAGAAAAAAATCTAATTTTCGAGTTTCACGGGTGTTACTATCACGGACACCCTCTCTGTTTGAAACACAATCGTGATGCACCCTTACACGAAGATTCAAACGACACTTTAAATCGTCGATATGAAAGAACACAATATAAAATTGAGCGTTTAAGAAAATTCAATTACCAAGTCATTGAAATGTGGTTTTGTGAATTTCAGAGATTGTTAAAGACCTTGAGTAAAGATGATTTAAATTTTTTAAGTTCCCAATTGGACACCCTAAAGTTCACATCTCACCTAATATGAATCTCACCGGCGTAAACGGTTTAGTCAAATGTGAAATTCTACCTCCAGAGCATCTTCTTCATCCAGTTCTTCCAATAAAACAAAATAATAAACTAATGTTTTCTCTGTGTAAAAGTTGCAGTAGTGAAAAAAGTCAGGAAAATTTTTGTAAACATTCTGATAAGGAAAGAGCTCTTATAGGAACGTGGGTATTTTATGAAGTTTTAAAAGCAATTGAAAAAGGTTATAAATTACTTTATGTTTTTGAAATATGGGAATATGATGTAGTTCAATATAACCCGGATACCGAAACTAGTGGCCTTTTTACCTTAATGATGAACAAATTTCTAAAAATGAAACAGGAAGCAAGTGGATGGCCTAGTACATGTACAACTTCTTCAGAAAAAGAAAAATATATTGACGATTTTCTTCGAAAGGAAAAAATAAAATTGGAAACGTCAAAAATTCGCTACAATGCTGGGAAAAGATCATTGGCGAAGTTAATTTTAAATTCATTCTGGGGAAAGTTTGGACAACGTGAAAATCAGCAAAAACCTGTATGAAAACCTGAAATCTCTCAGACTTATTTCAGATACTTACAAACCCCTCATTGGAAGTGCTACATATTCAGACAATTAATGAACAAAATATTGTGATTAATTATGAAATGAAAGAAGAAGCATCTGAATCGTTAAGTACAGTTAACGTTTGTATTGCAGCCTACATAGCTCGACTTAAACTATACAGTTACTTAGAAAAATATCGGAACCACCGGCAACAGGAGATTCTCGTAAACTGGAACCGAAATACAGGGGTCCCTTTATTGTTTCTGCCGTTCTTCCCAATGATAGGTATGTAATCGAGGATGTACCAGGAATGCAAAGGAAAAGTAGATTTTATCAGTCGGTGTATGCTTCAGACAAAATGAAACCATGGTGTCAAGTAGATCCAGACCTTGACCTTTGTGATGACACAGAAACGAGGTCGTTTCTGCAGTAGAATGGCCGAATGTAAGAATGGAAATATTGGGAGAGCAGTCTACTGTGAGACGGCGACGAGTACGGTTGTTCATAGAAATTAATAAAGAGTGTAAGAACTTAAATAAAGTGTGAAAGAACATTAACAAATTGAGTGTAAAAACTTTAATAAAGTGTGAAAGAACTTTTAACAAATGTATATGTATGTAATAAAATAAAGTTTTTCAGGTGTTTCCCAGAATCAAAAATATTATACGTATATATTTAATTTTTTTTATTCATAGCGGTTTTTTAATATTTATAATGAAGTGTTATTTGTGTACTGTAGAGACAGACTGTGTAAGATCCTTGGCATCCCATTTAAGAATTTTCCATTCTCTTCGTGCAGACAGTATGTATAAATGTTGCGAAAATACATGTGACCAAGCTTTTGGCAACGTAAATAGCTTTAGAAAACACTTAAAAAGGCAACACAAAGCCGAAGATCTTTGTGCAGATGGTCAAGAAAATAGTCACCTAATTTTAACTGAGGAAAAAAAACCAAATTGCAATCAAATGATAATTTAAATTTTTTTCCGCCCTTGCCTGTACAATCACTAGAAACATAATACCCGAAATGAAAATTTACTTAGGAACGAAAAAAGCGAATTCGCAATAATTTTGTATAACTCTGCTTCGGAATTTAGTTTATACTTAAACGATTTCAGCAATTTTAGTAAAAGAGATATTGAAAAAATTCAAAATAAAATTAAGGAAAATCTGATCCAATAGTTATCTGATCCAATAGTTATATTATCTCAAACATGATGAAACTATTTTATTTCCATCCAAAGAAAAATTTTGTAATACAATTTTAGATCCCTTTTAATATTGCTACAGTGATTATCGATTGAAAAAATGGTTGCAAAAAAATAACTTAATTGATAATATTCTACACTTTTCAATTAACAATGAAATTGGTCTAGTATCGCATAATGGAGAGTCTCTTTATGCTGAAATTGATACAAAAGCATTTATGCTGCCCATGAAATTTCAAATACAACGAATTTTTGAGAATATATTTAGAAAACGCACAACACAATATTCAAAATGATGATAACTTGTCCAATTTTATGCAAGGCAAGCTCTGGCAAGAAAAAATATCCAAATATAAAGGAGAAATTTGCGTACCATATTTTTTGTATGTAGACGATTTCGAAGTTAATAATCCCTTAGGATCCCATAAGCTTCCAATTTCCGGAATTTATTACAATTTCCCAGGAGTAGGAAGTATTTCAAATTCGCAATATTTTTGTAGCAGGGTTTATGAAGGCTGTAGATATAAAAAATTTAGGCAGTGAAATATGTTTCAGTTTCCTTGTAAGAAACCTTTCTATTTAAGAAGAAGGTATTCTAATTAATACAGCAGACCGACCTCAAAATGTTCATTTTATCCTTGGACTTGGATCATAGGAGATAACTTAGGTCTCAACCAAATTTGTGATTTTAGCAAATCATTTTCCAGCTAACACTTTTGTGGATCTTGCAAGTGCTCGAAACAAATTACTCAAACACTATGCGAAGAAGCAGTAGATCAACTCAGAACTCTAGCAAATTACCATGAAGATGTGATCGAAAACGTTTATGAGGATTCGGGAATTTTTACCCAGTCAGTGTTCAATCGAATTGAATCATTTCATGTCGTCAGTAATTATTCAGTTGATGTGATGCATGATGTTTTTGAAGGCGTTTGTCATTACGATATTTGCCACATTATAACATACTATACAGAAATCGCTCAGATATTAACGCTTAAGACACTAAATGATCAAAAAAAAAAAATAAAATTAATTACGGTTCATTAGAAGTAGGAAATATTTCAGGTCCTGTTCAAAGAACGCATATGCAAAAATTTCATTTACAAATGACTGCAAGTGAAGTAAAGTGTTTCACGCACTTCTTACCTCTCATGATAGGTGATCTAGTGCGGAATAATGATGAAGTCTGTAGGAAATTCTTAGACCAACATTATTGGAAATCATACGATACGCGTTTTTACGATCGCGAATATTAACGAAATTCACTCATAAGTGTCGATGTCTACACACACAAGATAAATCTATCTAAATTAAATGCGTGAAATAATATGATTCGTGGCTAAAGATTGTTTTTCAACTTAATAACAAAATCTAGTCTAATCGGCGCTTTAATAGTCCAACACAAAAATTCCAATTTGTTGAACAGACCTAAGTTGTAACACTCTTATGAGTAACTCGGTGGAGATACGATTTATTATGAATAAGTCAATCTCCTTCTAAATTCCGATTCCACGCTATACCAAGTAGCCGGCATGCAACAGGTTTGTGAAACGATCGTCCATATTCTTTTTATTATTCCGTCTACAACTGGCAAAAGGCAAAGCAAGACGTTCAGAGTAAAGTGAATTTTATCGAGGTATTAGGGAATAATCCCTCACATAAGGGTGAGTTAAAATAATTAAATTTATGTCAGTAACATTAGAGTCTAGTGTCAAAAAAAAAAAATATTATAGGTTCCAAGGAGATATGTATTCAGGTAGATACGATTACATGAAAAAAAAGTAAATGGTGCAATGGTTGCATTTTTTTTTTTTTGCAAAAAGAGGGCAGCATGGATTTACCAGTATGTCGACGTCGGCGTCGATGAGGATTTAGTTTTGGTTGTAAGGCAGGGAAAAGACTATCCAGCAAAAGTAGGCGTTTTACAATTACATACATACAATCAGGTAAATGAATAAATAATTTTTTTTTTTGGAGTGTGAAAGAAATAAAATGGGCAAATAACCCCAGTTAGAAAAATTTACCGAGGTGCACACGCGGTACTATAAAGTAGAGGCCATGTTAAAAATGGATATATCTTTTGAAATTTTAACAGGCAGACAGCGTTCATGGTGAGATCTGTGTGACGATAGAAAGAACAACGAAACTACATTTTTCATGTCTTTTGAGGTCGGAAGACGACTCGAAGAAAATTTTAACATCTTTATACTTTTGGAGGAAATATATATATCTTGCGATACACGAGGCCTTTTACATATGTCAGGGCCGGATCACGTCTATATCTGTATGCAGTAAAAATAACGTTGTAGAAAGGTTTATGCAAAAGTTCTAGGCAGTACTAGCCCAAGAGAACCTAAAACAAGTAGTGTAGATAGTGTAGTGTAGTTAGATTTCAGTGAACTCCCATAACAGAAAGTGTTTGAAAATATAACAAAAGTAAAAAGAAAGTGTTTGAAAATATAACACACTAGCTGATTGAAAACCGTTGTGAATAGGATGGGGGATTCTCTATATATAAAAAAAAGATTTAAGCCTTTAGAGGATTCCACTAACCTGTAAAGAGAGTAGTCTCACCACAGGATAGGGGCGGGTAGAGAAAGGCAGAGAGCGTGATAACACCAACGTCTCTCAAATAATGGGGTTTTCGAGTATGTAGAACCAAATGAAAACCAAAGGCTTTGCATCGGCCAGTACAGACCAAAGCGAATGGGAGGGGTAAAGAATAGGTTCAGGGGTCACCACCAACTATGACATCCCATTGATATACTACAAAATTAAAATGAGATTGATAGTCCGCAAATTACGGAATAGAATAAAAGAATGGATGTGAGGGATGAGTACGATCTTTCAATTCGTGTCTATATACCAAGGTCTCGGGTCCTAGGATTTTAAAATTTAATATCGACCTATAAAACCAAGGTCGGCTGGTCAGAATCAATGTGACACCGTCTCGCTACAACTGCAAGAACCCCACTCGGTGAGTTAGCATTCGTGCACCCAAATGACCAGGTGGTTGTAGCAGCGAAGACAACCCTCGTGTAAAAACTATACAAAGCGATATATGACGATACAAGACGAGGGAGAAACTTCTTTGATTAAGATAGGTAGTCGAGGAGGAGAAGAATGGTATCTTTTCTGATACCAAAGGTGATTGATCTCATCCTAGTTTTTTTGTGTCTCTCGCGACCTACCTATGAGTTCAATGAAGGATGCGATCAATGTATTCAGTGAGTTATAATAATAAGAAAAATTTAGCTACGGACTAGAGGAGCCGCGAAAAATTGGCTAAGTTATTATGACTTGTGTTTGTTTTTATTAGAGAAGTACCGTGGAAAGGTTACCGTGCAGAAGATAGCTGGACTGCTAAGTCGGTAGGTAATGGTGTTGATGAAATAGTATGCAGAACATCGAAGCGTATACTTTAAAGATGGAGGTCAGTTTCCTTGGAAGCGAGGTGAGGAACCCTCCACGACATTCTGCTTCCATTTCTGTGAAGGATGGAATTCATGGTTAAATCTTATTTCTATGAACTATAGAAGGAAGAAGTTTCAATTCGAATTCGAGCGAGGATAGTAGGAATCAAGCTATTTGAATGAGAATGAGAAAAGTAAAAGGATTGAAGAGAATCCATTTATATATCCGTTACAACCTGAACAAAAGGTATAAGATTATTTTTGAAAAACTGTACAAGGCAACATAAGAAAAAACCGATGGGTAACCTGTCATTATTTTAATAATTTATTGTATTATTAAATTTAATTTAAATTGAGAAAGCTTTTATTGGGACTTTGATTGAGCGGAGTAGAGACCCTCAGTACGTCATTAAACAAATAGTTCTTAGAGTTAGATTATCTGTCTAAATGTAGAGAGATAATATTTAAAGAAGTTAAGTCAGTTTAGAGTAATGAAAACCATAACAAGATTTGAGTGGAAGAATATATAGTTAAGCATATTTATTTCATTTATAGTATCTTGTAAGATTAATCTGAAAGAAAAAAAAATGAAAGCTAGAGAGATGTAAAGAAATTTTGGTGATTGATCTCACCCATAGACTTTTTTTTGTATCTCTTCGCGACTTACCTCGATGTTAAATGAAGTATGCGATCGATGTATTCAGCGAGTTATAACAACGAGAAAATTAGCAACGGGCAAGAGGAACCCGCGATAAATTTCCAAGTTATTGTGACTTGCTTTTGGTTTTTTTTTTTTTTTTTGAGAAATGCCGTGGAAAGGTTACCGTGCTGAGGATGCTCGACTGTTGAGTCGGTAGGTAGTGGTGTTAGAAAAACAGTATGTAGGACATCGAAGCATATACTTATAAAGGTGGAGGTTAGTTTCTCGTGATGATATGGCAAGAAACTATTCACGATACTATTCTTCCATTTCTGTGAAGGAAGTAATTCATGACTGAGTTTATTTTCATGAGTTATGGAGGAGAAGTTTCAATTCGAATTCAAATGAATAATGGATATGAATTATATAATTTGAAGGAGGATTATAAATAAATAAAACCGTTACACTATTGGCCACAAATGACCAAACAATTCAAAGAATTTGTTAGAAGTTGCGAAATTTGTAATCGTAATAAATATGAATTGCATCCTTTTAAGGATCCTTAAGGATGGAGAGGCTCCAATTGCTAAGAAAGAGGGGGAGCAGTTGCACTTAGACATTTTCTTTGCCCAAAAATTAAAATTTTTAAACATGTATAGATTCTTATTCAAAATTCTTAGTTATCAAACAAATTGAAGACAGGAAAAAATTAGACGAAAAAGTATAAGAACTATTACAAAGTTTTCTGGAAAAATATCTTTGTGTCGATAATGAACTAGGATTTTCAACACCCCAATTCAAAACATTAATGCAAAGACTAGGAATACAAATATTTTTCTGTGATCCAAAACACAGTACTACCAACGGACAAGTGGAACGAATCCACTCTACACTCATAGAAATAGCTAGATGTTTGAAAGAAGAATTTCACTTAATAAGTGACTTAGAATCAATATTTAGAGCAGTACATCAATACAATAAAACAATTCATTCCGTCACAAACAAAAGACCCTTTGAAGTCTTATTTAATAAGTCAAACGAGGATTTACAACCAAAACTTTTATCAGCTCAGCAAAAAATGTTGAAAAGAAATAAGCCAAATACAAAGATAAAGACATATAAAGAAAACGATATTATTTATGAAAAAATTTTAGGCGTTAGAAATAAACTTCAGCCAATGTTACTAAACAGTCAACTTGGCAGCACACAACGATGACATTTCACCAAACGGATATTAGAAAATCTTTCGCCATTTTTTCTGAAATCGACCAGCCCGAGGAGAAGAAGTCAAATAATAAACCTAGAAACTAAAAAGGTCTAACTAAAGGTAGGAAAAAATAAAAAAAAAACTTATAATTAACTTATATTAACACTAATGTATCCTTTAGAAAATTAAAGCTTCCTTTCTAAAACCAAGAACAAACGTCTTGTAATGTTTGCATGCTCAAGATTTTTCCTTGCCCAATACTTTAACTTTTTGTATTAAACATCTACTTGAAGAAAATTCATCTTTAATCAACAATCATCCGCAAACCATCATCTTCATCATAAACTCACTTCATCGTCAGTGCATCAACACCTAGCATACGCATAAATTCATCAGAACTACCATTTTCATCTGACATCGCCACTAAGATTCATCTCATCTGCCTGCATCACCATCTAGTATTCGAAAGTAAACGGTAAGTCATTCCAATCTTTTTCCTTTACCTTATCCTTATAAAATATTGCTGTATATACGTATGTATGTATATATATACAAAGTCGAAAGAAAAGCCTTGAACTCTCTACCTCAGTTAAAGCATTATATTATAAGAATGCCCAAAAAGAAGAACCTCCCGAGTTGTCCTTCAATTGCAAAGCTTGCAAACTGGCGGATAGGGACGATATGGTACAATGCGACATCTGCGATCAGTGGTACCATTATATTTGCGTCGAGGTAACCAGTGAAATAGCAAATAGCGATTGACAGTGCTCAAAGTGTCGACCAACAAGTAGCTAAACGACAGCAGTCAACGATAATGCCAGGAGCAACGCGAATGATAACGCACTTGAAGGCGCACCTTCTACAATGCCACCACCAGAGAAGAGTCCGCATCCCCATTACCTATCGCAACACTCCACCACCTCCGAAGCGAAGCAAGCTGGAAAAACATCAAGGTCAAAACAACGAGAACTAAAGCTACAACAACTGCAGGAAGAAAAGGAAATGAAGGAACGAAGCGACAGAGAGTTTCGGAAAAAGAAGTATGACATGCTAGAGGAACTATTGTCAGACTCATCTGATTCCAGAAGTGACGAAGAAAACTCACTGTTGGAAAACAACCTAGTACAACAAAAAGGCCCCTTCAACCACAAGAACGTCTCAACACCTGTACAGTGAAATGCAAAACAGATTAAAACTTCGATGCACCATCTGAAGGTACATGTCTCTCAACCATCGGCAACAGAACCATTCAGTGACGCAACACCACCTCGCGATCTACCAACAGTAACCAATTCGACTAACGGCACATCGAATGAAAAGCCGGTACCGAACAAGCAGCAAATGGCAGTCAGACAAGTAATGGCAAAAGATCAGGTGACATTTAGTGGCCGCCCGGAAGAATGGCCACTCTTCATAAGCTGGTTTAGCAACACAATAACATCTTGTGGATTCACGAACACAGATAACCTCCGTCGTCTACAAAACTGTTTAAAGGGCGAAGCATTAGATGCCGTCAGGAACAGACTTCTCGTTCCTGAACAAGTTCCGGGTGTTTTGGATACGCTCAAAATCCATTTTGGTCAGCCAGAAGTAATCATCTATAGTCTTGTGGAAAAAATTCGTAGAGAACCACCCCCACGACCTGATAAACTACAATCGATAATAAAATTTTCTCTTGCAGTGCAAAATATTTGCGGAAGCCACTGGACTGCGTGGGCATTTAGAGAACCCATCTCTGTTACGAGAGTTGACGAACAAATTGCCACCAACTATTCGCCTCGATTGTGGTAGTCACCGAAAAAACTTAAGTGTCGTTAACCTTTCGACGTATAGTACATGGCTGGAAGGGGTTGCTCACTCCGCGCTCACCGTTAATCCACTCCACGAAGTAAACAGTCACAGCAGGGCTAACAGCAAAGCAACCGTCAATGTTCATCAAGACGCACAAGCACCAGTGCAAAAGGATAATAAAAAATGTGTGCTTTGTGCATCCCACTGTAAGGCTGCCGACCAGTGTCAAACATTTTTAAACATGAACCTTAACGATCGATGGAATGGGGTCAAACGCCACACAGTCTGCCGCACATGTTTACGTCAACACGGAAGGAATCGCTGCTACCTCCAGAGGACCTGCGGAGTCGATGGCTGCACTTTCAAACACCACCAGCTTCTTCATAAACAAAGTGAAACACCATACAAATCGGGAACAGTACAACTTAACCACCATCGCAAGCCAAACGAAGAAACCATTCTATTTAGAATAATCCCAGTCACGCTGAGCAGAAGGAAATAAACACCTTTGCCTTCCTCGATGATGGCTCATCGATATCCCTTGTCGACGAAAGCCTCGCATTAGAATTAGGAGTCAAAGGGAAACCGCAGCGGCTTTGCCTTAAGTGGACTTCAAACACACATCGTATACAGAACAGTCATCTAAAATTATAAACATAGATATATCCGCATCGACATCCAGTAAGAGATACAATATTTCAATTCTACGTACCGTGAAATCACTCGACCTTCCAAATCAGACCATCAACTCCAGTGAATTGTCATATCATTACGAACATCTAAAGAGTGTACCCATAGAGTCTTACACAGCCAAGAATTTTGTTGGGACTGAGTCACTGGAAATTAAGCGTTCCCTTGCAAACCAGAGAAGGAAAGAAAGACCAGCCGAAACAAAAAGTAAAGACAGACTTAGGAAACAAAGTATTAATTTATAAAAACGACCGAATAATACATAAAGATAACATTAAAATTTGAATCTTTTTCAAAAAAATAATTCTACAATTTACAATAACTTTCATTCTAATGATGCAAGTACATAACGGCCAAGGACAAAGACTAGAAATATAGTACTTAAACGACGGTCAGGGATTTGTATTAGTTAAAAGCGATGAGCTTCAAATCATCAATAAATTATACAAAAATCCTTTGCACAATAAATTTGGACTCATGGATAAAAAACTTAGAATTAATAAGAACTAATATAGGGAACTTCAGTTTTTGCAATTATTACCAAAGTATGTTACACAATTTTAAAGCACTTGAAGAAGAAATAAATAATCTTCTACCACATCATACCAGAACAATAAGAGGCTTATTTGATATTTTAGGTAAAGGGTTGAAATTTATATCAGGCACAATGGTTGCTGATGATGGATAAGATATCAAACAAAAATTAGAAACCAACGATAAAAATGATAAGAACATAATTGATAGCCTTAATGATCGCGTTAAAATTAATGATCAATTCAATATCGCAATGAGAGCGTTAACCGACCATATTAATCAACAGCAAAAACAAATAAGTAACCAATTAGAAGATCTTGGAAGAACAGCTAAAGACGTAACAATAGAGTATATGCAACATACTTTCCAAATTCAATATGATATCCAACTTCTTAGAGATCAAGTTAGAAAAGTTCAAGAAAATTTAATGATGTGCAGGTTAGGCACATTAGGAAGAGACATTTTGACCTCACACGATTTTAAAACATATAATAAGTTAACACATTTTAACCCCGAAATAGTCAACAGTTGATAGTGAAATAAAGTATATATTTATTTTTTTAAAAAGAAAATCTGTTTGTCTATTTAATTGGCGCCCTAGCAGGGACACAAAAAAGGAGAACAAAATTTTAAATTAATCCTTCAGCGACTTTTGTGGACCAAAAAATTTCAGACTTAGAATCTGAACACCAAGGACACTCCAAGAAGGTAGAAAAAATTTAAGTTTAATCCTTCAGCGATTTTTTGTGGACCAAAAAATTTCAGACTTGAAACTTGATCAGGGAAGTAGGCGCATCAGAAGCCGAAATATCAACTTAAACCTTCGAGAAAGTAAGGAATTTTATAATTTAACATATTTATATTTTAAGTTGGCGAATAATTTAAGTTGTATTGAGTTTTTTTTTGAATCGTAAAATAAGAAGTGGTTGTAGTTTGAAAACAGTAAAACAAAGTGTTAAGATAAAAAACAATCATAGGAAGCAATCTGAAAGGTTTTTGTGTTAAGATTTAGAAAATAATTGTAAACAAAAAGATGACAATGACGCAAGAAGAACTCTCGATGATAGTAAGTAGGTTAGTGGCAGATGCCAACCAAAAGTTAACCGAGGAGGTAGCAAGACTTAGTAGCCAGCTTTCTACGTTACCGACAAAATGCGAGCAGAGGACAGGAGACAGGACTCGGCAGTTCGATTTCAACCCCGAAATAGTCAACAGTTAATAGTGAAATAAAGTATATATTTATTTTTTAAAAAAGAAAATCTGTTTGTCTATTTAATTTAATATAACATTAAGAGATTTAATGGTCATTAAAAGTTCGCCCATTTTTCATGAAGAAAAAATAATTTTTGTTGTAATGATACCAAACTTTTGTAATAATACATATCATAAGATGATACTGGAACCCGTTCCAAATAAAAAGAATTTAGAATTAGTCATACCGCACAGAGAACCAATTATTATGTGATGATATCTGGTACAAATACACGAATGATCAAATTATATTAAAAAAAGAATCAATGTATAAATAACTTACTGAAAGAAAATCCGATTTATAACTTTGCAGTCGATAAAGAAATAGAAATTAAACAGTTAAATAACAACATTGTAGTAACTAAAAATATTCCGAAAACTAAACTGATACATAACTAACACATATGAAACCATGTTATATGGCAATATTCTTATTAATTTTGAAAATTGTAAGCTATGTTTAAATAATAATACTTACGAAAATATAATCATTACCGAAAATTTTGTATTCCCTACTTTTAAAGATATAAAGTAAAAAACATAAATCTGAACACAAGTCTTCCAGAAAACTCCATTATAAAAACATTGAATTGTATTAATTCAAAAACTGGTCCCTCAAGCCTGGTTTTCACTATGCTGAGGAAAAGTTTGTGCTCGTCGGGTTTCACTGACTTGAACTAAATATCTTCACATGCTATAAATTTCCCTAGGTTTTCCGACTTTCCATCGAAAGCCGGGACAGTATTGATAATATCCATAAATGTATGCTATGAGTCAACTGAAGTACATTCAAACCAACTTATGCGTTGCATTAGAAACTCAACATCATCTACGACTCCTAATAAGACCTTAAAGTTCAAGCAAAAGTGGTTCGACAATGAATGCATGAAAAGTCGTAAAAAATCATTTGCTCTTTTTAATGCTATGCGGAATTCCAACTGCCAAGCTTTAAAAGAATTGTATGCTGAAGCAAACTTTCGGTATAAACAAATGTGCCTGGAAAAAAAAACTGCATATGAAAATAACCAAGCATTCAAACTGGGTCATACAAAAAGTTCAAAGGAATTCGGGAAGATCACAAGGGAGATAAATGGTTCAAATTTCGCGATAGGCATAGGACTAACTGCTGAAGTCCTAGCAATGCACTTCAAAAACCTTTTTTATGGCAAATCGACACTGAGCTACCAATTTGCGGAGCCTTGGATAACCAATGAGAGCTTGGACCAAGAAATCACAGTTCCCGAAATACTTGCTGTTCTTCAGAGAGCGAAAAATGGAAAAGCACCGGGTGAGGATGGAATCACATACGAATTTTTCAAGAACGCTCCCCCGAGTTTTATCAACCAATTGAAGATCTTATTCAACAAAGCATTCCAAAACGAGGACATCCCTAACTCATTTAAAAGATCAGTGATCTTCCCGATTCACAAAAAAGGAGATATGGATGAGGTTGAAAACTACCGAGGAATCTCATTTATCAATGTCCTGGCGAAATTGTTTTGCGGAGTTCTTGCAGCCAGGTTGGAATCGTGGGTTGACGCCAACAATATCCTCACTGAATTTCAAGCTGGTTTTAGAAAAAACTATTCAACCACCGATCACATTTTTACAATAACTTCAATTGTCAAAGCTTTTCAAGCTAGGAACAAAAAAGTATTTGCATTCTTTGTGGATTTCAAATCAGCTTTTGACCTGATAAATCGGAATGCTCTGTTTTATAAGCTCTCGCAAATAGGTATTTCAACTAAATTCATACACGTAATAAAGGAAATGTATTTCAATTCACAAGCTGCTGTCTGGGATGGATCAGATTATTCAAAATGGTTCCCAACGGATAATGGTGCGCTTTTGTTCACATTATTCATTAATGATATAGTGAATTATCTTCCTGGTGGAATTCGGATTTCCGGAATGTCAATAAATGTACTGCTATATGCCGATGATTTGGTTTTATTGTCAGAATCAGCCGATGTACTTCAGCTGATGATAAACCGTTTATCAGAGTATTGCTGCAAATGGGATCTTGTGATTAATACTAGCAAATCTAAGATTATGGTATTTTCAAGATCTTCTAGGAGCCAGAACCGTTATAATTGGTACTACAATGGTAACCTTCTAGAAATAGTACGCGATTATAGGTATTTAGGAGTAAAACTTAATACGAAGCTGGACTTTAACGAACATCTAATTGAGAAAACCAACTCATGCCAAAGTAGGTATGCTAAATCTCTCGTGGAGAAATGTCTTCACAAACAAACGAGTTCCACTCTCTGCAAAATACAAAATATTCGACGCTGTTGTGAGGTCTACACTTTGTTATGCAGCTCAAGTGTGGGGTATGGATGAGTACGAAGCGATCGAAAAATTCCACAGAAACTTCTTAAAAAAGCTTTTTAACCTGCCTCTTCAAACGCCGAGCTATGCGTTATACATAGAAACAGGACTTCCTAAACTTTTTATCAGCACATTGAAGACCCAAGCGGACTATATCGTAAAAGTTTTTGATCAACCAGGCGAACGGCTGTCCAAAAAAATGCTTCTGTACGAAATAAGAAATGAAGATTGGTGGATGAAGAAATGGAAAGATATGGCAATCAATTTTGATGAAGATATATCGATGGATGGAAGAAACTTGGTTGTTTTGAAAGAGAAGCTCTATCGCATTATTGGAAAATACGAAAACTCTGTGCATGATGGATTTAAAGCTAACGCTCGCCAGTCCTTTAGTAGATTCCTGTACTCCCAACTCAATTTGAGCTTAAATCAAGCAAATTATTTTAATGACTCATTGAGCTACAACGAGATCTCCCTAATATTTAAAGCAAGATGTGAACTCTTAGGACTCAACGGAACACCTTACAATGGAAGTTTTAACCAATTCTGCTCTTTATGCAATCTCAAATCTAAAGAAGACTGCTTTCATTTCATTAGTATATGTCCAGTTTTTGCATCCCAACGTTTATCATATTTTGGAAAAAGGTCGCTAACAATGCATGAAACAACAAAACTTTTGAACGAAACGAACTGGAAAACTCTCGCATCATTCTTGAAAGAAATATCCAAGTATAGGATGTTGCTAATATCAGAATTTGAATAGTTATACTTTTTTATTATTTTGTAATGAAAAGAATCTTTAATATACATTTATTCAAAATTGCTAACCGAGCTGACGGCAAGACCATAGCTTAAAATTCATTCAAATTGTTAACAAATGTATCAAAACATTAAATCAATAAATGAATACTTACTTACTTAAGGGCCAACTATAATGCACTTTGCCGAACTTACGCCTACTTACGCGAGCGAGCCAATACACTATTTTATATGACAGTAACTATAATAGACGTTCTACTCAGTTTCGTTAAATTTCGCTCACTTTCGCGCAATTAAGCAAGAGCCATTGGATTGGCTCGAACTTACGTAAATGTCAAATTTAAAGCGTATCAACCATAGGGGAAGAAAAGAAGAGAGAAAACAAACACTTCTCTTGCTCCGCAACTGCCATTTGTCTACATTGTGTGGTGTGGTTTGCCTTTTTTTTGTGTATCTCTTCTGTGGTATCAACTGAACTCAAATCAGCTCAACGCATGTTTACATGTTAAGTAGCCAGAATCCATTATAGTTGCTCTTTGTTTAACGAACACTTTCGGAAACTTTTCGTCTGGTTTTTGACACTAGCCTAAGCTGAGCTAAGTGCATTATAGTTGGCCCTTTACTCCTTTAAATTCATTTTATATTCTGTCATTTCCGAAATGTCAGAGACTGAATGAAAAGGCAAATGCTCAAATAAAATTACTTTAAGTTTTTGATTGCGGGTAGTAATTGTGAAGAAGTGAAGTGAATCGAGAGACGAGAGAAAACAAAGAGTTTAATTTTTGGTTCGTGTAGAAGGCAAGATAAATAAATTTAATAAACACTTGTGCTGTTATTTTTAAGTTATTACTATTATTGTAATTTTTTATATCCTTCTATATTGTACTATAAAAGGTTTGTGTATGTCTTACTTGTACACCGCTATTTAATAAAAATAGAAAAGAATTGAAATTGAATTGAATTGAACACTTTAATTAGGTCAATAGATAGTAAAAATTGATTTCGCTTCAATATATTTAAATCTTTTTGATTTTAATAAAAATAATAAATAATAAAAAATAGAATTTGCTGCTGTTGATGTTAAAGTTTTTTTTTTCTACTGATGTTGGTGTTTATGTTTCACTTGCTAGGCAGGCTTCACGCCCTTTAGCTGTTAATTACGGCCTGGTCTTTTCACTGCCTTATTTTTGCCTCCGGCGTCCGCTTGGGAATTCGCCAGGTCTTAATTTTATAGGGCTTTTTTTTACTTAATTACACAACACATACAAAAAATTACTTACTGGTGTTTAGCCCCAGTACGCATCAAGAGTCAACGAAATAAACCTCTTGTGTTTTGGTAGGGATAGTAACTATCCTGGGATAAAATGAGTAATCCCTCCGCTGCCACCAATGTTACGTTCTGCCGTGCTTCCTTTTTTATAACAAAGGGAAGAGCAGGTGACGGAGAGTCAAAATAAGAAGATTGTTCAAACATATTTGAACATGAAATTCATCTTTCGGCACAAAATAAATCAAAATCAAGCGATCTATGGTTTCAACTGGACATACACCCAGTTGATATTAATACCTGAGGATCAAATGATCAACAAAATTATACAAAAGTTGATTGGCGTAAATCACGGCCTAAACAGTATTTAAAGCGTAACCGGGGCTATAACAACGGTTAGTAAAAAAAAAATTTTTTTTGGCGTAAACCACGGCCCAAACAGTGGTTTAAAAGTCAATTAAGTGAAAAAAAGACAAGGTTTTGTATTTTAAAAAGAAAACTATGTCGAAAACTATAGAGGCACTTTTTATCAAGCAGAAAGAAATTGGCAACGAAATCGTCACAATAAAACGAAGACTGCAAGATAAGACCACTAGAAAAGTGGTGTACGAAGAGCAGGTCAAACGTGTGGAAAATCTATGGAAAGATTTTCAACTAAATCATGCTAAAATACTCGAGTGTGGCGAAAACAATGAAGGCGAGTACATCAGCAAAAAGTATTTCGAAGGGAAAAGCGCTTTTGTGGATGAAATTCACGAATTGCGCAGTAAAATAAATGAAGATACGGTTAGTTTCACAGCATCTTCGAGCAATACAGCTGCCCAAAAACCGCTAATACAACGGTTCTCCAGAAAGATACAAAATTTTATGCAGTTGGCAGCAGAAGCAGAGGTTGAATATGAGCTCAGCCAAAAGTCGCAGCTTAGTTGTATCAAGTACCAACTTGAATCAGAATATCAAGCGGCTTCGGAAGCATACAATAAAATTTCTGTAGAAATCATGACGCATAAAATCGAGGACGCTGAACAAAAGATGAGAAAGGTCTATTTTAACATGCTTACAAAAATATCGAGACGAATAGACCTGCTGGAATCCAATCACAGATCATCGAAAAAATTAGAGGACATTAAATTCCAACATTTTATGCTGACATAGGAGACTGGTCTTCTTTTTATGATCTGTTCAGGAAGTTGGTGCATGAAAACGGGCATTCATCCGAAGCTGAAAAAATGTTTCGTCTGAAATCGCACGTAAAGGGTGAAGCAGGTAAACTCATTCAACACCTTAAAGTCAAGGATGCAAATTATACAGCTGCATGGGATCTTTTAAAGCAAAGGTACCAGAATCGAAGATTCTTGTTTTCAACCCAAGTGGACAAGTTACTGGATCAACCTACAGCATATAGCGATTCAGCAGCAAGCATCAAACAACTTTTGGATAAAACAAACGAATGTATTCACGCATTGAGGGCGCTTGACATTAAGTTGGACGATGCCGAACCCATAATAGCCCAAATAATAGTGCGAAAATTTGACAGAGATGGGTTGAAGCAATATGAGCAGAATATACAAAAATTGAAGGAAATACAAGATCTCCAAGATGTATTAGACTTTCTCAGCCATCAATACCAAGCGTTGGAAGCAGTTAAAACAAAACAACAAGGCGGGATAACCCATCGGAAGGAATATCCAAGACCTTCAAATTCATTTTATGCAGTGCATCCAAAATGCCTCTACTGCAAAATCCAGGGACATCTCATTCACAAGTGCCGGAAATTTTTATATTTCGATAATTTTAATCGAAGTTCTTGAATACAAAATAATAAACAATACGACAGATATTAAATTTTCTAATAGTGAATTAAAATGTAGAGATTGTGGTAAAGGGCACAATACTTTAATTCACAGTAAATTTTCTACGGAAGGAAGATTCCACAAAGAAAATAAACCAGTAAAAACCTCTTCTATGATGACAAAAGACGAAATTTCACCAGCAGTGCTTTTGGCAACTGCGCAAGTAAAGGTAAAATCTTCAAGTGGAGAAATTATATTGTTAAGAGCGCTGATTGATCAAGATTTATATATATAAAAAAAACTGGTTACAACTGTTTTAATAGCGAGTAATAACTTAGTGTGAGGAAATCAAAAATATTTCTTTTCTCAATAAAAGAACACTACAATATGAATACAAAAAAAAAAAAAAAATTTATCTGGCTTACATAATCATTTTTTTTCCTTGGGTAATGATTGGTGTTTAATGCGTAGTCGTAGCAGTAGTTGTTGTTTTTTGTTGATTGCCTCGGCGTGGCAATTTCGTCCTTCCTTCCTTCTTTTCGACAACAGGAATTGGCTTACCTCTGTGGGATGTATTTAGTTTTTTTTTTTCACTTTCACTTTCACTTGATTGAGTTACTGTTCGTACGTATTTATGATACGTTTTTAACGCGCGCACCCATTAAAATTCGTTTTATTAGAAAAATTTACTTGGAACACGATTGGAATTTTTCGATGATTAATTTTCTTTATTTTCTCTTTTTTTTTTGAAATATTTTCTCATAGTCTTTTTTCAGTTTTACTTTCACGACACTTTTTATTTTTCACTACTTACTTTAGGGAAAGAAGCTATGCACAACCAATTTTCGGATGTGACGAAATTCATTAAGTACGAGATATGTTTCAAAACAAAACAAATATCGGACGAAGCCAAATTCTCTATTTTACATCAAAAAACTAACCACCACCAATTGTCAACGAAATCCTTAATACAAAAGGAAACCTATTCATTTATTTCATTTCGTCTCCTGCACATAATAGTTTCTAACTATCACATTCTGTCTGTCATATCAATGCATCGCTATTCACAAAAGAAGCAGAAAATCAATGTACGATTGTATTTTCATCATCTCATCATCATCATCTTTCCTTACAATGTGTATTACTTTATTTTACCTTCCTCTGCAATAAAAACACACAACATATATACTCGGTTTCAACATTGATCATGGATTTTATTGCTATGCGAATATGGGTCACTTACTTAAAACTACTTGCTCATACACAATCTATGCCCAACCAAATATCGGACGTGACTAAATTCTCTAGCGTACAACCAAAACCAAAAACAGTTATAAATTTATAAAGGTAAAATTTTTTTATGTCATCCACATCATGAATTGATTCTTCTTACTATGCAATTGCAGCTTGTTTTATGTAAGCAATGTTCATTCGGTAGGACTGCAAATGTTCAATGTATTCATAGAGGAATAAAAGAACAAGAGTGCAAAACTCACACATAAAATTGAATCCGTCCTCAAGCTGACTTTACAAACATCACTTTATTTCGAGGACTTTGTTCAACCCCCGACAACCTTAAAATAATTTCTTTCAAGAAATCACCATCCTTACTCTATAGAATATAATAAAACATACCAAAGATCTATCATGCTAATCTGTAAAATTTCATGCTCATGCCCAATCTATGCCCAAACAAATATCGAACGTGTTAAAATTCTCTATCGTCAAGTATTAACAAATTACCAAAATCTCTCATCCTCGTTCTAAGATCTATCAACGGATCGTATGTATTGTTCAAAATACACACAGCTTCAATTTTTTTCTTTACCAATTGTCCATGTGCCTCTAGACGCTTTTATTATCCTCTGTTCAACGCCGACAACCTTATAATAATTCCTTTCAAGAAAAAACCATCCGTACTCTTTGGCATAGAGTAAAACATACCAAAGACCAATCATACTAAGGTGTAAAATGTACACACAAATATCGAATGAGAGCAAATTGCAAGAAAAAAAATCCAACCATCACCAACCGCCATGCCAGTGAAATCTAATAAAAAAAACCTATTCGTTTATTTCACTTCGTTTTGTGCACATAAAATTTTTAAGTTTCAAATTCTAGCACCTTAAAGCACATAATGATAGACGATATATCAGGCTTTCAAATGCATGTAGTCACTTAACCGAACAACACTGAACACATATAGTTTTTCTCTCATAAATGTAAAAATTTAATAAAAAATACTCCATTTTTTCTATTCTAACCACCAAAAAATAGTAAACACCCCATGATCTAAAATTGTTAATTACTTTTCAATTCTCTAATATCTTATTTATTAATTGTAATCAAAACTTTTTATAAAAAACATACACAGCACTCGTAAGAAAAATAAACCAAAACTACATTCACAAGCCAATTGACACTGAAATTATCACCAACTCCTACTTCAAGACCAATTTTTTTTATTTTACATGCCTCCCACACAACAGTTTTTTCTTAATCGCTTATAAGAAGGTTTAGGCTGAAAAAAAACCTGTTTTCGCATCAATTTGTGCTACTCATTTTTTCAATTAAATGCCACTAGATGAGCGAATTCTCACACTGTGCGAGGTGCGACGCCGACGGCACCCTTTTGGCTCGTTCAGAATTTTCCCACGCTCATCAGAATTGTCCCAGGCTCAACTGCCCCTATACCTACTCTGGTTCTAGAATGCTGCCACAATTATGTCAAAATTGTATATACCCTGTAAATTCAGCAAACTTTTTCAAATCTACTTTTTGGTGTGTCTACAACTTTCGCTAATACGTCAAACATTGGCTTTGCTGTCACTATGATTGTCATTTTATTGCAATAAAGAAAGTAGCAGCCAGAACGACCAACGCGTCATCAACAGCACCCAGAACGAGCACCACGGCACGACAGTAAGTAAAAGCAAAAACCAAACTGCAACAAAAATGCATCAAGGAATATTCGTAAGAAGACTTGATGGAAATAATGTCGACATGTTCGTCTTTAAATTTCGACGAAAGTGAATTAAAAAAACTTCCAGGAAGCCGAAGAAAACCCAATCGAAGAAACAAGCAACAAATTAGAGCACGAATCGGATTCCGATTCCCTCAAAGAATTTTTAAACCTGTTAGAAATAAGAAGTATGTAAAAACAAAAAGTAAAAATTGGATTTTTCTTCATTGGATACTTCCATCTTTGTAGGTAAGAAGCCATGTCAAAAAGGAACCCGGGCAACGCCGCCGCCCGCCGGGTACTTTCGGCTAGTTTAAATAAAATAAAGCAACTTTTTAGTCTTCTAAATCTAGTATCTAGAGTCAGGAAACATATACATATAAAGCTCTTATCTGTGTGTCGAACAGTTTAAAAACGGAGTCATCGAATGTTGATTATTTTTTTCTCTTTTTTTATCTGTGGCCACAAGCCTTAACCGCTTATGTCGAGTTATGACAATACTTAGTTGATGTTATAATCTTGTTCAGGGTATTCAAATCTATGTTCTGTAAATTTTTTAGGTTGGTATCTCTTATTATGAGAAAGTTATGGCGGAAAAACGTAATGACTTAACTCATTTTTTTTGAAAAAAATTTTACCAAAACAAATTAACTGACAAAAATATATTTTTTCATAATTCTCAATTTTCTTAACTTCAGTTAAGTTTTCAACCACCAAGCTAATAATTTTATAATAATCACTTATCTTCAGTTAACTGATTTTTTTATTTTCGTTTGAAACTTCTATCGCACTTCACTAGAATCCTAAGTTTAGATAAGAAATCCGTTGATTTTTTAATATTGAAAACCGAATCTTTTACTATGTCCTATCTTAAGTAAAGTTCTTTCTCCTCCAACTAGAAAAATATATTCTTTTTCTTAACTAGACTTAAGTTGTTATGGCAAACGGCAGTTAGGCTTTTTTGCTAACTTCACTCGACTTAAGTTGTTTTTTCAAAACAGAATACGTTTGTCTGAAAATCATAAGTTCAGTTACGCTGTACTTCCAAACTTAAATTTAAAAAGGAATTGATCTACATAAATTTAGTTTTTTTTGGCAAAATAAATTTATGTGTATATCCAATATTGATGAGTCATTAAGTTGAGATAAGTCGTTGTGAACGGTCGTATCATCAGTGTTAGTGTGAAAATTTATTTATTGGAAAGTGATTTAAAGAAAATAAGCAATACAAAATGTCAAATAGAGCATTAAAAATGATTGAATTAGCTAAGAAGCTCACAGAACGTGCTAAGGACAAAGGTAATTATAAATTCTTTGGATGCTACTATAATTTTTTCTTTGTCGTGATACAATAGCTTCAAGTGTTGTGTAAGGACGTGTCTTTATGCACGTATCAAGAAGTTTGTGCTGTTTCGTGTTTAACGAATTCCTTTGAGTCTTTTTAGTTGGCAACAACAATCATATAGTTGGTGTAGAATAAACTCAGTCACATCATTTGAGGTGCCGAGAATCATGAGAATTCCATGTTCACGAACCGTTCTTGAAATTCCTCAAACAAAAGCTGGGGTAATATCGGGTTACATAGAAGTTTGTTTCTCATGAGAGTTCAGAGTATAGTTATGATGCATTTAATCAGTTAATAAAATGCTGTTATTTATCTGAGAAATGTCAATATGTCAACCTTGTAAGTGTTAAAAAATAAGTTCAAGTTAAAGTCTGACAAAGTGGTTTTTCAAAAATCTCAAATCGCCCTGAATATCATACTGAGTGTTTTCTGAGTCCTCGATGTGCCCTCAGCTCACCTTAAAGTAGCCATAGGTTTTCGCTAGAGGGAGTTCAGATGACGAACAGAGCAATCAAATGCCATGTATTTTTCTTCAAATGACAGGTATGCGTGGTTTGGGTGTTTAGCGTTTTTGATAACCGAAAGCCAAGAAATTTTTTGAAAACTAATAGGATTGGGTCATCCCAGGGTAAAGTTCAACAAACGAACATAATATTATTAACACCGCTTGTTTAGTTTATTGTTCCACGACCAAAGGACCTACCAATTTTAGTATATATTGCAAAAGAAACTACATAGCAACTTTGTTGGTAAGATAATGGTGAATCGGTTATAGAATGTGTGTTTACTTTTAATCCAATGCGTAGGAAGTCCTAAGAAACCGAAATTTCCAGCTGTTACACCATTAAACGACACAATTGAAGAATGGTCATGTAATGAAAACTTTTTAAATGATCTCTTGCCAAATATTGAAACCACTGTTCAAAAAGAAGATGATTTCTCAAAAGAAGCTAATTCCTTAAACAAACGATATTCTTTAAGGGAAACACAGTCTTCGAAAGAGGCGCATTGCTCAACATATGGACTTAAAGCTGGTACGTTCCAATAAACTTTTTTTTTAACTATTTATTTTTATTTATTTATAATCTTAGTTATTTTTTACCTAAATTTTAAAAATATGGTATTGTAATAAATAATAGGAACCTCTTTGTTTGCATAGATGAATTGACTGAAGGCAATGAAAATAAGGATGAGGAATGTACCAATGCCGAATGGATGGATTCAGATGACTCCATGCAAGATCCAGATTTTTTGTCAAGTAAGTCCAGTTATACTTCTTCCGAAAGTGATGATGAACTGATAGCGATGGGAGCCCAGATAGAAGCAGCTTTACTTTCACCTAAATCGAAGAATATGAAAAAACAACGGTACAGGCTTCGAAATACAGGCCAAGAATATAAATCAGAGAACGGAAAAAGTGTTCGAGCCAGAATTTGCAGACCGTTTGGTTCTTGTAGAAACAAATGCAAAGAGAAAATCGAAATCGAAAAGATAGAGTTCCTGTTTAATCATTATTGGTCCTTAGGAAGCTATGACCAAAGGATTTTATATATTGCTTCAATGATAAGTATTGAAGATAAGAAAAGTGACACTGTTTTAAATGCAGCCAACAGAAAAAGAAAACGTGAGAACACCATCAAATACTCATTAGAAGTTGATGGGAAAAAGTTGATCATATGCAAGAAACATTTTGAGCAATGTTTTGATGAGACTGAAAGTTTCTTGAAAAATGTCGTCCAAAAGAAATTGGGCTGTCCCTGGATTCCCTTCAAAGACTTAAGAGGGAAGCATACACCGGCAAATAAGATTGACTCAGAAGTTGAAAATGAAATACGGAATCATATTTCAAAATTCTCGGCATATGAAAGCCACTACAGTCGAAGGATACAAATCAAAAATATTTACCTGAGTCTATCAAAATATTCTCAAATTTTTAAAACCATGGGGCTGAAATCTAAACCACCGAAAGTAGATACGTGCTCTACTTGTGATACATTTGTGTCAAAGATTCATATAGCGTCTACTGAGACAGAAAAAAAAAATTTAATGCACTTAAAAAAAAGCCACTTAAAAAAGGCTGAAATGGCATATGAGGCCAAACGAAATGATAAAAAAGATGCAATGGAATCAGTTTTAACGAAGACGTTTGCATTTGATCTCCAGCAGTGTTTGCCAACTCCGTATCTGAGAAACTCCATTAGTTTTTATAAAAGGCAACTCTGGACATTCAATTTAACGGTTCACGATCTTGCTAGTAACAGCGCAAAATGTCATATGTGGCATGAAGCTTTGGCTCGGCGTGGAGGAAACGAAATTGCTTCTTGTGTTTACAAGTTATCAAAATCCATACAAAAAGAAACAAAATTTATTACCTTTTACAGTGATTCATGCTCCGGACAAAATAAAAATTCCTTTGTGGCTGCAATGTTCATTAAACTAATTTCAGACTCTAAGAACATTGAGTACATTGACCACAAATTTCTAGAGCCGGGACACACACACATGGAGTGTGATTGTGATCATGCGCTAATAGAACGGAAGAAAAAAAACTAATATAAAAATAGAAATACCAAGAGATTGGTACCAATTTGTGAATACCGTTGGTGCAAAAATTGAAGCGGTAGAAATGAAAAAAGAAGATTTCTATAATTTTTCTCTGTTCTCCAAACAATGTTTTTCTTGGAAACGCATAGATGAAGACGGTAACAAATTCAACTGGAATTCTGGAAGATGGCTAAGATATTCAAACGACTTCGGTCATGTTTCTCATAAGAATTCACTGGATAAATCCGAACCATTTAAAATTGTTAAGATTGGAAAGAGAGGTACGGCTTCCGGCCTACGCGAGTTACAAATAATAACAGAATTACCTCGAATTTCACAAGAAAAAAAGAAAGATCTTATGGATACAAAACAATTTATAAGTCCTGATTTCCATTCTTTTTACGATAGCCTTCAATCAAACATTGAGGAGCCAAACTTTCATCCGGATTTGACCGAACTTGAAAACGACGAAAATATATTATAGGGTGATTTATAGGGGGCATGTAAAACTTTTTATTATAAGAAATATGAATTCAAATGTATATTTTTAAGAAATAAAATATAACCCTAATGAAATTGTGTGTCTCCACCTTTTTTGAGAAAGTTAAAATAAGTTAAGTCGATAAAGATCGCTTTTGATAGTCAGCTTAAAGGGCTTAACTTTACATAGAAATTCACATGAAACATCTTTAAACATGACAAAGAGACCAAAGTAGATATAAGATACCTTAAAAAATATTTTTTATTACAGAAAAACAACTTAACTCTACTTAGGTTGTTCAAAGATTATAAAGTTCAATGAGGAAAAACGGTTTAAGTGTGCTTTTTTCCTAATTGCTGCTTAGTTAATAGACAAACACTTACAGGCTTTTAGAGGGCAGAAAATAAACACATTATCTTTATTTCGACAAAAAAAAAATTGTTAAAATCATTGGTTCCTGGTGTGAATAAAGGATTTTAAAAAGTCCAAAACTTAAAACTGCTCTCCTGAAAAGTATGCAAAATCGACTTAAGCGGTTAAGGCTTGTGGCCACAGTTTTAGGTGTTTGGAAACCGGGGTGGACATACGAATGTCGAATTTCAGGGCTCTCCGAATTAAGAAAAATGATCTTAAGAGAAGAGGTAGATAGTTTTTGGGGTAGGCTTTTAGAATTTCAAAACGAAAATCAAGAAAAGCCTTTTGAAATTCCTTCTAAATTTGTTATGAATATACTTTCCTTACGTCATGCTAATGCCAACTGCGAAAGGATACTAAGCCATCTAGACTTAGTCAAAACAAAATTGAGAAATACTTTAAGCAATTATTCGGTTGCAAAAATTTTCTTCACGCCAAAGATCACATGAATTCTTGTGGCGGTGGCAATAAGTCTTAACCTAGTCTCTCAATGTTAAAAAAAACTTAGCAATAATATGTACAAGTATATGTATGTCAAGAGAGGTTAGTTTTACAAACAATGAGGACATTGTTGATTCTATGTAAAAATAAGTTTAAGCTTAATAAATATATTCGTAGAAAAATTTTAACAACATAACTTTAAATTGACTTGAAATAAATTTGCTTCTTTCTAACTTTTCGACTCTTTCTTTCTTAATAGAGGTGAGTGAAATATGAAGTTGTATGATTTTTCAGGTCCGTCTACTTTCAAGCTGTGATTTCTTCTCAACACATGTCTACATCTTTTCAAAGATAGCGTTGCTGCTAGAATCGTATCTAAATATAAATTGTGCCAAATTTATGCATTTGGCATAATGTCGCTTGGCACAATGTCACGGCACCTTATTATTCATCTTTATTGATATCAAATAGACACAACATAAAATTGAAACAACGGGCGAATTCCTAAACACAAGTCTTACACAAAAAATTTTGCGTTTATTTACCGCGAAAAATGTAAACAAAATTTCTAGTTGCGACCGAAAATGTTCAGCTAGAAAGAGACCATTAATCAATTTTTTTTTTTATTATCTACTAAAGGGCCAACTTTGATACACTTAGCTGAGCTTAGGCTAGTGTCAAAACCCAGCCGAAAAGTTTCCGAAAGTTTTCGTTAACCAAAAAGCAACTATAATGGATTCTGGCTACTGAACATGCAAACATACGTTGAGCTGAGTTGAGTTAAATTGATATTACAGAAGAGATACACAAGAGGGCAACCAGACCACACAATGTAGACAAGTGGAAGTTGCGGGGCAAGAGAAGTTTTGGTTTTCTCTCTTCTTATTTATTCCTCTATGGTTGATACGCTTTAAATTTGAAATTAATGTAAGTTCGAGCCAATTCAATGGCTTTTCTTGCTTAATTGCGCGAAAGTAAGCGAAATTTAACGAAACTGAGTAGAAACTTTAGTATGGTTAGTGTCATATAAAATAGTGTATTGGCTCGTTTGCTTAAGTAGGCTTAAGCTCGGTAAAGTGTATTATAGTTGGCCCAAATCTGTCACAAGCAACAAGTTAACCATTTTTATACATAAACACACCCATACACACAAAACCGCAATCGTAAGAATCGACAAATTGCCGGAAAAGCGCGACGAAGCCACTAACAACAACAATATTAACATATATTATATAGTAATACATTTTGCGAATCGATAAGAAACGATAAATAGCTATACAAAACTTATCAACGTTAATATACAGTGATTCCTGTTTATTAACCTCCCCGCTTTGATGCACAACCAGTTTATTTAAGCAATCTTTTTCCACGCTCGCCATTTTGTTTGGTATTGCTCACAAATTTACCCTGTTAAATGCCGATCGGATATTTACCCCCTCCGCTTAATGCCCTCTATTTATCAACAGTTTATCTAAAAAGCACGCATTTTTTTCATATAACTACTTTACTTCCACAAAATAAAAATCAAAATAAATTTCAAAATCAGCACAGGAGCAAAACTGACTTTACAGCAATTGAAATGTCATCAATGTCCAACAAAAACACAAGCAATACTACATATTTTCTCGGTTACGAAAGCTTTTAAGGTATTAAAGCGGGTCCTTTTATCAGGAGGCACGTAACCGGGTTTGAATAACTAACTTTCCCGGTTAATTACACATAAAAGATAGCAAAACCTAAGAAGTACTTATCCGGGGACGATTGTACTTTCTCGGTTACGAGATAGAGAGATGTTGAAACCGTGGTCGAGGACGTCTGTGTTTGGGAAGGCACAACCGTCCTTTATATAAAACATTAACTGTTTATAACTGTGATAGTGTAAAATTGTGGCTGACCAGTTACCACACGTTTTTTCTTTCCTTAAAACTTAAACTATACTGTAATTTGTAAGATTAAAAAGCAACTAGTTTCAGTAGGGTTAAGACTTACTGTAAATTAAAACAATGAAGGTGGGAAGAGCTGAGGAAACCGAGGTAGAGGATGAGGACTGGGTGTTTGTAGGGAAACAGCTTACGAGATAGAGAGATGTTGAAACCGTGGTCGAGGACGTTTGTGTTTGGGAAGGCACAACCGTCCTTTTTTATAAAACATTAACTGTTTATAACTGTGAAAGTGTAAAATTGTGGCTGACCAGTTACCACACGTTTTTTCTTTCCTTAAAACTTAAACTATACTGTAATTTGTAAGATTAAAAAGCAACTAGTTTCAGTAGGGTTAAGACTTACTGTAAATTAAAACAATGAAGGTGGGAAGAGCTGAGGAAACCGAGGTAGAGGATGAGGACTGGGTGTTTGTAGGGAAACAGCATTCCATAATTAGCATCCAGGCAACGCAAACCTAAACGATGCAGACCTATCATAAAACCGATCGTAAAACCGAAAAACAGTTTTACGATATCCTAAAACAACATCCGGCACATTAGTTTCCACCAATTCCAGGAAGGACTAATAATTATCATCATTCAATATTCACTATCTTAAACAAACCAAATTCTAAGAAAAACGAGAACGCACAACAGTGGAGTAGAGGAATGATTTCATGTGAGATAGTAAGAACACCAAGCTGATCAGTCAGTGCTCTTGTGAATTTTTGTATTATTATTTTAAGTTTAAGTAAAACTATTTTAATTCAATTGTAAAAAACGTTAAATTAATTTATATATGTATAAGTCAAAAAGGATCGCTCCCGTTCTAAAATTATCTAAGTCATAAAATGATAATAATAAAAGATATACTATATTTTCGTATATGAAACATAACCTTCTCTAGGTTAAGAAACTATGTACATATGTATGCATGTAAATTTATAGTAGCTTTCGATCATCATCGTCGAAAAAGAAAGAAAGGTAAAGGCAAACAACTCTTAGTTTTTTTGGTTTATTTCTATTGCATATGTTCATGTATTAGTGTTAAGGACAACTGCCAAAAGAAACTATTTGAATGCTCTTGAGCGCGAGCACAAAATGAAACTGACAGCCACGAGGCTATTCATATAAACAAATTTTTTAAAGATGGCCATACATTACAGCCGCTTTTAAACAAACTATCAATATTTGAATAAGAATTGAAAGACACATTGTAAAAAAAGCAAAAAGACTTTATAAATTTCAATTCAAAATTGCTCGTTTACGAACTTGTTTAAGGTATTAAAGCGGTTCCTTTTATCAGCAGATACGTAACCTGGTTTGAATAACTTATTTTCTCGCACAAAAAAGATAGCCAAACCTAAGAAGTACTTATTCGGGGAGCACTGTATTTTAAAGAAAATAAAGTCAATAAAAAATGGAATAAAACACTCATCAATTCAATATGTGGGTAGGGCACACATTTAATCCAGCCATCATTCATTCATCGGAACATCTTTCAAAATTCATAGCGCGGGAAATGCGACGCACTTATTTCACACTTAAAGTCAAGTTTCATAAAACTACGAGTCACAATCATAAAACAAAAAACAAAAAACACAAAGTTTAATATAAACCACAATTAAATGAATTCAATAATGCCGGCCGGCATCATGCTCACAAAAACGAAATGATTATTTTCTTTTCTAAATTCTATACTACTACCGTACTTCACACAACGCCATTGAAGGAAAGAATGAATTTGGAAAACAACCCCGACGATTGAATGGAAAAAAATACAACTTACGCATGCGATGCAAACAAGATACAAGATACAACCAATGTACTGTACATTAGTCAAAATGAAAGGCAACATTTCTGTGCGTCTGTTTGGTATCTGTTGTACTATTCTTTTATGTTTATATTAATGTACAAATCTCATCTGTCTCTTTACGTGTAAGCAATGAGAAAGAAGAGTAGCACCCAGTTGCTATTTATACCAATTAAATGAAGCAATATAATGTCAGAGGCCATCTGTTGAGGAATAGCTGCACGACGCGACGTCGGAACAACAGTTGAGACGCACAGGGTGCTCCATACCTGATTAAGTGATTATACATACTTGCAGCTTTTAGAGTCTGGAGAATGTACGAAGTGTACTGAAGATCACATAGATAAACAGGACTACGAATACAGTCCATACATATATATTTCAACAAATATTGTAAGCAAAAGCATAGAATGCTTGTAAAATAATTAATGAGGCTTATATCCACCAAGTCACATCTCATATGACTTAAGATTTCATAAAAAAGCAGATATTTAATCAAATTGTCTAAAAGTGGTAACAGTGTTTCACTTTTATCAAAATATCCTTCTTAAGGAAAATTTATTTTAGATAATTATACTAATGAACATAGACAAAATAAGGCAGCGAGAAGCATGTATATGATTTTTTTTTCTGCGGCGGGCGACCATCGAATTTAGTCCTGCTAGCCAATGAACTGAATGAAGAAAATGAAAATTTTTCTGTTTGGTCGGTAAAAAAAACATTTTAAGCTATATTAGCCGTATTTTATTGTAACGATGACCCAGATAGGATCATTGATTTACTTGCATTGAAACAACAATCATCTGAGCGAGATCCTGCTTTCTTGTTGGATCTATTTTTGTGATCCATGAATTAGATCTTCTTTATATATAATTCAAGACATAATGAAAAAGTTTTACAAAACAAAATATATATTCGTGAAATTATTAAGAATAAGTTCAAAATGACGAAATGCATGAGAATCGTTTTCCCCTAAAAAAAAGAACAAAAAATTAACCATTGAAAAAAAAATGTTCGTAGGGCATTTCTGCAACTCTTTTGAAATCTCATTTGAAAGAACAAATTTCACGCAGCTACAACTTGAAATAATAAAAAATATGATGATCTTAAGCTGTTTTATTATCATGATCCGATCCGGATTGGATCATTGTCATAATGAAACGCGGCTATTGTACGTACACTTATGTTCACACAATTAAGTCATTTTTATAAAATGAGGTCTAAATATCCATATGAGCTTCAACTATGACCTTAAATAACTTAGAAACCGTAAGAGTTAGCAAAAAATCCTAAAAGCCTTTTTTTGTAGAGCATTAAATTTGCTATAAGAACCATCATTAGTTGACATGATCTGTTCATTATTTCATACTGACAAAAATTTCTATTAATCAACAGAACTATTATTACCCGTATTATTTCCATTTAAATCTTTGGCTGTTGGGTCGGTCGGGTTAAAATTAAAATAAAGAGCTATAACTTGGCATGAATTTTTTTAATAGATTTAGTATCGATTTAAGACTATCGTTGAAAAAAATTCGGAAAAGACAAAAAAAAAATTACCGCCCTAATGGCCGCATTTTTTTTATATACCATTGATTTTTTGTTAAAGAAATTACTATTGTTATAGTGGAATTTATTTTCTTTCGTTTTTTTAACGATTGCGATTTTAAATATTTAGAATTTGAACAAATTTTGTTTTCGTTGTAATTTGTATTTAATATATGGATATGTAGAGTAGACGTCATTTTATAAAAATGCCTTAATTGTGTAACCATGAGTGTACCTATACTGTATTACTCTGCATTGCTTTTTTCATTATATGATTTGCATAAGATAAAACTTAAGACGAGGACGGAAAGGTTAGGTTGAATGAAGAAAATATAAAAAAATGGGGTAAGAGGTCTATTGCTCCCTGTTTAAGTGGAAGGAGCAATTATTATGTCTCAAGATCAAAATTTTGAAAAAACGAATCCATTTTTGTGGATTTTTCATCAATATACTTTATTCACTAAACAAAAAGAGAATTTTCTTTATGAAATTACCTTTCATATTTTTTTTTCAATTTTTCAAAAATTCAAAAAGATTTCCTTGTATAGTTTTCAGTGTTTGACTTAGAACGCTAGAACGTTAGATAAAGAACGATTATTTGAAATAAAGTGGCACAAAAATTGTTTATTAAATAACTTGATATAATATGTTAGGTAATTGAAGAACGAATTCTAACGAATCTTTCAAAAACAACATAGCACGACCTTTCTAGTTGAAAAAGGAAAGGGCAAAAGACCCTCCTCTTTTCTTGTGTCGACCTTTAGGCATTCTATGTAAAACACCCTTTACAACTTAAGATGTGACATGAATGATGAATCATATTTATTATTTAAAAAAAAATTAATTTATCAAACTTTAAATAGTAAAGAGATTAATAGTGCAATAGGTACAAAAACCTAAAACAAATATGCCACGGAGTCTGACAATTAATATCAAAAGAAACACACCTTTTAATTTCGAAAACACAATTCCTTCTACTAAATTCTAACTTTACCACATGGCCGATCGTCGAAAGAATTCTATGGGTCGGGGCCTTGAACGAGAACATCGAGAAGAGTACGACCAGAGATTCGAAGGGATATTTTGTGGTAAGTTAGATAGTCGATAAAAGAAATGAAAAAACCAGAAGGTGTTCTCTTGTAACGTTGGACTTCAACCGATCAACACGGCCATCCTTACAAAAAATATATAAACTAACTAGCTGACCCACCCGGCGTTGCTCGGGTCTTACTTATTTGAAGCGTTGTTCACACAAAACAGACAAGAAATGTGAACTTAAAAGACTAAGTTTAATAATTCCTGAAAATGTCTAGTTTCCCGTTTCCGTAAGAATAAGGCCATGAAATATAGGCTATGTAGGGGATAATGAAAGTTTTAGAGTTCCCGTTCCCGTTACGGTTCCCTTTCCAATATTTTCTATTAAATGAATAAGAATATAATATATAAAATTTCCATGTCACAATATTATAAAACAAATTAATAATAAATTTACTTGAGAATAAAGTTGATATAACATTTACACTCTGACTGCAAAACCTAATATATAAAATTCTCTTCACTATGTAAAAAACAATTTAGATGGCCCTTATCACTTAAGGGTATGGAAAATACATAGATAGTAGCATAGTAGCCAATTCTCAGACTTACTGAATACGCATATAAAATTTGGTACAAATCGGTTTTGGAGGAGTACGATAACTAGCTTTGTGACATGGAAATTTTACATATTAGTAGTTAGATTCCATAAGAAGGCAAAGAAATAGATAGGTCAGAGACATAAAAAAAATCATCCTCTTGAGAACAGTTTCATTATATTTAAAAATAAAAATAATCAGAATCAATAATAATATAAAATTTATTGTCCTTTTTTTGCTTGCGATTAAAGGTACTAAAAGGCAAGTCTTGCAATCATGCTGAAAAAAATTTTTGAGGTTACAATTGAACATGACATCACGACGATAAGGAATACGAAAAAAGTGGGTCCTGCAATTAGTATTAGTATTAGTATTAGTATTTTTATTTATTTATTTCGTTTTCTTTTACAATCTTGACAGATTAATGTTTTAATGTAAATGAATATAATTCAAATTTAATATAATTTATATAATAAAAAGAATAAGAAACTAATATACTATCTGTTGTCACAAGACAAGTGTCGATAGTATCTAGAAAATTTAATATAAAAAAAAAAATTATATAAAACAATTCAAAAATTCAAAAATTATTGTCTGTCTGTATGTCTGTATGTCCGTATATGGATCTACAGCCTGAAGCGATTGACCGATTTTTTATCAAGATTTGTTCTTTTTTTGTCTCATCAAATTTATCTTCCATTAATGCTAAATGCAATTTTGAAAACTTTTTTTCCTACACGAGGCACATGTTTTGCAAATTTTGTTTGTTATCCACTCCTGAAAAGCCATAAGAACATGGTTCACCTTGAACCAAGCAATTTTTGTTTTCGTTTGAAGAACTCCAAACAATAGCAATGCATTGAGTGAATTCTGTTTTTGTAATTCAATCTTCTGAATAAATTCGGTTAGCCCGAAACTGTGCCAATGCAACAGAAACAGGATTTCGCAAAACAAAAAAAATCTTTACTTTGAAATGCTCTTGTCGATATTAATCTCTAAACTATGAACATACCTGCAGGTCACCCTCAATAAAAAGAAAAAAAATTGTTGGCCTGATGTGAGCCCCTGTAATAACTTTTTTCTTCTTAATTTTCTGCTTCCAGCTTATTAGCCGAGAACAATTCAAAGATCTTTAAAGCAGATACAAGACGAAGGAATCATTGTAGTAATGAAAAAAAAAAAAAAAAAAAAAAAAAAAAACACAATAAGGGTGTGCTAAGGCTGTTGCTGTTGCTATTTCGGAAACCAATACCCAACTTTAAGATTTATGATTATTTTCTACTTAAAAAAAATTGTTCATGTTTCACGTTGTAACTTCACTTTTGATTTTGCTTTGAAAAAAAAAAAAATAATAATAAAAACATATTTGTAGAGCTATGATTGAACAGAAAAGAAACTCTTTTGAGTCGAAGAAAAGACATGCAAAAATATTTTCAAAAGTCCATCAATGAAAGAAAATTTTTGAGCAAAAAGTATAAGAAAATGCATTTTCAAAAATAAAAGCATGCTAAACAGCTTCTAATTGTTTTTATTTAAAATTTTTCGTTTTGAGACATTGAGTTATTGTAGGTAGATAGTTCGTGAACTTAAAAATCTAAGGCCCCGATTGCGGTTGTCGATTGACTAATCGTTACTCGACTTTTGTCGTTTTCGATCGACAATCTTCGACCAGAAAATTATGAACGAAAGCTGTCGACCGTCAAATCGAAGAATGTCGATCGACAAAAGTCGAGTATCGATTAGTCAATCGACAACCGCAATCGGGGCCTAAAGTTCTTACAACGCCAGACCTCTCAATCAATTTATAAACATCTTTTTCCGCATATCTACCATATACAGCGCCCACAAGCTAAAACAACAAGCTAGTAGAGCTATTCATTTGGTAGCATTCTAAAATTTCTGACAATCAATTAAGCTTCTAAAATGAATTCAATCCGGTTGTTCTTCTTAATGTAAGCCCTAGCTGTTCCTGTAGTACCAGGCCATCAGAAAAACTAGGAAGCAAATAATCCTAATAATAATTTGTTAGAGTCTGTGAGATAACCTACAGAGGGGTTTTAGGAATTGGATCTCTAGGTCTTAAAACAACGGTACCTACAATACAATCTATATGACAATACCTATTTTTTTTTTTTGAAATAGTTTAAAAACGGTAGCCACCCATAGCACTTTTTTTTTTCTTAAAAACAGACTTTTTCGCTAATGGCTCACACGATTTTGACCGTGAGTGAGTGGTTTAAGAAAGATTGCATATCAATATTTAAAAAAAAAAACTAGTTTTTTCAAATTTTCATTAATTAAAAAAAAATTGTTTTTTCGAATATTTTCTAAACGGTATCATTGATTTGTTTCAAATTTTTGACAAGATCTTATTTTAATTTTTTTGAATATTTTTTGTGATTGAATTCAATTTTCTTAATTAATGTGAAGGTGGCATCCCTGAGACCTTCAAAATGTACTTAGAGCTAGTACTTAAACCTTTTACTCAGTCTTAAGATTTTGTTATTTTACTTTAGCAAACGATCGCAAGTTCGTGCGACCCCGTCGTGCCCAATTTTTATTTCTGCATTCCGGATTTTATATTTTTATTACAGAGCGATTCATCTGTCGTTACTCAGCTGACTTTCTTGTCAGAGCGAACACATTCAGAATTTTGTGCCAATATTATAAATGTAAGTAAATTAAAGGGGTCTAGTGAATTTCTCAGAACCTAGAAGTTGAGCATGGGATGGCAATGAATTTACTGTCGGAGGACTTGTCGCTTTCACACTAAAGGTGATATCCGTTGAAAAACATGTTTGGTTTCTGTTGGGAATTGGGATTCAAACCACTAGCCTCCCGCGTCCCGCGTAACATGCACACATGCTAACCATTACGCCCCAGGCACCATTAATGAATGTTGGGGGGGATTTTTTTTCCGAGTGGCAACCGTGGGCTTATGTGGCCATTCACTCAGGTGGAAGTATGTAGATTCTTTAATTTTATGAAACTATAGAAAGAATTGATTTTCAATTTTTTTTGTCGAAATGAACAAGCGACAAGATAACTGTGTAAAATGTTTTCCTTAGGCTCAGAATTATACTTCCACCCATGAGGTGCAATCCATGAGGACACATCAAAACACACACATAGAATTTTTATGCCCACATCTAGTGATTTATGAAAGTTGCAATGAAAGCAAACCATTCATTGTTATACTTTTGGACTGGAGCTCCTTTCGTCTCATAAAAATTGTATTCAATTTGCCATTGTTTGAAAGAGAAGAATATTTACTATTCATTTATTTATTTCCCTACACACAAAGTTTCCTGTTTCATTTCTTTGCGAACTCATGTACAAAACATGCTGCACAAAGCACTCCTCTTTGCATACATTTGATTTGTTCCCTTTAGTCACTTGTGAGTCTTACAGATCACGTTATGAATACTTAAAGAGTGCAAACTTCTTTAAAATGTGACAAAAGACCATATTCTGTGATATGACATCAAGCTAAGTGTAACATTGACCTTAAAAACATTAATTACCTCAACATATGAAATCTTGTTTTACGTGAGCACCTGCCAATTATGGCTTAGTTTCACGGCGAGCCTACTCAACACAACGGAGTTAAATTAAGTGTCAACCACCACCCTGGTTACCCAGTAGCAATAGTGAACTTGTTGAGGCAAGTCCACCCCTTTGCTAAAGAGCGAGGCCGATCTACACCTCTTGCATTCGAAGAATACCAATTGTTTCCTAATTTGGATAACCTCAGCCACCACGATACTCCCACAATAGATTGATAGATATCTAAGTGGAATAGAAAGATACCACATAGATAGTCCCAGACAACGCCCTGCCCCTCAAGCACAGAACGTCGTCCAGGAGGGCCTAACTCCCTTGGTACCAGAGCTCAACATCTGGTGAAGCCATGCAACCCAAAAGTTACTTCCAGATGAGTAGTAACCCCAATACTCGAGGCCTGGCAGCCTCAATTTACGCAGCCAGCCAATAGTCAAGGTAGAAACCAGCAGCCAGCCACGGGCCACCTTGGGCTTTCCTAGATTGTTTGACTCAAGAGCCAAACGTAAGCCCCCCACCACGACAAGGTTATACCCTTGGGTTTGGGTATTCAGGGGAGTAATTACCTCAACAGTAAACAAATCGTCCGGAAAGAAATAATTAAAATTGAAATGATGATTCACTCCATCAATAAATAAATAAACATCATCATTTCAGCTGACGCCATCGAAAGTGAAAATAAAAATTTTAAAATTATACTGAATGAAAAACATTCACGCAGTATCTTTTGTGTTTCCTATTTTTTGAATTGAATATCTCTGTCCATATCGACATTAATATCCGCAGTCTCATGCCCGCATAATTCGGCCTCATTAATAAATCGCTCGAAACGCCATCATAATTTGACGGGAGGAAACATAAAATTTATTACCATGATCTGGCATTTTGAGTTTATCCTCGAATCTGCAAGTATAAAGTCCACATCTATTTTTGGTCTCTCTCTCTCTCTGTCTCTCACAAACATTTCTATATGCAAATCTGACAGGAGGTAGACCAAGGGGAAGCAAGAAGCGACAGCAAAAAACCACCAAAATCGAATTATATTTGTTCGCTGAAATAATGCCAAAGTATCTGGACCACTGCCAAGCGCATATACTTTTCCCTTATTATAGTGCACATC
The DNA here is from genome assembly GCA_914767635.1 of Melanostoma mellinum. Lineage (NCBI taxonomy): Eukaryota > Metazoa > Arthropoda > Insecta > Diptera > Syrphidae > Melanostoma > Melanostoma mellinum. Next base: position 171,715,133 of record OU612058.1, read on the forward strand.
GTCTAACTCTTAACGAAGAAGGCCAACATCCCAACATGCCAGCGAACAATGTGACAATACGATTAATGATATTGAATTTTCGGAGACCAGAAAGTAGGTAAGTATCGTTTTAGCTAAGCACTCTCTGCCCCATTTCCTATTTGGTTATCAAGTGTCAATTGACGGCTTACAACTGGAAATGAAATAAAATGGGTCACCAATTTTGTATCTCTCACCCGGCTGGCGGCGTCACTGCTTTACGGGTAAATTCATTGTGCCTTTACCGTTCTTAAGTTTGAAAACAAGGGAAATGGTCAAACGATAAAAGGTAAAACGAAAACAAAAGAATATACGCCAAATGAAAAAACAGAGGATATAGAAGCTCTAAAGTCTAAACTGCAGACATAAAAACGGCCAAAAATAGTAATTCCATTATGTGGAGCCAGCTATGAAAGGGATAATGCTTCTTTGTGCCCCAAGGTCAATTTTATAAAAAGAGGAGAATGGTGAAATAGTTTCGAGGCTTGAATTTTCCTTAACGATGCAATAAATCCCAAAACACAGTAGGATTTTGGAAAATTAAACTGCTGATCCGTAAGAATATCCTGTAAGTAATCAAAATGAGGATACTGGCAAAGGATAGCTCAGCTCTCATATCTGTTCATTGTTCTTTTTTTCATAACACGTTGATATTTACAGGGAACAGCACTTAGACAATGAACGGATGAGGCGAATGAAAGTAATAACTTTTACTGACTGATTTGATCCAACTCACATTTAAAGTCATTCTCAATTGAAGTTAAGCGTTTTGGAGTGTCTGTATGGCTTCTTGGACCAAGCATATCGAGATGAAAACTACCAAATTACTGTTGGTCTTCGGGCAACAGACGTAAAAGAGCTTTACAAAGACGGCTATGATAAGACCAATAGCCTTCTATGCGTCAGTAGTTGTTTTCCACGTAAACCAAGGCTGTAACCATGGGGGGAGGGAGGGGGGGGGGGGGGTAATCATAGGAGTTTGAACCTCATCCCAATTTTTTTTTAAATTCTTCTGTTAATCATACTTTTCCCCTTCAGTATGAAATTTGTACTCACATTGTGCTACAGTAAATAATCTCTTTTGATAGCCGAGTTCAAATTATACAATTAGTTGAACAGACTTCGTTTAACAGACGAGACGTTGGATGGTCGGATGAAGTTTTGCGTTCAGAGTATCAAGCTTGTCGTCCAACTGACATAAAGTTATGTTCCTTCGCTCCATCCAAATTCAAAGTTTTCAAAAATATTTGAAAATCTTCCAACAAGTATTGGTCAAGCGGTCTAGTCGTCTGAGGGTTCACATTGTCAAGCATTGGTCGTTCAAGCCAAAGTCTGTCCAACCAATTGCACTCGGCTGATGCGACTTGGTTGATGTGGTTGGTATGGTTGAGTACGAACATCATACTAATGATGAAAGCTATTGATTTACTGCATTACTATGATGTACTCGACCATACTATTAACCTGAACTAAGTCGCATCAAAAGTAATCGCAATTTTTTTTATTTTGCAGGCTGCCAGGCAACTTTAGCTTCGACTCCACAAAATATTTATGTCGACTTGCCATAAATATCTAAACAATTCAAGGAAATTTAGTATACCTAGAAGGGTATGCACCTTTTTTTTATAATTAACGCGCATATCAAGGGGTTATGACTACCCTCATAATGTTATAGAACACAGTGCGACCATTTAGGAAAATAGGAGAGGATTTGAAAGGAGACAGCGATGCACGTTGCTTTTGAATCTTTGTGAATCGAAATGAAGGGGAAATACAGAGCGAGGCAAAGCATTCCACATTCGGGTGGTGCGACTGAAATACAAATCTCTATACTTGACTGTACGTCCGAAGCTGCTCAAGGTAAAACTGATGAGCATTCCTAGCGAGGCGGGTGTTGCGGCTCAATTGTTTCAGGGAAGGAATGCAACCTACATGAAATAATTTGTAAAGTAAAGTGTATTTTTATTTTCCTTCCAAATAAACAAATGGTGTCCTAGTACGCATTAGTTTTCAAATTGCACTTTAATTAGTTGCAACATTTTACCCGGTTTATTCCATGCGATTCTATTCTCGGAAGAGCAATAGACAAAAAGCAACATTCAAATTCAATTTACATTTGATTTTTTTTTTTTCTATTTTAATTTCCACATACCTACACATTTCCAATGCAAAATAAAAAGTCAGATAAACAAAAATGATCGTCATCATCTGCACGAAACGCAGCAGGCGCAATCTTTTTTTTTGTTTTTTCCATCAGATAATCAATTTTGTGTGTGAAAATAAAAAAATGCGCCTGCTGCGTTTCGTGCAGATGATGACGATCATTTTTGTTTATCATTCACCTTTAAACTTAAAGTATGAATGTACATATAAATATGCATACATACATATATGTATTTATGTTTATGTATTCTTATCTACTATTATAGATATCCAATTGAAAATCTTTTCTTCGAAAACTGATAATGATAATGTTTTAGAAAATCTCAACGTCATTTTAATTTAACATCTTTGCATTTGTTTCCAAATTATAAATATTATTTATAATTCTTTTTTAAGACATCTCAATCTTTATTTTTGAATTTTTGCACTTTAAGAACAAGTTTCAAAGTGTCATTTGGCCATAATGGTCAAATGACACATTGCCAAAGCGACAAATGGCCATATGGCCATGTGACACAATTGAAAAGTGTCAAATGGCCATATTTTGAAATATGGCCATATGGCACATGGCCAAATGTCATGGCACCGCTTTTTCTGTTCCTGATCCTGTCAACAATCCGTACTCAGAGTAGATTCAATCGTTTTAAACTTTTCTCTTGGTTATTTTTTTTTTTTTCGTTTCGGCGGCTTCAAGTTTTTTTTTTTTTTTTTTTTGAATTGAAATAGGAGAAGTTAACACCTCTGCCAATTGCCTTCGATTATAAAAATCCAGTACTGGAAGTTCGGCGACGGTGATATTAATTGCAGTAGTTTTGATGGCGTTAGTTAGATGATGAGTGCTTTTCATATTCGGGACGACAGCATGTCCCCGGTTCCAGGACTATTTCAGAACATGCACGGCCGTTTCGGAAAAAAAAGTTGTTGGTTCTTGAACTTCTGATGGCTTGTACTCAAACAGTTTCTCTGCTTTTCGAAGAGACATTCTTTTGTCAACGTTTTTTCGGGCATCTTTTAGTGCCTCTTCTGTCCCACTAGCCCTTGTTTATGTGCATATGTATTTTAGGGGCATGAAGCTTAGTACTTTCTTAAAGAAAAAACCAAAAGCCAATTCTGAATTCGGCATCTTCTCTAAACAAAAGTGCGGCATCTTTCTCAAAATGAAGGAAAGATGCCCCATCACATTACAAATGAAAGAAAAATAGAAAAAAAAAAAATAAAACAACACATACACCAGTGCTCTTTAACATCTATTTATACTTACGCTGGACAAAACAATCGATAGCTTCTTTACAAATCGATTATTTGTAACGAACTAAAAAATTTCCTTCTGAAAAAAGGTGCGCAAAATAAAAAATAACAATGTTTCCAAATTTTTGTCTTTCGTTTTTAGTTAAATACCTAAGGAACAAAATTCAAAATAAATTTTTTTGTGTGGACAGCTAGATGTCTGAGTTTGGTTGAATGCGGCATTTTCCCCCACAATTACCCTATAGGTACCAATATTTTAGAGCTAAAATTCCAATTTCAAGAACGCTTAGGGCCAGTTGCTCAATCGAATCATAAATTTAAGTTCTACATAAAGTTCTACTTTAGTATGGGGATTTTATGTAGAACTTAGGAATTCCGGAACGTCTCATACAAAAATGAAAACTTTATGTAGAACTTAAATTTATAATTCGATTGAGTAACTGGCCCTTAGTGCGACACTACTAAATAAGTCCTAAGAACCTATTTTGAAAATCGGCCCATCCACTTGGGCTGCAGATTTGATATTTGCAAACAAGCCTCTGGACGAACATAATTTTGTAAACCTTTTTTCTACTTCTCTGCATCATAATGTCTATTCAATTTTTATTTCAATTATTTTTTTGCACCAATCCGTGCCTACATAGTACGTAGTACCAAAATCCTCCTTGAAATATTCGTGTTTGACCGATTTTCACTAAAATGGGCTTAATCAATTTTGTTTATTACATCTACCATTTAGAAATGTACACGCTGATTGGTGTATTGAATAAATATAACCTCTAGACGGATTTATAAACATTGGGAGTTCGACATTCACACAAGCAGTATATTATTTGAATGTCCTCTTAACGATTCCAACGTTCAATATGTGTGACACATTAACATAAACTCAATTTTACTTCTATTTAGGAGGGGGACTCGGTTTAGGAAAAATCAGGAATAGGAAAACATGACTACCGAATTTTCACGGATGGTTAAACCCCCCGATGATTATAACGAAGTTGCAAGTCGTATCGCCATCGAAAATACATGCTGACGATGCCACACCATATTTTCGACTCAGAATTCACATCTCAATCTGAAAAATACGCGGAAAACAAAAAAGGAAGTCGAAGTTGAAAAGTACACATCTAGCATACGAGCTACTTCCAATAAAGGAAAACCAGTTTTACGTAGTGTGGCCAGAGATTCCCAATTCCAAACCAAGTTTCTTTGTAGCGTAAAGACATAAGTCCTCGACTCCAACTAGCCCTTTGAGCTCTAAGGACTTGCCAGAAATCGAGCTGTGGAAGAAAGTATTTGGCTGTCCATTTGCTAGCGATTGAGAGCTGTTGATGCCCATACGGGACGACCGAGACCGACCTGTCGTGCCTTTGTGCCTGTGATAACCAAACCATGCCTTATACTTTACAACCAAGACCAACTACTTATTTCTTCAATATTGATCCAGGAATGTAAGAGTTCTCTGAATGAGATATTTGGTCTCTACTTCTCTAGGTGTCCTAAATGAGGACTTCCTTTGACGATTGAATCTTTCGAGAGCACAACTGCTGATGAAACGACATGTCAGTTGGATGCAAGTTGACTAAAAGTATGCTTTTAAGTCAAAGAAAAGCTTTAAAAATAAATTTAAACTACGTAAATCCTATAAAGAGAATGATGGCACTCAAAGTATTCCCTCAATCAGGTTACAAGCGCTCTGCGCAGAAAGTGGAAGCTGGAAACTTAGTCTAGGTACGAACTTGACAATTTTGTTGCTGCAGCCTGTCTACGGCAGCCAGTTAAACATGTTTGTTCAGAGCTGTGTAGTGGTGCACCGGCTTTCAAACAGCGTAATATAATGAACTGGCTGCCTAGTTTGCGCCTTGCCTTAGGCTCTCTTACATGGCAAAGTTTTGGGTCTTGTCCAAGATGAGTTCAAAACTTCGAATATCTTTTAAGACCAAACCTTTTTTTCAACAACTCATTTGGGTTTCTCTCGTTTTGAACTGATCAGTACCCGATTCTCATTGAAATATCGAACTCAAATATTTGCCATAAATTATAGTTAACTCAATAAATAAATAAATGTGGGAAAACAGAGCTCGTAGAACCCCAGAGGATATTGCACTTCTCTCAAGCATATCTTGTATTGCTTACAATTTTTTTTGCAGATCTTGGGCATTTGTTGATTCAACAACAAATAGTATGAGCTGTATAGCGACATGGGCATATCTGGACACTGAGACATGTCGAAAAATGGCGGAAGGTAAGAACTCGTCCAAAAGTATCCCAATCAAGTGGAAGAAGATTTCAACCGACTTAGAGTGCAAAACTGGAAAGAGCTCATCCGAAATCGAAATTACTATCGAAAGATGTTGGTTGATGCTCAGGTTCACCCAGAACTGTAATGCCCACCTAAGAAAGTAAAAAAGTGATCGCACTGCATTTTAAGAATGTCATTTCGATTAGATAAATTTAAAAGTATTAAAATTGGTCTATAGTTTTTTTCTTATCAAGAAGTACTTGACATCTTTTTCATAATCATGGCTTATTGGAAAAACTTCAATGTATTTTTTTTAATATCGAAAATGAATTACCAACCAGCATAAAAGCGGCGCGGCGTCGGCGTCGGCGTCGGTTGATGACCGGTAGGCATGAGTTCATGTGTTAACTTATCTTCAAAGACTTAAGGATCAAGTCTTGATGCCAAATACGGTGTAATGAAGTTTATGGAACGTTGATCGACGGAACAAACATCGACGAGAAAAGAACCTGCGTTTTTCATTCACATGGACTACAACAGGAACTGCCCCTCTGCTCATGAGCGACTCGCAGACATTCGATTCTGCCCACAACTAACATGTCATCACAGCTTAAAATTTTTTGCTAGCTTAACAGCTGCTTGTCGGGAAAGTTCTTCAGAACTATCCAAAAATGCAAAAAAGAAAACGCTGATATTAAGTTTCAGATGTATTACGAGCTGCAATCAGCAATTTTACTTTGTGAAAAGGTATAACAACTTGCTGAAAAAGAGACTCGAAGTTTTGAGCTTACGCTTTGGGGGAGTGATAACTGCAGCTCTAGAGCGTTTCTTCACAAACTGATAGAATTGTTTCAATTGCTTTTAAGCAATTACAACCCAAATTCGATAATCAAAAACAAATCTCAAGAGGTCTTTGCTTTAAAGTTCATTCTTTTTAGCCCATAACAAAAAGAAATGTTACCTCCCGATGAGCTTCTCTTCCCAGCTATATACTTTTTGTCCCTGAAAAATTTCAATGTTCAACAAAAAAAAGGTCATGGAGGTCATTAAGAAACTCAACAACTATTTCCCAAACTACAGTCAACAAAATCAGGACCGACTTATCACTGTCCTCGTGTTAGCTTCCCTCTCGGCTTTGGGATTCAAAACTTGCTAATCTATAGACACAATTTGCAACCGCAATCCTTTGAGCTTTGGAATTTTTTTTTAATACCTAATTTCTATTACGTGCCACCGCCTCGTCCATGTCCTGTCCAGGTATACACACAAACTCTAACCCACACACACCTGATGTTCTGCAAACACAAAACTTTATTGTTTTCGTTTTCTTTTCAACTTTTTTTTTTGTTTTGTTTTTAGATTCAACATGAGAAACTTTTTCAAAACACAACAAAAAGTTCTCCCCCTCCCTCTTTCTGTCCCCACACGCTATACCACACCAACACCATACCAAAAGCAAAAAGAAAACAAAATTAACACAAAACTAAATTAATTTGTCATGGTCAACGAACCATAATTATAAACCTTTGTTTTTGTTGCTGTGCTTGTTTGCTGGGAGGAGTTTCTTCTCAATTCGTAGTTCGTACATAAATATAATAATATAACCGGTCTTCCTCTTGAATTAGCCGGAACTGTTGTGGTTTCTAACGAAAATTTCACCTTCCTCGCCTGGGTTGGGCGGGATACTCAGCAAAAGCTAGACATAAACAGAACGTGTTTTGTGTTGCTGTTTTCTCATTAATTTGGTCTGACTTTCGTGCTTTTAATTTCATTTGCACATCCCACACCGCAATGAGCCAACTTTCCAATAACTATGCTTAGAAATGAGCTTCAACATCAGCACATTTGCCCCATAATGTCGTTATGCTGGAGCTGAAGCGAGTAGTGGCGGTGTCCGTGTCCTGGGGGCTAGAAAGTGCAAAAACTTGATCGTCCTTGCAATTGCGTTATTCACATATATTTGGTTTCATTTATGGGTGGGTTTGTTTGAAGTTTCTTTTATTTTATGCTAAAAGCGGGGTTTTAATGTACACTCAGTTTTAATCGGTTGCTGGTTCACTGATAAAATGGGAAATCGTTAGCATAACATAACTTGGGCGAATATTAGCCACACTACTCTGGATGTTAATTTTTTCTTTTATTCTTGGATCACGCATACAAAATACGAGTCAACAATTACACATTCAATAGAACGGCAAAGGATTATCTTCAGCAGTTGTTGTTGTGTGCTTTTTGTGTTCATGGAGCCCACGGACAGTTGCCCAGAGAGAAGGATAATTAAGTTTGAAATGTGATCTCGAAACGAGGTCAGATTTTCCGCTGCGTTGAACCAATAAATTATCAGAGCATACAGATGAAGAGATGAGAGGGGCACTGGAATCATTTAAAGAATGTCTAGACAGTCAGCTCAGAAGACTTAATCATGAAATCGATTTTGGCATTAAGTTTATGCGTGTATCTAATCAAAGAGCAGACAAAATAAAGAACCACTTTGAGTACAAATTCAGAGTACCAATTTAGCTACGTGATGTTTTTATAGCTTTTATGTGGTTTGGATTTTTTTTGATTTGATGACACGTACATACGTAGACTTTGTACATATATTTCCAAAAGGATTCTTAATGAAATGAAAAAAAGAAGATTTCTGAAGCGAGTCATTGTCTTTTTGGTGTTTGTTTTCTTAGATAGCACTCAAGTGGATCTTAATTTTAAGGAACCGAAGATGGTATCAGGGTCTTTGTACAGCAATCCGTTCACTACATATACGGCCTCAGCTGAAACAACACAATTTACAGCAGCCGCAAAATATTAAGTGCACACAGTCAATGATTTAAGCACAGCTATGCAAGTTGGAGCCGCACAAGTTGGCTAACTTTTAACTCTTGCGGCTGCGGCTTTGTATGACACTCATTGAGCTCAGCCAGCAGGACCACCAAAACCAACTTCGTATGAGAGAGGCAAAGAAACGTTTACAATTTTTTAGCTCCTAATTTTCATTATTCCATACCATTGGTGAAACATTTGGTAATAATATTATAGTTCAAACACTTTGGATGAAATTCCTGAGAGCTTTATGTTACCGAGTTGATCTCTTCGCTTAACTCTCACTCATACATGTATGCATAACTTATACATACATGTATGAGTAAGAGTATACAGTATAAGGTTTCGTATTAGTCATCGTGAATTGGCTGCGGATTTTTTTGCTTTTGACTTTTTAAAGAGAAACGCTTAAAAGTGTCAGGCAATCCAAACGCTTGAACTTAAAGATGCACATAATTTTTAAATTTGTTTCTCCTGTGCTTCAAAAAGTTTTTTGTTAGCCGACATTTAAATTCGTATCAGACGAACAAGGATCCGTGGAGCCCTAAACTTAAAAAAAAAAAAAAAAAAAAACAATTTTGCAGAAAATGGAATGACCGACTCTATTTTCTGCAAGTGCTGGTGTTGTCATGTTCAGAGAATAGGTCTTGACGGTTTTGTTGAAATTTCTAATCAACATACAAGCGTTCTGATACGATCGCAGCGGAAAAAGACAAAAGTCATCAGGCCAAACAAGCAAGTGCAACGCCATTAGCAAAAGTCTAAATTTCGATTTCAATTTATTTTATAAAGCAAAATTGGTACATTAAGATTACTATCTTTTAAAGTACTCAGAACTAAATGAATTTACAAAATTAAAAATTAAGAAAAAGTTTAAGAAAAATTAATATCATAGTAGAGTAAAGAAGAGGAAAGTGAAAGTAGAAAAAGTATTAGAAAATCAAAGAGAGAAATGAGAAAGAATAGCTTTTTTAAAGCGGTTAGTGTTCAAAACAGTTCCAATATTAATTGGCTTAAGTAGGATGCATAAATACACGGGATTTTTATTCATTATAATATTATGTAGAAAAATGCAGTTTCTTGCATCAATATAATTCTTAAAAGAGGTTCCAAGTAGTTTATGCTGAGCTAGAGAATCTAAGTTACAGTATACATCTTCGGAATAAGTAATATGTGGCAAAATCAATGTTAGAACTAGTTTACGTCTAGTAAGGCTCGCAGTTTACGGAGGTATCCATAAATTTTTTGTATCACATGATTTGTATGCTCATATCCTGACAAGTTGTGAGAGATGACAAATCCAAGATTTCTTACAGTAGAAACAATTTTTAGTTTTTCATCAGAAAGAATAATGTCAGGTAAACTATTTATTTCTGGCATTCTATGTGAAATTGGGGTTACTTGCGATTTTTAACTTCAGTCATGGCACAATTTAAAACCGAGAGACTTGTCGACGTCCTCAGAGGTCAAAGTGGTTGGCGAATCCCACTGGCAGACAAATGGTGTCAAGTTTTATTTCGATCAGTTTGATCAGAAATTCCAGATTTTTGAAGAAGGTTCTCCTCCTTTGAAGCCCAAAAATGAATTTTTCTTATATCGCTTTTGTAAAAGTCTCCCAATTATCGAAATTAAAAGTTCAAATATAATCTAACTCTTTTTTATTTTCAATGGTCTATTATACCAAGAAGAATAAAGTTATTGGGGTTATTAAGAATAAACTCAAAACATTGAATTCTTTAATCAAGCAGAAAAGATGGTTGGATTATTCAGCAGAGCCACTAGAAATCGTGTTAAACTCAAAACTCTTTTTTTTTTCTTTGAATGAACCTTCAGTCGAATCATCATAAAGTTCTTATTTTTTGTCTTGTATCGGTTTTTAATTGAATGCTTTAAGATTAATCATAAATTATGATCGAAAAATAATCTTGTTTAATGATGACATGTGTTTATACTATAACCAGATAATTTTATTCCTCTTTTAAGATATTTATTCCTAAAATAAGCATTTCTTTTATTCTCTTTTTGTAGAAAAGCAAAGCGATTGGGCCAGACGAGGTACCATATGAGTTTTGGAAAAATATGGGAGACATCGGGTTAAGATGGCTCACGATTCTCATCTCCAAACTTAAAAGAGGTGACAGTTTGCCTAATCAATGGAGGGAAAGTTTTCTTCTTCCAATGTACAAGGGAAAGGGAGATACCAGAAGCTGTGACAACTATCGTTCGATCAAGTTGATGTCCCACACTATGAAGATCGTTGAGCGGTTTTTGGATAGCCGACTGCGGAAAATAATAAGGCTGTCTGATGACCAATGCGGGTTTTTCGCGGGTAAGTCAACTACAGACGCAATCCAAAGTATAAGGATCATTGTGGAAAAACACCGAGATGCCTTAGAGGATTTGCATATTGTCTTGGTTGACTTCGAAAAGGCATTCGATCGACAACCACGAGATCTGATATGGTTGGCCCTCAGACACCGCGGAGTTCCTGAAGCCTATGTGCCAATAATTATGAACATGTACGAGGGAGCTGTTACAAAAGTGAGATGCCCAGCTGGAGTCACCGAAGAATTCCAAATAACAGTAGGTGTACATCAGGGAAGTGTCTTGAGTCCACTGCTCTTTATTGCTGTTCTGGATTATTTGCTCGAAGGAAAAGTAACGGACAATAAAGTACAACAATTATTCTTTGCTGACGATGGAGCCATCATAAGCGAGGATCCTACATCCCTGCAACGAGCACTTGACGTTTGGATTGATGTTCTGGAAGGAAATGGGTACCGTATTAGCGCTAAAAAGACTGAATACCTGTGCTGCCCTTTTTCTGATCCAGACAAGCCTATTCCAGACATTTATTTGAATGGAAATGTTCTTCCCAAGTGTGAAAAGTTTAAATATCTGGGATCTATGATCAATAGTGAAGCATCTTGTGATGACGACATCAATCATCGAGTAAGCGTAGGGGGGATGAAGTGGCGAGAAAACTCCGCTATCTTCTGTGACCGAAAATTGCCTCCTAAGCTGAAGGGAAGACTCTACACAGCAGTTGTCCGTCCAGCTCTGACATACGGTTCACAATGTTGGACAATGTACAAAAAGTATGAGAGCAAATTGACGGCAGCCGAAATGAAGATGCTTCGGATGACAGCAAGAGTAACAAAGCTTGATCGAATCAGAAGTACTAAGATCCGTGGAAGCCTTCATGTCAAAAGTACCATCTTGGACAAAATTCAGCACGACCGGCTCAGTTAAAATAAAATAAAACACATGGAAGTGTATGAAATAAATAATTTTTGTATTATACGAAAAACAGAAGGTTCAGTTGAATACATATGCATTATAGAATCAATCTTCTGTTTTTCTTTTTAAATACATCCACTACTTCATCTGCGTCAATAGCTATCCCGTAGTGAATATTCATGAGAGCCAAGCCGTTCAGTCTGTTTTCACTCGTTGTTTTTCGCAAAAAGTTTTTAAGTCTCCGTAGGCTTGAGAAAGTCCTTTTTGGTGTTGCAGTGGAAACAGGTATGGTAGCCAATATCTGAAGCAACGTGTAAATTTTTTTTCGCACTTATCCAAGCATTCCAAAGCAGATTTTGGACCAGGGGAGGAGATAGTCATAGCTGCTTTCCACACTTCAAGTTCAGCTTTGACGACGGATGTACTTCTATCGGGAAGCACTGCCGAATACATAAAAATTGCGTTGTCAATTTCAGAACCGACTGCAAAATTTGAAGGAAGCACACCAGATAATGCCAATACTACTTTACGGTGTTTCGCAAACCTTTCGGTTAATTGATGAATTGTGTGCTCCAGAAATGGGATGAATAAATTTATTTTGTAATACGTGTATAGTATATATCCCAGGAGTGTTAGAGCGATTAAGTTGCCTTCCAACGATACGTGGCATTTGCAGAATACCATTATTTTCATCGAGCATCACCTTTGCTTCTTCATATAGATGACCGTACTCTTTGTCAACTTTATTTCTCAATAGTTGCAAAGCGTTAATAACATTATCCACGTGACTGAATGCTGTTATGAGATCGGTGTTAACTGTTTGCAGTTGTTTTGATAACGACAATGTAAAGCTCATGACTTTTTGAAGAATCACTAGGCACATAACAAAATTCAAAGATCGAAGTGTGTTAAGCATTTGAACCGCTTGCTGCGATGTTTCTTTATTGTGGCTAGTTTGGAGTTCTTCGAGTGCATTGACTATAGCTGGATAGATTTCCTTAAATCGCATAACGGCTTCATGCTTGTGAACCCACCGTGTTTCACACATTGCCAGCAGATTTTTTTGATTTCCAGCCGGTAATTGGTCCCGAATTTTACCATTTAAAACCGGAGTGCGTTGAGCAGAATGTCTAAAGTAGGAACCAACAGACTGCACGATCCCAACGCAATTTCGCACATTTGCTTGTGAACACGAGTCAGCAATAGCAAGGTTGAGAGAGTGTGCACTGCAATGTACATACAGAGCTAAAGCACATTTTTTACGAATATATGCTTGGGCTCCGTGCAAATACCCACTCATAGCTGCAGCTCCATCGTAGCCTTGACCTACCATATGAGAACAATCAAGACCATGCTTTTTCAGAGCTGTGAGTATGAGATTAGCAAGACCGGATCCTGTCACGCCAGCAGTTGGAACGTACTCGAGGAACATCTCTTTAACCTTGTGATGTTTATCATCTTTTATGTCGACATAACGCAAGCACAGCGAAACTTGCTCCATATGCGCAATATCGGTCGTCTCGTCAGCGAGAATAGCAAAAAATTTTGCTTCCTTTACTTCACTTATTATATTATGTTGAATAATTTCACCGCAAATGTTTATTATTTCATTTTGGATCTGAGGGCTTGTGTAAAGGGCATTCTTCTGCGATATGACCAAATGCTCAGAAAGATCTTTTTCCCCAGATTCTGCTGTGTATCGCAATAGTGCTCGAAAATTACCATCATTCTGGAGGGGTTGTTCAGACTCTGGTGTGATATGGATCCGCCCCGAATCAGCTTTACCTCTTAAGGGAATGCCTTGTTTGCCACAAAAAATTATTCCTTTCACAATAGGAATTAGTTTCTTTCTGTTTTCTTGTTGCTGTCTCTTTCTTTCAGAAGACAATTGCTCATCGACTGAAATAGCCTGAGAAGACATAACTTTAAGGAAGTTATCTGCCAGTTCCGAATTCCGTTTGTGGTATCCTGATTTCGCATGAACTTCAAATATTTCCAGTGCATTTTTCCACTTGCAAAAAGGCTCGGTTACAAGCTGGCCAACCCGCTGATGGCCCCTTTTGCCTTCATCAAGCGAACGCCTCATTACGACGCAAATTCTGCAGAACGCTCCACTTTTGCATTCGGAATATGACAACCCGGGGAATCTTTCCATCCATTTCGTTTGAAAGCGCAAATTTCGTTTTGTAGAAACGCGAAACTTATAACCATTAGGTGGGGTCCAAGGCTCTTTTAAGATTTTGGCCTTTAAAGCTTCGTCCTCGACCTTGTCTTGATTTGTGTAGAAACCAACGTCCAGTTTAGCTGCAGAGTGAAAGATTGGTGTAACAAATGAGCTGGTGTTGCTGCTGGTCGTTGCCAGGCCAAATGTAGGCATGGTGCTCGTAGGTATAAAACTGGGCACCGCCGACATTCGACATTCGATACTGCAACTGAGGTCGAAGGCTCGCTTGCCACCACAATCTTACTCTCGGCATTAGAACAAGTAGGTCTCAAAGAGGATTCATTACGGGAAGAAGCTTGACCACACCACTTTTTCCAGTACTCCATACCTTTGAGCTTTTCGCTTTTTCTTTTGTTTTTCGCCATTTTCTCGTACCCTACAATAAAGATTTTCATTGTCAATAACTAAGATAATGAAGTTATACAATTTAAATTTCATCGGCACTGTTATTTATAAAATATTTTAGAAATTTTGGGAAAATTCCACTAGCAAATTTATATACGAATCGAATCGAATTGAAAACAGCAAAATACAACAGAGGGTTGTTATTTACGGTTACATTGAATAACTTTCGATTAAAATCTGATTGCTTTTTACTTATACTCTTGCAATTTTCCACTCCTGTGTTAAATGGAATTCACTTCACACTTCGTCCACTTCAAATTGCAATCTTTTTTTAATTTTAACTTTACTTTACTTGTATTTTTTTTTCTGTCTTATCTGCATACGTCTGGTCACTGCAACTACGCGTTCAGATTTAGATATTTTCAAGCGAAGAACAATAGCTATTATTAAATAAGGGCGCCTTTAAAAACAAAATATAAGCAATTCTAGATGCATGCCTAATTACATTTTGGTGTGACCAGCTAATGAGCAGTACAATAAAACCATAAACACACTTGTGTTCGTTTAGAGGCTCTTTGAAAACTTCATTGGGAAAAAGCAGAAGGCCGGGTTTTCACGATCGAAGTTATATGGCGTAATGCTGGAAAAACCTATTGTGTATCTTTCTGACAATGGCAATGGTCCAAGAGGGTTACTATTAATAATTTTGACCTGATTTCACTCATTGTGGGTTTTTTAATTTTTTACTGTCTATTGTTGAGTGTAGTAGTAGGCGTTACATGAGCCCCTGAAACCCCCCCTGGCTACGCCCATGCCTTAAGTCATGCCTCAAAGGACAAAAAAAAAACCACGCACCTTGTTACCCAACAAGTGTGTGTATCGTACAGTTTCGAGCAACATTGTTAGTGCAATATGGCCCTATGGCACTTCTACAAAGTGTCATTATACCAAACGCTAATATTTTGACCAATGTCACTTTGCAAAAGCGTCATTGTGCCAAATTTCTAGATTTGGCATAATGTCGCTTGGCACAATGTCACGGCACCATACCAAAGTTAGCCTTTTTTAGATTGTCAAAAACTGATGTAAAAGTTGAGAAACGGACTTTACTGTAAAACAGTTTTTTTTAGAATATGACCAAGAAACACGAAGTACGGGACACCCTGTAAAAGGTTTATTATAAAACAATACGATTTTTCCCTTCGTTTCATTTTGTTAAAGGCAATATTAAGTTAAACTTTGTGCATTAACCCACACTTCACCACTTTGTTTTTAAATCTTTTGTTCTGTTTGACAAAACATTTTGGTTGAAGTCCAGTGAAGTTTTAAGAAAGCTCTTATTTCGAGCAGCTATAAATAATGCAGTTGCGGAACTTGATTCAAGCTATTTCACTTAAAATATACACATACAGCCGTATTAATAAACGTGGAGTAGCGAAGGATTAAGCCTTATTCCATGGACTAAGGGGAAATTGTATTAATAAAGGAAATTTTGCGTTAATTGACGTCTACTAAGTTATTCCACCGATGAGGGTGGTTTAGCGAAAGAATAAACTGACTTGACTTGAAGAAATGTGCAAGGAACAAATTTGTGAGTCAAAATAAGTGTTTATTGAAAAGTTAAAAAAAGAAAATGGCAAATAATTTTATGCAATTTTTGAATCGGTTAGAACTAATTAACAATCAGCCATCAGCTGTAACAAGAAAAAAAAAATTATAAAACCCGATACGATCCTTTGATTTTGTTAAGCGAAGAGGAGTTTAAAAAAAAGTATAGGTTTTCGAAGGAAAATATGAGAAAACTTATTGCAATTGTTGAATCCGAATTGGTTGGGAATAAACGAGGTGGACATATTCCTGTGAACTTGCAAGTTATGGCTGCTATAAGATACTGGGGTCGTAATGAGGTAGGTACTTTAACCATAATCTGAAAAAATTTTTGAACTAAATCCATTTAAAACACAGATTCAAGACGATTGCGGTGATATGCATGGTTTCAGTCAGCCAGCCATGAGTATCATATCTGCCCGAGTTGCAAGAGCATTTGCCTCGAAAGCAAGGCAATTTATTAAAATGCCGCAAAACATTTCCAGTCAAATAAAAACAATGGAAAATTTTAAAAAAATTCGAGGTTTTCCATTCGTTATTGGGGCAATCGACTGCACCCATATAAGAATACAAAAACAAGGAGGGGAAAATGGGCAGTACTACGTCAACAGGAAAGGATGCTACTCAATTAATGTGCAGGTAAGAAATATTTATAATGAGTCGAAATGTTTTTCTTTCGGCTGTTTGTTCACTGTAGTTAACAAATATACATATATTTCTAGGCAGTCTGTGATGCAGACTTAAGAATAATGGATATAGTTTGTCATTGGCGTGGTAGTACCCATGATTCCCGTATATTTGGGGAAAGTACACTCAAAGAACGATTGGACAGAGGAGATTTCCGAGGAAGGCTGCTAGGTGACGGTGGATATGCCTGCACAAATCGGTTGTTTACGCCTATTAATAATCCATCAAGTTCACCGGAAATAAGGTACAATATCGCCCAAATTGCAACCCGCAACACAATTGAAAGAACTTTCGGAGTTTGGAAATCTCGATTCAGAATTTTGCAAACAGGAGTGAGAGGCTCTCTTCAAAATGTGAAAACATTGGTTGTGGCATTAGCCGTTCTACACAATTTGGCAATTGAATACAATGAGCCACTAGGTAACGTCTTTGAATTTTACATAAGTTGGACGATTAAACGATTTTTTTTTATGTTTTGTTTTAGATTTAGATATTGAAACCGATTTGAGAAACTCTGAACCACCATTTCATCAAGAAAGTTCATTACCATCTGGAGAAAGTTCACGTGCAGCGTTTATATCAACATACTTCACATAGAACTTGTATACTTACTACTAATTTTGAAAAATAAAACATATATAAGGTCCTTGTACATTTCTCTCATTTTATTTTATTTTTTATCATTTTATTTTATTTTTTAATACAACAACCTTAAAACTAAAAAAACCAAATCAAGACTTAAACTAAAAGAACACAAAATCACATTCCATTAGAAAAAATTCATTTCATTAATGAACAAAAAAAAAACAATAGTAAAAGAAAAATTAATTTATACAAAAAAAATCAGTTCATTTGCTTATTAATTACTAAAAAAAACTGAGGCTTAGCCTAAAAGAAAACAACAAAATCACATTTCATGAAAACAAAAATAAAGACCTTAAAACTAAAAAACAAAACTAAAACAGCAAAATTATTAAATTTGCTTCAAATTTGCTCCTTGAGCTTTTAAGTTCGACAGCTCTAGCTCCCGGCATTGCTCCTCCAGTCGAGTCTTAAAATTTTCATTTTCTGGGCGTGCTCCTCTGTCATCTGCGTTTTAGTCAGCTCAAAAATTTGCTGCTGGTATGAATCCTATAGATAGGGCATATATAGTTATATATTTTATTTGAGTACGGTTGGAGTACCTAAGGTTTTTCTTACATTTGATATTTTTCTTTTTATTTTCTTTTTAGGCACATTGGCATCTTTAGGCACATTGGCATCTGTCAGGACTGATTTGTTCAGGGTATTTTCTTCTTCGCCTTTCAAATATTCTTCTCCTTCACATTCTAGGAGAATTTCCAAGTTGTCGTAACTGTTATCAAATTCTATTGCACTCTAAATAGTGTAAATAATGAAAAACAAGAAAAGTATATAAGTGGATACTACTACCAAAAATTTAAACGATATTTAGTACCTGCAAAACAGCTCCATCACTATCAAATTCGTTTTCATCTATCACAAATTCATTTGGCATAAGGTCCATTAGTTGTTGGTCTTCTTTGGATGGTGATTTTGGTGGCGGACCACCCCCAGTTCTATTTTTGGACTTTCTGTAGGCTGATTCCACACTTTTTACCCTCAGCTTCATGGTCTTCCACTGTAATTGGACCTGCCCGACATCCCGCGAAATATCAGCGGCTAAATTAAATCTGTAAATAAATTTTGTAGTTTGAACATTTTTAATGTAATCACAAACTTACTGGCTTTGGATTTCTGCCCAGCATTCTTTTTTTTTCTTGTTCGTATTGGTATCTACGGACTTATTTTCTATTATTGGAATATGTTCCATGCACACTGATCTTAGCAGGTTCTGAAAATATATAAAGTTATTATTGCACGATTCAACCACCAAAATACCCTAGCATCAAATACATATTGAAGCACACAAAGCATTTCAACGAAAAAACTACTACTAAATCAAACTCATAATAATTAATATAATGCGTTTGTGGTTCGGTTAGCATAAGATAATCACTACTCTTCAAACGAAACTACCAACAATGCATGCAATAAAAAATTAAACATTTACCGCTTTCTTGCGGCGCCTCTACCACCTGTTTAAGATTCTGTAGTAAAATAAAACGTTCGAAATACGTAAAGATAAAAAAGATATTTCATTAATTGCCAATTTAAGCCGATTTATGTTTTGATATTTGAACTTGTGTCAATAATAGTCTAGCACAAGTTTAAGGACATTCAATTTGTATTCAGACTTACCTCAGAGCCATGTGCTGTACTTTTCTGAAAAATAAAGTACACCGATCAGCAAAAAAGTCTTGTGTATTCAACTTTCAAAACTCACCCTTTAACCAGGCTTTCTAACCACCGGACGAATGGCCTTAGCGGGCAGTCTAAAATGCTGCGTGCAGTAGAAACGCCCATCAGGATCATCTCGATCGAAAGCATATCCGCCAGGTCGTAGATTAGTATGACAATGATGACACTTCAAGCAGGAACGATGAAGAAAAAAACCTTCGGTAGAAATCTTCTCCATCAAATACATAGTTTGCTTGCAGAAATGGCACTTTTCAGAAGCAGCTTGTTTCTTAAATGCGAGAGCAACCTTGGAATTCTAATAAGTCAGAAAAAATGGAAATTAAATAATAAAAAGAATGAATTAAATTAAAGCTACCAATTGCGTTCGTACATTTCCTAACCAATTGAATGCTGTTGCGTTTATGACATTAAAGGGGTTGATTTCTTCTGAGCTAGCACTTTAACTAAGCCCAAGTTGTCACGAGACCTAATAATGTTTTTTTTTATTTTGTTGAGCGAGTGCCCGTAAAGTCCATGATATACTTTCCTATTCCATAAAGATCTCTGGATATAAGATGTTATCATATGAGCGAGTGCATGTCGAAAAATACAAACACGTTTCAGGCATATCCCTCTGGCAGATCACTAGTATGAATCAGATAGTTGAAAGAGCTGTGAGCCTTCCGAAATCTACTCTTATTTATTTTTTTTTAGAGCATTTGCTTGTAGATCAGCTGTTTCAGCTTCAAACATACTTGAAGTCATTAACAGATTGCAATTTGTCTAATCACAAGTAATAATTCAATGGCCAAGTTTTAAGGCGGACAATACAAATGTATTGTTATTGCTTTTTGTGAGTTAAATAACCGCAACGGTTTTAAGAAAGTTAAACTTAATCATGGTCAGGCAAACTAAAGACTTTTGTATAACAGAGGGGGTATAATTGCAACCACATTCAATCGTAATCGTATGAAATTTAATTTTCAAAATTTAAATAAGAAAAAACAAATAAAAAATCAACACACACTGCGACTACTCACAGATTTAGCAATTGGCTGTGTTGGTGGATTTTTTTCTTCCGACGTATCTTCTTTCTTGACAAATTGTCCAGCAATTAAAGCAACTTTGTTCTTGCCTCTTTCACCAACTTCCAACACATTGCCTTCCTTCAATTGTTTGTCTAGATTTTTCAATTCGATTGAGATTCGGATAACGCGTTGCTGGATCAACTGTGTATGAACCGATGTCGCGTTGAAGATTTTTAGGCGTAGTTTGTGCTAAGAGCCTATTGTAAGCAAAGAATCACATAAAAATGTTATTTTCACGACTTTCTTGTGACGACTTACCTGTAAATACTCTCTCTTTGAGCCAAGACACTGAGCATACTATTCCTAGGATTATTCCACAGTTTTATTGCATAGGCTGCATCCATACATACTGTAATAGGCGGTAATTTTTGCGAACAATCACCCTACTCGATGATTCTGCCGCAAACATTGAGGTAAAATCAAACATTGCAACGTCCGGCTTGCCGTACTGATTCACAGCGAATTCCAGATTTGGCATTTGGTATTTGGTTGGGAGATCTGCTGCTTCACGAGCATATCCCAGGAGCTTTTCAGTATTTACATTTGGTGGAGCAAGAGGGTCTATGAAAAAACTCCCACGAAATAAGTCCCACTTTTAAAAACGAAATAAGTCCCACCAAAAATTGCTTAAAAAAATGAAATAACTCCCACGAAATAAGTCCCACTTTTGAAAACGAAATAAGTCCCACCAAAATGAAATGATTTAAAAATTTACTTGAAATGAAATAACTCCCACTCAAAATGAAATAACTCCCCCTTGAATAATATATTTCTTAAATGAATTAAGTCCCACTTTCATAAACGAAATAAGTCCCACTTTTTCATTGTTTAATGCGATTTCAAATAAGAAGTATTTGGCTCTTCGAAAAAAACACACGTCGAATAATATGCATAATCAAAGCAGAGGAATAATAAAGAAAAATCGTATACAAGCAATTAGAGCCATGAGAGATAAGGACAAAAAATTATGGTTGTCCCTTTTACGAAATATTGGACATTTCGTAAAAGGGACAACC
Organism: Melanostoma mellinum; assembly: GCA_914767635.1. NCBI lineage: Eukaryota > Metazoa > Arthropoda > Insecta > Diptera > Syrphidae > Melanostoma > Melanostoma mellinum. The sequence goes on from OU612058.1 coordinate 171,736,136, forward strand.
ATAACTTTTTGCACAAGAAAAAATATAAATTTAGGGGTATGAAATAACTCCCACTTTACAAAACGAATTTATTCGCACTCAAAACGAAATAAGTCCCACTTAAAATAATAACGCGTAACGAAATAAGTCCCACCAATTGACGAAATAAGTCCCACTTTTAAAAACGAAATAACTCCCACTTTCAAAATAGCAATTTTTGGTGGGACTTATTTCGTTTTTAAAAGTGGGACTTATTTCGTGGGAGTTATTTCATAGACCCGGAGCAAGAATCTCAGCAGGATCCGCAAAGTCCTTAAAACAAAATAGAAATTGATTCATTTCAAAAACTTTACAACTATTTTTATAGTTATATTTTTTATTTATATCTCAGTTCATCATTGTGGGGTACAGTCGTGCCGAGAGCTTTTTTTTTTTTCAAGTGTATACCTTTCTTAATTTCTCTATTTAACAAAAATGCCTTGCGCAATATGTAATTCAAAAGTGGATAGACCAGACCTTAAAATAAAGTGTAATGATTGCTCGAACATTTTTCATGCAAAGTGTGCTAAATTAACTGCTACCGAGATTGATTACATAAAAAAAAACCAATCAATCTGGAGATGTCCGTCTTGCACTAGCCATCGAAGAGAGTCATTTTCTCATTCAACACCAGCAGCAAATCCGCTCTGCCCACCACTTGCATTCTCGTCACCATCTATACCATTGCAATCATCGCCAAGGTCTCTCAACCAAATAATATCAACAAAAAAAATAACAACTGCAACCGAAACACTTCAAGGAGAAACACAAATTACATTAGAAATGGTATATGATAAAATTGTAACAATAGAAAAAATTCAAAAGCAGCAAATTGATGCACTCATTGCCAAAAACAACGACTGCGAAAAGAAAATACATTCTCTGGAGCAGAAGGTCAACAACCTGGAACAACAGCTACTCGCCAACTGCATTGAAATATTCAACGTCCCATCGGCTAGCCCATCTATGTCAGACACTGATCTCGCTCTCCGTGTTCTTCGTGATGGACTTAACGTTGATATTAATGTAGGAGACATCGACCAATGCTACGTTAAAAAAATAAAAGTTGCTAATGCAACTGCAAACAGTAGTGTGACCTGTAAAAATATTCTCCACGTGAAATTCATGTCTCACCTATGCAAGCAGAAAGTGTTATCAGCCAAAAGAGGAAAACAGAAGCAGCTGACTACGAAGCTAATCAACGCACAAGCAAGTTCGGAGAAGATGTTTGTAAATGAATGCTTGTCTTTTTCAACGAGACAATTGTTTAATACCGCAAAATCAATGAAGGTATCAAAGGGGTATAAGTACGTGTGGACCAAAAATGGGACTGTTTACATGCGGAAGAAAGAGGGTGAACTTTTTGTAAGAATAAATTGTATTTCTGATTTTGATAAGCTATGAATGTTAGTACTGTCCCTATTTCCCCAGGGCTCGGTACTTGGCCCGTTGTTTTTCTTAGTTTATATTAATTCTTTTTTCAAACTTACTCTAAACGGGTCTTCAACCGCCTTTGCTGATGACATAGCAATAACTTATGAATCAAACTCTCTATTCGACTGTATTGCTAAAATTGAAGAAGATCTTGAAGTTATGAGGCTGTGGTTTACTTCGCATAGTCTTATTATAAGTGAGAAAACAAAGTTAATGTACTTTAAGATATCGGGTGATAGTCTCTTTGAGTTTAGTCCTTGCTTCCATGCGCATGATTGTAAGCAATTTTCTTTTCCTGTTCATAAGTGCGGTACACAAAACTTTAATTCTAATTTGCAGTGCTCTAGTAGTTGTTTCAGTATTAAATCAGTTAATCAGTTTAAATATTTAGGTGTTATGATTGATTCAAAGTTGAACTGGAAGGAACATATCCAGTCGTTAAAATCATATATGTTGTTAGTTACGCGAAAATTGTATCTTTTACAAGATTTTTGTTCAAAAAAAGTTTTACGTAGTATATACTATGGCCTTGCACACTCAAAGTTACAATATGGCATTACTAGCTGGGGTGGTTCGTATACTAATACTTTTGGACCTTTATTGACATCTCAAAAGCATTTGTTAAGAATAATTTGTAGAAAGAATAGATACGCTAGAAGCTGGCCGTTATTTAAAGAACTGCATATTCTTCCAATGAGACATTTATATGTGTTTAAAGTATTAAAGGAGTTTTTTATACAAAGTGGTAATGTTCCAAGCCGAAATTCTCAAATTTATAATTTACGAATTAATAATCTGAGGATGGTCTGTGTCCCATTTGCACATAATAACCATTTTGCACATTTTTATACAAGTACAGCTCCAAAACTATTCAACAAGTTGCCGTTGAGTATTAGAGAAACTGTAATTGCTTCCTCTTTTATCAAAAAAGTTAAATGCTGGCTATTTGACTTAAGTTATAATTGTATTGAATCATTCTTTTAGCATTTTTCAATTTCATAATTTTTGTTTTTGTTTTGATCATTCGAATTCTTCTGTATCAAAGAGTATAATTATATCGTTATCTTTGAATTTATTTTTGAAAGTTAAACATATTAAGCTTATTAAAATTCATTGCACTGATGTTACCCCACATCTTATTATAATTCTGAATTATTTGTTTACTGATGTGTCATTCATCACTAACTGTTAAAGTTAAGAATTGACACTATTATTCTATTTTCAACTTATCAACTTCAATTGTTAATTTAGTTTTAAGCTTGAAATGAATAAAATATTCTAAATCTAAAAAAAAAATCTAAAAAACTCACCTTCCCTTATCAATGAGACTTTGTTTCTTTGCGGTCATCACAAAATAATGCGTCTCATTCTTGTAGTACACTATGTTCTATAAATCTATCCCTGTTGTATGGTAAAGTTCCTTAAAGAATGCTTGATTAAAGATAAACGCCACCCCACTGATTTCCTCAGCTTTCGCCTATGCTTTTGTCTTTTTGTTACTGAAATTTGCTGTAATGCAATAGCCAGCTTGCCACGAAATTCTATTCGTTTGCCATCGGCTCCGATAAGTACATCGAATTCATAATGTGACACCGCATGATCTTCAGGAACGACAGCGCTCGCCCGCCACAACTTTCACTCGGTTCGATGGTGCCTTCGATTGAAATTCCTTCGTGAACTTTTACACCCATTAATACCTATATTAAAATATAGCAAAATATCCATTAATTGCAACTCGTACATTTCTGGTTTTCTCCCATTCCTTGAGAGGGAATAGGGTGAAACTTCTTTCTGCCGGTTCCGAGTGGCTAACCTAGAAACCATTTTTCAAAGCAATAAATTTCTACCGCAGGACTTACCAATTCCAAAAGACGATACCCGTGGAAAAACATTTTTGTGTTCTGATGGGATTCGAACCACGAACCTGCTAAAAAATATCTTCGAAGAATAATTTCAAAACAAGCAACAACTAAAGTAAACAAAAATTTTCTAATCTCGATACAAACAAATAACTAGCTACTTAATACTCCTAGATACTTTTGACTACGAATGCTCGTGTTAGAAAAATCAAAAAACTTACTTTGTCGTTTGCGCTCCAATTCTCACTCCTTTTTCGTTTTTTCAATAAGTTTTCCATTTTCTTATTAATAATAATAAAAATATTATTTTTTAACGCGCAAAACGAGAACCGCGAACCAACCAAAACGAATGAATCAAAGCCAAGTTGCTTGTCAGAATACAGCAAAAATAAATTTCCCAATTAGGAATTTATGGTAAACGTCACTTTACTATACCGGGAACAATTTGTTTTTATTAATAGGAAATTTTACTCCATAGACTAACCCTTATTCTATGGTTTAGCAAGTATGTAGAATAAGAGTGGAATAAGCTTTTTTTATTAATAGGGCTGATATAGTTTTTGAATTTTGTTTTAAACGCAGTGTTTCTCCTGTCCACTGATGGGGGATAAAAATATATTGAAGTCAATAATAAAATATGAAAAAAAGTAAATACCATATCAGCTCGTTCGCAATTACTTATTCAGTTCTGAATTTTATATTTTTGTCTGCTTGTTACGCGGGAGGTTCGTGGTTAGAATCCCAACCCAAATCGGTAAGTTCTCCAATAATATATTCATTGTCATTAAAATCGCTTCCTCGATGAAACCAGCAGAAAACTGTGAGAGTCTCCATCCCATTACAAGGCATTGTTGTGAGAAGCTCGCCGCTTTGTTGCGCCACACTATGTTTGCAGTTTTTTTTTAAGATAACTTTAAACACTGAATCTAGTCTGTGGCTTGCTAGAACTGTCTACGTTTAAGTTCATCTATAAGAGTTTTGGTGTTTTCTTTTTTATGATATGATTACCGATTACTATCATTTAAAATATAATGGATTCGTTTTGTTATTAATTATGCGTTGTTATTGAACTCACCCCCAAAGTGCAGTAAACATGGAATTTTGCATATGCATCACACTCTTGTATTACTTTAAGTTAAGTGTGACTTAAGTTATTTTACACTCTGCTCAAGTAATTTGATCAATCAAATCATTTCAAAGAGGTGTTAGCTTAATTGCATTTTCCACATACCCCACAAACCCACTCCTTGAGAGACAATCAAAGCTGATAGAAATCAAAGCCTTTTTTTCTGTTTTCCCATTTTTGGCCTTATTTGTAATTATGTAGTAGATATTTTACCAGTGAGTTGAGTTGGCTAGAGCCTAGGGCAGTTGGGATTGGAGAGCAGCTGATTTTATACCAAAAAGCCAGTAATTAGGTATACCTATATTGTTCCATTCTGAGCGTAGGGAATTGGTCGTGCCTTTTTTGGCTAGTTCATCCGCCTTACAGTTTGCCTGGTATTTCCCTGTGTCCCGGCACCCATAAAAGGATAAAGTTCAACTGATTTGACATCTCCCGCAGAGACATTTTACAATTTTGGACCCTGGTGGATTCTGTAGAGACAGAGCTTGGCTGCCCAAGAAGTTTCGAATATCCGTGAAAATATGACATTTTCTTTGAGCCAATACAGCACTTCCTTGATCGCCAAATTTCTGCTTGGAACTAGAACGATCGGGTGAGTGGAAGAAAAGACTGACACCAATTTGAGTGTGGTGTAATCGGATCGATTTGGTAGGAATCTAAAGTTATTTAGAATGGCAGTGTGACCTATTTGATTATTGGTCCACTGTGATATAAATAGCTCTGAATCGAGAAGCTGAGCTAGCTACGACTGGTTTGCTGAAGATATCAAAGGGTGTGAGATCTAGTAGTACAATGAGGGCGTCTGATACACACTGATACACAAACTCTGAACTTTGCCAGCCCATCCCGTATGTCAGTATCGGTTTTATTATTGAAGTAAACAGCCAATGGGTGATTTTGGGAGGGAAACTCCATTTCCCACCAATGGCAATGGCTGTTTTACAAGAGAAGAATGTCACGTTGGCTGTTTTCGTTCAAAATGATTGTCTTTTAAACTCAATCTTCAATTTCAAGAATAACTCACCTGAACTCATATTAAACTCGGTATAAACCTTCAAGTATTCAAGTACCTCCGTGTATTTTGACATAAGCTTCAAAGTCAATGGAAGTTTTCCAGGTTGACGCTCAATCCTGTATGTGAATGAACGTTAACAGCCTGTGGGATGACATCCAAATAATGATAGCGTTCAACATTGGCTCTATGTACTGTTTCCTCTATATTGGTTTTCCAGGGCAGTTTTTTGTCAAAAATGAGATCTAGATATTTAGCCTGATTTCACAGTTTGTTCCATTCTGAAGTTCGGAATTTTGTATTTCTTTGTAAAGAGAACTAACCGTTTTGTGGGGATATTCAGTCCACAATCTTCATCCCAGTTCTTAAGCTTGTTTAGGTACTGCTGTTTTTAGTAGCTCAGCTAGGGTTTGTAGGTGCTTGTCTGAAACAGCAATTGATACATCATTGGCATAGGCTATGTTCTTGAAATCTTCATCTTCTAGCTCGATTGGCAGCTTCTTAAAGACCAGGTTATACAGGTGTGGAGATAGAATTCCTCCCTGCGGAATTCCTCTATTGTGCAGTCCATCAAGATCATAAGTGCTGTATTGTTGACATTGTTGAATGCACCCACTATGTCTCTATAACTCTAGGTATAGTTTACAGCTAATATTAGTAGCCATATACATATAAAATAGATGTATCTCATTCAGCTCCTCTAATATGAACTGCCTGACTTTAGTGCTTAGCTTAGAGAAATTCACCGTCAACGCACAGCCGAAAATTTTTGATTTTTTGACTTCTTTTTATGCTCATGACTAACCTACAATCAAGATGGCTGCGTGGTTCTTTTCTTTAAAACTCAGAGTGTGTATATGATGTTCCTCCCCATCAATATGCAAAGCATACAAATGGCATTGAAATGATTAATTAATTTTTCTTCAGCTTCTAGGCACCGCTCCATCACATTTTAATGCCTCCGTCCTCCATCTCCCACTGACTTCTGTGATTAAGTCTTACAAACCATCTATAAACGAAGCCCTTATATATCAAGGCAGTACCTAAATTAAATTGTACCCGAAGTGCCATAGTGGCAACCTCTCATCCGTCCCATTAGATCAATAATGAATAATTATGTAAATCCGAATCAGCATTCTACCACATAAGAGTCGTGATCCTGATGTCTGTCCTCACGAATGCACACTAAATAAATCTCGCCCCAATATTACTTCAAAGCAATGAAATGCAAAGATTTTCCCATATCTTTGAATACCGCCCGCAGGCATCGAAGAGTCTGCAACACCGCTTTGGGGAATTCGAAATACATTTACAAAAGCCATAAACATTATTTCTCCTCTCCATCCTTTCTCTCTAACATATGCGATGTGTTATTTTGGAATCCAAAATGAAAATCCCATAGAAAAATTCACAATACACTTATTTATGGTTGCGAATACAGAAAAAAAAGAAGAGAATTTCCTAGCAAACCTTTGCTCTTGAATAACCTGAATCCCAAATTATTGTAGGTTAGGTATACAAGCTCATCCTTTGAAATGTAAATTTCCTTCACTAGAATTTTATTGCGATAACACTATATCTGCTACTAGCTAGCATGCTAAGCAAAAGAAAGAAAAAAAAAAACGAAAATAAAAATAAAAAGCAAAGGGAAAGTCCTCTTTTATGCTCTAAATGCGAGGAATATTGTTCGTTCGAAAGGTGCGAAGCCAAAGGGCGGATAAATTTCCTCTTGTCATTGTAAGGAAACAGGATACACATTGAATACACCTTGTTGTGCGTATATTTGCTTGTGTATTCCACCTTTTGGAAGTCATTACAAACAGGTACTAAATTTCCGTCTTAGAATGTCCGACACAACATAGCCGCAGCGCAACATGCAAACGGCCTTATTGTGTTCTTCCCCTTATTGGGATATGTTTCGTCGACAAATCTCTGCCATCGTCACCGCTCTACCACACACATCAAAGTTAATGGCACTGCCACACAAAAAGCCAAACAATCACGTGCGGCAAACACTGTTCGCAACAGTTCTCGGGCATATCCGGCCAACACCAGATGGGTAGCTTCTGATAGTCCTTTAGGGCAAAGTGTATCGTCATCGTCATATCGTATGCAGCATAAGGTTCAGGATTTCTAAGAGCATAATAGCTCTAGCCGTTGCCGCATACACATGGGAAGTTATCCCTATTCAATCATTATGGGGGTTCGCGTTGGATAGTACAAGGCACAAGGAACAGCCCTGGGTCCAAATGGGATTGAAAAAAAGAACACAAAAAAGTAGTCAACCTTTGTCATTGATTGAGAGCCTCTTACAATTTGTTCCAATTGTGTTATACACGTCAGGACTTCCAGGCCAGTACAGGTACCCCTGACACCTGGGTCTTGTGGTCGTTTGATGGAATAGGAAGTTAAAAATACACAAACACAACACTTCAAAGTAATCTCTCTTCGAGTTACACAAACTAATAGCTGAGGCTACGAAGTTCATTTTATGTTTTATGACTTAAAAAAAAGAAAGAAAAACAAAAAAAATAAAGAAGAGTCTGATAATGAGCCTTTTGGGAACCGACCGACGGAAGGATACCTTATAATAATTTGCATGATTTCCGCTATCCCCAGGAGAAAGTTTCCTGAATAAGATTGGAATTAAAATTATTCATTTAATCAAAACACACCAGCCAGCATCACCGCTGCCGGCCAGTGGCTTTGAGGGTTTTATGAAGAAAGTTTATTCTGTTTTTCTAGTGCGAATTTTGTTCAAGTCAAATCATTCCTAACTCTATAGTCGTCCATCGAAGAATACCCAAGGGGAAATCACTCAGAAGAACTGCCTCAGGAAAATGATGTCCGCATAGATTTGTGTGCCTATAATAAAGTTAAAGGTTCAGCTATTATTCACAACGATTATTTTTTTAGCGAAGATGAAAGGTGAGAATCGCAGACACAAGAGAGAGTCATTTTCAGTTAATTAAATCGCCTATCCTCTGAGGAATGTTCCAAGCACTTCACATTTTAAAATTTTAAACAGTCACAAGTTGCGTGTTTATTCATTTCCTTGTACTGATTTGAATATTTAATGAACCCCTAGGTGCACGCTAAATGAGGCGATTTTCCTAAAAGAAAAAACCAAATTGTCTGCGAATTTCCCATTTTATAAGTTTCCCTAGCCACGGGCGACTTTTCACAGTGTCATTAGAATCGTAAATCTCAATAAGAAACTTATGGTAACGAAAAATTACTTCAACAAGGGAACAAAATTTACTTTCTCTTTAATTGTTTTATATTTAAATACGCCTGTAATTAGAAATCTATTTAATATGTTGCGGTGGTAAAGTCAACCAAGCAGGCGCAACAGATCTTTTCGTCTAGAGTTTATAGCCACATGGCCAAAACTTTTGAAGCAGCACATTCATTTGCAGTAAACTGAGCGTGGATTTTATACCTCGAGCTCGACATGATGATATGATCTTTGCGTGGAGATCTGAAGTGCAGAAACCATATTCCAAACCTTACACTCCAAAAGAGGACTAATCCTTGGGAAATTGAGACACAACCTGTTAACGTTGAAGATGTAGCCTAATTTTAATGTAATAAATGTTGCTTTAAAACTCACCTCTACAAAAAACATTATTCGAATCCTTTCTCTATCCTGACTCTTTTTTCCTTTTCGATGTGGCTGCACAGTTCTGGAAGAGTAAGTATAGCAACCAAGGTTCTATCAGCCTATGGCGACTCTTTCAGCATTCTGCAAAAGCTTCCAAAATACGTTGCCGATATTGAACTGGTCGAAGGCAGATCACCCTTCTGACGAAATTAAAATGGCCTTAAGTCCAACTCAAATTTAAATAAAGTAAAAAGGTTGGAACGATAAGTGTTCTACCCCCCTCTCCTCATTCAGTAAAAGGTCCCCAATTCTAAGTTAGGGACTTGCGTTATACCGATTTCCGCGTTGTGCCGCACTTTGTAAATCGGTCTAAGCCAACGCAACTCATATTCTGGGCGATGTAACGTAGCTAAAAGAATGCACGGAAGAAACTTGATTTCGCTTTAGGATTTTTGGAATTTTTCTCAAGAAGTTTTAAAGTAGTAGAATAAGGGTCTGGACTCACCAATCGATACTGACAAGCTTTGGTGGACACTGGACACCAATAGATTGTCGATTTCCTGAATGCTGGATGCCTGAGCTTTCTCATCGAGATCATCAAATTTTGGACGACAACATCAACTTGACGAACTCTATGATGTACACTTTTACTTGAACAGCGATGGAGGAACACCACGGTACACCTATGATGGTTGATGTCGAGGTACCAAATCCAAGGTGATGACTGGTCGAACGTATGGATGTATGTTTGTAAGATAACTTATTGTTTTTTTTTTGTACAAGGAAAGAAAATGTGCGGAGGATTTGAGGAAAGTGATTCGAAGAATTCTAGGAGGAGAAAAAGGTGGTTCAGAGGGAGCCAGAAGAATTGGGAAGAGAATAAAGCAGGAGGAGTTCTTAGGGGGTAGGGGGATAGGGTGTTCCGTAATTCATGTTACATACTTTGGGATGAGATTCTTGGTCATATTACAAGAAAAAAAAAAATTGTTCTCCTGTAAAGTCTGTTTCTCAACTTTGACATCACTCTTTGACAATTTAAGAAGAGGCTTACTGTGGTGTACCCTGACCTGTGTCAAATTCGATTTCTCTGTAAATACTCATGGTTGCTCAAAGTGCCCTCCTTCGCTTTGAATACATGCCAGAGCGCGTTTTTGGATGTGATTGTGGGTTTAATGGTTTGAACATTTTCTCCAAAAAAATTTTTTTCATTACGATTTCAACAACACCCTATTCTCTTCATCGATTCAATTTATTAAAATAATGCATTTCTAACTCACCCATCTGCAATTAAATTAATGCGTATCTACCTTTATCAAAACCACATCAAAATAAAGTATCAAACACACCCCACTGAGCTTGACGGGGTGGCAGCATGTCTTTCGCTGCTGGATGCACTTTTGTTGTTCTGACATCTCCTATTACCACAATAATTAGTTCGTTCCGAATCGTGTTCACTAAAAATATTAAATGAACTCATAATATACAAACATCCTTGAAAAAGAGAAATCATCCCCCATCTACCCAACATCAAAACCATTCCTTCACTGCTTATGACTCCACCGCCCACCCTCCACGACACTACGATAGAGAGAGCAACGTAAAGTGTTCGTACAAATTCAAATAATTGAATAAGATTCAGTCAAAAATAATGAAATCGAAACTAAATGAAAATGAAATATCGAATCGAAGTGCATGTAATAGAATTGTATTGTGATTTAGATCGAATATCGTGATTGATTGAAAAGATCGACCAACGGAGGACTTGTCAATTCCTCGCGAAAGGCGATATGAATGGAAAAACATTTTTGCCTCTGTTAGGATTTGAACAACGAACCTCTGGGTTAACAAGCAGACATGTTGACTATCACGCCACGGGTACCTACCAGAAATTTTGAGTATGACAATACCAATTAAGGATGTAAAACAAAAGTAAACCGACAAATGAAAAAAACAATTTCTTTTTTGACAGTCAGTAAATACATAAAACCATCTGGATCTCTAATAGTTTTCTGAAACACAACTTTTTAGAGATCTTACGTTTTTAAATCATAAATCATGGATTTGGAACTAAGCGAACATACAGGGTGTCCAGTAATTCGTTTTACATACTTTGAGATATCATTCTTGGTCATATTCTAAGAAAAAAATTGTTCTACAGTAAAGTCCGTTTCTCAAGTTTGACATCACTTTTTGACAATTTAAAAAAAGGCTAACTTTGGTGTACCCTGACCTGTGTTAAATTCGATATCTCTGTCAATACAGATGATAGAGACCTTATCTTAGACTTAATTTTTTGTAGAAATAACAATCTTTAAGACTGTATTTAAGTTGAGCTTTCATAGGTTGCCAGATTTTCAATTTTAAGTGGTGTTTAAATTTTCTTCCCCAAACAAAGTTTTGACTTTGAGATAATTTTTTCGCAGAAAATACCTGATAAACATAGAGTTTCTTTATTTTTTACAGATGAACAAAACAATAATAAAAAAAAAAACTTAGTCATAAGTGCACTCAAAAACCCTTCCTTTTTAAGATACTTGGAAAAAACTAAAACAGGTAAAAATTCTAATTTTGTCTTTTTTACGGTTTTTTATTGCAACAACTTGCAAAGGGAGCAGTTTTCCAAAAACTTTTAGTAGTTTCTTATGTATTTTATACAAATACAATTATAAGAAGTGCTCAAAGTGCCCTCCGTCGTTTTGAATCCATGCCAGAGCCCGTTTTTGGATTTCATTGTGGGTGTTTGCTTTAAATTTGGGGTATGAAACTTTTTGCAAAGCTATATCTCCGAAATGGTGATTCTTAGGAAAAAAAGTGTATTTACTTTTTTTATAGGTAATTGCTTGGTGAATAATTTTTGCTTTTCTATTTCTTTGGTAAAACTTACCGTTTAGCTGGAAAACTTATAAAACCGATGTTTGCAACATTTGACCTTGAATAAATTTTTTTCCAAGCGGCGGATTGAGGGGGACTTTTGACAAATTGTAAGTAATAGGGTTCCCAACATTCATGCCAACTTTCGGCAAGGTGCGAATTAATGTAATCTTGAATGTCTATTTTGACCGGACTATAAGCTACGTTACGTTTGAATGGCTGGATGGGTAAAAGTATTTTTGCAAAAACGACTGCTTCGAAAGTGGCACCTAGGTTCATGTTTCTTTAATAACCCTAGTGATCTTATTTACATCGACGCCTTGAGTGTCTCCCAGTTCATTGTAAGCTCAAGTTGGTCCCATTAGGATGAGGATATATTAGTCCACCGTGGTATACCACAATGAGCCCAACGTTCCAAATTGTGTTAGGCAAGCTGACAGCTACTTTAACCTTACTTAACCTAACCTAACTTCGAAAGTGATCCAGCTATGAGAGGTTTCTCTTAGTAACTTCGCAAGACTAGATTCTTTGAGTCTCAATTAGGTTCCAAGGTATTATGGCATCACTGGAAACAAGAATGCCATTGAACTTGTGACGAAAAGATTTAAGACAGCATTCCTATTTTCTGAACCTGCGCTTGGTCTGCTCTTTAGTGAAGGCTTCAATTAATGATTGGATCTATCAAGGCCACAGCCGTCTATGGCATGCCGTCTTCGGATGCACTCAGACGTATGCTCCCCAGAGTTAATAAGAAAACTGCAACACTTTTGATATACCGCAGAAGAGAAGATTGTAAATAGCTTGTTAACGTTGCATCACGATGCACTTTTCTTTTGACAAGCATTAGAAAATGTAAGGCGTAAGGAGAAGATGACGACACAGAGTTGATCACTTCCACTCTGAATGTCCTGAATTTTTCGAATCAGGTTACAGATACTCGGTGCAGACTTGATGAGAGCTGGTAAGCGATTCTCCTGATCATGACAGAATATTTTTGCTTTTTCCGAACATCAAGAAAGCTTTAGCGAAGTCAAGCTGCTATTTGGTCTCATAATGGACCGGTATTTAGGACTGAGTTCTTAGGATGGCATTCCAAATTTTTCAACAGCAAAGTAGTCATTAAAAATGGATAACAATTACTTGTCATCCCTTTACTGCAAAACAAAAGTAGATGGACAAATGAAAATATAATTCTTATTTTTGGTATTTAGTTTCAAGCTCAAAAAAAGTAAGCCTCAAGAGCCATGCCGTACGCGCGCCGGCGGCTGTATACACTGAAAGAGCAGAAATCGCTTGGGATTATAGCTTCCTTAAGCAACTGATTGCTTTGGGATGACCCGCTCTGCACTCATAATTTAAACTTTGTACATACCATCCTCTTTAAAAGTAACACACATTCTTCCCACGCAAATTCGTCACTCTGTTTGGGGTAAAGGAAGTTGTCAGTCGTGAGCCACCCTTTAACCTTTTTTCGTCGCCCGTTACATAAATAATCGGATTTTCTTATTAATAATTATATGACTCGGTTGTTTGGGTATGTGCTCCAACTAACAAGCCCAATTAAGGCGGAAGCCGAATTTGTGTCTCGATCTAATCACAACCCATTTTGTTTAGTCTTTTCATGCTGTCCTGCAATAATTTTTGTTAAAAGGCTTAGAGTACCTTCCTGTTCTCTCCAACCTTTTGGTATTTATATGTATTAATACGAGTATTTGTCTTTGAGAAAATGCTAAAATATTTACGAAACAAACAAGGCAGACGCATATCACAAACACAAACAGGCACAGAGAGAATCATAAAATAATATATTCTCTTTTTCTAAATACTCTCCTCCACACTTTGATCCTTTTAATGACTACAACTTTTGTGGATTACTCGTATCACCCTCAATTGCCACAAAGAACACTGTTTACTTTCCTACAGAACACAACTCAGTCCACATCAAGAAGGACGAAAGTGAAATTAAAACCAAAGCCTCCCTAGTCTGTACCCATAGAAGGCTTAAAGCAAAATACTCCAAAAATATCACACTCAAGCATTTTCATGCGGGCTAACACAATACTCGTATCAAAGGAGGGGATCGAAAAGTTACCGAATACGTAGGCATTGGTACCTAGACTTCCAAACAACAAAACTCTAAATCGTTTGAAGCCAAACTTGTATGGTTTTTGTGGCATTAAGTCGGAAACTTTGTTTGGATTCCTTCAAAGTCATGCCGCACAAAATTATTTACATATACGGACTAACAACAAAGCCCATCCATGCGGGTGAATAAGAATAGAGTTTCTAAGCTGAAAATAAACTTTCGGATAATAAGGTGCGGTCAAATTCGTTGAATGAATCACCTGACATTCTATTTTTTTTGAAGAATCTATTTGGATTTATTCAAGTCGGGCGTTGTCTGGCGAAAGTGATTTTTATTTCCGAGTGAGGAATTGCTTTCCATTTGTCATGGCAATTATCAGATCCTGAAATGTTGTAGCGCCATTAGAGGAACCTTTTCGAGGCGGAATATTTTAGCAAGCAAGATGTCCTTTAAGAGAGGACATGGCACTCTTATTTTGATGTTTGCTGATGCTTTGGATGAATAAGGATGAAATAAAAAAGGGATTTTTTTAACGGCGGGCGGGGGGCGCGTTTAATGTTTACTTTGAAGGTTGTTTTGGTTCCAATTAAAAATAATAGGATTTGAGATATCACCACAATGAAAAGTTGTTCTTATCCCTTCAAGACAATGCCAACGGCCGTTACAACAACAAGTAGGGAGATAAAGCTGTGGTATATTTTTGGTCTATTTCTTAGAAGGAACATTAGCAAATTATTCTGGAGTAGGAGTTAATGATATCCTTTTGTTAACGCTGTGAAAGATATCGGATGACTTCTTAAGTTGCTGTCTACTGGGTATAGATTTTTGAAGAGTCTTAACAAATTATTACTTCTTAAGAAAAGATGACTAGATTTTTCTTTTGGACTAGGGTTTTTCCCAGAATTTGGGATAAGTTAACCCTGATGATGATCTTAGAGAGAAATCTTTATTTTGGCAGCCGAATCTCTAAGATAAATGTTTTTTATTAAATTCTCAGCACAATTGTAGTGGAAAGAAAATGAAAAGTAAATGTTAAGACTTGTCTCAATTATTTCTTTTTTCTCAGTCCCCAGAATGTGCTTACAACTGTCAGATGATTAAGTAAAAGCCGTCTTTTGATCCCGATTAAAAAAAAAAGCAAAACTGAGTCAAGTGGATGGTTAATGAGTTTTTTCACAGCTTTTTGAGTCACGAATCCACTAGCTACACATCGCTGAATAAAGGATATCAATTTTTACTATACAACTCAATGAAAAATTAAATTGAAAAAGACTGGAGTTAGACTCGCAGCTGGCAATTGGCATTGGCAAAATGTCTTCTTTTTATGTCTTTTTTTGCATCTCAGAGACTTAAGTGGCACTGAACTTAGAGCAAGCTCATTTGTACACTAGAGTGGATCAAAAAAGTCGATTATTTTTTTTTTTACAAATGCTACGAAAAAATGGGTTGCTAGAAACCTTAAAAAAATCTCAAAAAGTATGAGCTCTTAATTTTAATATTTAGATCCTCCGCATCGCAGTTTTGTATATTTTTCTCAGTCCAATAGAAAAAAATTCATACCTCATCATTTATCGATTGAACAGAAAAGTGTTTCAGGAGAATATTTTAGGAAATTTAACGCTCTTCAAAAATGGTATCTTGTGTTTTTTCCGTTAACCTCACCATTTGAAAGATATTAAGGATTTAATTTTGATTATTTCAAAATAAATTTCATTTTTGTTTATGAATTTTATAACTCGACAATAAATGACTTTTACAAAATGCGCAATAGAAATTTTCAATGGAAATTGACTGTTCTATAAGAATGGTGTTTTATGTTTTAGCGCTGAAATTAACCGTTCAAAAGTTATTCATCATCAAACTTTTATTTGTACGGATTTTTAAAGTTTTGATGAGATATTCGAAAAATTTCAATTTAATTTATGAATAATTTTATATGAATTTCAATTCTTGTCATTAATATGAGTATTATTTGAATTTTATTTTCACAATTATCAAAATTTTTCTTCAATTATTCTAAACATTTTATTTTTAATCACTAGAAATCACGATTTTAGGAAAAATTTCTCTTCTAGAGAATTTCTGTTTTGTATTTCATTTCATCTGTTTGAATTTTGAAAATAAAACTAAAATAATACTCATATTAATGACAAGAATTGAAATACATATAAAATTCATAAATTAAATTGAAATTTTTCGAATATCTCATCAAAACTTTAAAAATCCGTACACATAAAAGTTTGATGATGAATAACTTTTGAACGGTTAATTTCAGCGCTAAAACATAAAACACCATTCTTATAGAACAGTCAATTTCCATTGAAAATTTCTATTGCGCATTTTGTAAAAGTCATTTATTGTCGAGTTATAAAATTCATAAACAAAAATGAAATTTATTTTAAAATAATCAAAATTAAATCCTTAATATCTTTCAAATGGTGAGGTTAACGGAAAAAACACAAGATACCTTTTTTGAAGAGCGTTAAATTTCCTAAAATATTCTCCTGAAACACTTTTCTGTTCAATCGATAAATGATGAGGTATGAATTTTTTTCTATTGGACTGAGAAAAGTATACAAAACTGCGATGCGGAGGATTTAAATATTAAAATTAAGAGCTCATACTTTTTGAGAATTTTTTCAAGGTGTCTAGCAACCCATTTTTCCGTAGCATTTGTAAAAAAAAGCATAATCGACTTTTTTGACCCACTCTATTGTACACACTTATCTACGCTCTTCATCATTAATGCAAGTCTTAGTGGTTAAGCCAACACAAGCACAAAGAGAACGTATACGAGGAACAATAATAAACATTACAAAATAAAACAAAGTAAAACTTAAATTAAACTAAAATTAACATTAATAGAACAAACTAAGCTAGTGGAACAGTACTAAACAAGATTTATAAACAAAAAAATGAAATTTAACTAAAGTAATAACATTTCTTCTGAGCTATTTTGAGGATTTCAATTTCTTCGACAGCAATTTCATGCCATGAAAATCACTTTCTCGATCACCACTCCATTTGCACATTTTGTCAGTTACAAAAAATATATCTGTGCCCTATTTCACCAAAATGAAAGTTACAACCACAAATTTGTACTTGTAATTTACAATTACAAATTTGTAAACCCGTTTTTTGTTTCACCAATTGCAAGATCTTATTTCACAAACTTGTAAAATAAAAATAAATAGGGTGGCGCAACAGAGCGAGGAGCCCCTGGGCCTAGCACATTTCTCACAACCATGCCTTGTCAGGGAATGGAGGGGACCTACAATTTTGCGCCGGTTCCAAACGGCTAATTGAGAATGCGCTTTTCATGGCAATGAATTTACTAACGGAGGACTTGCCAATTCCTCGCGAAAGGCGATACCCGTGGAAAAAACATTTTTACATTTTGCCTCTGCCGGGATTCGAACCTCGAACCTCTGGGTTAGCAGGTGGACATGCTAACCATTACGCCACGGGTACCACAAACTTGTGATCGATTACAATAAAGTTGTAGAAAATTGAATTGTAGGCCTCAAGTGTTCAAAATTCCTGTTGCACCGGCATTAAGAATAACTTGTTATTTATAACAGTTTTTTCACAATATTTTTGAACGTTGTGACGCAGTACATCAAAATGATAAGAGACAAAAAAGATATATTGCTCCGATTACTTGATACATTCAGACAAAGTAAAAGAATGGAAAAACATTCTTAATTTTTTGCATTCTCAAGCGCTTCTCATCAATAAAGACTGGAAGTATTTATGTTCGTCAGGCCAACATGTGACGTTTTCGAACATTAAACTGACGACTGCGGCGCAAACTTTATGTACGAGTCCGCAAACGCAAACTGTTGACTTATAGATATCCCATGCATATCGGCAGTTCCATGGTATAGTCCTCCATTCCCTAGCCAATGCAAAGTTGTTAGAAACTGCTGCCTTGGTTTTAAAGCACAGTTTTTTTTCGCTCGAGTGGGCTAGTTGCGGTCCAATAATTAAAATTATTTCTTCTGCCTTGATTTGACTGAGTTGAAATTTATCATTAACTAGCGAAACGCCCGGCTTCGCACGGGTATAACGCTGATACTAAATACACTACAGAAAAACTGTGAACATTTAAATTTGGAGTAAAAAATTCCCCTTTCCCTATACCATGAAGATTTCCTGCTATCTTTGGAATATTCATTCACAACATTTTTACTTATTTACTTTTTACATTTTTACCTCGCAATTTCAAATCTATAATATCTTCGAAAATATTTTTGTGCCCCCTTTCCAAAATTCTCTGTCTATGTGTAGTACCTACATTGATAAGGCAAATGCATTTGCTAATTCATTTTACGAGAATCACATAGTTCCCAACTAAACAAATGATCTAATTTGAAAATCAGGTAAAAGATGCTGTCTGCAAACGAAGTCTTGAGGAAATGCAATGTATTTCAATTCCTTCAAAGTACATATGTATCTCTTTTGATAGTTTATAAGTGGCACTTTCTATATCCCTGTCGCTTGTCGTATCCTATTATAGCAGTCTCTACTGATGTTCCAAAAGTGTAGAATATTTGCGGAAGACACTGTGATTTCCTCACAACCAAATATGTATGCGTGAGTTTTGTGTAGGAGTTGACAGCAGTATGAAGAATGAATAACAAAGTGTGCGTATAGGTAGATTACACGATACACGTGTTTACATTCCAAACACAACTCTAATTAAATTGTATATAAAATTGAAAGCGATGATGATGGCAGATACGCACTTAAACTCAATTTCCGTCAAAGTAAATTGTTGTCGTCTAAAAACCAACCCAACCTGCTTCACTAACCATAACTCGTTCATCAGATTTATTACCACTATAATCGTAAACATGTGAACGTCAATTTTATAGAACACCATTCTTTGCTATCATCTGGTGCTAAGTATGTACATAGGTACCTACTCCTTTTCTGCAGTGATAAAACCTTGAGCATGACCCGAATGTTTATGTCTCTATTAAGACCGCTTTGTTGTAGCTCATAGCTCGTAGGTTTTGTTTTTATATATAAAACCTCATCTCATGAAAATAATAAACACACACATCCAACGAAAAAATATTGCGATCCTAGCTTCCTCTCCGAAAAGGAAACAGCTGAGAAATAAATTGCTCAGAAAGAAATAAGTCTTCTTCTTATTAAGAGAAGAAATCCTTGGTGTGGAATGTAGGCATTTGTTTTATACCCAGGCAGGATGCAGCAGTCCTTGCAGCCTCATTTCACACCATTGAATTATTTAAATCCGCAAAAAATTCGAATGAATCACACATAACACAGTGTTTACCTGTTGAAATGCAAATTTGTTTCGATACCACAAAACCATGAATGAAATAGCTGCACAATAATGCACTGAAATATGTATCTCAGGAAGGAAGCTCTCAACTCCATTATACAATAGTATCTAAGCGAGTTTGAAATTCCATTTCGAGGAGGTGGATATTCTCCATCTTTGCTGCTGCATGCCATTCTTATTCTTCCAACTGCACCACCAAGCCAAGTGTGAAATGGCTTGACTTTGTGTTTTTATCACTAACCCAGATAGAATTTATGACTGCACAGAACAGCACTTCAGCGAGGATGCTGCTTAGCACGGGCTATCAAATTCATGCTCATGCAACAACAGTGTACTTGTAGTAAATATAAAGGAATCCTGCTTAAAATTAGATCAAGCAGATTTAGCATGAGTGTCGTAACTCGAAAACATAAAAAGAGAAACCGCCATATGTTAGGGGCATAGTAGCAGTAGGTAAAGGTAGTCCTCCAGTCCTCCTCCTTCCTGTATGTGTCGGTGTGATGTATTAGGTTTGAAATAATTGAGAGACATCCTACAGTACGACACCGACCGACGTCACTTCATAGCAGTCTCAGGTTAGTGTTAGACTTATGAGTATATGAGGATTCACGGTTCGTCTTCCTTCCTTTCCTCCAGGGCAGCGATATTATTTATAAAATTCAATTAGGTGTGAACTTTTTGGTATTCTGTTTTATTGCGCTGCAGATTTATGTAAAATTTACACAGCTGGTGGGGTGATAGCTTTGCTAACTGCAAAAGTTTATTGTTTCTACCTTGTCTCTGCTCGATATTGAAATAAATAAAAAAAGTGTCTCCATGGAATTGCCGCAAGTGTTGGTATTTCACGCGATAATTTGATTTTCTTTTTTTTATTGCTTTTTATTTTTTATTTATATTTAAATTGGATTTGGATTTGGATTTGTTTTTCCATATCCAGCGAGTGTTTGGTTTAGCTTTGGCTAAACTCCACACTGTAAATGTTTACGTGTCCTTAATTGGCTGTGTGGTTTTTTAGTGAGTCATTGTGCTTGCCTAGTATCAATTGTAAATTTTTTGCACGTCACTGACGGAATTAGTTTTTAAAACTGTTATATAACACTTTTCCAGTAAGTAGGAGTGGGGGCATATCGGACTGTGATTGGTTTTCTCTTGTCATTCATCCCTTTTGGGTATGTCAACTTTTTAAATTAAAATCTTTTGTTTTGAAAAATGACAATTTCAGTGATTTAGCAATTTTTGACATATCTGTATGTCCAGTCAAGGTGTTTTTAAATTAAGATTAACTTTGTGTTGGGGGAATGAAACCATTTCCCTCACACTTGAATCGAAAAGGATACCACTATTGCGTGCGGCATTATCCAATTTAGTAGGCACTGGAAGATAAAAAGAGAAAGGAGGCTTCTATAAATAGTTCAACAAACAATTTTTGTCCAACTTTGAAATGTAGCTTCATCGAAACAATTTGGTGATCTAAAATTTTATTTCAAAAACTAAGGGTTAGGTACAGAGGAAGTGTTTTTCACTTGGCCGATTGCTTTTTCTTGGTATTACTTAACTTTTTTTTTTTTGTTGATAAGTACTTCAAATGAAATGGTAATAGCATCGGACTTTTAAGGGAGGGGTAAGCCCTAGGAGACTAAAAAATGGATTTTTAACGATTCTTTTATGAAAAAATCTGATAAAGTAATTTGATTTATTGATTTGCTACATTATTAAGTATAGTCTCAAGTATAATTTTTTCATACAGAAATATTGAAAAACAAGCCAATGAAAATGATAGTGCATTTTCCGAGACGCCTTTACTTTTCGATCTTTTTTTTGACAGGATCATCTAAAATTCTAAAAATATTTCATTACGAGACAACTTTCTCCAGGTTATAACACGAGGTTTTTCTTGCAATTTTGACATTTTGGTGACAATTTGAAGTGCAAAGTCGTTTTTTTGCCTAAAAATGCCGCCAAGTCATAGCTGCCAATTCCGGAAAAATAATGATTTTTTAAAATCCTCGTGTTAATAATAAAAAATATAAATTAAAGAAGTATGCAAAATTTCAGAAGGATCAGTGCAACAGTCGCCGAGATATTTTGCACACCGACTTTAAAAATACTAGTTTCGAGATAAATGCGTTTAAAGATAAACGCGAAAAGCAGCACAGTTGAAAGGCTGAATGGTTCCCCTCAAAAATATTCCGTTAGAGGCGGCATTAGAGTGAGCTCCCCTCCATGAACACAAAAGAAGACCTCGAGCTACCTTGAACCAACCATAAAAGGTTGGTTCAAGGTCGTCCAGCCAGCCCTCTATACGCTCGCCGCGCACAACTACTCAAAAACCTTCAAAGATCACTGTAACTTTTCGAATTCAACTCGGTATGACTTGAAATTTTGACAACATTCTTGAAATGTAGTTTAATAAGAAAATGCAATAAAAAAATAAATTTTTTTGAAAATGTCCAGGGCTTACCTCTCCCTTAAGTTAAAGTTAGGGCTGGAGTCCCAGAAGTTCTAAATTGCGAATATTAGCCACCGTTAAGGATTGGCAAGTCACCGAGAGCAATATTCTGACGAAACGTGCTTTCTCTAACAGTCGGCCTGGTATTGTTAGTTCTTTTCAACTATGAAACCAATTGAAAGGCTAAGTGTTCGAAAAGTTTAAGAAATAAGTTAAGTTTTTGTGTAATTACCACCAACCTAATGCAGTTCGTCTTGACTTTCGTACTAACAAAGTTGGCATGATTCGCAACTATTTTTACTTGCGATTAAAGGGACTATAACGAAAGTTTTGCAAACGTGACAAAAAAAAAAATTAAAAAACAAAAACACATAAGTGATCCTGTAATTGTGTCTTTCTGTCTGTCCGTATTCGGACCAAAACGCAACAGCCTGAACCGCTTCAACAATTTTACTCAAAACTTGCAGTGTGGATCTGTGTACTTCAGAGGGGTTTTTGTATTTGGGTCTCTAGGTCTTCAAAAAACGGTAGGTACCTGTCATTCAACCGATTTCAGAATTTTTGTTTTCCTCGCAAGCGTCTGCAACGACTTCGATTGAATTTACTGTGAAAGATAACTTTCAGGTTGTCTTTCTTATGATGCAAAATCTTTTTTTGGAAAAAGTAAAAAACGTTACCAGCCATATTACTGTTTTATAAAAACTTTACTTTCTCTTTAACGGCTGATACGATTTTCATGAAATTTGGTATTTAAGAAGTTGTAAGTTGCTTGGAAAGGATTGCATACCAACATTTCGAAGACATTATTTTTCAAGTTTTCATAAATTTTTTTCTGCATTTTGAATTTTTTTTATCCTTTTCAAGTGTTTTTTTCAACGCATCTTGTGATAAGATCTTAAAATTTGCAAACCTGATTTAAAGAAAAATATTTTTTTAAAAGAATGAGAAACAAAAAACCGGTTTTTAAAATTACGGCTCTAACGATTTTGATTAGTTTCAGCGTATGTATTAGCAACTGTACAAAAAAAAAAAAAAAAAAAAATGGCGTACCAGAAGAGTGAATACTTAAACCTTTTACTCAGCCTTAAGATGTAAATATCGTGCGACCAAGTCGTGGCCATTTTTCCTTTTTACACAAATGTAAGCAGACCAACCCTCTTCAAAGATTAGGGACGACATAAAAAACGAAAACTGACATATTTTCTGCAGCAAAAGTGCTTCTCAATCATTGTAAATGAAATATACCCTTACAGGGGGAAGGCGGGACTCTTGAGCCACTTCTTGTTATTTCGTTCATTATAACTTTTTTATTCATTTAAGCCGCTTTCTGGATACATGATTTTAAAAATGCAGTTTCCCGTTAAGCCGGGAGACTTGATCATATTTAAAGTCCTCGAGCAAAAACACGAAAGAAATATTTTGTCAGTTGATGTTCAAGTAGAATAAGTTTTCTGTTAGACCCGTGGTAAGAAATGAACAAAAAATGACTCCTTTTACTTGCGATTATAGGTACTATAAGGCAAGTCTTGCAATCGTGCAGAAAAAAAATTTTGAGATAACACCTAATTATGACATTACGATGATAGAGAATACGAAAAAAGTGGGTCCTGCAATTCTGTCTGTCTGTCTGTCTGTATGTCTGTCTGTCTGTCTGTCTGCCTGTCTGTCTGTCTGTCTGTATATGGATCTACAGCCTGAACTAATAGACCGATTTTCTTGAAAATTTGCAGTTAGGGTCTGTGGAGCAGCCTACAGAGGGGTTTTTGGAATTGAGTCTCTAGGTCTTGAAATAACGGTACCTGACATACAACCGATATGATAATACTTATTTTTCTCGAAAACGGCTCCAACGATTTCGATAAAATTTTGTGTGAGAGATTAATTTTTAATTGTCTTTTTTATGATGTAAAAAAAAATTTGGAAAATGGCTAAAAACGGTACCTCCAATAGTACCGTTTTTTTCAAAACCGACTTTCTTGTTAATGGCTTACACGATCTTGACTAAATTTTGGATTTAAGAAGTCGTAAACTGTTAAAGAAAGACTGCATTACAAAATTAAAAAAAATTTAGTTTTGGAAATTTTTATAAATTTTTTTAAAAAATTTTTATGTTTAGAAATAACTTCAAAAGTGTAACTTTGATTTTTTTTAAATTTTTTGTCAAAATAACTTCTATCAAGATCTAGATCTTTGCATACTCGACTTTTAAAAAACTGTTTTTAAAAAAAAGTGAAAAATAAAAAACCGTTTTTTGGAAAACTGGTCCAACGATTTTGATTAAATTTTCATCATTCATTTGTATTAGCGATTGAAAAAGAATGGCGTCTTTAGATTTCGGCTTGAAACCTTTGGAATATTTAATTTAATTTTTTTATTATTTTGCGTGATTAAATTCAATTTTCATAATTAATGTGTAGTTGGCAACCCTGTACCACAAAATATATTATGAAGATCTAGATAATACCAAAACCTTTAACTCGGCCTTTACATTTTGATATCGTATTTAGAACACAATCGCAAGTTCGTGCGACCCAGTCGTGCCCATTTTTTTAATTTGCTCTGCAGAGCTAGTCTGGACAATTTCTTTAGTCTGCTAGAAACTTTTTAAAAGAATGCAACCAGTTTCGTTGAAGCTATAAATGTTCTGTGATTGAAAACCTAATTCAGTTGCATTAAAAATCTAGCTGCTTCCAGCCTTCGCTAGTTTTATGTTCGATTCCATTTTAATTAACCAGCAGTTTCTTAAGCTTATCACATGTGATAAAACAGTCACCCAATTATTATTTTTTTTTTTTTTTCAATATTAAATATCTTAGAATACTTTCATTGACTTGCTTTGCTTTCAAATTTGTTCAAATTATATTTACCGTATAAGTAGTCATTCATTTCATTTTAATTCATTTTTATTTACTTTTTCTTATATCTACTTACATGCTAACAAAAATGTGTAAAACTAGCTTATATAATAACTTAATTAACTTACTGACCCTAGGCGGGTACTCTAAATTATTCAATATCTTACTACTAATGCCTTTCGGCCTTAAGATAACTTATGAATCAAAAAATTGAGCTAGTTACAACTAAGAAAATTCTTAAACTTAGTTTAAAAGATAAGTAGTATCAGCTAACAGATGTTCGTCCATCAATTCTTTTATTGCCACGTTTCCTTTTGTGCCCCTTTTCTTTTAAAAAATTCCTACATATGTAACACAGATCTAACAATAAATTACTGGGAAAGAAGACTTCAGCCACTGATCAAGCCAAGAACCTGGCTGAAGTCTCCGCTATCGTTTTCTCACAATTAAAATTTTTCTATTTTTGCGAGACATGAGCAGAGCAAGCTTAATTCTATTATGAAATAGTTAAAGTTTAATAACCCTTTTATTAGACAATTTTGACAGTTTTCAGCTGCCATGCTAAAAAAAAAGAAAGTATTAATAATTGCGTGCTTGAAACACTTCTCACATTCACCAGCTTAAGTCCGTTGGTGATCTAGAAACAGTTTTGTGTGTAATCGCGGAGTGCAACTTTTAAGTCTATACAAATGAAAGGTTGGAGTGGTTATGGTTATGTTATGGTGGCTGTCAGGAAAGTGATCGACACACTTGGACCAAAATAGGTCAATTGTGATACCACAAGAAATTTGAGGAATTGCCTGTTATTCAAACCATTTTAAGTTTTCTAAAAAGCGGTGAAGACTATATATGTCTTTGTTTCTGAGATTACTTGGATCGCCGAAAAAGTACTCTTCCAAGAATGTTTTGCGTCTTTGAGAGAGAGAAAGGCATGTTCAAAGAAGATGTGGAATGGTTGCCTTTTCTTTCTCATCCATGCAGCTTCCAGAAAAATTGTTCGAGATTGAGACTTGCGCGGCATATGTACCTATGAGGTAGTGTCTGGTTATAACATCAATTACGGCCCTAAGTTGCAATCTACTTAAGGATAACAAATTTTTGGTATGTTTTAAGCCTGGCTTTTGCCAGATCTTTTTGGTAGCCATGCAAGTCGTGGTATTTGTCCATCTATTACCTTATAGCTTCTTGCTTTAGCTAAGTTTATACGTAGCAATAGGTATGCGAATTGTTGTTTTGCACCTGTAACAGCATGATAAATGGCCCAACTCCGGTAGCTTTCGACCACTTCCAGGAACTTAACACCAAGGCCTCAAATCGGCGTTCGTACCGTGTCAAGGTAGCAAATGGGAAATTAGCACGAGATATACTAAGCCAAGGAAAAAAACTTGCAAATACTGGCATTTCCATGCACAAGGACTATCCAGTGGGTATGCGCCGAAAAAGAACAATTTTGCTAAAGCTAAAGCGAGAAGTAAAACATCAAAACCCGAATCTCAAAATCAGCCTGTTGGATGATAAATTGCGCATTGATGATCATTATTTCTACTGGAATGAAGAAAGTGGATTAATGTGTGGAAGGTCGGATGGATTTAGTATACTTTTTTCTAAATATAAAATTAATTTGCGGCGAGAAAACTTTACAAATCAAAACAATAACCTGTCACCTGTAAACGTCACGAATATGTCATCAATCAATTCTCTACCGCCATCTACATCTCAAATGGTAAACGATATTGGTATCGGTAATGCAGCGCATCGAAATGCAGATCTTGTAAGGGCAAGTTCGCACTAGGATTTACCAGTCAGCCAGAAAATCGAAAATATAATTAGTTATAAGAGAATTAAAATTTTAAGCTATAATATCAATGGATTATCAAACAAAAATATATATTGTGATTTTTTCAACTATGTCAATACTTTTGAAATATTTTTCCTTTTTGAAACGCATGTCATGCAAAAAAACCAAAAATACTTCGAAGACTTCTTCACGGATTATGAGCTATGTTGGGTAGAAGCTGTAAAAAGAAATGGAGCGACGAGAGGTAGAGCATCGGATGGAGCACTATATGGTTACAAAAGGACGATTTCAAAAATACAGCACAGTTTCAAGGAAATGGAGGAGGAAATTAAGATAGATGACAAATTGATAAATGTATTGCCTGTTTATATTAACTGTTCACATTGGCAATCCGATTTTGCAAATTTACTCGAGGCTATGCAAAAATTGGGAGACAAATATAGTATTCTCGTTGGCGATTTCAATGCGCGTACCGGACAAGAACAGTGCGTATCATATGGAAAACCTGCGTTCGCAAGAAAATCCAGGGACAAAAAGATAAACGCTAGGGGAAAAAATGATTTTGGATATGGGAAATGCTTTCGATCTGTCCATTATGAACGGTACACAAAAAAGTGATGAGGAAGGTAAACTCACTTTCATCCGCAACCCAGGCCAATCTGTTATAGACTATCTCTTCATGTCCAACGACATTTCTGGTTATCTATATGATTTCGAGGTGGACAGTCAGATATACTCCGACCATATGCCATTGGTCACCACTTTGACCGCTTCAGAAACAGAAAACGAACTAGAAACACAAAACTGCCTTCTTCCAAAACTGAAATGGAACAAAAATCGAGTAGAAGCGTATCAAATGAGTTTAAACCGAAATATGACAGTACAAGGAATAAATGAGAACTTAGTGACGATAGAAGTTTTAGAGAACATCATAACATCCACAGCCATTACACATCAAGCTAAATCAGTTCCCTGCAAAGCTAAATCACCGTGGTATGATAAGGACTGTGAGTCAGCTAGGAAAAAATCTTTTGCATTCTTAAACTTGTACCAAAAATTCAATGCCATTTCTTTAAAAGTTGACTACGTTATTGCTAATAGAGCCTTCAAAGCTATTTGCAAGTCTAAAAAGGTAAACTATTTGAAGAAACAAGCAGAAAGTATAGCTGTCTGCAGAAACGCTTCTGATTTTTGGGGAGCAATAAGAATCCTTAAAGGAAAAACGTTTGCATCAAAAGCACCTCTATCTGCATCAGCACTTAAAAACCATTTTCAAAATCAGTTGAACGCAGAACTTTTCTCTCAACCAATTCACTATGCCAGACCAAATTTCGAAAATGTAACACTAGATAGCGAAATCACAATTTCAGAGGTTGAAGTAATTGTAGCAAATGTTAAAGAAAATAAAGCTCCCGGAGTTGATCGGATCCCAAACGAATTCTTTAAATATGCAACAAAAGATTTTCTTATGCATCTTACAAGAGTATATAATGATATCTTCACCACAGGAAATGCACCGGGTGCTTTTAGAAAATCAATAATCTTTCCCTTACATAAAAAAGGAGATAAGATGGACCCATCGAACTATAGGGGTATATCTTTCCTTAACGCTTCGCTTAAAATATTTATGGAAATCTTAAGATGCCGCCTTACAAAATGGGTCGAAAGTACGCACCTTCTCAGCGAAGTGCAGATTGGATTCAGGAAAGGATATTCAACAGTGGACCACATCTTTAGCTTGACAAACATTGCTGAAACCTATCTTCGTAGGCGCAAAAAATTATACACCTTTTTCGTCGATTTCCGAGCAGCTTTCGATTCTATCGACAGAAAAGCCCTCATTTTCAAGCTGTTTAGAGACGGAATATCCCTTAAATTTGGAAGGTTGATTGAAAACATCTACAAAGAAACAAGCTACACAGTATGGGATGGTCAAAATTTGTCAGAGTGGTTTCTTGCGTTCGTTGGATTGAAACAAGGATGTAATCTTAGCCCCTTACTATTTTGCCTTTACATTCAAGATTTGAATAATGAGTTGCCATGTGGCATAACAATTGATGGGTTCCCTATTAAAATGCTTATGTATGCAGACGACCTTGTTCTACTATCGGAATCACAGGAGTCTCTGCAGCTAATGATCAACAAATTACGGGATTATTGCTTTAAGTGGAACCTTACTGTAAATCTCAGCAAATCCAAAACGATGGTCTTTCGAAGAGGAACTGGACCTTTGGCTGCGAATGAAAAATGGTACTATGGTGAAGAATTAATTGAAAACGTTAAAGAATACCAATACCTGGGTTTTACTGTAACGAGCAACCTAAATACAGAAAAGCACCTAGAAAAAAAGCTATCGGCTTCCAAAAACGCTGTGTACAGTATGGCAAAATATATACGGAAATTCGGATCTCTCATTCAGCACCAAATATCGAGTTTTTACCGCAACGCCCGTCGGAGACCACTGAAAAACTCCTCCGATTCTTTTTAAAACGACAGTTTCGCCTACCGGACACAACGCCAAACTATATGCTTCTTATCGAAACTGGTTTATCACCACTGTTCTTAACATCACTTAAACTTCATTTCAACTATATTATTAAACTGATGAACAGCCACACCGATAAAATTGCAAGGAGGATTGCAGTATCAGTTATAAGGTCCCAAAGTTCATGGTTTGAAGAATGGAAAAATTTAGCAGACACTTGCGAAATACCTTTCAGCTTGACTTTGGAAAATGTTACAGAGTGGAAACCTTTTCTCTGTTATCTACTTGAAAGCCTACATTACAAAGCAAGGGAAGACAATATAGAGAAGGCGAGAAGTTCACTTCACAGAGAAATATATTCAAAACTCCAATACGATCTAGGAGAAGGCAACTATTTCAACGACAATTTTAGCTATGAACAAATATCCTTCCTGTTCCGAGCAAGAGGAGAGTTGTTATCTCTGAATTTCATACCGCACCGCAATGACTTAGCCCTGATTTGCTCCATGTGCAATACCAACGAAAGGGAAAATATAGTCCATTTCATCGCAAGATGTCCAATTCTGGCAGAAATACGACGACAAATATGGCAACAAAATATTTTAGATGAAGGTGACCTTCTAGCGATTTTAAATGGGAAAAACTGGCAACAACTATCACAATTTATTAAAATAGCAGTAAACTATAGAAAAAAAATAATAAGTGAAAGCTTTTAAATTAAAATTTAAAAAAAAAAATCAATTAATTTACAAAATTCAATTAAAAACATTAAGCTAAGCTATCATCTGGCTGACGGCCCCTCTGGCCATGCCTTAAAAGATTTAAGTCAATTAAACAATGATTTTGTAAAATTTTTCTTGATAATTCAATAAATCTAATCTAATAAATCTAATCTAATCTTGTTTTGCTTGGTGACATTGGCATGATGTTGACTTTCCTGGCGAGTTTATCGGCTTTGCAGTTTCCTGGAATGGTGAAGGTGAATGTTAAACTGTTCCGTCATCTGCATAAGAGACAATGGACAGTCGCGGGCGGTTATAGAGTCTGTAGAAACATTACCAAATGATTTAAGTGCTGCTTGGCTATCCGAGAAAATAAGGATATTTGTTGAAGATATCAAGTTTTCTCTGAGCCACGATAGAACCTCTTTGATCACGAGGATTTCCGCTTGGAACAAGATGCAATGGTTAGGGAGTCTACCGTCATACCGCCTACTACTCCGTCCTTGGTCTTCGGGCCGATTGTGTAAAAATGCCTTGAATCATTTTGTAGGAAATCCGTAACGTCACATGCTTCTTTGTGGGATGGTGACTTGGAAGTTCTTATCGAAAGTAACTTTGGGAGTGGTGTAAAGTTTGAGAGGAGTTTAAGTGAATTACTCTGAGGCTGGATCAAGTCTCCCACTTTCCCCCTACCTCACAATCAATGGATTTCATTGATAAAAATAAAATAAATAGGGTGGCGTAACAAAGCGAGTAGTCCCGGGATCAAGCACATTTTTAATAACTTGTTGAAAATATTTTTTTCTCTCTGTTGGCATACAAACCGCGAACTTCTCGCGTAACAGGCAGAAAACATGCACCGGTATCACTCAAGAAATCTCTGGTCGCTCCGGAGCCTGGAGCATTTCAGAAACCCAAAATTTTTGGGCGGCTCCGAATGAATTCAACATAAAAGACGGAATATTAAATTCGTTAATACGAAGAAAAATTTTATTGTGAGTTTACTTTGCTTGTGAGTCTAAAAACATTGCAGGATAAAATTGGTGTAAATAATTATTTCAATTCTATCAAATAAAAAGCTGATGAAAAATCTTGCTATCGGTAGAACAAATGTAGGTATTGCAATCTTAGCTATTTGCAAGTCTTATACATCTACCTACAAATGTAGATTAAGATGATAGCATGACTTCACAGATAAGAGAGTAGATACGTTTTTGTGACTTCGAAAAAAGACTGCGGCTGATTCTTTCCTCATCGATAACAAAACGAGCGGCGCCGGCGTTAAGATTAAACTGAGAGTCTTAAAAGCATAGATGACAGCCCAGCGCTGGCTTAAACCCTCACTTCTAGTGCAATCATAAAACACTCAACTACAACGCCACTACCGTTCTCAATTCGGCATTGGCAGTGAACACCAATTGAACTTCGCAATCTAAAGAAGATTATAAATTTCTATAAGAAGATGTCAATCTATTTGCGGCTTTCCTCGAGGTAAAACGGTAGATATACCTCGCGCTACGATACAGTTCTTCCTCAAAAGGATCAAATTCAGACAGATACCTTTTCAGATTTCCATTACACAATTTGTTTTATTTCTCTCCTTGCAGTATCGGACTTTCATACAAATCGTTGCTAAGTTATCTCAACGATAGTAAATATTCAAATCAAATGCAAATATTTCCTCAAGGAGTTTTTCTGCTCATCATCGTTCACATTGTTGAAACGAAAACTGCTTTCTACTGGGAATTTAACGTATGAGTTCAGTTGGCTTTCTTCAGATTCTCTATTTTTCATCAGATTGAAGGAGGATTTCATAAACCAAAGTTGAACCGAAGTTATGACAACCAAACTTTATGGCTTTATCGTTTTATCAAAATCGCAAAACAAATTTATTTATTCATTGAATGAAAGTAGAAATCTCCATAAAGTAGTGTAATACCACCCACGCAGTTAAAGATAAATATTTATCCTTTCTACCACAAACCATAAAATCCAGGAAGAGTCCAATTGGCACGGTCTGAATCAACAAGAACTTCAAAATACCGTACTTAGATTTTTTTACTACTTGGATCAGTAGTTGCAGCTCAAAAGGTATCAACAAATGTAAAAATAAAATCACATTAAACCCAAAAAACCCTGCAACAATTCCTTTTCATATAAATCCTGACCTGAACAAATTCTCCACAATAAGGATAACTTGTCCTCTTTGAATTGCGAGATTCTATCTGCATGTACTTATAGGTTTGTACCTACATCTTTCAATCGAAGTTATTGCTATGTCAGTTTATCTCTTTCTCAACGTAAAAGCACCTTGGCAAAGATTCCCCTGCTCCCACAACGCCGACGTAACGTCCGCAGTAAAATACCCCCGCGCAGCCACAACTATACACGCTTTACCAACCTGCCTTTCCGCCCCTTTTGTTTCATTTTGAATAATAAAAATGGTGTTCAGAGTTCTCAATAGTAGCTCTTTAGAGAATAGACCTCCATTAACACACAAGGGAAGGGCAACGGATTCATCTTCACTTCTTTTTTTCTGTTTTCCTGTATATTTATTTCAATTCCTTTGAACACTAAAAATACACAGAGCAATTTGAATAAATGGCTGGGAGAAGAGTAGGTACTACTTCAATATGGCTTAAGTGGCATTAGATTCAAGAGGTTAGGTGAGAATTGAACCACCATAATGCTGTGAGATGTGGGTGGGTAATGTACTATGTGCACATTCATCTTGAGAAAACGCTCTTCAAGACAAGCGAGATGTTGGTTAGAGGACGGGCCGGAACGCACGTATTTGGATGGCATTATGTATTATTTAGCCATCCTTGAAATGTTGTTCTTTGTTCAACATAACAAAACACTTGACTCATCATCGTTATGAGCACGATGTCGGTGTAGTTGAAGTCATCGTATTACACAGAGCTTTTGTATTAAAGTGGCAAATTAGGTGAAGTAGGTAATGGGCATTTGATTAGGCCAAAGTGGGTTTGAATGGATGTGAGTGAATTATGCAATTTCCTATAGTAAATCCGCATGTTTCATCGTATGAGGTAGATAATGTGGTGCAACGAATCAGTACGGTGGTGTAGGTACTTACCGTAGGGTATCGAGTATCGACCTATAGGTACATGAGTACATTTTGAAATTCGGAGTATAAAACTTTTGCAAATTAGCCTATTTGGAAATGGGGCTGGGATCTTGGGTTTTCGAGTATCTACAATTTTTTGTGCTGTTGAATATAAGGGACCGTCATAAACATAAAATTCAATCTTCAAAGCTACCATTTCGACAAATTCTAAGGCGTACTTATGAGATAAAATTATAATACTAACGACGAAAGAAGTCAGTTCGTTTTTCATGGGCTAAAGTTAATAAGAAGACCTAGGGAAAGCATAGTGTGTGTGGGGGCTGGGAAGCTTAGATTTTTTGATTATGTCAGCAGCTTCGGCTGGTTGTAGTATTTGATCGTTCAGATTATAAAATTTTGGGTAGTTTTAAATTTGTGATGCAATCGACTGGTTTTTCTACCACAATATCAATCGTCTCAAAACAATATACGGTCTTATATGTTAAGAGAAGACTATAAGACAGTTAGAATACATATTCGCACTTCAAGCGGTGATTTCGCTTATAACAATGAAAAAATAAAGCTGGTGTTAGGAACAAGGGAAAAGGTTTAAAAAAGAATGCTGATGCACATTGCTTTTAGATTTCTGTGCCTTGTAATGCAGGAACGAATTGAGTCGGGAGAAGCATTTCACATTTGAGTTGAGTGGTTAAGATAAGAATCTCTGTACCGCGAATTCCAAGCGTGGTGGGTGTTGCAGTTAGATTCTTTGAGGGGATAGGAATGCAACTGGCTATAGTTCACTAGAGAACTGTTTGTGAAAAAAGCCATAAAAGAAAACGAGACTGTCAACGTTTCCACGATGTTCAAGGGAATCAATCGGTCTTTTACAATTGAACTATAACAAAAGTCTTAACGCTCTGCCTTGTACCCGCCAAGTAGGCTCAAAGATGTTTGAGGAGCACCTACGACCAAATGTGGGAGTTATACTCTAGTTTTGGATGTAGACTTTATAAATTGTAGCCAGATCAGAAAGGTTGACAAACTTCCTGCATCGTCTCAAGAAACCTGAGCACTTTGCAGCATTTTTGGCGACTTCAAATATGTGGTCATTCCAACGAAGATCGTCGTTTACACTCATACCAAGCACTGACAGCTTTTCGGTTTCTTGAATGGAAGTTCATTTCAAAGACAATGGCAATGGGGGAATGTTAAGCTTAAATGACAAGAGACAACGTTGAGTTTTCGAAGCATAAAATATCGCTCGGATTTTACTACTCCATGTAACAATGCTGTCAGAACTCAATGAGTTAATCATACGGAACCGCTCCAGTTCCACATCCGAAGAGCAGGAACGTGAATTTGGAAACGAATATGAAAAGCTGAGAGTTGAGTCGTCAGCAAAACAGTTAAAATGATTAAAAGTTTCAGACAAGAGATCATTTATAAGGAAGAGAGTCGGAGACAAAACGGAGCCCTGGGGCACACCAGCATTTATAAAGTGGGTATCAGACTCCATCCAATACAACTTGTATCGAACGGTCAGAAAGGTTTGGTATGAAAGCCGTACTAACGGTCATTAAGAAACTTTCGTTCTTCAATACATATCATAAATTGACGGATAATCATCGTTTCCGTGACATTAGAAAGAAGAGCAATTGGACGGAAGTTGGAAGGTGAGATAATATAATATTTTCTTTATTAGTTCAATGAACTTTTTCAAAATCATTTGACAATAATTTACAACTTATTATAATTATATAAATTTGTGTGCTGTTAGTATTTAAACTTTAAATTTTGAATTTTAAAATTTTAAGTGCAAAGTTTTTACCAGAGTTAAATCAAATTGCAAATTTTATATTAATTTTTCTTTAATTACAAACTTCAGAAAGATTTAAGTCACACTGATTCTTGCTTTTAAAAATATTTGTAGTTTACGTTAAAAAGAGATTAGATTTGTTTCTGATTTCAATTCACTTGGTAAACCGTTGTAAAAATTTAAACCCGAATACATCAATGAGTTCATGTTGTTACTTCTGTTGCTTCGCATAGGTCTGAGGTCCTAATTGTTTCTTAGGTTGTACGGCTGCAATTCTGCTACTGTTGTTATACTGCCTTCAAAGTATGGTGGGAGCAATCCATTTTTCATTTTAAATATAAATACCATTGCATTGAATGTAATTTTTTGCTCGACGTTCATCCATTTTAACGCATCCAACATTTATCTTACTGGCGTATATCTATTGCACTTAAGTATAGTTCGCATTGCTTTGTTTTGCAATACCTGCATACGCTGTCTTATGTAGTTAGGACACCCAAACAAAATCGTAGAGCAGTACAAAAAATGTGGTAAAACTATCGCGTTATGTAGCATGATGGCATACGCCCAAGGAAACCCACTTTTTTCGCAATTTTTGTGCATAAATGTTTTGCATGGTCTTTGACAACCATTTATACATACTGTCACAGGGTCACGACATTTAATCTTCATACATTTAGTTTTAATAACATTTAAACAAAGTTTGTTTGCTTTCAACCACATATTGATATTTTCTAGATCCGAGTTCATTTTTAAGCACATGTCATTTAAATCTTTTCCCGAAATGTATAATAATGTATCATCCGCAAACAAAACTATTTTACAATGATTAAGAACACTTTTAGCATCGTTTATATAAAGCAAGAAAAGGGAAACACCCAAGAGTGAACCCTGAGGGACCCCTAATTTAACCTCTTTTGAGTCGGAGGTCTCATCGCCGAATTTGGTTCTTTGGTATCTGTCATTTAGGTACGAATGAAACCATTTGTACTCTGTGTCACGTATGCCATAAAGCTTGAGTTTATCTAATAATATGTTAAGATCAATCGTTTCGAACGCTCGTTTAAAGTCTCGAAAAACTGCTATCACTCCTTTACCTTGGCCAATGTCTTTTCTCCATTCGTTTGTGATGTAATTTAACGCAGTTTCACAAGAGTGACCACTGCGAAAACCAGACTGCTCTATATTTAAAATTCTGTTGTTCTCGACATATGCTGTAAGTTGATCACTCACTACACGTTCCAGGATTTTTTCAAACATCGGTAACATGTTAATGGGGCGAAAATGCTCACAATTACTTGATCCTACCACTTTTTCAACGGGTACAACCATTGATTCCTTCCAACGGGTTGGAAAAATTCCATTTTTAAGTGATTCATTTACTAACTTCATTAAAACTGGGCCTAATATTTCTATTGAATTATATATTATGTCTCTATTTATACCATTAATGTCCTTTTTACTATTGCACTTTCTTATCACATTAGATAGAGCTCTATGATCACAGAATTTAAACTTAAATCTATTACTAATGTTTATCACAGATGATTCATATTGCACGTAGGGAATCGAACTATTTATATCACAGATGCTTTCTACAAAGTAAGTATTGAACTTATTAGCAATTATCTTGGGGTCTTTCACTTTTTCGTGTCCAAATTCAACGCTATTTACACACTTCCTATTACCATCGTCCTTTAAAACAAAAGTTTTAAGCATTTTCCAAACTGCCTTTTGATCTCCAGATTTTGTTTCTATTTGTCCATATATGTAGTTATTCTTTGATTCTTAAATTTTTTCCTTATATTTTTTACAAATATCTCTGTACCTTGTCCAGTTCTCTATCGTGTTATTGTATGATGCTATCCTATAAGCTATTATCTTATCCTTTTTTAAACGTTGAAGCTCTGGGGTAAACCATTTGTGTTCATCGTGTTGTTTAACAACTTTTTCAATTGTTATTGCATCGACACATGCTTTTATATTGATATCGAATATTTCGAAAAGATCTTCACTGTTTTCAATGAAAAATAAATCAGAGAAACCTACTTGTTGCAACATATTATCAAATTTTTCCTTTGAATAATCGAGAAATCTGCACTTTCGATTTTGAATTTGATTGATTTCCCTATTTAAAACTTGAATCTTGATGGTTTCATGGTCTGTTATTTTATTATCACAGTCTATTTTTACATTCACTTTATTGCACAATTCCGTTTTCGTTATTACATTGTCAATTAAAGTTTTGGAGTTTTCGGTTATTCTTGTCGATTCTCTTACTAGCTGGGAGAGACCTTGATCCAGAATTGAATCTTCCATTTTTGATTTGTTATTATCATCCGTTAATAAGTCAATATTGAAATCACCCGTTATAATAACATTTTTATCATTTTCGAAAAACTGTACGCACCAATTCGAGTATAATTCTAAAAAATCGTTAACGCTAGAACTTGGGAACCTGTATATGACTCCAATCGACCAATTTTCATTTTGTATGCGTATTTTCACTTTTAAAAACCATGCAATTAAATCAAACTTACTTACATTTTTTACGGTGTAGTCTATGCCTTTTTTTATATACACACTAACACCACCAGTGTGCCGGGACAACGAAGGACAATAATTAACATAAGAATAGTTTTTAATTTTTGTTTCACATTCTTCAATATTTACAGTTACTCGAGCTTCAGACAGGACAATTATATCAGGGGAACACTTAAGTATTCATAATTCTAATTCACTTTTATTCGCTAATAGGCTTTGTATGTTTAGATAGGTGCGGGTGCATAACTTCACAGGTCATAACTTCACATGGGTCATAATTTCACCTATAGTGGGTTATAATTTCACTTTTTTCGGGTGAAGTTATGTCCCACCTTAGGTGAGCAACAATTTCACCTGAAATTTGTGTGAAATTATTTCCCACCTACATTGTAAAAAATCTTTAGAAATCCAATCAGTCAAAAGCCAACAAAAATTATAAATTGTAATCAATTTATTGAAACATTTTTATTAACAAAAAATATCAAAAACTGTTATTTATAGAAAAAAAAATTATTCTTATGAAAGGTACTTTATATCATGAGCAGAGAAGGTTCTTGGTTGATGGAACATTCAACATTGTTCCAACATCCACTGGCTACAAACAATTATTAATTGTGCACTTTGCATACGCAGAACATGTGAGTATTTAAGGCTGTTTACTTTTCTAAGTGATTGTAAGTTTTTGAAATCATCTTCAAAAATTATTAGTTAATCATAAAAACTGGCAATGCATAAGTTTTTATAACAAAATCTTATACATATTCCGTTATACTGCACAATATAAATTAAAACTTAGAAATATGTTCAAATATAGTGTAGCTTTCATAAATCAATTAAAAAATTGCGCAATTTTTTTTCGGTCGCTTTACTGCTTAGCGCCAACAACGCTTGTTTATTCACACTATTTCTATGTAATATAATTTACTAAAACGAGAGATCTGTTTTTGAAAATATATGATGTCGAAGTTCGTAATTTCAATAATTGATTTATGAAAGCTACACTATATTTGAACATATCTCTAAGTTTTAATTTATATTGTGCAGTATAACGGAATATGTATAAGATTTTGTTATAAAAACTTATGCATTGCCAGTTTTTATGATTAACTAATAATTTTTGAAGATGATTTCAAAAACTTACAATCACTTAGAAAAGTAAACAGCCTTAAATACTCACATGTTCTGCGTATGCAAAGTGCACAATTAATAATTGTTTGTAGCCAGTGGATGTTGGAACAATGTTGAATGTTCCATCAACCAAGAAACTTCTCTGCTCACCAGAAGGAATATTTGAGTTTATTAAGTCCACAATAATTTCTTGTAACTGTAATAAAAAGTGAAATTATGTCCCACCTTGTGTGGGAAATAACTTCACACAGAAGTGAAATTCTGGCCCACAAAAAAGTGAAGCTAATTCCCACCTAAGGTGGGACATAACTTCACCCGAAAAAAGTGAAATTATAACCGACTAGAGGTGAAACTATGACCCATGTGAAATTATGACCTGTGAAGTTATGCACCCGCACCGTTTAGATAGTATATGACGGTTTTTCCTTTATACTTTGAAAGCGGTTGCTACCACTGTTTATTCCTCTCTACACTGATCTTACGCTTATAGACTTTACACTCACTATCAAAGGCATTATGATCAACTTCAAAATTAAATTTTAAGTCATTGTTAGTGTTTCGGTTTCAATCAAACCGATAAAATATATAGATAACTGTTCATAATGTTCATATTCATTGTACCGAAAGGAATCAATCTGACCCTTTGACCAAAAAAAAAAACCACCTTGGAATAGACCTTAAGAGTCAGGCACCACCGTATCACAACTCGATAAATCAAACCTCCAATAAATTTAAACCACGTTATAAAATAT
Organism: Melanostoma mellinum; assembly: GCA_914767635.1. Lineage (NCBI taxonomy): Eukaryota > Metazoa > Arthropoda > Insecta > Diptera > Syrphidae > Melanostoma > Melanostoma mellinum. The sequence continues at coordinate 171,775,079 of OU612058.1, forward strand.
ATTCAATTCAATGAAATTATTATAATGATTAACAATCATGATATATATCTAATACTATATACCTTCCTTGGTTACTTATCTATTGTGCTGCTGTTGATCCACGGTGTGCTCTGCTCTGGTCCACGATCTAAGTTCAAGTGCCAGTATAATTGCTTAGCAGCAATAAATGTTGTGTAAGAATTCTACCACGTCCTCATCTCATTAGAACGTGCATTAGTTTTGTTGTTCTAATTTGTGGATTGTAATTCACTGAGAGCGCAAATATCATTCAGCACACCGTTGACCAACAAACACATTTTAACATATTTGTGTAAGTAAGTTGAGAGCATGAATTTATGTAAATTGGCAAGATTAGATAACGTAACAAGGAACTGTTAATGGCATGATATTGAGTGAAAAGAAATGAGTGAAGACTACACTTGTTAATTAAACTTTACGTTACAAAAAAATTGTTGTTTTTAAATAAATTGAATTTTAAATCTTAAACATTCCGCCCCCCCTGGAACGAGTTTCAGGAAGTCGGTAATAACGCCAATTTAGTGATTGGGCGTACATATGTTCCTGTTGCTGTGCGGACAGATGCCACCCGTACCATTTGGTCTGCCCCCATCGTCACTGATTCGATTCTACCAATGACCCACTTAGCTGGTGGAAGATTTGGTTCCTTGATAACTATCAGATCGCCAGGTTTAAAGTTGACAGAAGTGACTTGCCATTTGTTCCGCTCTTGTAATGTTGTTAAATATTCAGCGTGCCATCGTTTCCAAAACCCTTGTACCATGCTCTGAATATGATTCCAGTGTGAAAGGCGATTAATGGGAATATCAAGAAGGTTCGGCTCGGGAACGGTTGTCAAGGGTTCACCTATGAGAAAGTGAGAAGGGGTTAGTGGATTTAAGTCTGAATCAGATAACGAACATAATGGACGAGAATTTAATATAGATTCTATTTGTGTAAGAAAGGTATACATCTCTTCAAAGGTTAATATTGATTCACCAACAACTCGACGTAAATGTAACTTCACTGACTTCACTCCGGCCTCCCACAACCCACCAAAGTGCGGGGCGGAGGGAGGAATGAAGTGCCAGTTTATGCCGTCCTTAGCCAGTATGGAGGTAACAAGAGAGTTATGAGTTTGGTTCATACATAGTTTATGCATGTCCGTTAAACACCGGCGGGCTCCTTGAAAATTCGTCCCGTTGTCACTGTATATGTTGGCGCAATTGCCACGGCGTGAAATGAAGCGACGAAGAGCTGCAATGAACGCATCCGTAGTAAGATCACTGACGAGCTCTAAGTGGATGGCTTTTGTAGCCATACAGACAAACAGAGCAAAGTATGCTTTAGAAGTCCTTGCTTTCCGACATCGGGATAATCTTATGGTGAAAGGACCCGCATAATCGCACCCAGTGTTTAAAAATGGACGACTGGGTGTGATGCGGCATGACGGAAGATCACCCATGATCTGTTGACTGGTTGTCTTGCGTTGCATGAAACAAACTTTGCATTGACTTACGATGTTTCGAATGATGTTGCGGCTACCCAATATCCAATACTGTTGTCGAACAAAAACGAATGTTTCAGACATTCCTGCATGGAGATACCGTTCGTGAGTATCTCGAATTATAAGCTTAGATATAGGATTTGTTTTTGGTAAAATAATAGGGTGCTTTATGTTGAATGAGACCGTTGATTGTTTAATGCGTCCGCCTACGCGAAGCAGACCCACATTGTCTATGAACGGTGTATATTTTAGTAGTTTTGATTTTGCTGGTAGTTGTTGCTCAGTTCGTAAATGTTGAATGTCGTCTCCGAATGCGATGTTTTGAATGAATATTAAGATAGAGTGTTTTGCGTTTTGAATTTCCTCAAATCTTAAGCCACCTGAAACATTAGGTTTGTTTTTATTTAAATTAGAAATATACCTTCGTATGTATGCAACTACTCGTTGAAGACGATTCCAAGAAGAAATTTTTGTTATGAGTTCGTGAAAGACATGTCCATCAAACGATGTGACGAGTGCATGCCTAACAACGTCCTTTTCCTCGCGTTTAACTGCGTCGGAATCCATTATGCTTTGGCAAAGCTTTGATTTTGGCCAAGAGTCCTCGGGCTGAACTAGCCAAGTTGGACCCGTCCACCAGAGATGATGGTTGAACAGCGATGAGGGTTCGATACCGCGAGACGCACAGTCAGCAGGATTGGATTCGGAACGAACATGTCGCCAATAAGATCTTGGCAGAGTTTCCAAAATAGCAGCAGTTCGATTGGCGACAAACGTTGTCCATCTACGTGGTGGGGACGCCAGCCAGTGTAGCACGATCTCAGAATCACACCATGCAAATGTTTTTGGAATGTTCATCGTAAACGATGATTTTACCGAAGCTATCAACCGAGATAGCAACAACGCACCGCAAAGTTCGAGACGAGGGATAGACACTGGTTTTAAGGGGGCCACTTTCGTTTTACTAGCTACAATTGTAATATTTACCAGACCATCAGACGACCTTGTTAACGCGTAAACAACCGCCGCATACGCTAGAGACGACGCATCGGAAAATCCATGGAGCTCAACCGTTTCATCAAACATAAACACATTTCGTGGAACACGAACCTTTTCAAAGCACGGTAATTGTTCGCGATAAGTTAGCCATGTTTTCGTGATCTCCGGGGGAAGGGAATCATCCCAGCCTAAATTGAACTGAGCAGACCAGAGTTTTTGAAACAGAATTTTAAAAAGCACTACCGAAGGAGATAAAAGACCTAAGGGGTCAAAAATACTGGCTATTTCGGATAGCAACGTTCTTCGCGTTATGATGGATCGGGGTTTGAGGTCAGATAAACGGAAAGAATACATATCGGAAGCTGGATTCCAGTACATGCCTAATACTTTCACGGATCGTTCGGGCTCTACAAATGAGTATTCACAATCGTCACGAGTTTTATTTGCTAGTAGAGCCCAACAGTTGGAACTCCATTTTCTGAGCTGAAGACGGGATTCCGATAGTAATGATTCTAGTTCCGTTTGTAACTCTAACAATGTTTTTATCGAATTTGAACCCGTCATAACGTCGTCAACATACACATCATGAAGTAAAATCCGAGCGGCGTTCGGGTATTTGAATTGATAGTCTGTCGCGAGCTGTTGAAGAACACGAACTGATAAGAATGGAGCCGACGCCGTTCCATAAGTAACCGTTCGGAGGCGATAGTGTTCAATAGGGTTGTCTTTGGTTTCCCTCCAAACTATTCGCTGATAGTCTCTATCACCCTCATCCACCCAGATTTGTCGAAACATCTTGACAATATCCGCGGTGAACACAAACCGATGTTGACGGAACCTCAAACATACACCGAAAAGATCACGTTGAATAGATGGACCGATAAGTAATTGGCTATTTAACGAGTTTCCATTAATGTCTTTAACCGAGCCATCAAACACTACGCGAAGCTTTGTGGTTGAGCTATCTGGTTTAAGAACAGCGTGGTGAGGTAAATAGAATTGGCACGACGGATTTTTGTAAATATCGGAATCAGGAATGCGTTCCATATGACCTAACTTTAGATATTCTTTCATAAATGAAACATATTGTCGATGTAGTTCAGTATTATTGCTAAACCGTTTCTCCATTGCGTAAAGGCGCGAAACTGCGGATTGAAGAGTACCTTGGAATTTTGGTGACCGATTTTTAAATGGAAGCGAGACCACGTATTTTCCATCTAACGCGCGCCGGAATGTTTGTTGAAAATGTTGTTCAGCGACATCGTTGAGAGTTGCATGAGCGTCATGCTGGCTAACTTCTTCTAGCTCCCAAAATTTTTGAAGAAGACAATCTACGTCAAGAGCTGAATGATACGAAGACACTGCTGAACCAATATTACTTGAATTATTTAGTTCTCCACTTAGTACCCACCCAAATGTCGTATTCTGAGCAATAGGTTTTCCTTTAGGCCCAACAACTTGTTCTGCTTTCAATATGGACCAAACTTTGTCGGCACCAAGAATAATGTCAATAGGGCACGAGACATTAAAATATGGGTCTGCGAGATTTAAATGGCGAAGATAATCCCAATTTGAGATTTCAAATGAATATGATGGTAAATCGGATGTCAACCTTTTTAAGCAAAACGCATCGATTGACAACAATGTTGAATCATACCGAGACATCAAATTCAAGGATACCAGTCCTTTGGTTGTTCCTGCTTCTATTGACCCTAACCCTAACACAGGAACTCGAGCATGTTTCCTTCGCAGTCCAAGTTTTTGAACACATGCCTCTGACACGAACGAAGATTGGGACCCTGTGTCTAATAAAATACGGACTTCGATCAATTGGTTTTGACTAATCTCAATATTGGCTAACATAGTTGGCAACACTACTTGCTTAGAAGCAATTGATTCACGAGAGTGATTATTAATTAAAGTCCCATTGAACGATCGACTTGACGGTTCTGACGATTGACCTTGGCCTGTAGCCAACAATGTTGATGATGATGACGGTGCAGGATACGACGACAATGATGACGAAGACGGTTGCTTGAATGTTGATGTTGGTGCAACATTAGTTGCATCATCTTGATGAACTAAATAGTGGTGTCGAGCTTTACATACGCGACAGCGAAAGGTTGACTTACATTTATTTACACCATGACCTGGTCGCAGGCAATTGAAACAAACCGAGTGAGATTTGGTGAAGTCTCTTCGCGATGAGATGTCTAACTCAAGAAATTTAGGGCATTGGTATAAATTATGATTAGCTTTACATAACGGACATTGCACTGCTTTCTCCGATGGTTTAGCTACAAACGCTCGAACAGCACCGACCGACTTTTCACGAATTGATGTGGATGTGCGATTCAACGTCTGACAAGATTCTAAAGCATTGCACCTCAACTCTAGAAATTCCACAAACTGAGTAATAGACTGATCTTCCCGACTACCAATTTCCTCTGCCCACGCCTGTTTCGTCTCGTTATCAAGTTTTTCGAGCAGAATATAAATTAACCAGGGGTCGCGACTGTTTTTAGATAAAGCATTTAACCCGCGAATCACTTCATCGGCACCATCTGTTAGTTTTCGAAGCGTCTGTACGTTTGGTGAGTTAATAACCGGGAGAGTCATAAATGTTTGTATGAATGATTGAACAATTAAATTTCCGCGATCAAACCGTTTTTCTAACCTATCCCAAGCTTCCGTGTAGTTGGCTTCAGACACTTTTATGTGTTGAATGACATCTGCAGCCGTTCCACCCAAGAACGATTTTAAATATTGAAATTTGTGGGTGGAAGACAGGTGTTTTTTAACATCAACCGTAGTCAAAAACAAATCGCGAAAGGATGGCCAATCCTTGTAGTCACCAGTAAATTTCGGTATGACGACCGGCGGTAATTTAAAATTGTTCGGATAGTTAGTCGTAGAGCTTAGGGTTTTCAAGAGTTCACTGTGATCGCTAGCAAGACGGTCAAGAACCGAATTATTTTTAGTCGAACTTTCCGAATTTCGATGGCGAATTGCTCGAGTAAGTCCCGCGTGAGCTAGAAAATATTTCTCCTCATAATTGCTGAATTCAGAATTAAACGTTTCTAAATCTTCAGCTTCTTCCATCAACTGGAGGCACTCATAATGTAAATTAGTAAATTCGGACCATGCTTCGACAACTCTATTTAATCGAACTTCTAATAAGTCTATTGTTGTCGACTCTTCAATTAACGAAACAAATTCTACCGCACGAGTTAGTGTGGCCTTTGCAATACCACGTTTTTGTTTTAACGCATTCATATTTCACAAAATAATTAAATATCCTTTTAGCATAAAGTTCGAAGGTGAAATATATAAAGAAAACGAAGGAATACGTCAAAAAGTCTCAACTGGTTAACACGAGGTCTCACAAAGCGTTAATAAAATGTATATATATGTATATAAACGCGTATATAAGCTTATATACCGAGTTCTTGTTAAACCACGAGGTTTCGATTTTCAAGGAACTTAAAATTGTTGACCCAAACTCAATAAAAATATTTTAGCAGCTTTAACGGCACACACGATCATTGAAATTTCAATTAATTTGCTGAATTAGTTCATATTATTCGGCTTTCAGAAGGACCATGTTTCGGTTTCAATCAAACCGATAAAATATATAGATAACTGTTCATAATGTCCATATTCATTGTACCGAAAGGAATCAATCTGACCCTTTGACCAAAAAAAAAAACCACCTTGGAATAGACCTTAAGAGTCAGGCACCACCGTATCACAACTCGATAAATCAAACCTCCAATAAATTTAAACCACGTTATAAAATATATTCAATTCAATGAAATTATTATAATGATTAACAATCATGATATATATCTAATACTATATACCTTCCTTGGTTACTTATCTATTGTGCTGCTGTTGATCCACGGTGTGCTCTGCTCTGGTCCACGATCTAAGTTCAAGTGCCAGTATAATTGCTTAGCAGCAATAAATGTTGTGTAAGAATTCTACCACGTCCTCATCTCATTAGAACGTGCATTAGTTTTGTTGTTCTAATTTGTGGATTGTAATTCACTGAGAGCGCAAATATCATTCAGCACACCGTTGACCAACAAACACATTTTAACATATTTGTGTAAGTAAGTTGAGAGCATGAATTTATGTAAATTGGCAAGATTAGATAACGTAACAAGGAACTGTTAATGGCATGATATTGAGTGAAAAGAAATGAGTGAAGACTACACTTGTTAATTAAACTTTACGTTACAAAAAAATTGTTGTTTTTAAATAAATTGAATTTTAAATCTTAAACATTCCGCCCCCCCTGGAACGAGTTTCAGGAAGTCGGTAATAACGCCAATTTAGTGATTGGGCGTACATATGTTCCTGTTGCTGTGCGGACAGATGCCACCCGTACCATTTGGTCTGCCCCCATCGTCACTGATTCGATTCTACCAATGACCCACTTAGCTGGTGGAAGATTTGGTTCCTTGATAACTATCAGATCGCCAGGTTTAAAGTTGACAGAAGTGACTTGCCATTTGTTCCGCTCTTGTAATGTTGTTAAATATTCAGCGTGCCATCGTTTCCAAAACCCTTGTACCATGCTCTGAATATGATTCCAGTGTGAAAGGCGATTAATGGGAATATCAAGAAGGTTCGGCTCGGGAACGGTTGTCAAGGGTTCACCTATGAGAAAGTGAGAAGGGGTTAGTGGATTTAAGTCTGAATCAGATAACGAACATAATGGACGAGAATTTAATATAGATTCTATTTGTGTAAGAAAGGTATACATCTCTTCAAAGGTTAATATTGATTCACCAACAACTCGACGTAAATGTAACTTCACTGACTTCACTCCGGCCTCCCACAACCCACCAAAGTGCGGGGCGGAGGGAGGAATGAAGTGCCAGTTTATGCCGTCCTTAGCCAGTATGGAGGTAACAAGAGAGTTATGAGTTTGGTTCATACATAGTTTATGCATGTCCGTTAAACACCGGCGGGCTCCTTGAAAATTCGTCCCGTTGTCACTGTATATGTTGGCGCAATTGCCACGGCGTGAAATGAAGCGACGAAGAGCTGCAATGAACGCATCCGTAGTAAGATCACTGACGAGCTCTAAGTGGATGGCTTTTGTAGCCATACAGACAAACAGAGCAAAGTATGCTTTAGAAGTCCTTGCTTTCCGACATCGGGATAATCTTATGGTGAAAGGACCCGCATAATCGCACCCAGTGTTTAAAAATGGACGACTGGGTGTGATGCGGCATGACGGAAGATCACCCATGATCTGTTGACTGGTTGTCTTGCGTTGCATGAAACAAACTTTGCATTGACTTACGATGTTTCGAATGATGTTGCGGCTACCCAATATCCAATACTGTTGTCGAACAAAAACGAATGTTTCAGACATTCCTGCATGGAGATACCGTTCGTGAGTATCTCGAATTATAAGCTTAGATATAGGATTTGTTTTTGGTAAAATAATAGGGTGCTTTATGTTGAATGAGACCGTTGATTGTTTAATGCGTCCGCCTACGCGAAGCAGACCCACATTGTCTATGAACGGTGTATATTTTAGTAGTTTTGATTTTGCTGGTAGTTGTTGCTCAGTTCGTAAATGTTGAATGTCGTCTCCGAATGCGATGTTTTGAATGAATATTAAGATAGAGTGTTTTGCGTTTTGAATTTCCTCAAATCTTAAGCCACCTGAAACATTAGGTTTGTTTTTATTTAAATTAGAAATATACCTTCGTATGTATGCAACTACTCGTTGAAGACGATTCCAAGAAGAAATTTTTGTTATGAGTTCGTGAAAGACATGTCCATCAAACGATGTGACGAGTGCATGCCTAACAACGTCCTTTTCCTCGCGTTTAACTGCGTCGGAATCCATTATGCTTTGGCAAAGCTTTGATTTTGGCCAAGAGTCCTCGGGCTGAACTAGCCAAGTTGGACCCGTCCACCAGAGATGATGGTTGAACAGCGATGAGGGTTCGATACCGCGAGACGCACAGTCAGCAGGATTGGATTCGGAACGAACATGTCGCCAATAAGATCTTGGCAGAGTTTCCAAAATAGCAGCAGTTCGATTGGCGACAAACGTTGTCCATCTACGTGGTGGGGACGCCAGCCAGTGTAGCACGATCTCAGAATCACACCATGCAAATGTTTTTGGAATGTTCATCGTAAACGATGATTTTACCGAAGCTATCAACCGAGATAGCAACAACGCACCGCAAAGTTCGAGACGAGGGATAGACACTGGTTTTAAGGGGGCCACTTTCGTTTTACTAGCTACAATTGTAATATTTACCAGACCATCAGACGACCTTGTTAACGCGTAAACAACCGCCGCATACGCTAGAGACGACGCATCGGAAAATCCATGGAGCTCAACCGTTTCATCAAACATAAACACATTTCGTGGAACACGAACCTTTTCAAAGCACGGTAATTGTTCGCGATAAGTTAGCCATGTTTTCGTGATCTCCGGGGGAAGGGAATCATCCCAGCCTAAATTGAACTGAGCAGACCAGAGTTTTTGAAACAGAATTTTAAAAAGCACTACCGAAGGAGATAAAAGACCTAAGGGGTCAAAAATACTGGCTATTTCGGATAGCAACGTTCTTCGCGTTATGATGGATCGGGGTTTGAGGTCAGATAAACGGAAAGAATACATATCGGAAGCTGGATTCCAGTACATGCCTAATACTTTCACGGATCGTTCGGGCTCTACAAATGAGTATTCACAATCGTCACGAGTTTTATTTGCTAGTAGAGCCCAACAGTTGGAACTCCATTTTCTGAGCTGAAGACGGGATTCCGATAGTAATGATTCTAGTTCCGTTTGTAACTCTAACAATGTTTTTATCGAATTTGAACCCGTCATAACGTCGTCAACATACACATCATGAAGTAAAATCCGAGCGGCGTTCGGGTATTTGAATTGATAGTCTGTCGCGAGCTGTTGAAGAACACGAACTGATAAGAATGGAGCCGACGCCGTTCCATAAGTAACCGTTCGGAGGCGATAGTGTTCAATAGGGTTGTCTTTGGTTTCCCTCCAAACTATTCGCTGATAGTCTCTATCACCCTCATCCACCCAGATTTGTCGAAACATCTTGACAATATCCGCGGTGAACACAAACCGATGTTGACGGAACCTCAAACATACACCGAAAAGATCACGTTGAATAGATGGACCGATAAGTAATTGGCTATTTAACGAGTTTCCATTAATGTCTTTAACCGAGCCATCAAACACTACGCGAAGCTTTGTGGTTGAGCTATCTGGTTTAAGAACAGCGTGGTGAGGTAAATAGAATTGGCACGACGGATTTTTGTAAATATCGGAATCAGGAATGCGTTCCATATGACCTAACTTTAGATATTCTTTCATAAATGAAACATATTGTCGATGTAGTTCAGTATTATTGCTAAACCGTTTCTCCATTGCGTAAAGGCGCGAAACTGCGGATTGAAGAGTACCTTGGAATTTTGGTGACCGATTTTTAAATGGAAGCGAGACCACGTATTTTCCATCTAACGCGCGCCGGAATGTTTGTTGAAAATGTTGTTCAGCGACATCGTTGAGAGTTGCATGAGCGTCATGCTGGCTAACTTCTTCTAGCTCCCAAAATTTTTGAAGAAGACAATCTACGTCAAGAGCTGAATGATACGAAGACACTGCTGAACCAATATTACTTGAATTATTTAGTTCTCCACTTAGTACCCACCCAAATGTCGTATTCTGAGCAATAGGTTTTCCTTTAGGCCCAACAACTTGTTCTGCTTTCAATATGGACCAAACTTTGTCGGCACCAAGAATAATGTCAATAGGGCACGAGACATTAAAATATGGGTCTGCGAGATTTAAATGGCGAAGATAATCCCAATTTGAGATTTCAAATGAATATGATGGTAAATCGGATGTCAACCTTTTTAAGCAAAACGCATCGATTGACAACAATGTTGAATCATACCGAGACATCAAATTCAAGGATACCAGTCCTTTGGTTGTTCCTGCTTCTATTGACCCTAACCCTAACACAGGAACTCGAGCATGTTTCCTTCGCAGTCCAAGTTTTTGAACACATGCCTCTGACACGAACGAAGATTGGGACCCTGTGTCTAATAAAATACGGACTTCGATCAATTGGTTTTGACTAATCTCAATATTGGCTAACATAGTTGGCAACACTACTTGCTTAGAAGCAATTGATTCACGAGAGTGATTATTAATTAAAGTCCCATTGAACGATCGACTTGACGGTTCTGACGATTGACCTTGGCCTGTAGCCAACAATGTTGATGATGATGACGGTGCAGGATACGACGACAATGATGACGAAGACGGTTGCTTGAATGTTGATGTTGGTGCAACATTAGTTGCATCATCTTGATGAACTAAATAGTGGTGTCGAGCTTTACATACGCGACAGCGAAAGGTTGACTTACATTTATTTACACCATGACCTGGTCGCAGGCAATTGAAACAAACCGAGTGAGATTTGGTGAAGTCTCTTCGCGATGAGATGTCTAACTCAAGAAATTTAGGGCATTGGTATAAATTATGATTAGCTTTACATAACGGACATTGCACTGCTTTCTCCGATGGTTTAGCTACAAACGCTCGAACAGCACCGACCGACTTTCCACGAATTGATGTGGATGTGCGATTCAACGTCTGACAAGATTCTAAAGCATTGCACCTCAACTCTAGAAATTCCACAAACTGAGTAATAGACTGATCTTCCCGACTACCAATTTCCTCTGCCCACGCCTGTTTCGTCTCGTTATCAAGTTTTTCGAGCAGAATATAAATTAACCAGGGGTCGCGACTGTTTTTAGATAAAGCATTTAACCCGCGAATCACTTCATCGGCACCATCTGTTAGTTTTCGAAGCGTCTGTACGTTTGGTGAGTTAATAACCGGGAGAGTCATAAATGTTTGTATGAATGATTGAACAATTAAATTTCCGCGATCAAACCGTTTTTCTAACCTATCCCAAGCTTCCGTGTAGTTGGCTTCAGACACTTTTATGTGTTGAATGACATCTGCAGCCGTTCCACCCAAGAACGATTTTAAATATTGAAATTTGTGGGTGGAAGACAGGTGTTTTTTAACATCAACCGTAGTCAAAAACAAATCGCGAAAGGATGGCCAATCCTTGTAGTCACCAGTAAATTTCGGTATGACGACCGGCGGTAATTTAAAATTGTTCGGATAGTTAGTCGTAGAGCTTAGGGTTTTCAAGAGTTCACTGTGATCGCTAGCAAGACGGTCAAGAACCGAATTATTTTTAGTCGAACTTTCCGAATTTCGATGGCGAATTGCTCGAGTAAGTCCCGCGTGAGCTAGAAAATATTTCTCCTCATAATTGCTGAATTCAGAATTAAACGTTTCTAAATCTTCAGCTTCTTCCATCAACTGGAGGCACTCATAATGTAAATTAGTAAATTCGGACCATGCTTCGACAACTCTATTTAATCGAACTTCTAATAAGTCTATTGTTGTCGACTCTTCAATTAACGAAACAAATTCTACCGCACGAGTTAGTGTGGCCTTTGCAATACCACGTTTTTGTTTTAACGCATTCATATTTCACAAAATAATTAAATATCCTTTTAGCATAAAGTTCGAAGGTGAAATATATAAAGAAAACGAAGGAATACGTCAAAAAGTCTCAACTGGTTAACACGAGGTCTCACAAAGCGTTAATAAAATGTATATATATGTATATAAACGCGTATATAAGCTTATATACCGAGTTCTTGTTAAACCACGAGGTTTCGATTTTCAAGGAACTTAAAATTGTTGACCCAAACTCAATAAAAATATTTTAGCAGCTTTAACGGCACACACGATCATTGAAATTTCAATTAATTTGCTGAATTAGTTCATATTATTCGGCTTTCAGAAGGACCATGTTTCGGTTTCAATCAAACCGATAAAATATATAGATAACTGTTCATAATGTTCATATTCATTGTACCGAAAGGAATCAATCTGACCCTTTGACCAAAAAAAAAAACCACCTTGGAATAGACCTTAAGAGTCAGGCACCACCGTATCACAACTCGATAAATCAAACCTCCAATAAATTTAAACCACGTTATAAAATATATTCAATTCAATGAAATTATTATAATGATTAACAATCATGATATATATCTAATACTATATACCTTCCTTGGTTACTTATCTATTGTGCTGCTGTTGATCCACGGTGTGCTCTGCTCTGGTCCACGATCTAAGTTCAAGTGCCAGTATAATTGCTTAGCAGCAATAAATGTTGTGTAAGAATTCTACCACGTCCTCATCTCATTAGAACGTGCATTAGTTTTGTTGTTCTAATTTGTGGATTGTAATTCACTGAGAGCGCAAATATCATTCAGCACACCGTTGACCAACAAACACATTTTAACATATTTGTGTAAGTAAGTTGAGAGCATGAATTTATGTAAATTGGCAAGATTAGATAACGTAACAAGGAACTGTTAATGGCATGATATTGAGTGAAAAGAAATGAGTGAAGACTACACTTGTTAATTAAACTTTACGTTACAAAAAAATTGTTGTTTTTAAATAAATTGAATTTTAAATCTTAAACAGTTAGCTTTAACACAATTTACACATTTTAAAACGTCTGATTGGCACTCGGACCCAGTATGCGACCCTGCACATTTAAAACAAACTTTTTCCGCACTTGAGCAATTTTCACTAGTATGGTTAAATCCTAAACATTTGTAGCATCTTCTAACATGCAACCCATCTTTAACTTCACATTGATCCCAACCTACGCTTATCTTTCCCATTTGCATTGCTTTGTTATAACCTTCGGCATCTAATTCAATCACTACATTAAAGGAATCATTCCTTCTAAACTTATTTTTCCATTGGGCTTTAACTTGCATATCAGAACTTTTCAAGAAATCGTTTTGTTCTTTTAAACACTTTATAATATTACCACTTTCCATTTTCTCAGACATATTAATTATTTTTATTCTTGGTTTTTTTTTTACTAAAACATTCACATTATATTTATCTCCTAACTTTACTTCGATGTTGCCTTTGAGTTTTTCCATTGACTCGTCATTAGAACATGCAACAATTACCGCACCACTATTTAATTTTTTAATACCAGAAACTTGAGCACCACTATTTGAGGGACGAACATTTGATTTTATTGCATTTTTTGTTATATCTGCACTTTGGGTGATTTTTGGCTCAATCATTACTGATGCACTTTTCTTTAAAACATTAGCATACAATGGTGTATCTTTTTTGAAGATTCGGTAAACAAAACTTTATTTTTCACAACACTCGCTTTTTTTATTTCATTTATTACTTCTCTTTTTTCTTCACTCAGCTGCTTCACTCCATCGAGAATTTTTCCAATGTTTACGTTTTCGGATTCAAGACGCTTGTTTTGGTCACACTTCATACTTGCTATTTCACTTACTTTATTAAGCATCAAACATATTCACGACACTTTTTACACATATATGTATAACACTCCCTCTTTCTCATTTATCAAGTTAAAATCATACTCCGTCAGTTGCACACACTTAAGGTGGTATAATGTTCCACAAATACCATTACAATGGACATATTTTTGGCTTTTTAACGGCCCACCACACTCATTGCAACTTGCACTCATCGTGCCTGTGTATTAACACAAACACCAAACTAAACAGCCTCAAGCAACAGTCTCACTTAAGCCGTAATTTGAGTCTTTTTTCTCAACGAACTTCTATTTGAACTAAATTTTCTTCAATTTGTTTAAATGAAAATACTTTTGCACTTTGCACTTTTTTCCTTTTCCATGCACTGAACAGCTCTGCTTATGTTTGACTTGATCTATTTTACACACGGATACTTGCACATTAATTATAACTCAAAATTATTGATTGTAAATCACGAGCGCACTACTGGCGGAGAGAGTTCCGCCTTTTTAGGAACTGGCTAGACAAATGCAGTTTTCCATCTGTTCGGGAAGAGCCTAGAAGAATATGATAGATAGAAAAGCTTACCCAGTGGTTTTGCCAGCATAGAAGAACATCTCAGCAGAATAACGGCGGGGTACTGGTCTAGCGGAATTACATGTATTGAGATCTTTGAGGATTCTCGCAATCGATCGAGTTTTAAAAAATATTTACTTCATCACAGACTCAAGCTATCAGGAAGTGTCTAGTAAGCTGCATATTGAGCTGCCAACAAATTGGCTTTACCAAAAGCGGTGACACACGGAGAGTCAGTGAAGACGAGCGTTTAAACCGGTGACCTATAGTCAAATTCTTAATGTTCTGCAAAAGACTAATAGTTTTTGCTTTCTTTTGGACACAACAGTATTTTTGCGTTCCTTTTTGGTGATGCAGAAACTTGTCTATTTGTGTGTGAGCATTACAAATATTTCTACCACGTTTGAAAAAATTTTGGACAGTACGGTTGTCTTGCTGAACAGCATCACCATAATGCGCACTTTATTGGAGAACTAATGTACCTACAACTGCAAGTAGTAAATCTTATTTTTTACGACAAAAATAAAAATAAAATTAAAATAAATAGAAAACTAAAAGTGCAACCACTAAGATTTCAAGCTATCAGCATAATGCACACCGGAGGAAACACTCTAATCAATCACTCCCAAAAGTCTAAACTAGATGAAACATAAAAAGAACAAAAACAAAAATATTAACACGAAATGTATGGTTTCAATATTTAAAACAACGCACGCTTTTTTCGATCATTTTGCTCTATAACATAAGCCGGAAATCCTTTACAACGCCTGTAGGAATAATAACCAAGTTTTCTGCTCAATAAAATAGTACAGCTTTATACATTGCACCCCAAAAACGATCGTGTAATGGAACATCGGGTAAACAACTTGACCTTTATAACAAGTAACGTGTAAGGTTCCGTACTTCGTACAATATTCATGGGATCATTTCTTATATCCTTGTTTGGAAAAGCTATGAATCTTATGTATTGTGAAAGGCGGAAGCCTGTTAAAAGTCAACTTAGCCAAAACCATTCATTTATGTTGTCTCAACTGCGAATGCAATCAGCATATTATTATCAATGTCAGAGACTTAGAACTTTTCGCTTCGATTTATGAATCGTGGAAAGCATATGAGCACTTTTGAGATGAAATGAAATATGTGCTTCATACTCTGCATCAATTGGCACATGATTGGAAAACAGAGTCTTGTCCATTTTGGATCCATTTTGGATACACAGAATCTATTATGGATATACAGAACGAAAATTGCTTCGTTAAAATTAGGACCCAGCGGCTATTTCTTATCCTACCGAAGTTTGGACTTCCCAAGATTTCACTGTACGGACTACATGTCTCTATAGCATAAAGGCAGGTTTACGTTTCCCGCCACCCCGGCTGTGTGCAAAGCCTATTGAGTGCTTCTTTTTTAAAGTGTTTCAACACTTCAGTCGATAAAACTGCTGGTTTTTGCCGGCAACAATTAAAAGGATTCCTTGA